>CM016623.1:66214575-66939216 GCA_005393395.2 Gossypium australe | reverse complement strand
GTGATATTTTGAGGTTGTTAAGATATAAATGTTATGTCAAGCAAGTATATTAGCATTCGGCTATAATTTTCTATTTGTGTGATGTTATTACATCAATGTCATAAAGTAATTGGACTATATTATTTGAATGCTCAATTGATTTATTATATTTGCTTAAGACTTACTAAGCTAAGATAGCTTACTTTGTGTGTTCTGTTATTTTGTTTTATAGATTTCGGTTGTTAGCTACGAGCTCGGGGATCGCCTTCGAAGTCATCCACACTATCGACTTATTTTGGTACTTTTAAAGTTTGGATGTTGAACTTAAGGCGTGTATAGGCTAGCTTAATGCTTGGACAATGTTTTGAAGTTGTAAATATAAGCCATGCGAAAATGGCTTGGTTTTATTGCTAATGACCTAATGTTTAAGTAATCTTAGTCATAGAATGTGTGTATGTTCTATTTGGTTATGAGTTTGGCTGTGATATAAGCTCATGATAGGTTTTTATATGCGTATGCATGTTTTTGGTGAGTAGTAACCATTCATGTCTTATATATATATAGTTCTTTTGATAAGTTGATAATTGTGGTATTTGAATATATTTGGGTTATGGATTGATAATATCATACTTTTGTGGTGAATAATTTGTAACCTGAATTTAATTTAAAAATAACTTATATGGTAAATTGAATTTTATTGTCAAGTGATGAAATTATAGGTTTGGTACTTAGGGTTGGTATATTCGGCATGATTTATAAATGTATATGTGATTTATGTTTATGTATAAGTGATTTGGTTTATGGATGTTATATTTGGTGTAGGTTGATTCGAATTTTAACTTATAAATGAATTTATGTATATTTTGTTTGGATGTTTTTATTTGGTCTATTTTGAATTCGGTTGAACAAGGCATCATGCAACCACATATATGTATGTTTAGTTTTGGTAATTGATATCTAGTTTTAGGAAGTAATTATGAACATGTGCATATTCGGTTAATGTGGCTTAAATGACCAAATGAATAGTATCCTTTGTTATTTTTTGTAATTTGCTTATATGTGAATTTTGGCTAATGGGTTTAAGATATATATGGTATTGTTTAAGCATGCTATAAAAAAAAGAAATTACCCATATTGCATTCGGAAATGATCATATGAACATTATATATATTAGTTGTGACTTGTGCCATGTTCGGTAATACCTTATAACCCTAATTAGGCGACGGACACGGGTTAAGGGTGTTACACGTTTTCCCAGTAGATTTTGTTGTCTTAGACATGGATGAGGATAATTCGATTCCCTTAATTTTAGGAAGACCCTTTTTAGCAACTGCCAGGACTAAAATTGATGTTAGCACAGGAGAATTAATACTTCAAGTAGGTGACAAATCGATCAGCCTACAAGCTCTTGACTCAGCCAGGACAACAATTGATGAAGGTGAGAAAGTAAATTCAGTTGATAACCAAATTGTTCCGACTTCATCACAGGAAACGCCACAAGATTACAAACCTGAGCCGAAGCATGACCCTCATATCAACACAAAAAGATCACACAACGAACGAAGCCTTGAGGTCGACAAATTAGAAGAGTGGACGACACACTTTAAAGAGGAACCGGAACCACACGAAGTAAAACCGATGGAACCCCCAGACGAGCTGATAGGAGCAACAAATCACTTCAAAATAGGGGATCAGGTATGTAACACCCCAAACTCGGTCAAAACATTACGACCGAATCTGGATTGTTACAGAGGAAGTAGGTTTGAAAACTTTGGAAAACATCGCGATTTGAGAAAAAAAAAATTTTCTTAGTTGTAGTAATTCCATGTTAAGGGCTATTCATAATTTGGTTAAGTTAAAACTTGTCAAAATCTTATTAAGGGTAACTAGGTGATAAAAACTGGTTTATTTTAAAAACCCGAGTTTGGAAGATCTTGTAGGTGACATTTGAAAACAACGTTGAGGTACGTGATCTTTTGAAAAATGGTATTAGCAATTTTAAGAAAAATCCCAAGTTTTAATTATTTACGGCTTATTATCCATTTGTTATAAATTTGGAAAACTTCTTTTTATGATTTTCAGAAACTCCATTTTTCTACAGTTCATAGCATGAATAAAATCAGCTTATAAACAAAACCTCATAAAATAAAAGTTAACATTAAAGCGGCCTTATTACAAATTAAAATCCCAAAGTAAAAATAAATTTAAAATAAAGTTCAAGTTTACTGAATAACTTGCAACGCATGGCCACCTCGAGTCCATCTCGGCCCAAAACCTGCTATCTACTGATTACCTACAAAATTAGCAAAGGGGTGAGTCATCGAGACTCAGTGTGTAAATCCCCGAGTAATGCAAACTGAGCCTTAGCCCATTTAGTACAGCACATGTCATTTGTATGCAATGCAACCCATCCCGGTTTAGCTCTCCATCCAAAACACCCGTGGCATTATGCCACTGTGGTTCATGACCACCATGGTCCTAGACCACTCATGACCGTAGCCACTCGTGACAAAGTCACTATAATGTACTCGTGGGGCCAACCCACTGTGGTCTTAGACCACCGTGACAATCTCTGATAAATAATGCATACGTCGGGCCAACCCATTGTGGTACTTGACCACCAAGATAAGTCACTGATTAGATTATTCGTGGTTTCAACCACCGTGGTACTCAGACCGCTCGTGACAGTAGTCACTCGTGACAATAGTCACTGATTCTCTCTCTTACAATCAATCTCGAGCCCATGCTCTTTACTTTGTGCACAATATGTATGCAACCAATATCACAGTGTATAGCAGATCTTATCTCATACATGCATAACATCAAAAGATACATACATGCATATTAACAACAATACCAATATCGAAGAACTTACCCGGTGTCTACAACCTTACCCACAAGGGCATTTTGCTTATCACATCAGCCATTTCTGCTTTCAACCTTAACAGTTAATAACACAATATTAAAGTAGGCGTGTAAGTAGTACACACCTGATAACGCGTAATACCAGACTATCTACGTCGACACTCTCGTTAGCAGAGACGATGGCTATTTGCCTATCCCAACCAGACGTCGACTCTCTACCATAGCCCGACGGAAAGTCCCGAACTGCCGACACAGCACACTTCTTAAACTTAGGAATGGATACAATGGGTACACTCCCCTCCCCAACTTGACCGTTTCTTGCATCCAAGAAACAGACTTGATCAGAGGTCAGAGCGAGACGTCATTTGTCTAATAAGGAAACGTTGATTAAGGCAACCAAGACCCAGAGGGAATACTAATCATGGGATCTAAGAAAATAATCTCTTACCTTGCTTACTGATGAACCGTACCACAACTGCTTTGCCCTCAAAACCGAGCTAAGTTGTGAGAGAGTAGAAATTCAGCCTTGCGTTGAAATAGGTTAAGGAAACCAAAGCAGGTCTGGCAAAAATGTGACCCTTCACACCCTAGGCTACTCCACGACATTGATTCGGAAAGAAAAGATGAAGCAGATATCCGATTAGTGAGAATAGAGATTGAGGAGTTTTACAGAAGAAAAGAGATAGAAGCCACAAAGAAATGGAAGAGAGAGAGATTTGGCTTTTGTAGCAAAAGAGAAAAACATTACCTTCAATAATCCTGCAGCAGGGTGGAATCGATTCACTTGACCAAAGGGCTATTCGGCTAAGGAGAGGAAAGCAAGGCGTCAAAGGAGATGAAATAATGTTTCAGCTTAAGAAGAAAAGTAGAGAAGGAAGATGGAATACAAAGAAGTGAAATGATGATTTCAGTTGTGAGGTTAAAGAGAATGAGTAAAGGGAAAGAAGAGATTCGGCAAAGGGGGCTCCAGAGGTTTCGGCTTAGAGAAGAAGAAACAGAAGTGGAAGAGTGGTGGACATGATGAGTAAAATGAAACTAAGGTTCGGCTACCAAGTAAAAGAGGGTTCGGCTAATGTAGGCTAGAGAGTCACAGGTGAAAATATGAAGAAGAGGGATGCTCGAATGGTCTCTCAGGTTTCAGCTAAAGGTCAAAGAAGAAAAAGAAATGAAAGTTCACTAGCAATTTCGGCATATAGAAAGTAGGAAATCAAAGAGAGAACAACAAAAAAAAAGCTCAAAAAGACTTGCCAAGAATCGGCACTCCACACTCCCATTAATGACCGAATACACTCCAAAGAAAACAAAAGAAAAGCCTAAGACCCCAAAAGATTTTCGGCACCCCCCTCTCCTAGCACAAAACCGAAATCCTCCCCCCCCAACACTCCACTTTCGGCCAACACCCAACTAGCCACCAAATCCCTTGTTCAGCTCCTACTTTTACTCCCCTTCATCCATTTGAATCAGTTGACCAATTCAAATTCCACCATCACCTCATAGCCACTCATTCAAACCCTTTGACTCCTTCCACCAACCACCCTGAAGAGTCCAGTTGAAAGCCACCACCTTAGTTCCCTAACGCAAAAATAAAACTCCTAAATGCTGCGACGCGACTTGAACCCCTTTCTCCCTGCAGCTCCTATGTGACGCCACTTCCATGCACTCTAAGTGGCATCTCCTTGCCACCTTACCACCTCCTTTCTTGTGTTAACAAAACACAATTAATTACCCTTAAGGCCTGCCTCTGCTAGCTCTCCCTTATAATGCCTAAAAATAAAATTTTAACCAAGGCTCAAGCTTAACCCCGAGCCTTCCCGGGACCCCCAAACACATCAAAATAACAAACAAAACATGCCAACACTCAACAACATTAAATAATGCCAGGCCCCTAATTCCAGGATGTTACAAGGTATTGATGAATAAGGAAGACCCTCAAATCACCACTGCAGACATCAAAACAAACGAAGAAATCACCTTTAAAGTACTTAATGTCTTCTTATATGGGACAGTCGAGGTAAGCAATCCTAAATTCAGCACTTTTGAGGTAAACACTACTCGACTTAAATTTTATATTCAAAAACCGAGTTGATCGCATGAGAAAGGATTTTCACCTCCTCAAACCACTATGACCATACGAATGAAAGGTAAAGTCTAGCTTAAGACTATAAACGAGTGCTTCTCAGGAGGCAACCCGAGCACTAACCCCATTTTCATTTTTACTTTTTTATTTTTATTTTTATTTTCCCTTTTTAGCATTCAAATAAACCAAAAGTGCAGATTTCCAGACCACACGGCCTTGCACACGGCTATGGCCGTGGCCGTGTGGGCCCCATAGATTCAGTTTAGGATACAATAAAATTAGAACAGTTGCTTCAAGGATTCAATTTCAGACGGTTTGAGATGTTTCCCCACGTTCACCTCCAATCCTATCCGGTTTCTTTTCAACGACTTCATCCATATTTCAAGAAGTTTCACTTCTCTCCCCATCTTATGATTTTATGATTATTTTGCTATTATCTATCTTTGTACATTGAGGGCAATGTACAACTTAAGTGTGAGGGGTTAACTATAGTATTATTTCATAATCCTTGAATTATGCCTTGTTCAAAAGTAAAAATCTCTCATATTATGATGAATTTTTCCTGATATATGATTTCTGTTGATATGTTTTGGATTAAGTCATTGATAATTGTGCATTGATGATTAAATTTGAAAGATACTAGAGAATCAAGCATGATAAGTCTATTTTTTAGAATAAATTTTTTTTAGGTTGTCTACTTGAACTAAATGTTACCTTGAAGTTTGAAATTTACGAGGTTGTCATCAAAAACCCATAATTCTTGTGAGATTTTGAGCCTTATAGAGCATACATCTTTTTTCATGCTCACTTTTTGATTATGAGTGTGTCAACATTAAACTGTTATTCTAGAACTTGCCTCGTTTATACATGTTGAGACCACATCTTTGATTTGATATACAGAGATGATAAAAGCACCTAGGATTTAACCCACTTACTCCACTAAAAAGCCTACCTTCATAATTAACCCCTAGTAAACCCCATTGATCCTAACAACCCTTTTTATTGATTCACCAGCTAATATTAACCTAAAACCCTTTGTATTTGCTATCACCATTCTTTTTACCACCCTTATATCGAGATTTGATTTGATTAGTTACCTAATTATATTATCTTAGTAGTTGAATTTATCCGTTAATACTTGATTTCTTCTTAAAAACGAAGTATATTCAGTATTAGTATTATGAA
Organism: Gossypium australe; assembly: GCA_005393395.2. NCBI lineage: Eukaryota > Viridiplantae > Streptophyta > Magnoliopsida > Malvales > Malvaceae > Gossypium > Gossypium australe. Next base: position 66,933,110 of record CM016623.1, on the reverse strand, counting down.
AAGTGAGCTTATACAGTTAAAATCTATTTATCGAAAGAAAAGCTCTTATTATTAGGGTTATTACTTTTCAGTTGACGTGATTATTTATTATCGTCTCAGTATTTCTAGATAGGTAACTTGTCAATTCAATCTCGATTCTAACCTTCTATTTCAGCCTTTATCCACACCTTTAACCCAAGCTCCGTTATAACCCTGTTAAAGACCTTTTGATTTGTGTATCATCTCATTTTACAGTGGTGGAGACTTAATTTTCAGGCAAGCCTATGGGATTAACTTTTCATGTTCGACATTTTGAGTGCTTAATTCTAAACCTTAAACATTTCGAGTGATTTGAGTGAATCTTTGGTGAGGATGTCAATCCTTGTCGATTTTGAATCAAATGTAATTATTTAGATAAGGGGAGACACCTACGTTTTTGTGCTACAAATGTATGACTTTGATTGTTTGAATCTTTAGGACTCTTCGAGTTAGATTATCCATGTATAAATTATCTATGAATTATGATGAGACATTGTTGATAGGAATTATGAATCATGGAAAGTTTGTTTTAATTGTAAGTTGAGAATTTTGCTTGAGGACAAGCAAAAGCTTAGGTGTGGGGGTATTTGATAAACCGTAAAAGTAACATATTTTAATCCCACATTTAGTATGCTTTTGGATGATTTAAGCCTCGATTTATGTAAAAAGGTGCTCTTAATCCTTTGTTTTCATGTCTTATACCTAAGAAAGCACCCGAGGATGAAAAGAACAAGAAACGGGCCCAAAATGGAGTAAATGGGCCATATCACAAAATCCACACGGCTTGGGCCCAAGACCACACAGCCGTGCCTCATTAAAGAAGTCCGAACACGGCTTGAAGACTAGTCACACGGACGTGTGACATGGCCGTGTCCCTGTCGTGGCAAAGAGCAATTTCTTTCGGATTTGGAGATTTTGGGGCGAAGAAACACATTCCAAGAGCCTATATAAACCCCCTAATTGTTACCTGAAAAGGGGGGCATTCAAGCTAGGCCAAGGAGCCAAGCCAGAAAGGTCAAAGTTGTGGGAATCACTCAGAGATAGCCAGTTGATCCATCTCAAGAAGCCGGAATTCTACTCAAGACGACGGATCTCTCCTTCAATTCCTTCAGGGAGTTTTAGGGATTTCTTATGTTTTGTTTTATCTTTTCTTCTGAGATGTTTTCTTTATTTATTATGAACTAAACCCTTCATATACCTGAAGGGGACGAAACCTAGATGAATCTTGTTATTGATTTCTGAACTATAAGATAAATACTTGATTTGTTCTTAATTATGTGCGCTTAATTCTTGTGTTAATGTTTCTGGGATATTGATTCAAGTCAGATGTTCTTAGGTGGAGGCGTAAAAGTCCCTACTTAAGAATAGATCTAGCATAATTAAAGCGGAGTTGTTCACGCGCCTAGAGATAGGGTGATGAGATTTTGCCGGATTAGGGTGAAACCTAATATGGGAATCCATAGATCGAGTTAATGTGATTCTAGGGGTTTTAATTAGAAAGAGATTTCAATTAATCAACCTAGGGTTAGTTATTATTCGCTTCGAAAAAGGGTTTAATATAACTTAGGGAATCTTACGGATCAAGTCAAGTGAACAAATCGTATGGTTCAAGGTTAAATAACAAGTGAAGCCTAGGTGGATTCTTCCTGAGGGTATCATCTTAAATCAACTGAGTCTTTCTTCAAGTTATTTCCCAATTCATTCTTTTTGTCTTTGCGTCTTTAGCTTAGTAGTAGTTAGATTAGATTAAAACAACTTCGCTTATTATAGGCTAAATAATAAAAAGAAAGTTAGTATTAATACTTTTGGTTCCTTTGGGTTCGACAATCCTGTCTTGCCTAAGCTATACTACTGTTCGATAGGTACACTTGCCTTTAATCGTTGTCAGAGTTATTTTCCAGGTTCGATCATTCTCATTATAAATTTAAGACTCTGATTTCAGCGATCAATAAGTCTCCACATCATCACCCATATGAGGCCAATAAAAATGATCCTCCAAGAGAGCCAAAGTTTGATGCATAGATGGATAGCCAACCCATCTTGAATAATGACATTCCTTCATGACTTCATTGTGCAAGTTCCCATATTGAGGCACATAAAGATGATACCCCCGAGTGTATAACAATTCTCCCTCAAGCCAAAATTGCCTTGTTTGCTCGATCAACTTTTTGGTTGTGGGATCATGGGACAATCTCTCTCGAATGCACTGGCTGATTGTTGCAAACTCTATCTTTTGGCTAAGCGCATTAGCCATAGTGTTGGCACTCCCCAGCTTGTCTTCTATGCTAAAATCAAACTCTGTTTGGAAAATCTAACAACGAGCTTGCTTGGGAGACAACTTTTTTTGGGTTAGGGAATAATTATTTGCAACATTATTAGTGAATACCACGAACCTGGAACCAAGCAAATAGTGCCTCCATATGCGCAAAAAAATGCACCACAATGGTCATCTCTTTTTCTTGGACCGTATATCTCCACTCCGTCTTATTAAGCTTTCGACTCTCAAAAGCAACCGGATACCCATCTTGCATCAGTACTCCCCTAATCGCATAGTGTTGGAAAACTGGGTTTGGAAAACGCAACGGAAAACAAATTTAAGAAACTAGAGTTTTTATTTTTTCCCTCAAAACAAAATCTTGATTGTGATATCTAAAGTAATATACAATTAATCAAAATTGTACCTTTTCGATTCATCTAGGATGAGCGCTTCGACCGAGTAGCCTTCTCCACTATACTCAAGCTCACGTCTGTCGAGTGTAGGCTCACTTCAAATAAAAAAATCACAAAAATTACCAGTGGGGTAATTTCACAATTTCTCTAAACTTTTGGGTCAAGTTGTAAATCAAAAAAATATCTCTAGAAATTGTTTGAAATAATCTATTAGAGAATTTTCTCTCTACAACTTTCTCTTGAATTCAAGTGTGTGTTTAAAATAATGACCCAAAGCTCTCTTCATATAGGGAGAGTTTAGAGAGTTCAACTATGATTAAACTTAATCACTTTAATATTAAATTAGTATAATATTTATCTTGATAAATATTATACTAATTTAATATTAAATCTTATTAAAATAATAGAATACTTATCTACAAGATAAATATTAAATTAAATTTAATAATAAGATAACCAATTTAACATTAAATTAATAAAACACTATTAAGATAACTATTAAATTAAATTTAATATTAAATTATTAAAATGATATTAGTTTTGGAATAGTTAATCTGAAATCAAATTCTCTAGTAGAGTGTCAGTAGGAGTGAAACTCTTCCACTGCTCAACCACAGAAGACCAACCGTCGTAGACCACCGACACGCCGCCGGCATCACTGTTTCCGATTATGCAAGTGTGACACTCTTACGACACCCCGAGCCAATTCGACTACTGCCGGTTCAGTCTAGCCACTGGTTGGACAGTCGGCCCGGTTTCACATATCAGGCCCAATTCGACCAGTTTTTGGGTTTTGGTCTGAATTTTAGGCTCTTGTGCCCAATTTACGATCTTAGGTCTAATTTTCAAGTTCAATTACCTATTGGGCCAATTGTTTGATTTGAAAATTAATTTCCAAAAATATCATATTAATTTTAATTAATTTGATTAATTTAATTTTACTTGATCAAAATTAATTTTTACAAAAATTACTTAGATTTTCCAAAATAAATTTTTAAAAAAATTATTTAAACAAATTCTCTGGTTCAACAATTCTCATGACCACCTAATTTAATTCCACATCGAATAAATCGACCCAAATAAATTATTTCCAAATTCAAGGAATTTTCTTTATATTCAAATGCAGTTCGATCGAACTTTTTTTGAGATAGCGGAGGGACCAATCGGACATATACAATTAGGCTCTAGTAATTGCAATTACGTCCAGAATCATCATTCCAATAATTTGCAATTACTTAATCATGGAGTTCGTCCACAAGAAGTACCATGATTGAAAACTCCTTATCCTATACTCTTTACGAAAGCAATTCATCCAACTGCTTTGTCCAATGACCTTGTCATGTGTGTGTTACCCTCATATGATATCCTTGATTCCATTAAGTTATATCCATTCACTCAATACAATCATATTGTATCTCATTCTCACCATGGTGTCTTCTTAATGATTAATACGATCACTATCAACAAATGACTATGATAAATTGCTCATTTGAGAACAAGCAACCCGTGGCCACGTTCCATATTTATCAATCCACAAAATGCCAATGAGAGGATATCAATAACTCTTTAATTGAACTATGAATTCCACTATTGTTAGTAAAGCCATGCCATACACAAGTCATGTACCCAACATACCAGCTATGGGCTCTATCATCTTTTAAGTTTAAGCCTTCACTTATATCAAAGCACATGAGTTGCATACACATGGTCAGTGATTAACCCAAGATTTAGGTAAATCACACCATGGACGTCACAAGTTAATTTATTTACAAGAAAGTGAATCTTGATTTTCTTTTTTGGTCGTGTGTGTATTTAGGGCCTTGGTAACAAAGTCTTGGATGGTCTCGTTCAATCTTGCTCAGATTCGCTTGGCCTTTGACCTCATTATTAGGCCTTGAGGAAATTTGAGCCCATCACGTTCATGAGCTTGATTTTGGCCTTGAAACTCACATCATTCCCCTCTTCCTTAAAAAGATTCGTCCTCGAATCTAAAACATCAATGGGAGATAAATCAGTAATATTAAAAGTAAAACATACATTGTACTCACCAGGCAGATCTATTTGATAGGCGTTGTTATTGATCCATTTGAGTACTTGGAAAGGCCCATCTCTATTATGGCCTTTAAATTGGACCGAGCTACTCGTATCATTCCCACCTTTCTCAGGAAGATTCGTCCTCGAATCTTTAGTTGCACAAAAAGAAAAAGGATTAGAATAAATAACAATAAAATGAAAATAACACTTACCTAAGCTTTCTTGTGCGCAAAAATTATCTCCAAGATTAAAGACATTACTTTGATCATTCAAATCACCTTCGATCAAGTATGTCTCCTTTAAAAACAAGGTATCAACACTAAACAAAGAAGTGTTAGGTACATAATTCTTCAAGTAAAAAATAACCTGTAACTTTCTTTTAATATGCATGGTCATCCATAAGAATTTCCAATGATAAGTCAATAATTTCACAAAATTATAAAAATCAAATTATTATGTAAAAATTCATCGTTAAAGGTCAAGATAGAAAATTTTGTTGCAAGAGAAAATATGTAAAATGCTTTCAAAAACTTATTTAATGCAACAAAATTACTATTTTTAACCTTTACTAATTTAGATAAACCCATAAAATCAGTTGAACTATCAAACCAAAGTTTAATGAAATTTGACCAATGAGAAAGCATGTTGTAAGGAAATATTTTACAAGAATTATTAATGTTTAACTTACCTTTCTCCCACAAGTGAAATCGCCTATCGATGGTAGAGTAATATAATTGAGAATCTATCAATGGATTTTTGAAGTCCTACAATAAAGAAACACCACTAAACAAATTTGAGTTAGGGTAAGTTAAAACATAATCATTCCTCACTTTTGTATGGGTATTTTCTTTCTTTCCATATTTTTTTCCTTATGAGAACTCTCCAATTTTACCTCATATGGATTTTCATTCACCAAATTTGGACCATCAAGTAGACTTTTATCACTCAAGGTCTCTTTTCTCTCGGTCTTTTCACATGATTTTTCCTCACTTCCCATATCCCTCTCACAAGTATTATGAATATTCAATTCAGTACAATACATCTTAGTAGGAGAATATGACGTTTCTATCTCATCTAACACCATAGATTCGAGGAAAAATTTCTCACTATCATCTTTTTTCAGCTCACAAAGTTCGTCATCACACATCTCTTTTCCACTAAAGTAAGAATCAATAAAAGGTACAAAGTCATATTTACTTTCTTCTCTTGTTGGAATTTTGATTGGATGCTGCAAACCCTTATAATCGTTTGAACTACACCAATAACATTGCACAAAAGGTGATAGCTCAATCTTATTCTCTCTATTTGGATACTAAATTGGACATCGAAAGCCCTCATGATCTTTGGAACTACACCAATAACATTTCACAATAGGTGAGAGATCAATCGTACTCCTATTTTTGCTTGACCATCTCCCCTTGTCTAATAGTTCCTCTATTTGCCTTTGCAACTTCTCAATCATAGTATCACGAATCATTATGAAAGCCTGAAAAGAACAGAACACTCAAGAAAAGAAAATTTAAACAAACCTCACTGTTATGCACTCAGAAATAAAAATCAAATTCTCAATGAGGTAAGAATTAATCTTGTGAGTCCTTTAGAAGTATTTATGACAATCAATCAGAATGTTAAAGAATCTAGCTACCAAATATCCTAACGGCACTAGGAATCCAAAAGTGGCTAGACACCAACGGTTTGTGTTCCACAAAGGAAGGAATATGTAATATGCTTTAACCTAATAAAAAAAGAAACAATAAAGTGTTAGAATATGTATAGGAATAATAAAAAGCAAAAAAAATGAAAACCTAAGTCTAAGAGTCAATGAAAATTGCAGAAACCCAAAAACTCGAAAAATTGCAAAGCAACTTGACAAACATTGTTTAAGGTGTTCTCAATTTCCAAAAATCACGAAATTTAAACTGGAGCCTCCTCAAATAATGTAGATCTAATCTAGAAAGTTTCGAAAAAAATTCAACCAACAGAATTTTTTTTATTTTTTCTTTTCTTTTCATTTTTTTCTTTTTTTCTTTATTTTTTTATCACTTTTTTTCGTAGGAAATTTTTTTTATGTAGTAATACAGTGCCAAGAATCATTATATAAAATTTTATATCAATTGAAAAATTTTTACCCACTAAATATATTTTTTTTCGAAAAAAATATTTGGGTAAAAACTGCTTATGGGCTGTTTTGCGATGGAAATTAGTTTAGAAATCAACCATGAACACCCAAAATGCCCAAATTTGATACCAAATAATAAAGGATGATATGGATAAATTCGGAAGCGGATCGTAAAGTTTGTCAAAGTCGCGGATTTATCCTAAATCTCTAGACGAACATAAACTGAAATGAAAAACAACGAAAATAGATTAGTTGTCACAAATGAGATTCAAAAGAAATTGAAACAAAAGAAAGATGAACCGACTGGTAAAGAGTCCAAAAGAGAACAAATTAGGGTTTCTTGGATGGAAAGAAACCGTCCTTGGACCTCAAGAAAATGCCCCTAGAACAGCCCTTTTTAGTGAAATCGGAACTGTGGTTTCGGGACCACAAATTTGAAGTCAAAAAATTTATTTTATTTTATTGCCTATATCATGATAGTACTACCATAGAAAATTTCATTAAGAAATTTTACCGTTTACATGCTCAATTTGATAAAAAGGAATAAATCGTGTAAAGTGCAAAAGTTGAGTTCTAGTATCTAAAGGTATTAAATAGCTATAGAACTTTAAAGTTTAAGTCCTTATATGGTAATTAGACCATAAATGTTGATAGTCGAAGAACATGGTTTGGCATTATTGAAATTCTGATTAATTTTTAAGGTTATTTTGGTAATTAGTAAATAAAGTTAAAGTTAAATAATAAAAAAGATAAAGTTATCATCTTTAACCTATTAAAAACCAAAATTAAGAGAGCATGGAAGCCATGGAAGCTTGAAGTTTCGGCAAAACTAATTACCTTTCATTGTAAGTATTTTTGTCCCGTTTTTTATTATTTTTATGTTTTTAGGATCGTTGTAGCTTAATCTAGCTAGCCTGGGGACTAATTTGTGAAACTATTAAACTATTAGGATTTTTCCATTAATGAATATACATGAGTTTTGATGGGTTATGGAAGAAAATGGTTAGTTTTTGTTAAATAAACAACTTTTATTAAGTGATTTTTGATGAAATTGTCAAATAGGGATTAATTTGAAAAATAGAAATTTTACATGGTGAAATTGTGAAATAAATGAAAAATAGAGCTTACTAGGGACATAATTGATATTTGGCTATAGTGGGTTATGATGGAATTGCATGAATTTCTATTTTTATAAGCTACGGACTAAATTGCAAATAAATTAAAAGTATAGGGGCAAAATGGTAATATTTTCAGTATATGATTTTAGGTTAAATTGAATAAATTAAATATAAAATTGAGTTAAATTTATCCATATAGATCAAGATAGACCTCATACGGCTTTAGATCGGGGCAAAAAAAGTCTCAGATTAATCACCTCCGTATTTACGTATACTTGTCAAGGTAAGTTCGTGTAACTAAATCGTGTTTATATGTTTTTAATTGAATTATACATGTGTTGTGAAATGTCATACATATATACCGATTGCATATCCAACGATGTACGACAATTACCGAGCCCCGTTTGAACCTTAGGAATTCGTAAGATACAAATGACATGTCATTAGGGTTTACATGATTCGGGTGTTGGTCCTGAACGTCCTACCAATGGCTAAGGTTCAACATGTGTTGCAGATACTCCATAGCTCATGTGAGCAGCATCGTGTAGCTACATGTTTTGGCCCATAGCTCGTGTAAGCAGGTCCATTATCACAACTCGTGTGAGCATACATGTACAATATTTGACAAATTATAGTTATATGAGTTAGCACACAATGTGTGAATTATCTCGAGTATCCCACGGTATTCTAAACGGTTCAACGGGCACTGCTTTGATACAGAATGGTGAGAGTTTGATACGAACTAATACAGGGACATATGTGAATTACATTGAATTAGTACTACATGGCATATTGAGAATTGAAATGGATGATACATGTATATGAGATATAATTATATGTTGTTTTCATTCTTGATTACATAGCCTATGTTATATGATCAAATGGCTAACATGTTTGGTGTACATGTTTAGGATTTGGCCAAGTGTAGTTGGATTATCCCATGTTATCTTACCTATTATGTATTGAAATGGTAAGTTATGTTTTATGTTATACGAACTTACTAAGCTTATTTTCTTACTCTGTGTCATTTTCCGTGTCTTATAGTGTATTGAAAGCTCGTTCAAGTTAGAAGCTTGTCGGAGTTATATCACACTATCCATCAGCTCTTTTGGTACTTTCGGTTGTTTTGATTTAGGTTATAATGGCATGTACTAGTATTTTGGCTAATGTTGGCCTATATATTTGATTGTTGAAATGGCCATTTGGTTTGGCTTGTGTTATGGTATTTTGGTGTTCAAATGAATTTAGTTTTCGCATGTAAATATCAGCCTTAATATGGTTGATGTTTGGTTTGATATGTTTGCATTATGAAAGATGAAACTATAGTTTCAATATGCTTATATATATGGCTTGTAACTTATTGGAAATGTTGTGAATTGGTACTTGCTTTGAATGGCTTATATGGTTATTGATACTAGAGGTTGAAAGGTATATTTAGTACCATTTGGTATGTTTGATAAGTGAAATTAATGGTTTGAATTAATGCAAACTTGGTTAGAAGTTAATGGATTATTTTGGCCAAATTGAGTACATGGTTATACATATTTTTAGTGTTGTCATTTGAGGTGCCTTTGGGCATATAGGTTGTATGTTAATATATCATATGTATATAGCTAGATTATGAATGATTTTGGTGCCTTGTTATCGCTTGTATATATGTGAAATTTTGGGTATAGGAACATGCCAAGATGGGTGAGAAAAATGGCTTGTAAAATGGCCTATTTTCGTCCACACGGGCAGAGACAAGGGCGTGTGTCTCAGTCGTGTATGACACACGGCCAGGCGACATGGCCGTGTGTACCCTGTACTTTCAAAGGGTTACAAGTCAGGTTGTTACATGGCCTAGCACACGACCTAGCATGTGAGGTTTCTTTAAAGGGTACACGACCTAGCGCATAGGTATGTGGCTTGGCCATGTGACCCAAGTCAGTGAGTTACACAGGCACGGACACAAGCTTTGTAACAGCCCGTTTTTAATGAAATCAGAATAGTTGTTTTGAGACCACAAATCTGACATATAAATAATTATTTCATTAATATTTTAAGGTTTACAGCATGTTAGTCGTGTCATATAAAAATTTCGTTAAAAAATTTTATCGTTTGCATGCTTAATTTGATAAAACGGACTAAATTGCATAAGGTGTAAAATTTGAGTTCTACAAGTAAAATGTGTCAAATTGTTATGAATTTTGAATGTGGGTGGCTTTAAATGGTAATATTACCCTTAACATTATTAGTGGACAAATATGGACACTTATATCATGGTTTTAAAAGTTATTACTTAAGGTTAAATATGTAAATTAGTAAATAAATGAAATTAAACTAAAATGAAAGACAATGTATCATCTTTCTAACTCATCTTCTACCGAAAATAAAGAAGGAAAAACTCCATTCTTGTGCTCTTGAAGGTTCAGCCATAGTATCCTTGCATGTAAGTGATTTTTTGTCTCGTTTTTAATAATTTCTACGTTTTCGAGATCGTTGTAGCTTAATATAGCTAGGTCAGGGACTAATTTGAAACTTTTTTGAATGTCTAAGGTTTTACCAAGAATGCATTTTAGCTATTTGTGATGTTTAATAGAAGAAAATGAATCCTTATTGTTAGATAAATAACTTTTGTTAAGTGAATTTTGATAAATTTGTCAATTAGGGGTTAAATTGAAATATGTTGTAACGCCCCGAATTTGGGCCTTAGGATTGGGCCTATTGGGCTTTGGGTTTTTGGGTCTCAGAAAATTTTAAAGTGAGCGAGAAAATGATAATTGGCATGTGGGCTTTGAGGGTTAATGAATTTGGAGCGTCTAGGGGGTGTTGGAGATGTCCTGGGATCAAGTAACGGTATAGGAAAAATTTTGGTTTTAGCCCCAAGGGAACTGTGACTTCAGTTAGTAGGCCTTTTAAATAAATGAAGAAGAAAAATGACACAAAAGAGCTTGTGGTGTAGTGGAAAAGTGGCGCCACTTAGGGAGCAGGGAGGTAAGGTCATTAACAGGCAAGGGAGTCCAAGGTTCGAGTAGTAACATAGTATTTTATTGGGGTATTTATTTTGCTGTCAGGACGGCTAGAGTTTGTGTTGCAGTGAAAGTCTAATGGATGAGAGGTTTGAAATGGTCGTGGAGAGATTGTAGGAGTTTATCTTGGAGAAAATTTAGGATGAGATTGAGGAGTTATCAGGGAGAAAAGTTAGGAGCTGAGAAGTGTGGGAAGTGGGAAGTGTATAAATTCAGCTTAGGAGGGTAGATGAGTGCCGTTTTTGGGTCTTTTAGGGGATATTACGAATTTTCATTGTGGCTTTCGGCATTTGGAGAGTTTTGCAAATAGGGCAGTCTTTCTTTTTTTTACAGAATATCCTATAGTTACCCTCACACAAGCACATTTGATCTTTTTCTTTTTTTCTTGTTACCTTTTCCAAACCCTTTAAAGCCGAATAACTCCAACCTCCCTTTGCCGAAATTCTTTTTGTGCAGTCACTATTTCTTCATCCTAGCCGATTCTTGTGTAAGTACTTTACTCTTTCAATTGATCCTGCTAGAATCGACTTCTCCTATCCCTCACCCTTTCTAAATCGATTTTGGTAGGGGATTGATATCGAATCTTTGTTCTTCATTTCTCTGCCTGTAACATCCCAAAATTGGGCCTAGTAGAATTGGGCCCAATGGACCTTGGGCGCAGTAGCGTTTAAAATTTTTGAGAACAAGAGAACGGCATTAATTCAAGTTGGTGAAAGATTTTGGAAGGTTAGGGGGCTTCTATGAAGTCCCGGGATCAAACTTTGGCTTTAGGAAAATTTTGGTTTTAGATGAGTAAAACCCTGGGAGTTAGTAGGTAGGCTTTAAGAATAAAATGTGGAGAAAAATGACACAAGTAGAGTGTATGGTGTAGTGGCAAAGTGACGCCACATAAGAGACAAGGGAGTGAGGCCACAAGGAAGGAAGGAGGTCCAAGGTTCAAGTCTTGGCACTTGCTTTTTATTTTGATTTATTTTTAAATGGAACTTAAACTTTGGCCATAGACTTATATTTAGTTGCGCATGTTTTAAGACAACAAGGAGTTAGTTGGTAAAGTGGCTAGTGGCGTGGATTATGCTATAGAGGAGCCTGGGCTCGAATCTCATGACAAGCAAGGGAGTATTTATTTTGCGGATTGGAAGGCCAGAGTTTGAGTTGGATTTAAACTCTGCTAATGGAGGGATCCTACATCGGAAAGATACAAAGAGGGAAGGTGAGAAGCTGGATATATATAGAGCTATCTATGATGGGAGGAAGCATACCTTGGAGGGCGTTTGGGCACAGGAGTGGTCAGAGCCTGGGTTAGCACCAGATTCCTATTAGGTGTGTATTTCGCCTTACTCTAGCTGTAGAGCGGCAAATGCCGAAATGCCGGTCACACAGCAATAGTAGCCACACGAGCGTGCGAGCGCGCGTGTGGGGGCTTCGACGCGATAGTTGAGGTCATCAGTAGTATTCTTGTGGGTTGAGGCTGCTTGGGCCACGATGGGCCGAAGTGGGCCCAATGGGCCCATGGGCCCATATGAATAAATTGTATGTTTGTGTAGTAGATGTTGGATTAGACTATGTGAATCTCATAAATGTGGCTCGTAGCGGTGACTTATGTACAATATGGGTCACTTGGTTGGGTGCAGATCTAGAGGATAATCGCCAATAGTAGCAAAGGAAGGGCAACTAGAACGTGAAGTACACGATAAGGGTACGGTGAGGTTTCGGTTTTTGATAAGTATGCGTTAAATCTTGGTTAATCGCTAGTAATGTCGATTGTAGGGTCGTGACTAAGGGATTTGCAGCGCGCGTAGTTACCAGGTGCGTACAAACACTACACACACGATATCGGCAATGCCGAAAAGCTGAAAGTGGCTAAATGGGCCCTGAGGCTAAGAATTGATGAAATGGTTTGGTTGGTTGTACGAATTGAATTAGTCATGCATGATACATGAATTGGATTTGTTTTGGGCCTAATAGGCCATATGATGAGATTTGGGCTTAATGGGCCGTAAGGGTGTGATTTAGGCTTGATGGGCTTATGGGGACGTAGACATGTATGTTAGGGTTTATGAACCTTAGGCCTAGTTTGAACAACTCTTAAATTCAATAAGACTTAATCTAATTAAACATGTCTGTGAACAAGTCGCAGGGTTGGAGTGTGGCAACGGGCGTACGCATGTCTAGGATTGGATCTAGGAAGAGCTTGGTACTTAAGCGGCCCTAGTGGCCCACCTCCTCTTTTCTGGAATCCTACCTGGTGCGTAGTGTCTGTTCACTTTAGCCGCGAGGACTTGTTGATGGGCCAAAGTTCATAGCTAAAACCTGAAAGGGACTAAATACCCTTATATTTGCAAAATTCCTAAAATACCCTTATATTTGTAAAATTTACTAAAATACCCCTAGATTTGTAAAGACCAAAATAACCCTAATTGCAAAATTACTAAAATACCCCTAAGTTGCAAAATTACCGAAATACCCCTGGTTTGCGAAATTACCGAAATACCCCTAGTTTATGAAATTACCAAAATACCCCTAGTTTGTGAAATTGCCGAAGTACCCCTGGTTTACAAAATTACTGAAATACCCTTGGTTTACGAAATTACCGAAATACCCCTGGTTTGCGAAATTATTGAAATACCCTTGGTTTACGAAATTATCGAAATATCCTTGATTTGCAAAATTATCGAAATACCCCTGGTTTACGAAATTACCAAAATACCCCTGGTTTATGAATTTACCGAAATACCCCTGATTTGCAAAATTACCGAAATACCCTTGGTTTACAAAATTATCGAAATACCCTTGATTTGCAAAATTATCGAAATACCCCTGGTTTGCAAAATTATTGAAATACCCTTGATTTATGAAATTACTGAAATACCCTTGATTTGCAAAATTATCGAAATACCCCTAGGTAGTGAAATGACGAAAATACCCCTATGTGACGAATATGAGTTTATGGATGTTACTCGTATGTTTGATGCATTCATATGATATTCTGCTTAGGATGCATATGGGTGGAAATTATGGTACGGATGAAGATTTGAGGATCGCATGGTCGTATGGTATGGATCCACCAGAGGCTTTAAGCCCAATATATGTGATTAAGCAGCTTTGCTGCAACGTTCGGTAGTACCGCAACCAGGCTACCCTTGGTGTGTAGCGGAGGGGTGGGTCGAGCTAGAATTCCCCACAGGAGTCATAAGGTTGGAAGGGAAATGGTGTGTGTAGCGGATTGATTTTTGGGGTGGGCTTTGCATTATTTGTTTATAAATGATACAATATGATATGATATGAGGTCATTGTGGGCTAAAGCCCAAGACCACCGATTTTGATAGGGCTTAGGCCCAATGTGAATATTTGTAAGTGATTTGATTGCCAAGGGTTGTGCACACTGAGTTTCGAAACTCACTCCCCTTTAATTTAATATTTCAGGTAATCCCGAATAGACGACTCCATGTGGGAGAGGACTCGGAGATGGCCACACTACAAGAGGCTTGAAATTTCATTTATTTGTTTAAAAATACATCTTTTTATTTACTTAACTTTTCGGTGGATGTAAAAAGGCCTTGTACTCCATTTTGACTTCAGATTTATTTTGGGTTTTGAGATTAATTGTTTATTTTAATTATTAAACCTAACTAAGCTCTTATGTTTAAACTTGGTTTCTGAATTACTTAAAACAATAAAATGGGTTTTTATCTTTAACTAATAAGACTCAAAGATTTTGGGCTTTTGGGCCTTAAATTTTTAATTAGCAAAACCGTTTTGAATTGTGCCTTTAATGTGACATTCCGAATTCGGGCCTAACTTCTAGGCCAGGTTTGGGGTGTTACACTGCTGAATTACTCTTTATGCGTTTCAGGATTTGGATAAGTATTCTTCACTTTTGGTTTTGAAGGTTGGCCGAATGGTCGTAAGTAATGTAAGGGTGACTTAAGATGGATATAAGTCACTTATGGTTTAGTTTTTAATAATTAAGATCGATGCAGATTTAAGAAGTACTCGTGATTAGTGTTCGAGGGAAAGCTATTAAGGCTTGGTGTTTCAAGTCAGGTTAAGGTGAGACTTCGGCTTTTGGTAAAGTATTCGATAAGTATATGTGATTAATCATTGAGTGACATCGTTTGTAGAATCGTGGCTAAGGAGATCGCAGCACGTTTTGTTATCAGGTGTGTACATACACTATACACACAATGGATTGGGAAATCCCGAAATCTCGAAAGTTTGGCTTCGGTAGTCTTGCGAGTGTGCGAACACTTGTATGAGGGAAATGGAATCGATAACAGAGACCCCATGAGCGATCTCATGGACTTGGGTCGTGTTATGGCCAACTGGGCCAGAATGGGACAAATGGGCCCGACGGGCTCATGGACCCAAATAGTAAAGATTGGTAGTTTGGTAATAAACGACGAGCTGGTTAAGTTGGTTGTAAGGCTTGGGCTAGTTTTGGGCCTAAAAGGCCGCTTAAATGTGATTAAGGCCTAATGGGCCGTATAAATGTGATTGGGCCTGATGGGCCATATGAATGTATGAAAGCATGTGGACTTGCTAGGGTTTTATAATGGACTTTTAGGCCTAGTCTCTAATAATTCCTTAAGCGGGCATAAAACTTAAATAATTAACTAATTGTAACCGTGGGCAAGTCATAAGGTTAAGGTGTGGTAATGGGTATATGCATGTCTAGTATTGGATCTAGGGAGAGCTTGGTAGTTAAGCGGTCATAATGACTCACCTCCTCCTCCCTGGAATCCTACCTGGTGCATAGTATCTATTCACTTTAGCTAACGAGGACTTGATAACGGGCCAAGGTAAGTAATAGACCCATAATAATGAGAAATGACCAAAATTCCCCTAAGGGCGAAAATGACTAAAATGCGCCTATGTGTTGAATGTAAGATTTATGGATGTTACACGTACATTTGCTGCATTCATATGATATGCTGTTTAGGTTGCATATAGGTTGGGAATTATGGAACGGATGAAGTATATGAGGATGGCATGGTTGCTTGACGACCGTGGATCCACCGATGGCTTTTTAAGCCCAATATTTGGTTAGCAGCTTTGCTGCAACGTTAGGTAGTACAGCAATCGGGCTACCCCTGATGTGTATCAGATGGGTGGGTCGATTTAGAAATCCCCACAGATGTGTTTCGGTTGGACGGAGACGATGTGTATCAGATGGATTATTTGGGGAAGGTTTGCACTACATTGCATGTATAATATTATTATGTTAATAATATAGTATGTATGCTATTTGTTTTGACGAGGGTCGTACACACTGAGTTTTCGAAAACTCACTCCCTCTTTTATTTTTCTCAGGTGATCCTCAGTAGGTGGTTCGACAAATGGAGGGACTTAGAGGTGGCCAACTAGCAAGACGATTAGACTTTTTTTTCTTAATATCTAAATTCTAGATTTAAAGTTATTTATTTTAAGTTATTTTTCGAATTGTAATAAGGTTTTCCCTCAAGTTATTATTCCATTACTTCCATTATGCATTAAAATTTTGAAACGGAACCTGGATTTATTTCTTTTAAGCATATTTCAAGTTTTTGAAAATATTTGTGTTTTAAAGAACGAGCTTCCGCAGTCAAAGGAAATTTTTTTACATAGTAACAAGGAAATGGTTTTTTTGGATACACCTCGTTTTGAAAGCAACCTGTATTTTACTTAACTTTTCTCTAGAAGGGTTTTCAATGAAAACAAAGTTTTCGCAAAAACACTTCAATGTGACACACTGGATTCGGGCCTAACTTCTAGGCTGAGTTTGGGGTGTTACATTTAGTGGTATCAGAGCCCGATTGCAAAGCTCGGACTATGAAATGGGCCTTATTACTTTGGTTTTAAAAAACCTATTTTTGGATTGGATCGAAACGTTTTGGAAATTCTTGTGATGTGGCACATCGAGTCTCCGACGTCGAACCTAGTAAGTTCTTTTATTATTAAGCTTGTTTAACTTGATATACTGTAGATAGTTAGTGGGCTACTTTCGATGATTATACTAAAGCTTTCTAGTTAGAGTGAAACTAAAGCCCGTAGGAACTTAAAACTGTAGAGGATTTACGAAAACAACCTCTTTACTTAATAGTGTCATAAAACATCAGCTTAATTATTGAAACTAACTAAAATTTCATAAAACTCCTAATTCAGATAATACGAGAATCAACGATGAGCACTAAAGCCGTGGAAGTGTTAGGGTTGGATCGTCGGCATCGGGCCATATGCCTAATGCTGAAGTAAAAAAGGCTCTGGCCTCACCCGAGGCTGAGCCTGGACCGTATGATTGGGCCGCGGGGGATGACGCATTGTCACAGGCAAGGCTGAGGATTTTGGAAAGGGTCACTAGGCCCAATAATGGTACGGGTAGTCGTGGGTCAGTTTTAGAGCGACTACGATCTAATGGGGCTGAGGTCTTTAAAGGTATTATTGGTGTGGCTCCTAACGTGGTTGAATACTAGATAGAGGCCATTGAGAGGATAATGGAGGATTTGGACTGCTCACCTGAGCAAAAGTTGAAAGGGGCAGTGTCGCTGCTTAGGGAGGAAGCATATCAGTGGTGGTTGACAGTGAAAGAGGATACCCAACCTAAGCAGCTCACTTGGGAGTTTTTCAAAACTGCGTTTCAAGGGAGATACGTGGGTTCAAGCTATGTTGATGCTAGAAGGAAGGAGTTTCTGAACTTGATCTGAAACACCCCAAACCCGGCCCACAAGCCCCGACCGGGTCTGACATGTTCCTTATGAAAAACTTAGCTCAAATTCCATTTTGTCCTTTTTATAAAACTCATCAATTTTAAAACGAGGTTGTCGTTGTGTCAAGTTTGAAAACAAGTTGCCATTCATGTTTGTGTTTTGTTAAATTGTTCCCATTATACTCCATAGGTTAAGAGATTTGTCGGATTTTAAAGTTCATTAAGATGAAAACCCTTAGTTTGGTTAAGTGATAAAACGTTGATATTGCTTTGAGAAAAATATTTAATTACACGTTTGATCATTATCGCATGAAAATAAAGTTTAAAACGTAAAGTTAAAACAGTTAAGGAATGGCCTTATTACATGTAAAAAAACCGTAATAAATCCCGAAAAACATACTAAAGAAGAACGAAAAGAGTTCAACCGTAAGAAATCCCGAAATTTGCTGAGCATGGCCACCACACAGTTCCTGCCGACCCGTTCAACTGCACTATGCATCACCTACAAAATGTTAACCCACGAAGGGTGAGTCAACAGACTCAATGTGCAACTACGAACACAGATTCCCAACCGATTACAACCTTTGTTACGAACATTTTGGGCAAGCCCATCCGAAATCATAATCTGGCCATTGGCATGGTCATAGCATGATATATCACACATATAGCAGAAATGATGCAACCCGAACCCACCTAGATATCCAACCTCTACACACCACCTGTACCTGCCAGTCACACCAGTGGGGATTACTAAATCGACCCTCCATCCGCTACACACCCTCGAAGGCAGTCGCTGCAGTCAACTGCTCAACGCCCTTAATACGTGGCATAGCCACCAGAAAATGTGACAACGTCACTGAATCATAATATTATGACATGAGTCACCGAATAATGTGGTAAAACCACCGGAACACTTCCCCTTTACATTATAACCCTCGTGCCCATGCAATATACAAATTATATAGGTATCATGCTAAATGCTTAACCCAAGCCATCTCAGAAATATACATGCTTTCATACAAATGAATGTAACCACTGTTAACAAGGTGTTAGTGTAACGTACCTGAATAAACTGTACCCTTAAATGGTACCTTTAGCCACAGTTATTCATAATCCTATTAACACATACTTAGCCATATTAATTTACCAGGAAAAAGTGTGGGGTTACACACCTATAAACACAAAGAACAACACTCTCGATCTCACTGACACCTTCACTTGCAGGGATCACAGCGATCTGCTTGTCCCTTTCGAAACTGGCCCACAACCCGGTGGCCAGTCACGCACCGCAGAAACCGAACATTTCTTGAATCTAGGGGTAGGGACTACCCCTTTCTCTCCTCCACTGGTACTCGCATCCATTGAATATCACTTAATCAGAACACCCGGTTAATCGACAAGTAAAATCTAAACAAGTCAAATCTATAGCTTAACTGAATGCCCTTACCGAAGTAGATCTGAATCCTGAAGACTCCTCCTTTACCTTTGTCGAACCCTTCCTATAACACCATAGTTAGAATCAGCTAACACTAAAAGATATGGCCTTTGGCCGAATGGCACTATCTCCTTACCTTATTGATCAAATCCCGAAAGCCCTTCCTCTTAACGTTGGCTACAAAGAATCCCGGAACCCACCTTCATGGTTTTGGCCAAAAGGATAAATGGGATTAGAGTTCTTGATTTCGACAATCCAAGAAGAAAAGAGATAAAGTTTGAACACAAAAGAGACATTACCAGACTTACTAGCAGTCGACTGAAAGATCTGACCAAGGAAGATCGGTTTCGAAATACAACAGAGGTAAAGAGATTCGGCCACCAATTGATTCTTCAGCTTCCGCAAAGTTTGATAACACGAAAAGAGAAAAGAGTGAAATGGTGGTATGATTCGGCTAAGACCCCAAAAGAAAGTAGAGCATTCGGCCACAAGGGGTAGAGTATAGGGAAGAACGGCTTCTAGAATGAAGAGAAGGTAAGGGCTTTGTCACCAAAACGAAAAGAAAAGAAGAGTAGAGTGGAAGAGATAGGTTCAGCCTTGTGAAGAGAGTGGAGAAGAAGAGAAGATGAACACAAAGGATGACCTTAAGGGTCTTTTGAGGTTTCGGCCAAGGACCAACAAATGAGAAAAAGGGTTGAATTCTATGTGGTTTTGGTACGAAAGAAAAGAATGAGAACTAAGAGAGAAATGAGCTAAATTTCGGCTAGAGGAAAGTGACTAATTTGGCACTTTGACAACACTAAATTTCGGCACACAAAAGCTTCCCCAAACCGATTATGCACCCCCTTCCAAAGTCCTACATTCGGCCAACTCTCACCCCTCTCCTCATCCCCTCTTTTCTCTCCACTTTTTCCTCCCCTCCTCTCATTCAAATGAGTTTGAATGAGTTAAACTCCCATCTTTTCTCCTAGCCGCATATTAAGCACCTTGACCAAGTCTCATCCTCATCCATTCAGAGTCTGATTGCCGTCCAACTCTTCACTCCCCTTGACGCAAAATAAATGCCAAAATGCTGCTAGTGCTGCTCGAACCAAGGCCCTTCTCACTCCCTGAGGCATCATCCATAAGCACTCTAAGTGGCGCCTCCTTGCCACTTTACCAACTGGTTCTTGTGTCACAATCCACACAAAAATTCCCTTAAGGCCTAGCTCCCCTAGCTCTCCCCTATCAGCTTAAAAACAATTATTTTTCCAAGGCCTCTACCCACACCTCAAGGTTTCCCGAAGCCCCCAAACACATCCAAACAGCATACAGAGCACACCAACACACAGATACAAATTAAAATGCATGACCTCCAAATCTCGAATATTACAGTTCTACCCCCCTTAAGATAATTTCGACCTCGAAATTACCTGGTCAAAATAGGTGAGGGTATTGCTGTCGCATTGCTTTCTCTGGCTCCCAAGTTGCCTCTTCCGCTCCATGGTTCCGCCATAAGACTTTCACCAATGGAACTGACTTCCTTCTCAGCACATTGACATCTCGTTCCAGAATTCGAATCGGTTCCTCCTCATATGATAGATCTGGCCTTAGCTCAATTTCCTCTGCTGGTATAATATGAGATGGATCTGACCTGTAGCATCGTAGCATCGACACATGGAATACATCATGCATTTGCTTCAGCTCCGAAGGTAACTCTAGTTGGTATGCTACTGGACCCACACGTTTCAAAACCCGATATGGTCCGATAAACCTGGGACTCAGTTTACCCTTGTGACCAAATCTCATCTACTTCTTCCACGGTGAAACTTTCAAGAACACCTGATCACCAACTGCAAATTCTATCTCCTTCCGTTTTAAATCAGCATACGACTTCTGCCTATCGAATGCCTCCTTCAATTGAGCCCTAATCAACTTAACCTATTCTTCCGTCTCTGCAACCAACTCTAGACCTAACATTCTGCGTTCCCCCAATTCAGTCCAACAGGTAGGAATTCGACACTTTTGCCCGTATAGTGCTTCGTAGGGCGCCATCCGGATACTAGACTGGTAACTGTTGTTGTACGCAAATTCAGCCAAAGGCAAAAACTCCTCCCAGCTACCTCTGAAATCAAGGATACATCCTCTCAACATATCTTCCACTCTCGATTACCCTCTCAGATTGCCCATCAGTCTGAGGATGGAAGGCTGTGCTGAAATCCAGTCTCGTCCCCAGTGCCTGATGTAGTGCCCTCCAAAAACGTGACGTAAATCTCGGATCCCTATCTGATATGATTGACACCGGTACCCCATGTAACCTTACTATCTCAGCCACATACAACTTTGCTAACCTTTGCAGAGAGTAATCTACTCGAACTGGTACGAAATGGGCTGATTTAGTTAGTCGATCCACGATCACCCATACCGAATCCTTCTTAGTAGGTGTAAGGGGTAACCCGCTAACGAAGTCCATAGTGATTCTCTCCCATTTCCATTGTGGTATCTTAATCGGCTACAACAATCCTGAAGGCAACTGATGCTCGGCTTTAACCTGCTGACACGACAGACACTTCCCCACATACTCTGTAACTTCCTGCTTCAAACCAGGCCACCAAAACTGCTCACGTAAGTCCCGATACATCTTACTCCCTCCAGGATGCATAGCGTAAGGGCTACTATGTGCTTCCCGAAGTATCATTTGTCTCAACTCCTTGTCCTTTGGCATGCACATCTTTCCGCGAAAGCATAGAACTCCATTACTGTCCACACTGTAATTCTCTAATCCACCCCCTTGTACCCGCAGAACTTGAGCACTCAAAACATCATCTATTAACTGTTTTTCCTTGATCTGATCCACCCATGTTGGTTTTACCCAAAGCTCGGCTAACAAACTTCCATCATCAAATAAACTCAAATGGGTAAACATCGCCCTAAGATCCGATATTGCCTTTCGACTTAACGCATCTGCCACCACGTTAGCCTTCCCCGGGTGATACTCAATTGTGCAGTCGTAATCCTTCAACAGTTCAACCCATCTACGCTGCATCAGATTTAACTCCTTCTAGGAGAGGAGATATCTCAGACTTTTGTGGTCGGTGTAGATGATAGACTTTTCTCCGTACAGATAGTGTCTCCAAATTTTTAGAGCTAACACCACTGCCGCCAATTCCAAGTCATGTATGGGATAATTGCTTTCATGGGGCCTCAACTGACGAGAAGCATACGCAACAACTTTCCCTTCCTGCATTAGCACACACCCTAACCCCGTGTGAGATACATCACAATACACCACAAACTCCTTACAAGCCTCCGGCTAAATTAACATGAGTGCCTCAGTTAAAATCCTCTTCAACTTTTCAAAGCTTTCCTGTTGCTTATCAGTCCAAACAAATGACACTCCTTTCCGCAACAACTTTGTTAAAGGCGCTGCAATTAAGGAGAACCCTTCCACAAATCTTCTATAGTATCCTGCCAACCCCAAAAAACTCCGAACCTCTGCCACAGACATAGGGGGTTTCCAGTCTAACACAGCTTCAACTTTCCGGGGATCTACCTGAATCCCTTCTGCAGATACCACATGACCCAGAAACGTGACCTCTTTCAGCCAAAACTCACACTTGCTAAATTTGGCGTATAACTTCTTCTCTCTTAAAATTTGCAAAACCATTCGCAAATGCAGATCATGCTCCTCCTCCGTCTTGGAATACACCAAGATATCATCAATAAACACCACAATGAACCGGTCCAAGTAGGGTTGGAAGACCCGATTCATCATATCCATGAACGCTGCTGGTGCATTTGTCAAGCCAAACGGCATCACTAAGAACAAGTAGTGGACATAGCGAGTCTGAAACGCTGTTTTGTGTATATCCCCTTCCTTAACCTTCAGCTAATGGTATCCCGACCTCAAGTCTATTTTGGAAAAGACCGAAGCTCCCTTCAACTGATCGAACAAATCATCAATCCTTGGTAACGGGTACTTGTTTTTTATCGTCAGCTTGTTCAGCTAGCGGTAATCTATACACATGCACATAGTCCCATCCTTTTTCTTCACGAACAACACCGGCACCCCCCCACGGAGATACACTCAGTTGAATAAACCCACGATCCAACAACTCTTGGATCTGAGCCTTAAGCTCTACCAACTCTTTTAGCGCCATTCTATATGGAGCAATTGATACTGGAGCTGTACCTGGCAGTAAATCAATTCCGAACTCCACCTCCCTGTCCGGGGGTAACCCTGGTAGCTCCTCAGGAAAGACTTCTACAAATTCCCTTACTGTTCTAACTCCACTAACCCCCTCTTCTTTTGCATCCAGAGCACTAATGAAGGCTAGGAATGCCTTGCACCCCTTTCGAACCATTTTATCAGTTTTCAACGCGGAGACTACATTCGACAAATAATTCCTTCTTTCCCCTATCACGATTATCTCCTAATCCTCCGGGGTCCTCAACTCCATTCGCTTAACTGCGCAATCCAACTTAGCACGATGTTCTACTAGCCAGTCCATGCCCAGAATGAGATCAAATTCCCCGAAAGGTAGTTCCATCAAATTGGCCGGAAACACTACTCCCTGAATTTCTAGAGGCACACTCCGGAATAATTTATTCACCACTATCGTTTGACCTAACAGGCTAACTACAGTCATCTCCCTAGCAGACAGTTCAGATGCTACACCTAATGTTTCAGCTATTCTACATGCAACATATGAGTGGGTCGAACCAACATCAATCAAGGCAAAGAAGGGCTTATCAGCTATAAGGAACGTACCGGTTATGACGTCTGGTGCGTCACCATCCTCCCTCCGACGAACTGCATACACCAAACCAGGCTGTCTCGCCTCCGCATTACCAGCACCTCTGCCAAGTGTCCCGCGACCTCGACCAGAACCATTACCTCTGCCAACCGGACCACGACCCCTCGGCGGCTGCTGTCCACCTCTTTCAGTCTGATTAAAACCCTGACCTACTGGTCGACTCCTGTCTGTTTCCAATAGACAGTTCCTAATCATGTGATCTTTGGACCCACACTTAAAAAATCCCCCTGTCTTCTTCCAACACTCCCTCGGGTGCATCTTTCCACATTGAGCACATGTACGATACTGACCTCCCACAGCAACCTGCTGATCTCGTGACCCATCAACTCTAGGTCTTTTCTGGAAACTCCTGGATGACCCTGATGACCCATAACTCCTCTTGTTCTTACCCTGACCTTTGTCCCGATTCTGTCTCTCGGTCCGCTTCACTTCCTCGGCTATTTTCGCTTTCTCAACCAATACCGCGAAGTCCCTTTTCCCGCTGTGGGGCTATTAACACCCTCAACTCATCTCGAAGACCATCTTCGAACCGTACGCGGCGCTCATAGTCAGTTGCCACGATTCCCCGGGCATATTGGCTCAAACGAAGGAATTCCGCTTCATACTCGGCTACAGATTTGCCCCCTTGTACCAAGCTCGAGAATGCCTTCCTCTGAGCATCCACATAACTCGCTCCTATGTACTTCCCTTGGAACTTTGTCTTAAAATAATCCCAATCAATCCGGTCCACCTGGGTACCCTCTCTAACAGTGAGCCACCCCTGGTATGCCTCATCCCGGAGTAGTGACACCACCCCCTTTCAGTTTTTCCTCAGTCGTGCAGTCCAGGTTGTCCATAATCCTTTTGACTGTTTCCAACCAATATTCAGTAACATTTGGGGCCACCCCAGAGACCCCCTGAACACCTCAGCTCCGTTTGCTCGCAGTCGCTCAGGCACTGACTTCCGAGCCCCTCCACCTAGACCTGCCCCAGCAACTCTTTCCAACACTCGCAACATCGCCTGAGATATCGCGTCATCTCCTCCGGTTTGGTCCTGAAATTTTGCTTCTCCAACTGGTGGTAACGGTATTTCATTCTCGGACTCGTGTCCAAACCTTGCTGGTTCGGACACAGTATTTCTGCCTTTGCCACGTCCGCGCGTATTGCGACCCCGTCCCCTAGTACTCATATCTACTGTCGCGTTTTATCTATTTTTACAAATTTTATGCGTTAGCTTTCTTTTCACTTCTTGTTTAAAGAGGAGTTTTATGCAAAAAGAAATTTAATAGTTGTTTTCCGCAAGAGCACACATATACCTAGGGGTTCACGTCTCTATAGTATGGTTCCCTAGTCCTACCATCTATAGTAACATACATCAATTCACTCGTACAGACCAATTTATCAATCAAAGAACTTACCTTGCGGACTTGGGCCGAGAACTCGGGCGCCATGCTTCCATAAGACCATTTCATGAAAATTTTCAAAACCCATTTTTAGTACAAATGTTGAAAACGTTGTGTGCCTCAAAACCCAAGGCCGAGTTTTTAAACCAGGCTCTGATACCAAATTGAAACACCCTAAACCAGGTCCACAAGCCCTGACCGGGTCTGACATGTTCCTTATGAAAAACTTAGCTCAAATTCCATTTTGTCCTTTTTATAAAACTCATCAATTTTAAAACGAGGTTGTCGTTGTGTCGAGTTTGAAAACAAGTTGCCATTCATGTTTGTGTTTTGTTAAATTTTTCCCATTATACTCCATAGATTAAGAGATTTGTCGGATTTTAAAGTTCATTAAGATGAAAACCCTTAGTTTGGTTAAGTGATAAAACGTTGATGTTGCTTTGAGAAAAATATTTAATTACCCACTTGATCATTATCGCATCAAAATAAAGTCTAAAACGCAAAGTTAAAACAGTTAAGGAATGGCCTTATTACATGTAAAAAAAACCATAATAAATCCCGAAAAACACACAAAAGAAAAATGAAAAGAGTTCAACCGTAAGAAATCCTGAAATTTGCTGAGCATGGCCACCACACAGTTCCTGCCGACCCGGTCCACTGCACTATGCGCCACCTGCAAAATGTTAGCCCACGAAGGGTGAGTCAACAGACTCAATGTGCAACTACCAACACAGATTCCCAACCGATTACAACCTTTGTTACGAACATTTTGGGCAAGCCCATCCGAAATCATAATCTGGCCATTGGCCCATAGTCATAGCACAATATATCACACATATAATAGAAATGATGCAACCCGAACCCACCTAGATATCCAACCTCTACACACCACCCGTACCTGCCAGTCACACCAGTGGGGATTACTAAATCGACCTTCCATCCGCTACACACCCTCGAAGGCGGTCGCTGCAGTCAACTGCTCATCACCCTTAATACGTGGCATAGCCGCCAGATAATGTGACAACGTCACCGAATCATAATATTATGACATGAGTCACCGAATAATGTGGTAAAACCACCGAAACACTTCCCCTTTACATTATAACCCTCGTGCCCATGCAATATACAAATTATATAGGTATCATGCTAAATGCTTAACCCAAGCCATCTCAGAAATATACATGCTTTCATACAAATGAATGTAACCACTGTTAACAAGGTGTTAGTGTAACGTACCTGAATAAACTGTACCCTTAAATGGTACCTTTAGCCACAGTTATTCATAATCCTATTAACACATACTTAGTCATATTAATTTACCCAAAATCTCGAAAGTTTGGCTTCGGTAGTCTTGCGAGTGTGCGAACACTCGTATGAGGGAAATGGAATCGATAACAGAGACCCCATGAGCGATCTCATGGACTTGGGTCGTGTTATGGCCAACTGGGCCAGAATGGGACAAATGGGCCCGACGGGCTCGTGGACCCAAATAGTAAAGATTGGTAGTTTGGTAATAAACGACGAGCTGATTAAGTCGGTTGTAAGGCTTGGGTTAGTTTTGGGCCTAAAGGGCTGTTTAAATGTGATTAAGGCCTAATGGGTCGTATAAATGTGATTGAGCCTGATGGGCCATATGAATGTATGAAAGCATGTGGACTTGCTAGGGTTTTATAATGGACTTTTAGGCCTAGTTTCTAATAATTCCTTAAGCGGGCATAAAACTTAAATAATTAACTAATTGTAACCGTGGGCAAGTCATAAGGTTAAGGTGTGGCAATGGGTATATGCATGTCTAGTATTAAATCTAGGGAGAGCTTGGTACTTAAGCGGTCATAATGACTCACCTCCTCCTCCCTGGAATCCTACCTGGTGCATAGTATCTGTTCACTTTAGCTAACGAGGACTTGATAACGGGCCAAGGTAAGTAATAGACCCATAATAATGAGAAATGACTAAAATGCCTCTAAGGGAGAAAATGACTAAAATACGCCTATGTGTTGAATGTAAGATTTATGGATGTTACACGTACATTTGCTGCATTCAAATGATATGCTGTTTAGGTTGCATATGGGTTGGGAATTATGGAACGGAGGAAGTATATGAGGATGGCATGGTTGCTTGACGACCGTGGATCCACTGATGGCTTTTTAAGCCCAATATTTGGTTAGCAGCTTTGCTGGAACATTAGGTAGTATCGCAATCGGGCTACCCTTGATGTGTATCAGATGGGTGGGTCGATTTAGAAATCCCCACAAATGTGTTTCGGTTGGACGGAGACGATGTGTATCAGATCGATTATTTGGGGAAGGTTTGCACTACATTGTATGTATAATATTATTATGTTAATAATATAGTATGTATGCTATTTGTCTTGACGAAGGTCGTACACACTGAGTTTTCGAAAACTCACTCCCTCTTTTATTTTTCTCAGGTGATCCTCGGTAGGCAGTTCGACGAATGGAGGGACTAAGAGGTGGCCAACTAGCAAGACGATTAGACCTGTTTTTCTTAATATCTAAATTCTAGATTTAAAGTTATTTATTTTAAGTTATTTTATTTCGGATAGTAATAAGGTTTTCCCTCTAGTTATTATTCCATTACTTCCACTATGCATTAAAATTTTGAAACGGAACCTGGATTTATTTCTTTTAAGCATATTTCAAGTTTTTGAAAATATTTGTGTTTTACGAACGAGCTTCTGTTGTCAAAGGAAATTTTTTTACATAGTAACAAGGAAATGGTTTTTTAGATACACCTCGTTTTGAAAGCAACCTGGATTTTACTTAACTTTTCTCTAGAAGGGTTTTCAATGAAAACAAGGTTTTCGCAAAAACACTTCAATGTGACACACTGGATTCGGGCCTAACTTCTAGGCCGGGTTTGGGGTGTTACATTTAGGCTCAGACTGTGAAATGGGCCTTATTACTTTGGTTTTAAAAAACCTATTTTTGGATTGGATCGAAACGTTTTGGAAGTTCTTGTGATGTGGCACACCGAGTCTCCGATGTCGAACCAAGTAAGTTCTTTTATTATTAAGCTTGTTTAACTTGATATACTATAGATAGTTAATGGGCTACTTTAGATTATTATACTAAAGCTTTCTATTTAGAGTGAAACTAAAGCCCGTAGGAACTTAAAACTGTAGAGGATTTACAAAAACAACCTCTTTACTTAATAGTGTCATAAAACATTAGCTTAATTATTGAAACTAACTAAAATTTCATAAAATTCCTAATTCAGATAATACGAGAATCAACGATGAGCACTAGAAGAGGTGCAAGGGGTCGCGGCAAAAGCCGTGGAAGTGTTAGGGTTGGATCGTCGGCATCGGGCCATATGCCTAATGTTGAAATAGAAAAGGCTCCGGCCTCACCCGAGGCTGAGACTGCACCGTATGATTGGGCCGCGGGGGATGACGCATTGTCACAGGCAAGGCTGAGGATTTTGGAAAGGGTCACTGGGCCCAATAATGGTACGGGTAGTCGTGGGTCAGTTTTAGAGCAACTACGATCTAATGGGGCTGAGGTCTTTAAAGGTATTATTTGTGTGGCTCCTAACGTGGTTGAATACTAGATAGAGGCCACTGAGAGGATAATGGAGGATTTGGACTACTCACCTGAGCAAAAGTTGAAAGGGGTAGTGTCACTGCTTAGGGAGGAAGCATATCAGTGGTGGTTGACAGTGAAAGAGGATACCCAACCTAAGCAGGTCACTTGGGAGTTTTTCAAAACTGCGTTTCAAAGGAGATACGTGGGTGCAAGCTATGTTGATGCTAGAAGGAAGGAGTTTCTGAACTTGATCTGAAACACCCCAAACCTGGCCCACAAGCCCCGACCAGGTCTGACATGTTCCTTATGAAAAACTTAGCTCAAATTCCATTTCGTCCTTTTTATAAAACTCATCAATTTTAAAACGAGGTTGTCATTGTGTCGAGTTTGAAAACAAGTTGCCATTCATGTTTGTGTTTTGTTAAATTGTTCCCATTACACTCCATAGATTAAGAGATTTGTCGGATTTTAAAGTTCATTAAGATGAAAACCCTTAGTTTGGTTAAGTGATAAAACGTTGATGTTGCTTTGAGAAAAATATTTAATTACCCGTTTGATCATTATCGCATGAAAATAAAGTTTAAAACGCAAAGTTAAAACAGTTAAGGAATGGCCTTATTACATGTAAAAAAATCGTACTAAATCTCGAAAAACATACTAAAGAAAAATGAAAAGAGTTCAACCGTAAGAAATCCCAAAATTTGCTAAGCATGGCCACCACACAGTTCCTGCCGACCCGGTCCACTGCACTATGCGCCACCTGCAAAATGTTAGCCCACGAAGGGTGAGTCAACAGACTCAATGTGCAACTACCAACACAGATTCCCAACTGATTACAACCTTTGTTACGAACATTTTGGCCAAGCCCATCCGAAATCATAATCTGGCCATTGGCCCATAGTCATAGCACAATATATCACACATATAGCAGAAATGATGCAACCTGAACCCACCTAGATATCCAACCTCTACACGCCACCCGTACCTGCCAGTCACACCAGTACGGATTACTAAATCGACCCTCCATCCGCTACACACCCTCGAAGGTAGTCGCTGCAGTCAACTGCTCATCGCCCTTAATACGTGGCATAGCCACCAGATAATGTGACAACGTCACCGAATCATTATATTGTGACATGAGTCACCGAATAATGTGGTAAAATTGCCGGAACACTTCCCCTTTACAATATAATCCTCGTGCCCATGCAATATACAAATTATATAGGTATCATGCTAAATGCTTAACCCAAGCCATCTCAGAAATATACATGCTTTCATACAAATGAATGTAACCACTATTAACAAGGTGTTAGTGTAACGTACCTGAATAAACTGTACCCTTAAATGGTACCTTTAGCCACAGTTATTCATAATCCTATTAACACATACTTAGTCATATTAATTTACCAGGAAAAAGTGTAGGGTTACACACCTTTAAACACAAAGAACAACACTCTCGATCTCACTGACACCTTCACTTGCAGGGATCACAGCGATCTGCTTGTCCCTTTCCGAAACTGGCCCACAACCCGGTGGCCAGTCACGCACCGCAGAAACCGAACGTTTCTTAAATCTAGGGGTAGGGACTACCCCTTTCTCTCCTCCACTGGTACTCGCATCCATTAAGTATCACTTAATCAGAACACCCGGTTAATCGACAAGTAAAATCTAAACAAGTCAAATCTATAGCTTAACTGAATGCCCTTACCGAAGTAGATCTGAATCCCGAAGACTCCACTTTTACCTTTGTCGAACCCTTCCTATAACACCATAGTTAGAATCGGCTAACACTAAAAGATATGGCCTTTGGCCGAATGGCACTATCTCCTTACCTTATTGATCAAATCCCGAAAGCCCTTCCTCTTAACGTTGGCTACAAAGAATCCCGGAACCCACCTTCATGGTTTCGGCCAAAAGGATAAATGAGATTAGAGTTCTTGATTTCGACAATCCAAGAAGAACAGAGATAAAGTTTGAACACAAAAGAGCCATTACCAGACTTACTAGCAGTCGACTGAAAGATCTGACCAAGGAAGATCGGTTTCGAAATACAATAGAGGTAAAGAGATTCGGCCACCAATTGATTCTTCGGCTTCCACAAAGTTTGATAACATGAAAAGAGAAAAGAGTGAAATGGTGGTATGATTCGGCTAAAACCCCAAAAGAAAGTAGAGCATTTGGCCACAAGGGGTAGAGTATAGGGAAGAACGGCTTCTAAAATGAAGAAAAGGTAAGGGCTTTGTGACCAAAACGAAAAGAAAAGAAGAGTAGAGTGGAAGAGATAGGTTCGGCCTTGTGAAGAGAGTGGAGAAGAAGAGAAGAAGAATACAAAGGATGACCTTAAGGGTCTTTTGAGGTTTCGGCCAAGGACCAACAAATAAGAAAAAGGGTTGAATTCTATATGGTTTTGGTACGAAAGAAAAGAATGAGAACTAAGAGAGAAATGAGCTAAATTTTGCCTAGAGGAAAGTGACTAATTTGACACTTTGACAAACTAAATTTCGGCACACAAAAGCTTCC
This sequence comes from Gossypium australe, assembly GCA_005393395.2. NCBI lineage: Eukaryota > Viridiplantae > Streptophyta > Magnoliopsida > Malvales > Malvaceae > Gossypium > Gossypium australe. The sequence goes on along the minus strand of CM016623.1, from coordinate 66,901,777 downwards.
CCAAACCGATTATGCACCCCCCTTCCAAAGTCCTACATTCGGCCAACTCTCACCCCTCTCCTTATCCCCTCTTTTCTCTCCACTTTTTCCTCCCCTCCTCACATTCAAATGAGTTTGAATGAGTCAAACTCCCATCTTTTCTCCTAGCCGCATATTCAAGCACCTTGACCAAGTCTCATCCTCATCCATTCAGAGTCTGATTGCCGTCCAACTCTCCGTTCCCCTTGACACAAAATAAATGCCAAAATGCTGCTAGTGCTGCTCGAACCAAGGCCCTTCTCACTCTCTGAGGCGTCATCCACAAGCACTCTAAGTGGCGCCTCCTTGCCACTTTACCAATTGGGCTCTTGTGTCACAATCCACACAAAAATTCCCTTAAGGCCTAGTTCCCCTAGCTCTCCCCTATCAGCTTAAAAACAATTATTTTTCCAAGGCCTCTACCCACACCTCAAGGTTTAATGAAGCCCCCAAACACATCCAAACAGCATACAGAGCACTCGAACACACAGATACAAATTAAAATGCATGACCCCCAAATCCCAGATATTACATGATCCAGGGGAACAAATCTGTGGCGGAGTGTGAGGCGGAATTTCTACGCCTTCGTAGGTATGTAAGAGTTTTGGTGGCAACGGACTATGAACATTGCGTAAGGTTTGAGGATGGGCTTAGGGATAGCCTTAGGGTGTTGATAGCTCCTCAGAGAGAGCGAGTTTTCTCAGAGTTGGTTGAAAAAGCAAAGGTAGCAGGGGAGGTAAAGCGCACTGAGCGCCTGAATCGGGAGAAAGAAGAAGGCAAGAATAAAAGGGAGGTTGAGTCTTCTGGTGCGGGGCAAAGCCCTAGAGCTAAGGCCAGAGTTGATGGGCCAGTTGGAGCGGGGCCTCCTACTGCTAATCTAGGGGTGCCACCTTGTGCTGATTGTGGGATAGGTTATACAGGCGAGTGTTGGAAGAGAATAGGAGCTTGTCTAGCTTGCGGATCTAAGGAGCATAAGATCAGGAATTGCCCTAGAATGCCGACCTAGGTGCCAGCCGTGGGCCAGGGTAATGTTCAGCTACCAAGGGGTGATCAGCTGCCGCCAAGGGGCCGTGGGCAGGCCAGGGTCGATAATGGCAATGGACGTGGACATGGAGCACCGGGCAAAGGTGCAGGTCATACTAAGGCGAGGCCGCCAGCTTTGGTTTATGCTACTCGTCGCCTGAAAGGCAGGGATGCCCAAATGTGATAACGGGTACGTTTTGTGTGGATGTGATATTTTGGGTATAGAAACTGTATGCGTGCAATGTTTATCTGCTCCAGTGGGTAGGTTTTTTTGGGTAAGTGTAAGAGGGTTCAATTAGAGTTAAAGTGTGTTAGTGTTATTAAAATCAGAGTGCGCAGTGAAAGCATAGTGGTGTGACTTGAGCGGTGCGATTAATAGTTAGTTGGAAATTTCGAGGACAAAATTTCTTTAAGGGGGTAGACTTGTAGTGCCCCGAATTTAGGCCTAGTAGGATTAGGCCTATTGGGCTTTGGGCTTTTGGAGAGTTTTGCAAATAGGTCAGTCTTTCTTTTCTTTACCGAATATCCTGTAGTTACCCTCATACAAGCACATTTGATCATTTTCTTTTCTTCTTGTTACCTTTTCCAAACCCTCTAAAGCCGAATAACTCCACCCTCCCTTTGCCGAAATTCTTTTTGTGCCGTCACTATTTCTTCAACCTAGCCAATTCTTGTGTAAGTACTTTACTCTTTCAATTAATCTTGCTAGAACTGACTTTCCTCTCCCTCACTCTTTCTAAATTGATTTTGGTAGGGGATTGATATCGAATCTCTGTTCTTCAGATCTCTGCCAAATTACTCTTTATGCGTTTCGAGATTTGGGTAAGTATTCTTCACTTTTGGTTTTGAAGGTTGGCCGAATGGTCGTAAGTAATGTAAGGGTGACTTAAGATGGATATAAGTCACTTATGGTTCAGTTTTTAATAATTAAGATTGATGTAGATTTAAGAAGTACTCGTGATTAGTGATCGAGGGAAAGCTATTAAGGCTTGGTGTTTCAAGTAAGGTTAAGGTGAGACTTCGGCTTTTGGTAAAGTATTCGATAAGTATATGTGATTAATCATTGAGTGACATTGTTTATAGGATCGTGGCTAAGGAGATCGCAGTGCGTTTTGTTATCAGGAGTGTACATACACTATACACACACAATGGATTGGGAAATCCCGAAATCCTGAAAGTTTAGCTTCGGTAGTCTTGCGAGTGTGCAAACACTCGTATGAGGGAAATGGAATCAATAACAGAGACCCCATGAGCGATCTCATGGACTTGGGTCTTGTTATGGCCAACTGCGCCAGAATGGGACAAATGGGCCCGACGGGCTTGTGGACCAAATAGTAAAGATTGGTGGTTTGGTAATAAACAACGAGCTAATTAAGTCGGTTGTAAGGCTTGGGTTAGTTTTGGGCCTAAAGGGCTGTTTAAATGTGATTAAGGCCTAATGGGCCATATAAATGTGATTGGGCCTGATGGGCCATATGAATGTATGAAAGCATGTGGACTTGCTAGGGTTTTATAATGGACTTTTAGGCCTAGTTTCTAATAATTCCTTAAGCGGGCATAAAACTTAAATAATTAACTAATTGTGACCGTGGACAAGTAATAAGGTTAAGGTGTGGCAATGGGTATATGCATGTCTAGGATTGGATCTTTGGAGAGCTTGGTACTTAAGCGGTCTTAATGACTCACCTCCTCTTCTCTGGAATCCTACCTGGTGCATAGTATCTGTTCACTTTAGCCAACGAGGACTTGATAACGGGCCAAGGTAAGTAATAGACCCATAATAATGAGAAATGACTGAAATTCCCCTAAGGGCGAAAATGACTAAAATACGCCTATGTGTTGAATGTAAGATTTATGGATGTTACACGTACATTTGCTGCATTCAAATGATATGCTGTTTAGGTTGCATATGGGTTGGGAATTATGGAACGGAGGAAGTATATGAGAATGGCATGGTTGCTTGACGACCGTGGATCCACTGATGGCTTTTTAAGCCCAATATTTGGTTAGCAGCTTTCCTGCAACGTTAGGTAGTACCGCAGCCGAGCTACCCTTGATGTGTATCGGATGGGTGGGTCAATTTAGAAATCCCCACAGATGTGTTTCGGTTGGACGGAGACGATGTGTATCGGATGGATTATTTGGGGAGGGTTTGCACTGCATTGCATGTATGATATTATTATGTTAATAATATGATATGTATGCTATTTGTTTTGACGAGGGTCGTACACACTGATTTTTCGAAAACTCACTCCCTCTTTTATTTTTCTTTGGTGATCCTCAGTAAGAGGTTGACGAATGGAGACACTCAGAGGTGGCCAACTAGTAAGACGATTACACCTATTTTTCTTAATATCTAAATTCTAGATTTTAAGTTATTTATTTTAAGTTATTTTATTTCGGATTATAATAAGGTTTTCTCTCTAGTTATTATTCCATTACTTCCACTATGCATTGAAATTTTGTAATGGAACCTGGATTTATTTCTTTTAAGCATATTTCAAGTTTTTGAAAATAATTGTGTTTTAAAGAACGAGCTTCCGCTGTGAAAGGAATTTTTTTTACATAGTAACAAGGAAATGGTTTTTTGGATACACCTCGTTTTGAAAGCAAACTGGATTTTACTTAACTTTTCTCTAGAAGGGTTTTCAATGAAAACAAGGTTTTTGCAAAAACACTTCAATGTGACACGCCGGATTCGGGCCTAACTTCTAGGCCAGGTTTGGGGTGTTACATATGTGAAATATTCATGGTGTAATTTGTAAATTAATGAAATGTATGGGCTGCTATAAGCTTGTTTGATATTTGGCTAGGCTTGGGTAGGGATGAAATTGCATGAATTTCATTTTACGAGCCTAAGGATTAATTTGTAAATAAACCAAAAGTATAGGGGCAAAATTGTAATTTTGCTAAAATGTGAATTTGAGTTAAATTGAATAGATTGATTACTAAATTGAGCTGAATTTATTCATATAGATCAAGATAAATCACGTATGGCTTTAGATCCAGGCAAAGAAAAAGCTTCGAATTAGTCGACTTCATTTTTCTACGATTATCGTCGAGGTAAGTTTGTACGTCTAATTTTTGTTTTTATTTTATGAATTGAATGCATTATTATATAATATTAAATTGTGTGTTGACGTAAAAATCGAACGACGTGACATCAAACATCGAAGAATGAAAAGGGATAGCTTCGGCTATCGATTATAAAAAGGGATAGTGACGACCATAAACAATGAAAAAGGATGGTGACGACCATCGAACTATGAAAAGGGATGGCTTCGATTGTTGATTTATGAAAAGGGATAGCTTCGGCTATCAAATTATGAAAAGGGATGGTGACAACCATCGAGCAATGAAAAGGGATGGTGACGACCATCAAATTATGAAATGGGATAGCTTTGGCTGTCGAACTATAATAAGGGATAACTTCAGTTATCAAATTATGAAAAGGGATAGGTCAACAATTGTATTAAAACCTTGTGTGAACTTCGGTAAGAGCTTTCAATGTAAAAATTACATTAGTTTGATGAAAGGTAAGTAATGTGTGCCTTGTGAAAGTTAAAAGTATGAATGTACATATATAAGTTTTTGAATTAGTTATTCTCATGTTGGAATAGGTTTCATGCTTTGTGGTTGTATATTGTATTGGCAAAGTTAGACTGTATGTTTTACGAACTTACTAAGCATGATATGCTTACTTTATGTTATTTTTCTGTGTTTTGTAGTTGTCGGAAGCTCGTTCGGGTTGGAAAGTTGTCGGAGATCTATCACACTATCTATCGGCTCTTTCTGTACTTTCGGATGTTTAATTTTGGTTATAATGGCATGTATAGGTATTTTGGCTAATGTGGCCATGTGTGTTGGTTGTTGGAATAGCCATTTGGTTTGGCATGTGTCTTAACATTTTGATGTTGATATGAGCTTAGTTTATGGCATGTAAATATTAAACATATGTTAGTGGATGTTTGGCTTAATATGTTGGTTGTTGGAATAGCCATTTGATTTGGCTTGTGACTTAGCATTTTCATGTTGATATGAGCTTAGTTTAAGGCGTGTAAATATTAAACATATGTTAGTGGATGTTTGGCTTAATATGTTTGAACTGTGATAGATAAATATGCAAATTGTATAAGCCTTATAACTTGTTGTGGTTGGGTATCTTCTTATGAAAGGTATATAAATGTCTAATAATGATAGTGAATGAATGGCATATTTTGTACCATTTGATAGGCTATGGTAAGTTAATTTAATGGTTTGAATTTATGCAAGTTTAATTGAAAGTTAGTCATTTTGGCCAATTTGAATACATGGTTAATCATGTCTATATATTAACATTTGAAGTGTCTGAGGGCATATTGGTTGTATGATGTTATACCATAAGTATATGACTTGTTTATGCTTGATTTTGGTGTATTAATAAGGCATGTACATATGTGCATTTTGGTTATAGGTACATGCTAGTTTGGGTGAGAAAATGGCTTGTAAAATGGCCTATTTTCGTCCACACGAGTAGAGACATGGGCGTGTATCTCAGCCGTGTGTGCCACATGGCCAGGTGACACGGTCGTGTGTCCTCTGTAGCTTTTGAAGGGTTGCAAATCAGGTTGTTACACGGCCTAGCACACGGCTTGCCACACGGGCATGTGGGGTTATTTCGAAGGGTACACAGGCGTGTGGCTTGGCCATTTGACCTAAGTCAGTGAGTTACACGGGCACGAACACAAGCTAGGACATGACCATGTGTCCCTACTTCGAATGCCCACATGGCTTGAGACACGGGCGTGTCTCTTGGCCGTGTAAGCCACACGGCCTGACCACACGACCATGTGAACCTTGCAGTTTGAAAATTTGCATCTTTTTCTGAAAAATTCTCTGAGTTTCCAAATTAGTCATGATTTGTTTCTAATGTGTTATTAAGGCTCCGATGGCTCATTTAAGGGACAATATATATGATTTGAATTGGTTTAATATGTTTATTGATATGACTTGGAAAGTTTGAAATTTATGTCCGTTTGTTTTGAAAACTCCGGTAATGCTCCGTAACCCTATTTCGGAGACGAATACGGGTTAGGGGTATTACAGGTTTGGACACAGCCGTGTGTCTCTGTTTGAAATGCCCACAAGGGTTAAGACACAGGCATGCCTCTTGGCCGTGTGAGTCACACGGCCGTGTGACCCCTACAGTTTTGAAAATTTTCACTATTTCTGAAAAATTCTATGAGTTTCTGATTTAGTCTTGATTTGTTTCTAATATGTTTTTATGGCCTCGAGGGCTCGTATAAGGGACAACATGTATAATTTGGATTGGTTTTAATATGATTATCAATATTATTTGAAATGTTCATAAATTGTATTCGTTTGAAGTAAATTTTTTGGTAATGCTCCGTAACCCTATTTTGGCGATGGATACAGGTAGGGGTGTTACAGCCCCAACCAGATCTGCAAAAACAAAACACAAACAAATTTGTTAGAAGTTATTTTAAAGACAAAAGCAAATTGTTTTATGCAAGAAAAAACAAGAAAAGATTAAAACTCCTAATTTTTTATGTGTTTCTTAATGGAACAAGATAGAACGTCTTTCTTGAAGCAACTTTAACCTAGAATGAAAATCAATAAAATCAGCAAGCCAAAACAACAAGAACTAACTTAAATAAGCAAGAAACGATAAATTAAGAATAGAAAAGAGAAGATCACATCCTAAGAAACCTTGGAAAAATTAAGAATCCACAACTCCTTTCAATGGCTCTAATTCCCTCTTCAAGAAAGAGATCTTGGCAAAGAAAAAGCTTGAAGATGATTCCCACAACCTGAAAGATTGTTAAAACAACTTCTAAAAGAAACTCAAGACTAATTCTTGAAGAAAAACTCAAAAAGAATTATTATTAACTCAAAAGAATATAAATCGATTATATATCTATAAGGGTGAACATCCATGCTATTTATAGGCCCCTAAAATAAGTTTTCCTAACCCTAATGGAATAATTAACATGGCAACTCATCAAATAAAAAAAGACAAAATAATTCTAAGTGTGGACTTTTAATGGGAATTCAACTGAATGACTTAAATGGGCTCATTGGGTTGAATTCTTACATGATGATCCACCTATTAAAATAAAATTGGACCTATAGTTTAAATATTTTACAATTTGGGCCACTCTGATAATTTGGCCTGATATGCAATTAAATTACTTTTCAAACTTTAGGATGGGCTTCTAGACATCTTAATTGGCTATTTTTTCAAGAACTTGATCTTGTGATCCATTTGCTCTCAAAATTGGCTCGTTCAAGCTCGTACATTAAATACAATACGCCTTGGCTGCAAGATTCGGTTTCTTGGACCAAGATTTCCAAGACTTGAAATCTTGATTTTCTTTATTCTTGAAATTGTCCGAAACAGCAAAATTGGACCAAAATTCATTTCTTGATTTTCTTCAAAACAAGAAAATGAATCTTAATTTTCTTTTTCCATCGTGTGCGCATCTAGGGCCTTGGTAATGAAGTCTTAGATGGTCTCGTTCAATCTTGCTCGAATTTGCTTAGCCTTTGACCTCATTATTGGGCCTTAAGGAAATTTGAGCTAATCACATTCATGATCTTGATTTTGGGCCTTGAGACTCGCATCACTTTTTTAGGCAATCTCTTATTCTATGTGGGCCTTGACAAAGGAAGCACCTTATCAGCCCTTTTTTTCTCTCATGTCTTATCATGCTTAGCTTTTCAACCCTCACCATTGTGTTTTGCTTTGTCTTTGTCTCCCCCACCATTGCCCTTTGGTTTGGATTTGGGCTTGGAAGACTCATGATTATCAGACTTTCTTCCCCCAAACCCATAGAATGTTTCTGCCTCAACCATAACTACAATAAGTTCAATGATACCTTGGCGGCGCAACTCTAGTTTTGCCCACATTTTCAGTCAATCTTCAAACCATTAGAACGCTTCTTTTTCATTCAAGTATGAGATCTGAAGCATCAACTCACTGAAATCCCAATCATATTCTCTAACAGTGCATTATTGCATAAACCGGTGTAACTTGGCCCGAGCCTCTTTCTCGACATACTGTGGGTAAAATTACTTCTTCAACTCTCTTTGGAACTCCTCCCACGTTCAAATAGTTGTTCCACCACATTTCTCATTCGTGAACCTATGAAGCCACCATAAGAGAGCAACATTATTAAAATAAATCGAAGCAGTGTTTATCTTGGTGGCATCATCCTCGATGTCCATTGCTAGAAAGTGTTGCTCCAGTTCCTACAGAAAGTTGTCCACTTCTCTTGCAGACCTAGCCCCCTTAAACTTCTCTGGTTTGGAACATCCATCTTGTGTTGCTCTGGTCCCAAAGTTAACATCCCATTTCCCAAGGCAACCTTGTAAATAGTGAGCTCCCCCTTAAGCTTAGCAATCTCCTCCTTCAAGGCCGTCATCATGGCCTCGAGAGCATCATCTCTTACTATCAGCTTGTTGTAGTGGATCTGAGAGGATCCCACACAAAGTCCTAAAAATCCTCCCTCATGGAGCTCAAATCCTCGGTACATCCCACGACCACCTCGAGTGTCTCATTCATGTGCCTTATGGACTCTTCGAGATTAACCACTCAATTTTCCAAGCTCGATAGCATTTCCCTCGATTGACTAACCTTCTTGGCCCTCCCATGGGTCTCCATTGGCTCATTTTGATCAACAACTTCCTTCGACATCTTGGATGGTGCCTTTGCAATTCTAGCTCTGATACCAACTATCATGAACTTAGATTTTTCGCCTTGCAATCTGTGTAGTCTTAAGCGATTATTTCATTTCAAATGTGCCTAAGTCAACCTACTCTCGAAATTGAGAATTCTATTGTAACACCCCAAACCAGGCCTAGACATTATGGTCGTATCTGGCAATGTCACACGATAGTATTTTTGAAACCTCGTTGTTACGATGAGAACATTCCATGTTATTATCTTTAGTAAACCTTTGTTAGAACTTAGGAAGTCGTCTTTATTCATTTAACACATTTGTTTTGAAACAACCCTCGTTGCGAAAGCTTTAATAAAACAGTCTAGGTGATCATGCGTTCAGAAAATACTTTAACTTTTTGAAAACTGAATTTTCTACGACCAGCAGGTATAAATCCATAAATTAAAATAAATAAATAAAAACCCAAATTTAAAACCAAATTCCCAGAGGGTCCTTAAATTACAACCCAAATAATTAATAATAATCAAATCATAAATTGTAAATTGAAAACCATGAAGTCCAAAAATTACTGTAGTCACCATTGAGTCCTTCGTCACACCGATCTGTCTAGTTCTGGGGATTACCTGTGCATATTAAAAAAAAGGGTGAGTTTACGTAAACTCAGTGTGTAATCCCGCAGAAACAAACAAACAATCAGTATTCATAGTGCACAGTTGAACAGTCTTGGGCCTAAGCCCTTTATAGTATCAATGACAATTTGGGCCTTAGCCCATCTCAGTACAATGTCAAAATGCAGTAGGGCCTTAGCCCATCACAGTATCAATAGCAGTAACAGTTATGCAGTGGCAAAATCCTACCCACCAGCCTCTACACACCATCTCCGTCCAACCCTACACTCCATGCGGGGATATAATCAACCCACCCATTCCTACACTCCAAGTAGTACCAAATGCGGCACAAAATAGTAGTTTACAGCTAAGCTGCCAGTAAATTAGGCTTAAAGCCTTTCAATACACTTCCTCCGAATAACAACCCCCAACCCAATGCAATGCAACAGACAATGGATGATATGCTATTATGCAATTTCAGTACATATATTCAGTTCAGATATTAACATGCTCATTACAGATACCATTGAGTCAATTTCACACATTTAGGGGTCTAAGTAGCGCTTACCGACCCTATAGTAGGTTTACAGTCGACTTGGGCGACCTGTGCAACCTTAAAAAACATTTCAGTCAAAATGGGCCCACATGCCCATGTGATCTGATCGTGTGGGCCCACTCGGCCCAAATTGGCCTTGGCCGTGTGATCCATCTTTAAAGTAACCCATGCTAGCTCAATACTCATATATGTTTTCACTATTTACTTATATGTTCATTCAAAGCTGTCTACTTGAGTCGTTATCACTAAATTATTTATATCTTGAGCTACAGAGTTTCAAATTATGATCCGCTTGATGTTTTTGAAACTAGACTCAAATACCTTTCTACCATAAAATTTTAAGAATTTATAGTTTATCAAATAAGTACAGTAAAATCTTTAAAGTTATCCCTATTCTGCTATTTGACAGCTTCATCCTTTCCTTACTAAAAATTATTTATCTCTTAGTACGGAATTTAGATGATGTTTCTGTTTGTTTCTCTTGAAAATAGACTCATTAAGGATTTAAACATATAAATTTAAGCTCCTAATTAATTTTTTACAACTTTTTATGATTTTCCTAAGTCAGAACAGGGGAAACCGAAATCACTCTAACTTTGTCTCACAAAATTTATTATACCTCATGATTTACAATTCCATTGCTTACACTGTTTCTTCCATGAAAAACTAGACTCAATAAAATTTAATTTCATATTTTATTAAACCTCTAAATCAATCCCCACTATTTTTGATGATTTTTTAAAGTTAGACTACTGTTGCTGTCCAAAACTATTTTAGTGCAAAATGTTGATTTCCAAGTTTATAACACCCTTATTTCCTTTCTCTACAATTTTTCGCATCATTTTCTCTTATTTCTCTTATTTCTCGACAGCAAGCAATTTTGACTTTTTGTTGAATCCTGTTTTCTGCGTTTTGGGTACACACATGTATCGTTTTCGCTGCTTACGCAATCCCAAGATCACCAAAAACCTATAATCGACAATCCTAACTTTAGAATCGATCTTAAACTAAGATTAAACCATATTCACGTACCAAAAGGTCTAAGCTTGTCCATTTATCACTTACCTTCTAACTTCGCACAATTCCACCACTACTCAAGACGAGGAAGATAGCAACCGAAACGATTCGCTGCTGTAAAAATAAAACGAAGAGTTCAACAAAGTTAAGAACGAATTCAAAGCCAAAACCACTTGCCCCAAACAATAGAAGAAAATGCATACCTTTTACTTACCAAACGATCACCACTTCGAGTCAAATCGACGAACGTTAATTCCAGCCTCATGATCGACTCCTAAACAGCCAACAAAACACCCATTAATCCCTTATCCAAAGTAACATTCGAGTTTAATAAAACGGAAACTTACCGTACAACACAATTGCACGCTTGCACAAAGGGGAAAAGATAAAGAAAGACAAAGAAAACGGAAGGGGAATTCAAAGGAATTTCGGCAGCAAGGATTTATTATTTAGAAAAAAGAGGAAAATCGAAAATTGAGAGTGGGCGAGAAGAGAGAAAACGTCAAAAAAGGTGGAAAAGAGTCCGAAATTTGAAAAAAAAAAACTAAACAAAAAGATAATGCCTAAAAATCTAGTGACTCATCTCCTTAATTCTCTCCCTAACCTCCCACAACAACTCCACTAATCGAAATTTCAATTTGACTAGGACTCCACCACGCCACACGGCCAAGCAACAAAAATAATTCCCTTGCTCGCGCAAGGTCTTGAACTCCAGACCTCCCACACGCCAACACACACCTTAGCCACCAGACCAGCATGCCCATTTTGATATATTTTTACCAACAATCAAATAAAACCCTACTGAACAAAAGTAAGGCCTAATTCATTCAAAATACTAAATTTTGCCCAAGCGAAAGCTTGAACTTGGGACCTCCCAAACACTCCCAGAACACATAACCACTAAAGCTAACAGATATTTGTATCATACTTTCATAATAATAAAATTAGAAATTTTGGGGCATTACATCTATAGAACTCTCAAAAGCACCAAAGCAAACGGAAGTAACTCAAAAGAACTCGAAAGAATAGAAAAGCCACAAAAAAGAGAAAGCACAAGAGTTTGAATAAATGCTCTCAAGAATTCTATTGCTCAAGAATGAAGTGATTTACAATGAGGAGAAGATGCCTCTATTTATAGTTGAGCCTCCCCAAATTCAACGGTACAGATTAAAGTACATCAACGGCTAAGATTAAAGTACATCAACGACTAAGATTAAAAACAATCTATAAAATCAAATCTCTAATATTTATAGAATCATATCTTCCAAGATTACATATCATCCAAGATTACATATCTTCGAAGATTACGTTCCATATTTGTCATGTTTTGTTGATGGGCCTTCAATCTCTCCAAGAAATTGGTCAATCCGGTTGGGCCAAATGACCTCCTTTGAACATGATGAATCACTCAGGTGTGTCATGGTTATAGGCTCCATGCACAACCCATGACACTTTAGTACACTCGAACCCATGTCTTCCTATATTGATAACAATGCATATGCCAGTCAAGTTAAGACTCAATTGACGACTTAATTGATTTTTTTGAAAAAAAATTTAAGAACTTTTAATACCATTAAGCCTAATATTAATATGAATTTGAATAATTTTGACTTATATTTTATCAATTAATGCATCTAATTTTTTGTGAAATTTCAACCAATATGAATGGTAATTTCATAGAATCAAATGGTAACTTCTAAACCATGCCACATAAATTAGTTACCAATTTTGCTCTTAAACCTTGGCTATAGTGTATGTATATGAGATAGAGGAAGCCTTTACTTCTTTCCCAAAACTTGGGATTCAGAATATATGTCAAGATTTTACTTGCTTAAACTTTATTTAGGAAACAAATATAACACATGTAAATTAATTGGTAAACCAAGAGTTAACTTTTAGATTGTCCAACTATAAAAGTTTCCTTAATTGTTTAGGTAGTTTGTAATATAATATAAAGAAAAATTTTAATTATATACATAAATTTTAATTTAATGTATAATTTGATATATAAAATTTAATTTAGTGTAATTATATATAATTTGAATTGTGGTTTATATGTATATATAAAATTTTGTTTTAATTCAATTGTACATATTTTAATAAATAAATACATTTATTTTTATATTTGATTAATATAATTGTTGGTGTATGCAATATATTAACATAAAATGATGTTGATTCGATAGTGTTGTTAGTGATTTGTAAAAATTAAATCAAACCAAAATTTCATGTGTAAAATCACATAAATCAAAGTTCATATATAATATTGCACATTAAATCAAAATTTATGTATAATTTTGATATTTGTCCCTATAATATATATATATATATATATGATATTAGTTTAAAGAATGGAAAATCCAATGTCATCACATATGTGGAAATTATGTTGTGCACTCGAAAAAAAAAGGCATACCAAAATTTCCAAATTATACTTAAGAGTTTGTTTGGACAAAACAAAGTAATTAGATGAAAGTGTAATTATTAGGGTAATAAATAAATTATCTTGTAATTTCGAAGAATTATAATTTCTTAAACGTGTTTTGTTGATAAAGTGTAATTACATTATAATTTACTATATCATGTTTGGCAGTATAAATTGTAATTATACACTGACATATTTTATATTTAAAAAAATATTAATTACTATAAAAAATTATCATATTGATAATTTTTTTAAATGAGTAACAAAAATTTAAATAAATCATCACATGTAATATGTTAGTCTAAGAATGTAGTCAATACTATGATACTGATAAAAATAATAAGAAAAATAAACATCCTACGCAATTTTATCTAATTGCTCTAACGTTCCATATTTGTTGAGTTATTCCCTCTATAACTTTTTATATATATTCATTATCATCATATGATGGTCCTTTGCTAAGTTCATCATCTGAATCTAAATATGTATCATTAAGATTATCAAGATCTCCTTCTTCCATGTGTTTTTCAAAGTATAGATCATTCTAATTCCAACTATGAATGAAGTTATGAAATATGCAACCTACTAGTACAATCTAACTTTGTTTTTTTATGCTATTCTCAAATGATGTTGCTATGAGAAATACTTTCTTTATATGTACATATAAAGAACTTATATAAACTTTGATTATAAAAACTTATATAAACTTAATTCAAAAAAATATTTATGCTAAGTTATAACTTTCTTTATAATACGTAAGTTAACTTAAAAATAATATATAAACTTTATAAAAAATTGTTTTATAAAGTGTCCAATGATATTTACAACATTTCTTGTAAATTTTTAGTCATCACTTTAGAAACTTATTTTTTATAAATAATAACAACACAATTTTTTTTATAAATAAGTATATATTTTATAATATATAAGATGAACACGTAAATAAGTTATACTTTTTTACCATTTTTTGTAAATAAATATATATAATATTTTTATAATACATAAATTATTTTTTTATAATATTTTTTATCACAAATTTAGAAATTTTCTAAGACTTAAATAATATAAGTATTTGTTATAACTTTACAAAATACACATAAACTATTTTTTATAATATGATCTTCTATGATTTATAGTATAATTTTATTTTTTGTCATAATCATCCCAAAACACTCATACAAGTTAATACTTATAATATAATTTTTATCACTTAAACTTGTATAAAAAATAATTTTTTAGAGCTAAAATCATATATGAATGTTTAAAAAATATGGGTAATTGAATTTAGGTGTAATTACTCACATAATTACTCTAATTCTCACCCTCTTCCCTAAAAATTGGAAAGTGTAATTGAATGCTCTAATTACACCAAATTTAGTGAACCTACCGATTATAATGGTAATCCAAATATGTCACTTTTGTGTAATTACAAGTAATTACATTCAAATCTAATTATTAGGTGATTTTATAAATACTACCTAAATAATTTTTAACTCTATACCAATCAAATGCAAATTTAATTGGAAAATTTCTTTTAAGTCTCTTTAGATTTTAATTTTTTTATTTTGATATTATAATTAGTATTTAAGAAAAAGGATAAATTTGTATTTAGCCCCTAAAGTTTTTTTTTTAAATTTGATTCCTTTTATAAATTTTTATAATAAAATTTAGTAACATGTTTAGTTTAATTTGATAAATGAAAATAAATTAGTATCTAAATATTAATTCGGAAAATATAAAGTTTAATAATTATAATATCTAAATATAAAAATAAATATTAATTAAGTAAAATAGCTTAAATAATTGTATCATCTAATGCAAATTAAGTATTTAACTATTTTTTATTTTTTTATTTTAATAATTAAAATTATCTCGAATTTAGAAATATATTACCAAAAGCTAAACCTACTTTAAAACATATATATTTTATAAAAACATCCCTACTCCTGATCAGCAAATATTAAAGATTGTCGTCCCTCAAAAAAAATATTAAAGATTGTCTTTGAGTCAGATTGCGCAAGCATGGTAAACAGGATGAATAGAAATGGACGGGATGGACAGGACATCACCATCTTTGGGTAGTGCGCGGACAAAGAACGATGTTGGGAAGCTTTACTTCGGTTGATATTAAGTGGGCCCCTAGGTGCTGCAACAAAACAGTTGATTTTATTTGTAATTTTGTTCTCGATAACAAATGTTATTGGGATTTTGATATTGATGAGAATTATCCTAAGGAAATTCATAAGTACGAAATTTCTGAAGCGGTTAATTGAGATTTCGATATGGTTACGTCTTTTCATAAAAAAAATAATAAATTATATCAACAGTCACTCAATTTTAGGGTAGTTAATAAAACAGTCACTCAAGTTTTAATTCAGTCAACTTTTAAAAAATAATAAAACAGTCACCACTAACCGTTTTCCGTTACAAACGTAACGGAGCTATCTTTTTCCGTTATTCACTTAATAGAAATGCCATTTTCCATCCCCCTCCCTCTTTCCCACCAACCCTCCCCCCATCACAAGCACATTTACTTTCCTTTCCCCCTCCTCTCTCTATTCCTTCTTCACCATCATTTTCCTAACCCTCAGCAAAGTTGCCATGTCCAAAGGAATGAGCCATCTTGTCCTTGTCGTCTACTCAAATGCTCTGGCTTCTCTCATTCTTCTTCTAACAGTTTTTTTCTTCACAAGGTTCTCATCTATTTATCAATTAAATCCATGGATGATTAATTAATGGTATTTATTTCTGTTTTAGGACTTCTTTATATGCAAGAAAAAGCAGCCACCAATTACTTTATCTTTTTTGTGCAAAATTTTCTACTTAAGCATTGCTGGGTATGTAATTAAATCTAAACAGAGTTCAATAATTCCTTTATTGGTGAAAAAATTAGGTTATAAAATTGGGTTTTTTGCAGGATCACTTTGATGCAAAACTGTGTAATCATTGGTGTAAGATACAGCTCTCCAACCCTTGCTTCTGCTTTTGCCAACTTAATTCCAGCTTTCACTTTCTTGCTTGCTATTATCTTTAGGTTCATCTCTGCTGCTATGCCATTTGTTTTTGTAGTATAAGGCATAATTAGCTGTCTTTGATCTTTGCTGCTATGCCAATACTTTCTCCATGAATTCAACCGCATTTACACCCATCTCCTTCTACCATGTTAACAACATCTAACAATTGCCTCATAGGTGGCCTCTTCATCGCTACTACCTCTTTGTCACTTTCAGCAAAAATCGTTGGTCAGGTAATTTAATATGCTATTTCATAATCCACGATGCTTGGCTACTTCAAATTGATACTTTCCCTACTAAATTTGAAGGTTGTAGTTCTAAAAAGGTATCCATTAGAGATAATATTGGTTTCCTTCTATTGCCTCTTTGGGTCCATTCAATCTGCATTGGTTACTTTAATTTTGAAAGAGACCCCAACGCTTGGATGTTGAGTCTTGATATCGAGCTCATTTCTGTGGTCTACTCAGTAAGAAAACTACAACTCCCCATGTTAGCTTTGTCATTTTGGCAAATCGAAGCTTTGTAATTGAGACCAATTTCATTTCAGGCTTTATTTGGAAATGTGGTAACATTCAGCGTGCAAGCATGGTGCATATGGCGTAAAGGTTCAGTCTTTGTGTGTAACACACCTTACCCGTATTCGACACTTGAACCGGGTACGAGGCATTACTGTACTTAACTAGCTCAATCGTACAACATCGATCCATAAAATTTTATTTCAAATTAAAACTTTTCATTCGAGACCACAATGTCGTTATTATAGGTCTAAGAGACCTTAAACTTGCACTTGGAATGATTCAGGGGCCAAACTGGAAACTTTTGAACACTTGGAAAAAATTTGACTCAAAACAAGGCCACATGCCCATGTAAAGGATGGGACACGCTCGTCTGGCATATCACATGTAACAGCCCGATTTAGAGGCTAGTCAGAACAGTGATCTCGGGATCACTAATCCGAGGTTAGAGAAAATTATTTTCATGTTATTTTATGTGTTATAACATGTTTATAAGGATGCATGGAAATTTTGGTGCTTTAATTTTAGCAATTTCATGTTTAATCGCGAAAAAGGACTAAATCGCATAAAGTGCGAAAGTTCTATTTTATTTGCTAGAGGTGCCAAATAGCTATATAATACTAATTGGAGGCCCAAAATGTGCAATTTGGCCTTGCTTTAAGTGATTTGGCCGACCATAGTTGCATAGGGGACAAGAGCATTTATTTTGATCAATAGTTGGTGATATTAGTTGATAAAATGAATAAAATAAGATGAGTAAGCAAAGGCTATCATCTTTTCATTTTATTTTTCTTCTCCCACCGAAAATACAAGTGAGAATGGGGGTTCTTGAAGCTCAAACTTTCAGCCAAACAATTCTCTTGCAAGTAAGTGATTTTGATGATTTTAGTTAATGATTTTTGCACTTTTAGAGTCCCCAAAGCTTAAGCTAGCCAATGAAGGGACTAATTTGCAATATAGTTTAAAGTCTAGGGACTTGCCATGAGAGAGTTTATGTTGTTTTCTGAGTTTTTATGGAAGAAAATGAAGGTTAGGGAGATGAGAAACAAAATGAATGTTAGGGAGATGAGAAACAACTTTTGTGAAAGGTGTTGTCATGAAAACACCTAATTGGGACTAAGTTGTGAATGTTGCAAATTGGTAATAAATGCATGAAATAGTGGGAATTGTGAATAGTTGTAAGAGGATTAAATGTTCAGCTAGGCTTGTTTAATAAGAAAATGTGATGAAAAATGATTTATGAGCCTAGGGGCAAAATCATAATTTTGCCAAAATATAAGGGCAAAATAGTCATTTTTGCCTAAGTGTAGATTAAGATGTATTATGATTTATATGTGAAATGAGTAAATTTTATTGTTCTAGATCAAATAAAACGATATTCGGACCTAGAACGGGAGAAAAGAGACATATGGACAAATAGGTCCCTTTCTACCTTTCGATATTGAGGTAAGTTCGTGTGCAAATGTTGCAATTACGTGTGGGATATTTAATATTCCAATGCTGTATGGAACTTATATTTACTCTATGAATGTATTAAATATGTTTTGACGAGATGTCAAGAGAATTGAATCTAAGAATAGTGGGAATGCAATTAGCATGATGTGATGATAGTTAAGGTCCCGTGTAAGACCATATTGGAATATGGCCTCGGTGTGAGATATTGAATAAGACCATGTCAGGGACATGGCATCAATATGATATTTCATGTAAGACCCTATCGGGGGCATGATGCCGATCTGAATTTATATGTATGAGATTCAAAAGTGTTATTTAACAATTTAAGTGATTCAATTGGTATGTTGAAAATAAGAAAGTATGTGGTTGTACCATGAGGGGTACATGTATGTGTTAGAACTAAATTGAGGTGAATTTGGTATATGATGAACCCATAGTGGGTCATGTGTAAATGATGCTTCCTAATTGCATATGTTGTATTTATAAATGCATTGCGTGAAAGTAAATGATTATTGTAGAAATCTAAGTAAGAATGATAGTGTGTGAGGATGTTCTCGGATGAACATTTGAAATAGGGAGATGCATGTGGATAAATATCCTTGAATGTATAATAATGGTGGGCTATGTGCGATACCACCTTATTAATTGTTAGTGATGGGCTGTGTGCGATACCATCAGTAATATTATTAATGGTGGGCTGTGTGCGATACCATCGAGTTTTGTATCAGATGGTGGGCTATGTGCGGTAGCACCCTATTAGAGATTGATGGTGGGCTAAGTGCGAAACCACCAAGTGACCGGCAGTATGAATGGTACATCGAGAAGTTACGATGTGTTGTATCATGTGACTATGTGATGGTAAGTGCAAGGGTGTAAGTTAATGATTGCGAGCATTAAACTCGAGATATGATTAGAACGTGGTAAGAGACGGAATGAGTAAGCATTATGAATGATTGAATGGGTAACTATGAGTTTAAGAGTAAAACTCGTTATAATACCTTGTGATTGATTATAATCATATGAATATTAATAGCTGATTATTATTTGCATTTGAACTTACTAAGCATTATTGCTTACTCCTTTTCCCTTTCCCATCTCTTATAGGTTAGCTTAACTAGCTCGGGTTGGATACCGCCGGAGATGTTTTCACACTATCAAGCAGACACTTGGTATGAGGTTTTAAGTCCTTATGAGTTATGGCATGTATAGGGATCTTTTTAAAGTTGATTAAGTCATAGTTGATATAGCCAAATGTGTTGGCCTAAGAGAGTTTATGGTTCGGTTGTGTATAGCCATAGATGATGGCTTAAGTCGATTGTAATTATATCAGAAATAGTTTTCCCTCGTGTATGGGATGAAGACTTCTTTTTTATGTTTTAAATGTGATAATTGAAGAGTTATAATTGATGGTTTGTGAAGTTTATGTGATGGTGTATGAATGTATGCAAGTAAGGGTGGCTAAATGGCTTGGAAAATAGCCTTGAATTGGTCCACACAGGTAGACACACGGGCGTTTGTCTAGGCCGTGTATGACACACGGTCAGCCCCATGGGTGTGTGACTTGGCCATGTGTCCCCTGCATGTTAGTGTTGTAAGTTAGTGTCAACCACGGGCTAGCCACGTGGGCGTGTGCCTAGGCCGTGTGACCCTTATGACGCTGCTGACGTCACAAACAAAAAACCCAAGTTTTTACACATAGGAGAGGACACGGGCGTGTCTAGGCCGTGTGGAATACACGGGCGTGTGTCCGGCCGTGTGAAAACTCTTGTAGGTTTGAAATGAAAATAAATCCCGCACGGGGTAGGGACATGGGCGTGTGTGACCACACGGCCTGCCCACACGGGCGTGTCCCATTTCACACGAGCGTGTGGCCCCTGTTTAGGTGAAAATTTTCTAAGTGTTTGAAAAGTTCCGGTTTGGTTCCTCGATATCCAGAGTGGGTGTAATGGGTCTCGTTGACCCATGATAGGGACGTTACGCTGGTGAATGAAAAGTTTTAAATTGGAGAGAATTTTTATAGCCTAAAGTGGAATGATCAAGGAAGTCAAGTCCGGTAATGCCTTGTGCCCGGTTCCGGCATAGAATCCGGGTAAGGGGTGTTACATTTAGTGGTATAAAAGCTATGGTTTAGTCGGTTCTCGGACTAACCTAGCGTGAGTAAGAGTCTAGCTATACATGTCATATGTGGACCGTGATAGTGTGATATCTCCCAGCTCTAACGAAATTGTTTTGTTAAGGCCGAGATGATTCCCAACCGAGCTAATTTCAATAATGTTGTAAGTGATAATAAGGCAATTGAAATATGCTTATGCATTGATGAAATTCGGAGAGGTATGAATAGAAGTTTATTACATGTGCATGATAAGGTATGAAATGAGATAATTTTAAGTTAAGGAATGAAATGAGAGTTATAAAGTGATAAGCTTATCTATGTTGGTTCGATATGCACCCGGTGTTATATACTCAACCTATTGGGTTGAGCGAATATGGTGAGTAAACTTACCCAGTGAATGGATATGTGTGTATGTACAAATGATCGAATGATGTATGATCAATATGTCAACATAGTTGAATCTTATGTGCGACTGTTAAGTAGAGGATGTATAATGTTTTGTTTTATGACTCTGTTATGAAGCCACACATATTATAGTGTGGGAGTTAAACTGGGAAGTTTGACTAAGTAGAATGCAGGAGATGAGTACGGTCGTTCAATGATAAATTGATGAATAAGACTATGGTTGGACCATGGCAATACATGTGATCTCATATAAGACCATGTCTGGGACATGGCATTGGCAACGATACGTGATTCCGTGTAAGACCACGTCTGGGACCTGGTTTCGGTATAAAATCGTGTAAGACCATATCTGGGATATGGCGTCGATATCGATATAAGATCCCGTGCAAGACCATATCTAGGATATGGCATCGGTATCGACATGAGTTTCCATGTAAGACCGTATCTGGGATATGGCACTGGTATTGATATGAAATTTCGTGTAAGACCATTAGCGAGGTTATGGCATCGTGACAACATGTAAGGTAATAGCTGGGTTATGATATTGTGATACAAGTAAGACCATAGTTGGACTATGGCAATCAAGTAAATGACATACTCAAACCCGTAAGACATTCCCTAATTTGATAGGTGATGGTAAGAGAACTTAAAGTTAAATGTTGAGTACTCGAATAGACATTAATATGGAACTTGAGTAAGTGAAGTCACTGTTCGAAATTATGTGTGATAGAAACAATTGTAGCATGAATAAACGTGAAAACTCGCTTGGAGCGAGTTGTGTGACTACGATGATATTTCATTAATAATGAATGTTAAATTATGTGTATGTAGTCACGAGAGTCAAGTTAGGGGCTCTATGACCTCACCCCTTACCATTGTTGAATCATGATGAGATGTTTATGAGAGTCAAGTTGAGTAAGTTCATGAGTATGGAATGAAAGAGATCAGTGGCGAAACAATTAGTAATGTATATAGAGATAAAGATAGTCAGAAGGTGAAAACAGATTTATGAAGAAGATCTGAATGTTTTAAAGATCGTATTGATTATGTAAAGTTACGAGCAAAGAGGAAGTTGGCCTCGGCTAATTGACTCAATTGAGTAGGAAGCCAAAGGTGTACTTATCGAGATTTTTCCAATTCGATGTTCATTAATGAATGAGTAATAGAGAGGTTTATGATGACAGAAATGGTTAGAGAAACCATATTCAAACTGTGAAAGTGTTTAATTATGACAACCATAGTTGAACGGATTATAATGATCTCTTTGAATATTATGTATAAATATATGTTTTCCTTTAGGGGTGATGTGGTTGTTCTTTTATGAAATTGTGTCCTGTGAAAATGTTAGATGATTGTAAAATCAAACAAAATAGTTGTCGATTTGGTTAATTGAAATCGACATTCCTTTATCTCTTTGTAACCTTATTCTGGTACCTTATATTTTTGCTGATCATGATTATCTTTAAAGTGTGTGTTCTTTGAGTTGTGATAGCTATATCTACTTTGATTACGCTTTTGAGTTGATCATAGAAAGGTGATAATTCTAATATAAGAAGTGAAATCACAAGTTTCGCGTTGTACGATGGGTTTTCGGGTAAGCTGAATAAAGTTAATGTATTCGATTGAGATGTCCCTGCTATCTTGAGATAAGACGATAGGGAAGGTTTTAGATTAGCATATCAAGAGAAACTCAAACAAGTGTATGTTCGAAATGTATTCTCAGTGTGGAGAAAAGAGTAGGTTGATGTATGGAGATATGATTCGAGTTATGTGTATATTTACGCATGAACCGACAAATTCTATGAGTACATGAGCAGGGAGCATGATACAGAAGTATGCTCATTGAAATTTTTACCGGGATGGTAAAGTTGAAAGCTATTGAGGGTACGATTAATTGAAAAGTGTTTTAACACCAGTGTGTAAAAAAATAGTTTACATTTTTGGGTGATTAGAGTTACGTAGAAAAGAATTGTTAGATTGGTGATCCTGAGACGATCACTCTTGTATCTGTGTTGTTAAATTGAGGTTATAATATGATTTGTGGAAAAATGTCATATGCCTTCTGAATTTGGATGAGCTAGAATTTCTAATGCTACAGAAAAAAATTTGAATGTGAAATAGTAAAAACGGCTTGAACTGTTAAATGGTGTGTATAGTCATTGAGATACTTCTCGGATAGTGGACATAGTACAGATCTCTGGATGGAAGATCCTTGTTTAAGCAATGCGAGTTAGTTACTCGATTGACCTTAGTTGGTAATATCCTAGTTTCAGCGAGGTTAATGATTAGAGCGAGTTTTTCCTTTCGAGACAAATGGGTTCAGAAGTGAGATAATTGATGGTATTTTAATTAAGCTCTGAATGAGTTTGACTAAAATATTAAAATTCAGGTCGGATAAGATTTCCGTTGTTGATGTTACCTTGAGATAGAAATTGTATGTTGATGAATTCAGAACTTATGCAGAAGTTTTGGTATGAGACTTAATAGTAGCAGGTCTACTCATGCAAGAATAAGAGAAGGTGCAGATATATGCATAGATGTTTTTGACAACTGAGTACACTTCATGATATGATTGAGTTTATGTTCGGAAGTAATTGATTGGTAAAAGTTGAATTATCAGAGTGTTCAAAGTTGGGACTATTACAGTCAGTGATTATTCTAAGGAGAAAGTGTGATAAAGTACAATAGATTTCAAATTTGGAGTGACTTCATTTCCAAGGAGAGGGATGTCATCCGAGTTTTAGTGAAGTATGCGATAAAGATCCGAATGATCATTTTGGCATGTGCAGAGTTCACAGTTGTCAGATTTCTAAGTATATGTGCCCAGGAGGAAGAGTAATCTAGGTCTCAAAGTTGTGCTTCGACCTTGTGCTACAGCTTAAAGATTGTTGGTGAGAGAAACTTGAGGATAAATAGATTCGTGATTTTGAAGAGTTGGTGGAAACATTTTAGGAATGTTAAGAGCAACTTCTCCTGGTAAGATTTTCAGGGACGAAAATCCTTAAGGGGGAGAATTGTAACAGCCCGATTTAGAGGCTAGTCAGAACAGTGATCTCGGGATCACTAATCTGAGGTTAGATAAAATTATTTTCATGTTATTTTATGTGTTATAACATGTTTATAAGGATGCATTGAAATTTTGGTGCTTTAATTTTAGCGATTTCATTTTTAATCGCGAAAAAGGACTAAATTGCATAAAGTGCAAAAGTTCTATTTTATTTGCTAGAGGTGCCAAATAGCTATATAATATTAATTGGAGGCCCCAAATGTGCAATTTGGCCTTATCTTAAGTGATTTGGCCGACCATAGTATGCATAAGGGACAAGAGCATTTATTTTGGTCAATAGTTGTTGATATTAGTTGATAAAATGAATAAAATAAGATGAGTAAGCAAAGGCTATCATCTTTTCATTTTATTTTTCTTCTCCCACCGAAAATACAAGTGAGAATGGGGGTTCTTGAAGCTCAAACTTTCAGCCAAACAATTCTCTTGCAAGTAAGTGATTTTGATGATTTTAGTTGATGATTTTTGCACTTTTGGAGTCCCCAAAGCTTAAGCTAGCCAATTAGGGGACTAATTTGCAATATGGTTGAAAGTTTAGGGACTTTCCATGAGAGAGTTTATGTTGTTTTCTGAGTTTTTATGGAAGAAAATGAATGTTAGGGAGATGAGAAACAACTTTTGTGAAAGGTGTTGTCATGAAAACACCTAATTGGGACTACGTTGTGAATGTTGCAAATTGGTAATAAATGCATGAAATAGTGGGAACTATGAATAGTTGTAAGAGGATTAAATTTTCATCTAGGCTTGTTTAATAAGAAAATGTGATGAAAAATGATTAACGAGCCTAGGGGCAAAATCGTAATTTTGCCAAAATATAAGGGCAAAATAGTCATTTTTGCCTAAGTGTAGATTAAGATGTATTATGATTTATAAGTGATTAAATGATTAAATTTTATTGTTCTAGATCAAAGAAAACGAGATTCGGACCTAGAACAGGAGAAAAGAGACATATGGAAAAATAGGTCCCTTTCTAACTTTCGATATTGAGGTAAGTTCGTGTACAAATGTTGCAATTACGTGTGGGATATTTAATATTCCAATGCTATATGGAATTTATATTTACTTTATGAATGTATTAAATATGTTTTGACGAGATGTCAAGAGAATTGAATCTAAGAATAGTAGGAATGCAAATAGCATGATGTGATGATAGTTAAGGTCCCGTGTAAGACCATATTGGAATATGGCATCGGTGTGAGATATTGAATAAGACCATGTCAGGGACATGGCATCGATATGATATTTCATGTAAGACCCTATCGGGGGCATGGTGTCGATGTGAAATTATATGTATGATATTCAAAAGTGTTATTTAACAATTTGAGTGATTCAACAGGTCTGTTGAAAATGAGAAACTATGTGGTTGTACCATGTGGGGTACAGGTATGTGTTAGAACTAAATTGAGGTGAATTTGGTATATTATGAACCCATAGTGGGTCAAGTGTAAATGATGCATCCTAATTTCATATGTTGTATTTATAAATGCATTGCGTGAAAGCAAATGATTATTGTAGAAATCTAAGTAAGAATGATAGTGTGTGAGGATTTTCCCGGATGAACATTTGAAATAGGGAGATGCATGTGGACAAATATCCGTGAATGTATAATAATGGTGGGCTATGTGCGATACCACCTTATTAATTGTTAGTGATGGGTTGTGTGCGATACCATCAGCAATATTATTAATGGTGGGCTGTCTACGATACCATCGAGTTTAGTATCAGATGGTGGGCTATGTGCGGTAGCACCCTATTAGAGATTGATGGTGGGCTAAGTGCGAAACCACCGAGTGACTGGTAGTATGAATGGTACATCGAGAAGTTACGATGTGTTGTATCATTTGACTATGTGATGGGAAGTGCAGGGGTGTAAGTTAATGAATGCGAGCATTGAGCTCAAGATATGATTAGAACGTGGTAAGAGACGGAATGAGTAAGCATTATGAATGATTGAATGGGTAACCATGAGTTTAAGAGTAAAACTCGTTATAATACCTTGTGATTGATTATAATCATATGAATATTAATAGCTGATTATTATTTGCATATGAACTTACTAAGCATTATTGCTTACTCTTTTTTCCTTTCCCATCTTTTATAGGTTAGCTTAACTAGCTCGGGTTGGAGACTGCCGGAGATGTGTTTACACTATCGAGCAGACACTTGGTATGAGCTTTTAAGTTCTTATGAGTTATGGCATGTATAGGGATCTTTTTAAAGTTGATTAAGTCATAGTTGATATAGCCAAATGTGTTGGCCTAAGAGAGTTTATGGTTCGGTTGTGTATAGTCATAGATGATGGCTTAAGTCGATTGTAATTATATCAGAAATAGTTCTCCCTCATGTATGGGATGAAGACTTCATTTTTATGTTTAAAATGTGATAATTCAAGAGTTGTAATTGATGGCTTGTGAAGTTTATGTGATGGTGTATGAATGTATGCAAGTGAGGGTGGCTAAATGGCTTAGAAAATAGCCTTGAATTGGTCCACATTGGTAGACACATGGGCATTTGTCTAGGCCATGTGTGACACACGGTCAGCCCCATGGGTGTGTGACTTGGTCGTGTGTCCCCTGCATGTTAGTGTTGTAAGTCAGTGTTGAGCACGGGCTAGCCACACGGGCGTGTGCCTAGGCCGTGTGACCCTCATGAGGCTGCCAACGTCACAAACAGAATACCTAAGTTTTTACACACGGGAGAGGACACGGGCGTGTCTAGGCCGTGTGGAATACACAGACGTGTGTCCGGTCGTGTGAAAACCCCTGTAGGTTCGAAATGAAAATAAATCCCACACAGGGTAGGGACATGGGCGTGTGTGACCACATGGCCTGCCCACACGGGCGTGTCCCATTTCAGACGGGCGTGTGGCCCCTGTTTAGGTGAAAATTTTTTAAGTGTTGGAAAAGTTTCGGTTTGGTTCCTCGATATCCAGAGTGGGTGTAATGGGTCTCGTTGACCCATGATAGGGACGTTACGCTGGTGAATGAAAAGTTTTAAATTGGAGAGAATTTTTATAGCCTAAAGTGGAATGATCAAGGAAGTCAAGTCCGGTAATGCCTCGTGCCCGGTTCTGGCATAGATTCCGGGTAAGGGGTGTTACATCACATGCCCGTGTTCCACACCCATGTAGATTTATTTTTCAATTCGAACCTACAAGGGTTTTCACACGGCCTGACACACGTCCGTGTTCCTCACACGGCCATGACAAGCCCGTGTCTTCACCTATGTGTGAAAACCTTGACATTCTGTTTATGAAATCATCACCTCAATAAGGTCACACTGCCAAGGTACACGCCCGTGTCTTTAGACCGTGTGTCGAATTAAATTCCTAATTTCAGGTGCAGACTTCACGCGGCCTGGGTACATGCTGGTGTCTTAGGTCGTGTCTCCCACACGGTTGAGACACACGGTCATGTCTAAACCCGTGTGTTTACTACTAGGCATACTAGCTTGCCAACCTAGCATGCATGGGGACACACGACCTATCAACACACCCATGGGGTTGATCGTGTGTCACACACGGCCTAGACACACGCCCATGTGGCTACCCGTGTGGACAATTGTATGGCTATCTACCAAGCCATATGCCACCCTACAAAGCAACCATACTTATACCAATTCAATTCAACATACATCATAACCATAAGGCACTTCCAAGAACTCAATACTAAGACATCCACACTTGCATACGCTTCATAAATTCCATCATCATTGAATATATGAACTTGACAAGTATTGACTAATTTTCCAATGACCATTTACAAAATGAATTGAACAACATTAATAGCCAACACTTTAGCTAACAAATATGTCAAAATAAATCTAACTTTGCTATACCAAAGAGAAGTTGATAGTGTGATTTCCGAACTCTGACGTTCCATGAATTCCCGAGCTAGCTTGGCAATACTACAAGGAAAAGGGAAATGAGACGGGTAAGCATAAAGCTTAGTAAATTTGCATGAAATAAATAGCAACATAAAGGCTCATAATGTCATCCATCCATTGCATTGAATAAAACAAAAAGTCTTAAACACATTGCCATAACTTACTTATGCTTACCCTTACCAATTTCATATCATGTCTCATATCGTAAATATTTCTCGTGAATTACTCACATGTACCTGTGTCATTTCATCACATAACTTTAGCACTAATCTCATCTCTATTATAAGCTTAGCTATTTACCCATTGAATCACTTGGGGATACTCAAAAATACATAATTATCATCATTCACAATAAATGCGATGCCAATGCCACATCCCAGATGTGGTCTTACATGGGGTCACCTTTAGATGCCGATGCCATATCCTAGATATGGTCTTATACAAGATCTCATATCGATTGTCGATGCCATATCCCGGATATGGTCTTATACGATTCACATATTCGATGCCAATATCATATCCCAGATATGGTTTTATACGGGATCTTAATTCGGTGCTGAGGCCATGTCCCAGACAGGGTCTTATACGGGACCTTACCCATCTCAAGTCTCGATGATATTATTTTTTAATTTATTAAAGTCCAACCGTGACTTCCACATCACAATTCACATCATTTTCTCATTCAACATCAATACTCAAATTCATAGAAATATTATACAACATCACTAATATCAAACATTTAGTAACTTAATAACATGATGTTGAATTTATTGCACACAAACTTACCTCGATTTCAAAATAGGCCAAATTACCGATCTAGTCCGATACCTTGCCTTTTCCTCAGTCAAGGTTAATTCCTCGTTATTCTTGATCTATAATAAAAAAATTAGCTCATTTAATTGCCACATTAATCAATACATCTCAATAATCATATTTTAGAAAAATTACCATTTTGCCCTTAAGCTTTCACAAAATGACTATTTTACCCCTAGGCTTGTAAATCAATTCTAATCAAATTTCTTCCTTTAACGAGCCTAGTTGAACATTTATTCCTCTTATAGAAACTCTCAATACTCATTATTTCACACATTTAACACCTATTTTACAACCTTTGAAAAAAGGTCTTCTTAGGTGTTTTCATGGAAACACCTTTCACAAAAGTCGTTTGTCTAACAACTAAGACTCATTTTCTTCCATAAAAATGCAACAAACAACATAAATGCTCACATGGAAAAACCCTAAACTTTCTACCTCTTTATAGAATAGTCCCCTTTTTAGCTAGCTTAAGCTTTAGGGGTTCTAAAAGTACAAAATTAACAAAGAATGACCATTAAAACACTTACTTGCAAGGAGAA
The DNA here is from genome assembly GCA_005393395.2 of Gossypium australe. NCBI lineage: Eukaryota > Viridiplantae > Streptophyta > Magnoliopsida > Malvales > Malvaceae > Gossypium > Gossypium australe. The sequence goes on along the minus strand of CM016623.1, from coordinate 66,872,642 downwards.
AAGCTTACTGAAATTTTGAAGCTTTCAAACCCCTATTTTTCTTGTATTTTCGGTGGAGTAGAAGAGAAGAAAAGATGATATTTTTCTTTTCTTTATTTTATTATAAAAGATCAATTTAGTCCACCAAATTCCTACCAACTTTGACTTATTTTTCAACTTCTTGTCCCCTATGGCTGACCACCCTATATCTAAAGGTCTAATTGCACATTAAGGGCCTCTAATTAATATTCTATGGCTTTTAGACACCTTTGGCTTGTAAAATATAACTTTCGCACTTTATGCGATTTAGTCCTTTTTCGCAATTAAGCATGAAATAGCTAAAATTAAAGCAACAAAATTCTCAAGCATCTATATAATCATGCTATAACTCATAAAATAATATTAAAATAATTTTCTTCAACCTCGAATTAGTAATTCCGAAACTACTATTCCGGTTAGCCCCTAAATCTGGCTGTTACATTATGGCCACACTTTTGCTGTCTTCTTGGGGTTCATTTTCCTTAAAGGATGATGGTGAAAAAGGAATAGGGGAAAGAGGGAGAGGGCAATGGTGGGGAGGTCTGCAAAAAAGTGAACTAAATATTTTGCACCACACTATGATATACGAGGTAAGGCAAATGCAGTAGCTGACTCTTCTACGTGTCAACTATATGTCATTGCAAACGTTAGTCATTGCAAACGTTAGTGCTTACGTATTAATAAAGGCCTGTCTTGACTATCAAAAAGAATTTTATTTTTTTTTAGAAAGGCTGCTATTCTTCACCATAGAGCCTCGCAAACGCCCAAATCAAATCCCAAATTCGTTGCTTTTCATTTATCGAGGAAAACTCACTTCAGGTAAATTGCCTTTTTTATTTCGAAACTCAACCCTTCAATCTTATTATATCTTGTGATTTTCTTGGAAAGCCAAACTGAGGCTGGCGCTTATTGATTTTTGTTGTTGTTGTTCCAGTCGTGGATTTAGTGTTTCTGTTTGTAACATAGTTAGTTGAAGCAAGCAATCATGGCAAGGAAGATGTTGGTTGATGGAGAATTAAACCAAACGAATAAAGAGGGAGCTGAATATGATTTCGACTTGTTTGTCATCGGTGCTGGAAGCGGTGGTGTTCGCGCTGCCAGGTTCTCCGCTAACTATGGAGCAAAGGTGTGTGTTCCGATTTCCATGATCTCTTCATTTAAGCTAATAAATTAAACGAAATAGCACTTTGTTAATGTTTGGTTGGAGAAACATAGATTTTCTTTATATTTTAAATGTGATCATCGATTTTGAATGGGATGGTTTGATTGTGTTCGGTTAATGAAGGTGAAGAGTATCACTTTTAAATGAGATTATATTCCTTAATTTAGCAACGGTGAAGAGACAATTTTTTTTAAGTAAGATTCTGTTTCGGATTAGTGTTCTTACTGGATGCTAGCATTTGAAGGGAAACATGTAAATGAACTGCAAAAAAACAACGACCTCAACCTGTGTTTAATTGCTTCTTGCCTAACAATTGAAATTGGGGGAGAAAAACAATTAGGGTCTCATTCGTATATGTTATTTATTTTTATGGTGGGGTTGTGGGCTGGTGGCTTAATCAGATGTTTGAATTCTCTCTCTCTCTCTCTCTCTCTCTCTATCTCTTATATATATTTATATAATTGTTTTTGCTAGCGACATAGGCTGTCTAATCTAAATGGTTTTTCTGTTATAGAAAATGAGAAATAGATTTTTTTTTTGAGGAAAATTCAGTGCTATATTCTGCTATATTAAGATTCTGCTATATTAAGATACTCTTTTGGTTAACTCGTTGATTATTGTTCTGTTCTTTTTCTTCCTTCATTTAATTTTGATCGCTAAACTTTTTGCACATTTTCTGTTTCTGCTGTGATGGAGTTGTTAGTCATTTCAGCTTTTCGCTCTTCTGCAACTTTGTCGTCTTGAAATTTATTTTGACTTTTTTATTTCTACTTTCTATATGTTTCTTCTCAAATATTCATTTTTTTAGTTTAAAAATTCCATTTTTATTTATCTATCTATTATTTAAATCAATTTTCATGTTTGAAGGTTGGGATTTGTGAGCTCCCATTTCATCCAATCAGCTCAGAAGTCATTGGAGGGGTTGGTGGAACGTAAGTTACTTTTTTAACTTAAAAATAGTTTTAATGCATTTCTTTATGCCGCTATGTTCGCTTATAATGCTGTCTCACTTTCTGATTCACAGGTGTGTTATTCGTGGTTGTGTTCCCAAAAAGATTTTGGTCTATGGAGCCACGTTTGGAGGTGAAATTGAGGTGAGACAGTAATCCTTATCAGAATCACATTCTATGGCAAATCTATGATTGAACGATTTTGTTATATGAAAGATCTCTTTGTGACTATCTTGGTACATCAAGAGATTTGCTTGTTAATTATACAAGATTCAAGAATGTAATACAATAATCTGTTCAGTAACTTCTTATATAATGGTTGGAACATATAAAGATTTTTGGATTCAGCTCTATTTTGAAGCATATAAGTTGACCCTTAGGCTAGAATTCTTTCAGTCTATGACCTCTCCAATTAGGAATAATATAACACCGTTGCACCAGCCATTGTGAAAATTCCATTCTTCATCTTGGTATTGCTCTACATTTTTTTTATTTTTTTAGAAAAAAGATGTGACAGTATATCAATCAGTTCTCGTGATGAAGTGTTTGTATTCATCATGAAAACCTTGTTACATTGTTGTTAATATTTCTGATTTAGATGTTTGGTAGGCCTGTTTTCTCCCTTTTGATGTTACATTTTTTTAAAGATGCTTTTTATGTTTTATTTTGACATGAAGTAATCTAAGGTTGCTAGTAAGCCAATTGGTTTCAGGGCTTGGTAAATGCATTCTCTCTCTCTCTCTCTCTCTCTTTTTTCAATTTAGGATGCTCGAAATTATGGATGGGAGGTGAATGAGAAACTTGATTTCAATTGGAAAAAGCTTCTACAGAAAAAGGTGCTTTGTAGTATCTTTCTGTTCCAAATTTTCTTTATTTTTGTGTTCTTTTTTTCTTTAAATTTAATTTAATATTTTTGTTTACCCTTTGAACTTGTAGACTGATGAAATAAACAGGCTAAATGGAATTTACAAACGGTTATTGTCTAATGCTAGCGTTAAATTGTTGGAAGGGGAGGGAAAGATTGTAGGCCCGAATAAAGTTGAGGTGACACAACCAGATGGCACTAAATTGTCCTATTCAGCAAAGCATATACTGATTGCAACTGGCAGCAGGGCGCATCGTCCTCCCATTCCTGGGCAGGTACATACACTGATTATCTTTTAGAACGACCAAAAAGTTGATTCAACACAATGAATTGAGTACTCTATATAACTATGATGCTATATTATGATGAAATTAGCATTTCATTTGTTGCATCGAGTATTTGTACAAACAAACCTTTTATAACTGCCCTGCATGTGATACATGATTGAAAATTTATTTAATTGATCTAACTTTTTAGCTATATCTTTAGCTGGACCGCAGTTACATTGGTGTGCGCTGGTCGTAATATATGCTACAGAAGCAACATTTGAACTTATGGGTGTAAAATGGTAGCTTAACAGATTCTGTTGATTTAGAATACTGGCATGTGGAGTGTGAAGGACTTTTTTTCCTTTTATTTAATCAAAACCACCAATTTTATTTGCATATGCTGCTGGGCTGGATTCACAAGCCTGCAGATTTGGTTCAGTATACAAGCCGTGACATGCTCCTTGTGAGCAAGAATGAAGATTGTTTTCATGTCATTATTTATGAGCTTAGTTTCTTGTTTTTCACAATCTTTCTATAGTTACTCAGTTGTACATAGTTTTCCACCAAACTATGGGTTAACCTCTTAGTTTCTAGTGGATGCTTCTTGCCCTTAATTGTTTAGTCTTGTTGCTAGTGCAAGAAATATGACCAAATTTATTTTATAGAAAAATACAGTGGCAACTAGATTTTGTATGTTTTTGAGTGAGATATCACCGTTAACATTCTCCTTTTTGTTTCTTATTATCCCTCTTTTTGATGTTTTAGGAGTTGGCCATAACTTCTGATGAAGCGTTGAGTTTGGATGACTTACCTAAGCGTGCTGTTGTATTTGGAGGAGGGTATAGCATATCTTGTGATTCACTTGTTTGTACTTTTTATCTTCTTAGTTTGCTAATGCCTATAGATGATATGTACTCTTGTGCCCAGGTACATTGCTGTTGAGTTTGCATCAATATGGCGAGGCTTGGGTGCTACTGTGGATCTCTTTTACCGAAAGGAACTTCCTTTGAGGTTATTATTTAGTCTGGTTTTATACATAATTGCTGGATTTTTCTGGTATTGCATAAGAATTCCTATATGATCTAAGTTAATTTATGATATCTGAAATTTTCTGTCATACTTTGTATGTATCTCTGATGTTTGTTCTGGTGTTTAATTTGGAAATTTACATTATCCCAATCTGTTATTGGTATTTGGTTATTTTTCAAGTATTTAAAGATACTCATGAGAAGATTACCAGGCTGTTATCAAATAGGATGACATAGACTTTAGTGGTTGCTATCAAATAGGCTGTTATCAAAGAGGTCTGTGACCTAAACTAGGAGTCTAGGGCTGACTAAATTTATGTGTCTATGCTACAGAGGATTTGATGATGAAATGAGGGCAGTGGTTGCAAGAAATCTAGAAGGAAGGGGAATAAAGTTGCACCCACAGACAAATTTGACGGAGGTACTCAATTGCCATTTTTTATTCAATTTGCATTTCTTTTATTATCCATCAATATCTTTTCTTTCTAATAATGTAGGTTCTAACATATGTGAATTCAGTTGGTTAAAACAGATAATGGCATAAAAGTTATTACAGATCATGGTGGTGAGTTGATAGCAGATGTTGTACTATTTGCCACAGGTGATTACAATTCCTTTCTAGATTCCAAGCAAATGGTCTCTCATTTCCATATTCTTGTCATTCTCTTTGCTCTGTATTGTTTCTCTCTCCATATTTTATGGATCTCACTATTGACTTTAGGCTTGCATTTTATATTTCGTGGCTCAATGGCAATAGCCATTACACCGCTTAGTGCTTTGATATCCATGGTGCCTTTTGGTTGTTTCTAACCATTTCTGGGTTGCCATCAGTTCTAATTCTATCAATACATACCATCATTTAAAGAATAATGTCAGCTTACTTGCTTTATTTATGCAATTTGTTACAAAATTGCCATTTAGTTCTCTGTCATGTTTATATTCTCCATGATAATGTTTTGTGGCCATTTAACAGTTCATTAATCTGGATGAGAAAACCTGCATACAATAACAATTTTTAAAAAAAAATTCTGTTAGAGGCTACAAAATATAGATCTTGTTATGTTTGTTATAATTATTACTCCTTGTAGGATTAGAAAAGTAACCATTACCACCTTGAACCTTACTATGCTGCTCTATTTATTTTATAATGGTTAGCCAAGTTTTGAATGACTTGCTGTTGCACTCTTATTTGGAGGTCTTGGTTAACATTATTGAATGTTTTTTGATATCTGCAAATGATCTGCATTTGAAGTTCTGAACTTTGATTTACTTTTACAGCTTGATCTTACAGCCTGCTGTGTCATTGAAAAGATACTCTTTTACTTTAGAGCTATAATTTTTTTCATAAGTTTGATTGTGTGGTGATGTTTTCCTTCTCTCTCTCTCTCTCTCTCTCTCTTTAAATTATTACAGGCAGGTTACCAAATACAAAAAGGTTGAATTTGGAAGCTGTAGGTGTTGAAATTGATAAAACAGGAGCTGTGAAGGTTATTTTTATTTTTCCTATCATCTTTTATCCTTGTTTCTTATCATCAAACATTACTATTTTTATTTTTTATTTTATGAAATAGGTTGGCATCTGCTCACTGGACTGTCTACTGAAATGTCAACTTGCATGGCTATGATTTCATTATGATTGATCTGAATAAACATGTGTTCTGATGTTTTGTTAATTTTCTATTTCCTGATTCTTTGGATAAATGATTGACTATTGCCAGATAGGATTTTCAATCTTATTCCCTATAAATGTTTGAGTAGTAGACCTGCCTGTGGAAAGAACTATGATCTGGTTTACATCGTGTAAAGCTAAAATGGCCTTCTTTGAGTGGCATAGTCTATGGTGCATTTCTTTTTGTTTGTGCACTTCATTAGTTTTGTCCATATGGCATGTCTTTGATGTAAATGAAGACGCCTTTTTATTCCTGAACATTTATCTTGAAGCGTTTGTTGGATATTTAGTTGATTTAATTATGTTAACTGCTTTCTGTATTTTCTCCCACATTATATGAAATCCATTTTATGCATAACCTACTTGAATTTATGTTACAGCTCTGAGGTCTACAATCTTCATCTTGCAGGTGGATGAGTACTCGCGCACTAATATTCCCAGTATATGGGCTGTTGGTGATGTTACAAATCGAATGAACTTGACTCCGGTGGCCTTAATGGAGGGAACCTGTTTTGCTGTACATTTTCTATCTGAAGCCTTTTATTTTTCCTGTAGCAAACATGGTCTTTTTGCTTTTTGCTTCACTTAACACATATGGTTACATGTTAAGCTTAATTTTTTTCTTTCCTTTCCTTTTTTGGGGTTGGGGAATGCTTGCAGAAAACTGTTTTTGGTGGCGAATCTAGCAAACCAGACTACAGAAATATACCTTGTGCTGTGTTTAGGTAATATGATTTCCCTCTTACGACATGCTTTGAGGATTGTACAATTATTGTTGTTGAGTGCATCCTTTATTTTAGACAAATGCATATATTTTATCTTTGGATGTACATATACGCTCAATTCTAGTTCATTGTTATATGTTCCTTTTTGTTTCAGCAAAATAATTGCTTTTCCATTCACTTTTTTGCAGCATACCACCACTTTCAATTGTTGGTCTCAGTGAAGAGGAGGCAATTGAGCAAGTAAATGGTGATGTTCTGGTTTTCTCATCAACGTTCAACCCAATGAAGAATACTGTATCCGGGTATCATACTGATTTGAGATGCTCATAGAAAATTAAAATAAACTTGTGCAGCTGCTTTTGTTCCTGTCACTCCTGCCCGGCTGCCCCTTCCTTTTTTCTGAAAGAGTTCATCCATCACTTAGTTATATCACATGTCTTCATTTGCATCTTTCACTTTTGGACCTAGGTTATGCAGACTTGAGATTTGGTTTTAGACTTAGTGGCATCATGTCTTTTAGCAGTTTCTTATATATATAATTATTCAAGGATTAAGGCATCTGCCTGCAAAAATTTAAGGTGTCCAATATGGATGGTTTAGGGTAAATTGAAGATACTATGGAAGGTGGTTGTGGACTATATAAAGTGTAATGGTTGTGATTAGCCTGCTAGCGTTTTGGGCATGAAGAAGATGATGGGAAGCGTTAATACTTAATATAATGTCAGTTAAACATCTAATATGGTCCGATATTCTAGATGTTATTATTTTATTATTGATTTGGGATGTGCTTGGGGTTATTCCATTCTGGCTTCTTCGGTAAGTGGCTTCCTGATCAGCTAATATAATTTTCAAATTTGTCTATTATCTCTAATATAATGTCAACTAAGCATCTAATATGATTCAAAATTCTAGATGTCAGAATTTCCATTTCCGTGTTCATTTGATCAGCAACCTCATACATAATTCTTGTACCTCTGAGTAATATTTTGCTTTCTTTGCAAATTATAATTTCTTGTTTTTGCTTCTAGACGGCAAGAAAAGACGATAATGAAGTTAGTTGTTGACGCGGAAACTGATAAAGTACTTGGGGCATCTATGTGTGGGCCAGATGCACCTGAAATTATGCAGGTGCTTTATTTGTTAGTTATTTTGATGTGCATGCTTGTGTTTGGTTAAATATCCTTGAGTTGGTAATTTAAATACAGATTATTATAAACAATATGAATGTAGATTGTAATGTGGTCCGGTTTTGCAAGTGTATAGTGCAAATTCTCAAGAAATTTCATCAGATTTGAGCTACTGCATTTTCCTTTAAGAAGAAAATTTTCTTATCCACGAGTGATTTTGCTTCTTTTTCTTGATGAATAATTGAATCACTAAAGAGTATTGAAAGTCCTGATGACAACGGATTTCTTGTTCACTGCAGGCTTCTTAGAGACCTTGCACCTTGTATTAGAATTTAGATGCAATGTCCTAGGGTAACAGTTAATGCTCATTTCAGTTATGTGTCAAAATATTATAAAAAATGGTAATGCGTGGATGTGGCCAATGTCCTTATCCATAGTTTTCCTTTGCATAAGCTGCATTTACGAATTAGATGAACTGTGGTCCATGTTGGAGGCCTTTATGTCTGGCAATAAGATGCATTAAGGAATAAGGTGAACTAAACTGCATGTTGTATGTATCTTGATAATGATGTCTCTGATGTTGCTAATTTTGGCTTTCCATTTTAGGGCATTGCTGTTGCTCTAAAGTGTGGAGCGACTAAGGCACAATTTGACAGCACCGTAAGTTGAAGTTATCAATAGATGATTTCTCTAATTTGCCAGTATCTCGTCTTACAGATCAACTCTCTTTCAACTCTGCCCTACAGGTCGGCATACATCCTTCCGCTGCTGAGGAGTTTGTAACAATGCGCTCTGTTTCACGGCGTGTTACTGCCCGGGGAAAAGCGAAGACAAATCTGTAGTGGATGTACAGCAAGGTAACTCTAGTGCTGGTAAACTGCAGTTGAATGCAACATTCACATGGTCGTATATATATATTTTACAGGAAATGGTATTAGATGATCGTTGAATGCAACATCAACCATAAAGGACCTTCTACCGTATTTTGTCATATAATGTCATAATGTGACTTGCCTTTTACATGATTTTATATATTTATTTTGTATTTTTTAAATAGTAATTTTATTTATGTAATTGATATAGAATGATATTACTAATATAATCAAAAGGGTAAACTCCACAAATTGTCACCAACTATAAAAAAATTTCATTTTGAACATTCAAAATAAAAAATTTGCGATTTAAAATCACACATTACATCATTTCAAAATTATTTAATTTATAAATAGTTTTAATTTGATTCTAATTTTAAAAAATTTAAAAGAAATATATAAAAATAGAAATATAATTTTAAAAATGTAATAGCAAATTTAAAATATATATGTATATATAAATAAAAAATATTGTTGACAGTAAATAATAGGGCCGTTTTACCTGAAAAGGCTATTTTCTTATTTTATTTATAGGAATGGGCCACTTTATTTATTATTTACCTAGTTATTATTTACTGGAATAGACCGCAAATACAAAAACGTGTCCACGTAAGAGCGTATTAAGGAGAAATTTTAAAAAATGCATTATTGAGGGAGCGCTTTTGCCATGCTAGTATAAAAGTGTTGATGTGGACGCGTTTTGCTGACATGATAAAAGAGTTTCCTCAATGATGCGTTTTCGCCCGTGTCTTTCTAAGGTTAGGGTTTTATGCATGTTTAATGTCTAGGGTTTATGAGATTAGAGTTTTGTTAAAATAATTTAGAAATTTATTTGTTTAGGGTTTTAAGGTTTAGAAATTTAAAAATAAATAAATAAATTAGGGTTTAGAAATTTTAAAAAATAAATCAAGGTTTAGGATTTAAAAAATAATTAAATTAGGTTTAGGGTTTTTTAAAAATAAGTTTGTGTTTAGGTTTTAGGGTTTTTGTAAAAGGGTTTAAGGTTGAATCTTGAAAAAAATTATATTTACAAGGTGGATTTTGTTTTTTTTTTTCAGCAGTAGTTTCTGAAAAAATAACGACAAAAACGCTTTAAGTAGGATGCACTCTCAGCAAAAGTATTGGAAATAATCTCCCACGTGGACGCTCTTTTTCAATAGTAGTTTTTGAAAAAATAATTGAGAAAACGTTCTAAAAAAATAATCTCAAAAACGCTTCAAACAGGATGCAATGTTAGCAAAATTACTGAAAAAAGCTCCCACGTGGGCGCTCTTTTTCTACAGTAGTTCCTAAAAAATAATTATGAGAACACGATTCTGAAAAACTAGTGTCAAAAACGTTTCAAGCAGGATGCACTGTCAGCAAATTACTAAAAAAAGCTTCCACTTGGACGCTTTTTTCTACAATAGTTCCTGTTTGGTCTTAAGCTATAAATGAGCCAAATTTCATTCTCATGTTGCATAAGTTACAGTAAGAAAAATTAGAGAAGTTTATAGAATAGAAATTGAAGATGAGTTAACGTATTAGTGCTGTTATTTACTATAATGGTGAGGTCCGTGACACCGAGAACGACGTTTTTTTATTGGAGAACATAGATTTGACAGAGTAAAAGAATTGGGCACAAAATCTTCGAAACAACACCAATGAGAGTTTCGTTTATTAAGTATCGATTTTGTGATTTGGTTGATCCCTTGACATATGACTCATTTGATACCAAATGTGGTCGTAGCTTGGAGGCGATGGTGCAGACTCATCTCGCTAGTGGATCACCCTATCTTGAGTTATATGTACAATTTTCATTGCCAAAATGAAGTATTTGCGACTTCAAGATCTACTGTTGTTTGAGAGGAATACGCGGCCCCTGCTCGACACTCCGTTAGTGGCAGGCAGAACACGGAAGCGCCCGTGTTTGGTGGCAGTATGGAATACACAATCCCTACACGACACTTGATTAGTGGATAGGGCATGCACCTCGGTTGGTCAATGTTCGATGCTGGAAATATGTATTGGGGAATGACATCAACTTCTAGTGGCTGGCAATCCACATCTGATTGGAGACGTTACTAAAGGTCTACAATAAGTGTAATATCCGGGATTTAGGGCTTGTGCATTTATGCTTAATTGCATGTGCTAGTATGCCTATGTGTGTTTTAATGTGTTTTATAGATTGTGAGTACCTTAGAGTGTAGGAGAATGCTTTAGAAAATATTGTATTTTAAGTCTTGAAGTGGAGTTGGGCATGATAGGCCTTAAGAGAATTTGTAGGGGAAATTGGACATAAAATTGGGCTTGTTAAAGTGGCAAGAAGGCGCCACTTAGGGCCTTGGTAAGTGACGCCACAGGCAGTGCAAGAAGGGCCTAGGTTCGAGCAGCAAGGGGAGCACTTTTAGAGTTGTTTTGCGTCAGGCTAGAGAGGAGTTGGACGGCACTAAAACACTAAGGAGATGAGCATTAGATGTGGTTAGATTCCTTTAAAAATTCGGCTAAGGTAGGAAGATAATTGTTGATTTATTTAATTTATTTTGAATGGGTAAAGAAGAGAGGAAATAGGAGAAAAAGAAGGAAGCTGATAAGAGGGAAGAGAGTTGGCCGACCTAGGGACTTTCTTGGTGTTATTTTCGGCCAAAAGGCGGAAAGGAGGCCATTTTTTTTCTTTTCTTTTCAAGTGTGCCTCTGCCGAAATTCTTTTCTTCCTTTTTGACTAAAAAACCGAAAGTGAATCTTCTCTTCTTCTTTTATTTTGTCAAAGCCGAAAGCTTCTACTTCTTTTTCCATTCTTGTCGAAACTCCCTTCAATTATTTTCTTAAAGCAAAAGCCGAATACTCAAAGTAACCCCTAGCCGATTATTCATTAAACCTCAAAGCCGAATCCTTTATTTTGGTGGCCATAACCGATTGCTCCTCTACCCTGTTGAAGCCGACTTGATCACTCCATTCGGTAAGGATCTCTCTTGATTGAGCTGTTGTTCTTTTCTTTCTCTATCTATCGAAAATCAAGGCTTTAATCCCATTAATGTTCTTTGGCCAAAACTTTGAAGGAGGTTTCGGGATTCCTATTGTAGCCGACTTCAAGAGGAGATCATTCGGGATTTTAAGATCTAAGGTAAGCGAATGTAATCTTAGGCCGAAGGCCATTTATGGTGTTTAAGTGTTAGAATCGGATTTAACATGTGCCTATAGGAATTTCGACATCACCAAGGACAAGGGGATAATTTCGGGATTTAGACAATCAAGGTAAGGGAGTTTTGATATTCGGCCAAAGGTCTTTTTGTCTATTAAAAGTTGACCGATTTTTAACTATGGTCTATAGAAAGGAATACAATCTGTTTCGGTAGATTGTCGGGATTCAGTGAAAGCGTTAGTACCAGGTGTGTAGCCCTACACTAACTTCTAATAGATTTATGGTGGTAATATTATGAAAGTGATAATGAAAGTATTAAAAATGTGGCTAAGGATACCATTCAATGGTACAGAGCATTCAGGTACGTTAACCATTACTACTGTGTTAATAATGTTATGAACATTTGAATGTGACACCTGTGCGAATCTGTTATGAATATGAAATAAGGTATATTATGATTTCTGCATGATTTGTATAACGCATGGGCATAAGGGTGATATGAAAAGGGGGAAGTGATCTGGTGGTTTTTACCACATTATCTGGTGACTCATGTCACATAATCTGAATCTGGTGACTAATGTCACACATTATTATCTGGTGGCTATGCCACGATTATAAGGGCGATGTGCAGTTGACTGCAGCGACTGCCTTCGATGGTGTGTAACGGATGGAGGGTCGATTTAGTAATCCCCACGGTGTGATTGGCAGGTACGGGTGATGTGTAGAGGATGGTTATTTAGGTTTGGGTTTGGGATTGCATCATTGCCTATATTTGTTATATATATATGAATTGATATGCCTAAATCGTTTGGGAGTTGTGTTGGTTGCTATACACTGAGTCTGTGGACTCACCCTTCGTGGGCTAACATTTTGCAGGTGACACTCAGTAATTGGACCGGGTCAGCGGGGACATAGTGGTGGCCATGCTCAGCTCAGAGCTTTCTTTCATTTTGGATTTTCATATGAAGTTTTGATTTATTTCGAGTTTTGCTTTGTTGTAATAAGGCCATTACTATTAAACTGTTTTATGCATGCGTTTTACTTTTATTATGATACGATCGATATTAAATAAAAAGGTTAAGCAACTTTTCTTTAAAATAATTTCAAATGTATTGACACCTAAACACCAACAATTTTCAACTTAATGTTAAACTCTAAAACTTCGGCATATCTTTTAACTTATAGTTTTCAAGTACGAAAATAACGTTTTCATAAAATATAGACTTCAATAACAACACCGTTTTCAATTCAATCACAACTCCAATCGATTTCCCTTCAAAATGACCAAAATTTTCCGATTTAACGTACAAGTTTTGAAATGTTTTACTCAAGGAGCATGCCAGATCCGGTCGAGGCTCGTGGGCCGGGTTTGGGGTGTTTCAATTTGGTATCAGAGCCAGGTTTTAAACTCTCGGTCTTGGTTAAAGCCCACAATGTTTTTCAAAATAAAGCCCAAATGAGTTTTTGGTGGAAATTTTTGGAATTGAGCAGGTTTTCTGGCATGGCACTTAAGTTTCGACCCGAAGTCCACCAGGTAAGTACCCCTAACTGTTGTATGATTTGTACTATTTGTATGTGGGTATTATGGGATCGTAGATTAGTACACTAGAAGTTATTGAACCCTAGGGTTAGCTTACTCCAACACAGAATCACATAAAATTTAAAGCCTAATCAAACAAACCTGTGAGTGAGTCGCCGAGTTAGGGTGTGGCAACCATCGTGCGCATGTCGAGGATTGGATTCGGTGGGAGCTTGGTATTTAAGCAGTCCTAGTGGCTCACCTCCTCTCTACTCGAATCCTACCTGGTGCGTAGTGACGGTTCACCCTAACCAAGAGGACTTATTCACGGGCTAAATCCAATAATTAAAACCCGAAAGGGATTAGCTACACTTTTATAAAAATCTTAGTTTTTTTAAAATCACCAAATCACCCCTTTGATTTGTAAAACTATTTTGAAAAAAAAAATTTCCGAAATATTCCCAGTTTACAAAATTACCCAAATACCCTTGGTTTATAAAATCACCATACTACCCTCGATTTTTACCAAGATAATTTCATTTTACAAAAATACCAAAACCCCTAATTTGCAAAATATCAAGATACCCCGATTTGGAAAAATTACGAAAATACCCTTGGATTGGAACGGACGAAAATGTTGAGTGGTGAATGTGTGAAGTAGATACTATTGAATGAATGTGATTTCTCTGAATTAGGGTAGAAGACTTGGAACGAAAACCTTGAAATGATCGAAAGAACTACTACTAAACTCTTTTGCATAAAACTTCTTCGTGGGTAATCAGTGGAACAAAGACTAATGCATAAAACTTTTTAAACCAGATTAGATCGCGATCGTAGACATGAGTTTTAGGGGACGTGGTCGTAATGTGCGAGGGCGTGGTAGAGGCAGAATGGCCGTATCGAAACCCGTTAGGTCTGGTCAAGGGTCCGAGAACGAGGTACCACCACCACCAGCTGCTGAGGTTGAACATCAGGATCAGACGGGGGATGATGCAGTATCGCAGGCGATGCTGCGAGTTCTTGAGAGGGTGGCTGGAGTAGGTGGAGGTATGGGAGCTCGAAAATCTGTACCCGAGAGACTCCGAGCCAATGGAGCTGAGGTATTTCGTGGTGTATCTGGTGTGGCGCCCAGTACGGCTGAGTATTGGTTGGAAGCGACGGAGCGAATCATGGACGAGCTGGATCTGACTGCTGAGGAAAAACTGAAAGGAGTGGTGTCGCTACTTCGCGATGAGTCATACCAATGGTGGCTCACAGTTCGGGATGGTGCTACAGCTGAGGATCTCACTTGGGAGTATTTTAAGGCGGCGCATCAGAAGAAGTATGTTGGGACTAGCTATATTGATGCGCAGAGGAAGGCATTTCTGAGGCTGGTTTAGGGAAGTAAGTTCGTAGCGGAATACGAGGTGAAATTCTTAAGGTTGAGCCGGTATGCTCGAGGAATCGTGGCTACGGAGTATGAGCGATGTGTCCGGTTTGAGGACGGACTGAGGGATGACCTGAGATTGTTGATAGCGCCACAGCAAGAGCGGGAGTTTGCCGTGTTGGTGGAGAAGGCTAAGGTAGCCGAAGGAGTTAAGGAATTCGTGAGACAGAATACGGATAGGAATAGACAGAAGAGAGGTTTTGGATCATCAGGGTCATCTGGAAATGTTCAACAGAGACACAAAGTTGAAGGGCCGCGAGGTCAGCAGGTTGTTACAGGAGGACAGTACCGTACTTGTGCTCAGTGTGGAAAGATGCACCTAGGAGAGTGTTGGAAGAAGACAGGGGGATGTTTTAAGTGTGGGTCCAAGGATCACATGATTAGGGACTGCCCTATGAAAACAGATGGGAGCCGACCAGCAGGTCAGGGTTTTAATCAGGCTGGAAGAGGTGGACAGCAGCCACCGCAGGGTCGTGGTCAGGTTGGCAGAGGTAATGGTTCTGGAAGAGGGCGAGGAGCACCGGGCAGAGGTGTTGGTAATACAGAGGCAAGACAGCAAGGTCTGGTGTATGCGGTTCACCGGAGGGAGGATGGAGACGCACCGGACGTCATAACTGGTACGTTCCTTATAGCTGATAAGCCTTACTTTGCTTTAATTGATGTTGGCTCGACCCACTCTTATGTTGTATGTAGAGTAGTTGAAACACTAGGTGGAGCATCTGAAATGTCTGATAGGGAGATGACTGTAGTAAGCCCGTTAGGTCAAACTGTAGTGGTGAATAAGATATTTCAGAATGTACCTCTAGAGATTCAGGGAGTAGTATTTCCTGCTGACTTGATGGAACTACCTTTCGGAGAATTTGATCTCATTCTTGGCATGGACTGGCTAGTGGAACATCGGGCTAAATTGGATTGCGTAGCTAAGCGAATGGAGTTAAGGACCCCGGAGGATGAGGAAATAATTGTGATAGGAGAAAGAAGAAACTATTTGTCTAACGTAGTCTCCGCATTAAAGGCTGATAAGATGGTTCGAAAAGGGTGCAAGGCATTTTTGACCTTCGTTAGTGCGTTGGATGCAAAAGAAGAGGGAGTTAGTGGAGTTAGAACGGTAAGGGTTTTTGAGGATGTTTTTCCGGAGGAGCTACCTGGGATACCCCCGGACAGGGAGGTGGAGTTCGGAATTGACCTGCTACCGGGGACAGCTCCTGTGTCAATTGCTCCGTATAGAATGGCACCAAAGGAGTTGGTTGAGCTCAAGGCTCAAATCCAAGAGTTGCTTGATCTTGGGTTTATCCGACCCAGTGTGTCTCCATGGGGAGCACCGGTCTTGTTTGTGAAGAAGAAGGACGGAACTATGCGCATGTGCATAGATTATCGCCAGTTGAATAAGCTGACCATCAAGAACAAGTATCCTTTGCCGAGGATAGACGACTTGTTCGATCAGCTTAAGGGGGCTGCGGTTTTCTCAAAGATAGATTTACCGTCTGGGTATCATCAGCTCAAGGTGAAGGAAGTGGATATCCATAAGACAGCTTTCTGGACAAGGTACGGGCATTATGAGTTCTTAGTAATGCCGTTCGGATTGACGAACGCCCCAGCTGCGTTCATGGATATGATGAACCGGGTTTTTCAACCTTACATAGATCGGTTCGTCGTTGTGTTCATAGATGACATCCTAGTGTATTCCAAGTCTGAGGAAGAACATGACGAGCACCTCCGGATAGTGTTGCAAGTGTTAAGGGAGAGGAAGCTTTATGCCAAATTCAATAAGTGTGAATTTTGGCTGAAGGAGGTGACGTTTTTAGGGCATGTGGTGTCTGCGGAAGGAATAAGGGTGGACCCTCGGAAGATTGAAGCAGTGTTAGATTGGAAACCACCTAAGTCAGTGGCTGAGGTTCGCAGTTTCTTGGGGTTAGCAGGCTATTATAGAAGGTTCGTAGAAGGGTTTTCGTCGATAGCTGCACCTTTGACGAAGTTGCTAAGGAAGGATGTACCTTTTGTATGGACAGATAAGCAACAGGAGAGCTTTGAGAAACTTAAGAAGGTTTTGACTGAAGCTCCAGTTTTGATTCAGCCTGAGGCTGGGAAGGATTTTGTGGTGTACTATGATGCTTCTCACACAGGATTAGGATGTGTTTTAATGCAAGACGGGAAGGTAGTCGCTTATGCGTCTCGACAATTAAGGCCACATGAGGTTAATTACCCGACGCATGACTTAGAGTTGGCGGCAGTGGTCTTTACTCTTAAGGTATGGAAGCATTATTTATATGGAGAAAAGTCAGTGATCTACACAGACCACAAGAGCCTTAAGTATCTGCTGACTCAGAAGGAGTTGAACCTGAGATAGCGAAGGTGGGTAGAGTTATTGAAGGATTACGATTGTTCTATAGAGTATCACCCGGGCAAGGCGAATGTAGTGGCAGATGCCCTAAGTCGGAAGGTTGTGTCGGATTTGCGGGCGATGTTTGCACATCTTAGCCTGTATGATGACGGAAGTTTGTTAGCAGAGTTGCAAGTTAAGTCGATGTGGTTGAATGAGGTGAAAGAAAGGCAGTTGGTAGACGAGGATTTAAGTACTAAGCTACGGCAAGTGCAGAATGGGGAGTTAGAGGAGTATGGTGTTAACAACGATGGAGTATTGTGCTTCAAGGGTAAAGTCTGTATGCCTAAAGATAAGGAGTTAAGGCAGAGAATTCTTCAGGAATCGCATAGTAGCCCTTATGCTATGCATCCTGGAGGTAGTAAGTTGTATAGAGATCTAAGGGAACAGTTTTGGTGGCCTGGGCTTAAGCGGGAAGTTACAGAATTTGTAGGGAAGTGCTTAACGTGTCAGCAAGTCAAGGCTGAACATCAAGTTCCGTCAGGGTTGCTTCAGCCGATAAAGATTCCGCAGTAGAAGTGGGAGAGAATCACCATGGACTTCGTTAGTGGGCTTCCCCTTACGCCTACTAAGAAGGATTCGGTTTGGGTGATAGTGGATCGTTTGACGAAGTCTGCACATTTCATTCCAGTGCGGGTTGACTATTCTTTGCAGAAGTTGGCGAAGTTATATGTGGCAGAAATTGTAAGGTTGCATGGAGTGCCGGTGTCGATTATTTCGGATAGGGATCCAAGGTTTACGTCTCGGTTTTGGAAAGCACTACATCAGGCTTTGGGCACCAGATTAGATTTCAGTACGGCATTTCATCCGCAGTCAGACGGCTAGTCTGAGCGAGTGATCCAAGTGTTAGAGGATATGTTGAGGGGCTGTGTGATAGACTTCAGAGGAAGTTGGGAAGAATATTTGCCTTTTGCAGAATTTGCGTATAATAACAGCTATCAAGCCAATATTCGGATGGCACCGTATGAAGCGCTGTATGGACGGAAGTGTCGCACTCCTACATGTTGGACCGAATTAGGGGAATGTCAAGTTTTGGGTCCAGAGATTGTGGCAGAATTCGAAGAGAAGGTTAAGGTAATCCGGGCGCGGTTGAAGGAAGCATCTGATAGGCAGAAGTCGTACGCGGATCTTAAACGGAAGGAAACAGAGTTTGCTGTGGGAGATCAGGTGTTTCTTAAAGTTTCACCTTGGAAGAAGGTGATGAGATTTGGTCGCAAAGGGAAGTTAAGTCCCAGGTTTATAGGACCTTATCGGGTGTTGAAGCGAGTTGGACCAGTGGCATACCAGTTAGAGTTGCCTCCGGAGTTGAAGCAGATGCACGATGTATTCCATGTTTCTATGCTACGTCGATACCGATCAGATCCGTCTCATGTAGTGTCGGTTGAAGAGGTGGAGGTAAGGCCAGATTTGTCCTACGAGGAGGAGCCGATTCAGATTTTGGAGCGACATGTGAAGATGTTGCGGAGGAAATCAGTTCCTCTGGTTAAAGTGTTATGGCGTAATCATGGATCGGAAGAAGCTTCTTGGGAGCCGGAAGAAGCAATGCGACAGCAATACCCTCACTTATTTTAGCCAGGTAATTTCGAGGTCGAAATTATTTTAAGGGGGTAGAACTGTAATATTCGGGATTTAGGGCTTGTGCATTTTTGCTTAATTGCATGTGCTAGTATGCCTATGTGTGTTTTAATGTGTTTTATAGATTGTGAGTACCTTAGAGTGTAGGAGAATGCTTTAGAAAATATTGTATTTTAAGTCTTGAAGTGGAGTTGGGCATGATAGGCCTTAAGAGAATTTGTAGGGGAAATTGGACATAAAAATGGGCTTGTTAAAATGGCAAGAAGGCGCCACTTAGGGCCTTGGTAAGTGACGCCACAAGCAGTGCAAGAAGGGCCTAGGTTCGAGCAGCAAGGGGAGCACTTTAGGAGTTGTTTTTGCGTCAGGCTAGAGAGGAGTTGGACGACACTAAAACACTAAGGAGATGAGCATTAGATGTGGTTAGATTCCTTTAAAAATTCGGCTAAGGTAGGAAGATAATTGTTGATTTATTTAATTTATTTTGAATGGGTAAAGAAGAGAGGAAATAGGAGAAAAAGAAGGAAGCTGATAAGAGGGAAGAGAGTTGGCCGGCCTAGGGACTTTCTTGGTGTTATTTTCGGCCAAAAGGAGGAAAGGAGGCCATTTTCTTTCTTTTCTTTTCTTTTCAAGTGTGCCTCTGCCGAAATTCTTTTCTTCCCTTTTGACTAAAAAATCGAAAGTGAATCTTCTCTTCTTCTTTTATTTTGTCAAAGCCGAAAGCTTCTACTTCTTTTTCCATTCTTGTCGAAACTCCCTTCAATTCTTTTCTTAAAGCAAAAGCCGAATACTCAAAGTAACCCCTAGCCAATTATTCATTAAACCCCAAAGCCGAATCCTTTATTTTGGTGGCCATAACCGATTGCTCCTCTACCCTGTTGAAGCCGACTTGATCACTCCATTCGGTAAGGATCTCTCTTGATTGAGCTGTTGTTCTTTTCTTTCTCTATCTATCGAAAATCAAGGCTTTAATCCCATTAATGTTCTTTGGCCGAAACTTTGAAGGAGGTTTCGGGATTCCTATTGTAGCCGACTTCAAGAGGAGATCATTCGAGATTTTAAGATCTAAGGTAAGCGAATGTAATCTTAGGCCGAAGGCCATTTATGGTGTTTAAGTGTTAGAATCGGATTTAACATGTGCCTATAGGAATTTCGACATCACCAAGGACAAGGGGATAATTTGGGATTTAGACAATCAAGGTAAGGGAGTTTTGATATTCGGCCAAAGGTCTTTTTGTCTGTTAAAAGTTGACCGATTTTTAACTATGGTCTATAGGAAGGAATACAATCTGTTTCGGTAGATTTTCGGGATTCAGTGAAAGCGTTAGTACCAGGTGTGTAGCCCTACACTAACTTCTAATAGATTTATGGTGGTAATATTATGAAAGTGATAATGAAAGTATTAAAAATGTGGCTAAGGATACCATTCAATGGTACAGAGCATTCAGGTACGTTAACCGTTACTACTGTGTTAATAATGTTATGAACATTTGAATGTGACACCTGTGCGAATCTGTTATGAATATGAAATAAGGTATATTATGATTTCTGCATGATTTGTATAACGCATGGGCATAAGGGTGATATGAAAAGGGGGAAGTGATCTGGTGGTTTTTACCACATTATCTGGTGACTCATGTCACATAATCTGAATCTGGTGACTAATGTCACACATTATTATCTGGTGGCTATGCCACGATTATAAGGGCGATGTGCAGTTGACTGCAGCGACTGCCTTCGATGGTGTGTAGCGGATGGAGGATCGATTTAGTAATCCCCACGGTGTGATTGGCAGGTACGGGTGATGTGTAGAGGATGGTTATTTAGGTTTGGGTTTGGGATTGCATCATTGCCTATATTTGTTATATATATATATGAATTGATATGCCTAAATCGTTTGGGAATTGTGTTGGTTGCTATACACTGAGTCTGTGGACTCACCCTTCGTGGGCTAACATTTTGCAGGTGACACTCAGTAATTGGACCGGGTCGGCGGGGACATAGTGGTGGCCATGCTCAGCTCAGAGCTTTCTTTCATTTTGGATTTTTATATGAAGTTTTGATTTATTTCGATTTTTGCTTTGTTGTAATAAGGCCATTACTATTAAACTATTTTATGCATGCGTTTTACTTTTATTATGATACGATCGATATTAAATAAAAAGGTTAAGCAACTTTTCATTAAAATAATTTCAAATGTATTGACACCTAAAAACCAACAATTTTCAACTTAATGTTAAACTCTAAAACTTCGGCATATCTTTTAACTTATAGTTTTCAAGTACGAAAATAACGTTTTCATAAAATATAGACTTCAATAACAACACCGTTTTCAATTCAATCACAACTCCAATCGATTTCCCTTCAAAATGACCAAAATTTTCCGATTTAACATACAAGTTTTGAAATGGTTTTCTCAAGGAGTATGCCAGATCCGGTCGAGGCTCGTGGGCTGGGTTTGGGGTGTTTCAATAAGGGATGATGTACTCCCTACGACGTTCAACGGCGAGGGGACCTCGAACGTTGTAGATGATGATGGTTTGGATGATTAGTCCGATGTGGATCCACCTCGAGAGCCTGGCCTCGATGGTGCAGAAGTTGTATTATTTTTTGAACCGGAGCCTGTTCTAATCAAACCTGAAGACGGTGAATGGGGTTTAGATGAAGAAGGAAAAGATCCGCGATTCACGGCGTACTCGCCTCCATCCCACATGCATAATGTCGATATATCAGAAAATAATGTGCTAGATCTACTACACAGAAGGCGTGACCATACAAGTTTGTCATTGGATTCGGGTGAATTGGAAGTTGGTAAGGAGTTTTCCAATAAGGATAGTTTTTTTCGGTGCATTGAAACAATATAGAATCATGAACGAAGTTAACTACCATGTGGTTAAAATCCAAATCTGAGAAGTTCGAGGCCAAATTTGCAGTGCAAGATGGTACATGTTCATGGAAAATCATGGCTTCGGTTAGGAAAAAGAAAGGGTTATGAGAGATAAAGAAGTACAAAGGTTCACATACGTGTGTTATTGGTACAGTATCACTAGGTGTTTACGGTTTTTGAATAATACTGTTGTAGAGGCCCATTTTTGCCCGGGCCTATACAAAAATAGAAAAATAAATAATATTTTTTTTAAAAAAAAACAGTCCAATACAAACTCAAATTAAACAGCCCAAACAGATTACATAGCCCAAAACATCCACTATCCATTACACCCGAGACCCTAAAACCAGACCTGACCCAAAGCTAAACCCCAACCTATTCCTAAACATCCAGGACCCATGCTCGCGCGGCCCAAAAGGGCCCAAAGTCTAAACATGTTCTAGTAAGCCTAGGGTTTTCTGAAACCCTAGCCGCCGCAAGGGCCAATGTCCCCATCTTCGCGCCGTAAGTGCCGCAGCCACCCACCCTCGTCAGGCTACGATTCGCGCGAGTAAAGCCCGCCATCGCCGAGATCCTCGCTTCGACCTGCACAAGAAAGGAAATAGCAGCAGCAAAAATGGCATTTATTATTATTATTTTTATTTCCTTTTTATTTTTCGGGTATAAAATCCCATGTAAACCTGTAAAAAAAAGGGGGGGACTCAGATACACACAGAGAAATAAAAAGCAAAAAAACATAATTTGAAAGAGAACACAGAGTTCTTTGCTGGTATTTTTCGATTCATTTTTGTTTTTTTTATTTATGCATGTTATATACACAAAATAACAAAAAAAAAAGAGAATAAAAGAAAAAGACGAAATATCATACCTGAGAGCCGCCGTGGGCGACGGCGCGTTGGCGCGTGTAGCGCGTAGAGGCGGAAGCCCCTAAGCCCGATGACCAGGCTCCGTCAAAGGAGCTGAGGGCCCTTCAGAGCGTTTGTGAATTTTTTTTTAAAACAAGTTACTGAATGATTTTTTTACCTAAACATTAGCTTTTATAATATTATAAAACGACGCCGTTTTAGCTTAAACAAATAAGCGTTGAAACGACGTCGTTTAGAAGGCCAGGATCCGCGTGTTGACCCGACCCAGGGAGGATCCGCGCGTTTTCATTGAATGGTCTAATTGCCATTTTAGTCTTCCATCATTTTTATTATTTTTAATTAAGTTTTTTTATTTTTAATTTAGCCCTAAAATTTCCTTTCTGTTTTAATTAAGTCCTCGGACTCTTTAAAGGCCAAAATCGGAACAACGTCGTTTTGGAAAGAAGGCAGAATTGCCTAATGAGTCTTATAACATGACGCGCGTTTTTAATTTAGTCCTTTTCATATTTATATTTATTATTTAATCTTTATTTCTTTATTTATTCTTAGACTTTTTATTTATTTTATTTTTAAATTATTCTAATATTATCTTCAATTATTTTATTTAAATTATTATTATTATTGTGTATTAATCTATTAATAGTATAAATTTATATATTAAACGATTATTATTATTTTTTAGCTTAAAATTATTTTCATTATATATTATTTTATATATTAATTACTATTTATATGTTTTCAAAATTGTTATATTATATAGCATTATATTATATTATATATTATTTTTAAAATTTATTTTTGTATAAAATCTATTTATATGTAATATATTTTATTTATATTATCTATTGTACTTTTTATAATTATTGCATTTATATATCTTACATATATTATTTATTTATAACCCTTTTTTTATGTGTATATATTATCTTATAACTTCTATCTTATATATGTTTTTTTAATATTTTTGTATTTATTATATTATATTATATTATATTATATTATATTACTTCTAAAATATTATGTAGTATATTTTTTTTATATAATATGTATATATATATATATATATATATTTAGTTTTATGATTATTATATTTTACCTCTATTTTTTTTTGTTCTTTATTATATATGTTATCTACATTTTACATATCAAATTATTAAATTATAAATATTCTTACATTTTCATATATACTCTAAGTTTTCTGCGTAGTATTTAAAATATATTATTTATACATATTAAAGATTATTTTATATATTTTATTTTGTGATCTTGTTTGTAGTATTTTACATTTATTTCTTAATTCTTATTTTCTATATAGATTTTCTTTTAATTTGTATTGTATATCTTATAATTTGTATTTGTTTATTTATATTAGTTTAATACTGTTTTAGTATAGTATTTTTATTGTATATATCATTTGTCATTTTACTCTTTCGTTAATCGACTATAATTTTTAGTATGATTTGTAATAGTAGATAATTGTTATTTGAAATTGATGCTTGTAATATATATGCCACATTTTATTCAAAACATCGTTTTATAAAAACATTTTTTTTATAAAAGAAGCGACACGTGATACTTGAGGGCTACGAAGAAATTATGCCTTAACTTACTAGGTTTTAATTTTCCTCGTAGAACTTAAGGTATTAAGTATCCTCCCTTTTTAAAACCTATATTTTAAATAAAAACTTATCCTCGAGAATTCAAATTGTTGTGTCCTAACTCACTGGATATGACGATTTGTTATCTTGGGATAAGAATTTCAAAAAATAAGGCAACGTTTCGTGTTTGGAAGTTCGAGAAATTGTGCCCTAACGTGCTGGGTTTCGGTCTTTCATTCATCTAAATAACTAAATATCCTTTTAATAAATTTTGTAAATCATGAGATGATTTTGGTCACGAGGGTTTAAAACATCATGTCCTAACGTGCTGGATGTGATGTTTGATGCTTTCGGAACAAAGGAATCTCCAATTTCAAACTCAAATTGTTTAAATTTTTAAAGAAACCATATTTCCAAATCTTTTTCAAATTCTCGACGTAAGAGCATTAATTAAACAATTAGGTACCAATTTTTGGGCGTTACGGGGGTGCTAACCCTTCCTCGTACGTAACCGACTCCCGAACCTGTTTTCTTGTATTTTGTGGACCAAAAATCAATGTTTTGAAATAAAATGTTTTATAAGGTGATCCAATCACACTTAAGTAAAAAGGGATTGGTGGCGACTCCATTTTTGAATTAAAGTCGATCCCCGTTTTTAAATCAAACCTAAAAATGGTTTCGACAGCTTGGTGACTCCACTAGGGACATCATCAGAGAGTCAAGCCATAAATTGATTATTTTTGTCCTTTATCAAAAATTAAAATTTGATTTTGGTTTTAAAATTTGATTTTGATTCTATTCACTATATGAGTTTGTGACATATGTTTGTTATGGTTTGAGTCTCGTAGGGTACTCTTGCTCATATTGCATGACCGTTGTGGTCACACCCTTAAGTGGGAGTGAGAAACTATGCCTTCGTGAGGTTTTCACCTCCGCATGGGCTAGTGGACTGCTTCCAGGATACATCTGTACCTTTGTCTTCGTGATGTTTTCACCTCCGTGCAGCTATAGGGAAATGTATTCCTCTGAACTGAACTCGATCCATATGAGCCTATAATGGGAGAGGATTGAGGAATCTACTGGTTTGGGTACCTCAACTTTAGAACTAAATCGCATATAGTGAACCCTAAGTGCCCACCTTAGGTAAAACTATGTCAAATCTTAGTGGTCACCCAGACAGGTGTTTGTTTATTTTACTTGCTTTATATTCCATGGTACTAACTTGTTATTTTTTTTTTTTTGCATATCATTTCATATTTTAAGAGGTATCGATTCACGATCAGTTTCTAAATTAGAAAGCTGGTTATGGAGAATGAATTCCTTGATAAAGTGGAAGACAATGCAGTCGTTTGTATATGGTCAGAGCAAAGGTAATTAGAGAAAAAAGGGTCGTAGAATTTTGTTGTCTATATTTTTTTCCTCTCCGGATTTCAGAGTATGGATTCGTTTGAGCAAGAGGGAAATGGGGTAACGTTAGAATCCCTGTCACCTATGCCTTCTGATGTTGTTCTGATCAAAGCAGAACTGGATGCGAAGAAGATTGTACTACACCCTATGGCAAGGCGTGGTGTTGGAACTAAAGGGCAAAAGGTAACTATACTCACCAATCGCTTCAAAGTGAGCGTGGGAAGTACGGATGGACATTTCTACCATTACAGCGCTTCTCTTTCATATGAAGATGGTCGCCCTGTAGATGGTAAGGGTGTTGGAAGGAAAGTGATTGACAGAGTGCATAAGACCTACAAAAATGATTTGGATGGAAAGAATTTTACCTATGATGGTAAAAAAGGTTTATTTACTATAGGTCCGCTACCAAACTTCTCGGCTCCTCGTTGTGATCCAAACAAAATTGCAAGGGATTTGATTCGTTATGGAGAAATGAAAGGAATTCGTATTGATTCACCATTTGATATATTCAATGAGATAAACCAGAATACACGCCTTTTACCTGTGGTTAGAATTGAAAAAGGGAAGCGGAAGAATCTTTCTGAGTATGACACCAGCTAGGGTGAATGATCAATACTTTACAAATCTTTTTCTGAAGATCAATGTTAAGCTTGGACGGTCTCTTCATCACCATCAAAGCCATAATTCTGCGATCGAGTTAAAGTCAAGCCTGAACAAGATCGAGGAAATGAAGAGTAAAATTGAAGAGTTAGAAGCAACATTGCATAGTTGTGAATTTCAGATCGAGCTTCTTAAGACCAAAGAAGGGCATTTGAAAGAAGAGCTCCACCATTCGCATGATCAAGTTAGAAGTCGAGATTATCTCATGGGGGAAGCCATAGTTCAGATTTGAGAGGTAGCTAATCATATACAGACTCTGGTGGTACAGGCTGATACGTTGAGCATGAAATATGAGTAATAGTCAGACCGGGGTCAAGAGTTAGCTTTATTATTTAGTAGAGTCAAAACTTTAGTACTTAAGGCGAAAGCATATTTGTAGTCCATTTTATGCAAAGGGTTTTGTTTTCTAATGAAGTTTTCTAAAATGAAGTTGAATCAGAATCGATGCCTTTTTGCATTCATGCATTTGCATTATATTACATCATTTGCATTAGACTTTTACAAAAAGACCCTAATTAGGTAAAATTATCTCAGTTAACCTAGAAAACATGGAACAAAGATTGGAGAGAATAGAGCAAATGCAAATACAGATGCAGGGGCAATTAACCAAGATTCAACAAGAAAAGCGGGAACAAATGCAAGAATTCCAAAGGAATATGATAGGCCAGCTGACCCATTTACTAGCCGGAGGACTTAAAAGGAGTGGCCTAGTGGCCAACAATGTGGATGATGATGAAGACATCGTTTATTCCCCAAAAGGTGTCCCGACTTAACCAGACACGCATTTGCATGGGGTACCCATCATTATTGAACCCAATGTCAAACTGATACTTTGGCCCTATTGAATTTCCCAATGGGTTCAAGTTTTGACTCGAATGATGATCAAGCGAAACCGGTTGTTCTGGTAGAAACAAAGAGAGAATGGACTTCAAAGGCCCTGAAGAAGAGAGTGAATAGTACCGGTAGGTATAACAAGAGCCATTTGGAGCCAATTACAGTAAACCAGCCAAGGACGGTAACTACCAGCCATCAGGTCTCCCTAAGGCAAAACTCTGAAAAGCTCCAATTTACGTTAATCCTGATGACATATAAGGAGCTATATCAAAGTTTATTTGACGCACATATGGTGTCTCCATTTTATCTGGAGCTGATACAGCCCCCATATCTTAAATGGTATGACTCGAACGCTCAATGCGACTACCATGCGGGAATAACAGGTCATTCAATCGAAAACTGTACTACGTTTAAAAAGTTGGTCGAAAGGTTAAAATGGAAATTGTGAAGTTCGACGATTCATCAAAACTTGATCACTTTGACGAGGTAGTAAATGCGGTAATTGAAAGAGGAGACAAGAAAGTTACGACTCCTTGAAGGAATCAAAAATGAAGAGGGAATCAGATAATGAAGTTTCCAAGCCCTTACGTACTTAGGACTGTTTTGAATAATGGGACTGTGAAAGAGATCCCTGTATTTTTAGATTCGATTTATAGTAATGTTCAAAACATGCTTGTTGCCTTAAGCCTGGAGGCAATAAGAACCCTTTTGTGAAATAGGCTTATGTCTGAAATTTTATTTTAATAAAATGCATTTTCTTAAGCGAATATTTTTTCATTCTTCATACTAAATATTTTTTTTAATATTCTTTCATTCTTTATTCATGACCATACCATGCAAATAGTCATCCTTAGAATCATTTATTTTTTGAATTTTTTTTGCCTTCGTACCTAGGTACCCAGATATCAATGACATGAGTGACGTTGTTACTGACTCCCTTTTTGAATGAGATATGGGTCTAGGGGATCTAAGGACTTGGAAGATGACAGAGATTGTAACCTATCTTCTGATTTGTAAAGAATGACGAAAAACAGACCTTACTCTACAAAAGGTCAGTAGATATTATGAGTCCAGAAAAGAGGTGAAGATTGTAGCCTAGCTCATCACAAAACTAATTAGAGACATAATTGAGTTATTTTCAAAAATTCAAAGATGGTTTCGGACGATTATATCAGGACATGCCTGGGCTAATAAGACGCGAGCTAAACGTGAGGATCGAGCACTGTTGGTCTACCATGGAAGGGGATTGCATCAGATACCGTATTCAAGGAGACAAGATTCATGTACCTTCTCCATTTCTTCACAAATTTTCCATATGTTTGGCATGGATGTGATGGGGCCAATCTCGTCAAAAGCTTTTAGCCAATATCGATTCATCATCATGGTCGTCATTTACTTCACTAAGAGGGTGGAAGTAGCTTCATATGCCAATATTGCAAACTCGACAGTCATCAAATTTAAAAAAGAAAAAAAAAAGGATTAGGCACCGACAAAGAATGCCGAAAAGGACAATGTCAAAAGTTTGTAGCCTGTTTAAAGATCAGACACCATATCATAGAACAAAAAAAAAGAGATGAAAGTGACCAAGACTTGTAAAGATTGGCATAAGAAGATACTATTTACTCTATGCTCATCGAACATCGGCCAGAGCCTTCGCTGGGACAACACATTGAAATAAAAACAGTTTTGCCAATTGAACCTAATCGAAGAAAAGGTTAAAAGCTATCCATCACGGTTAGAACTTACGACAAAGAGGTTCATCTTAGAGAATTCTACGAGGGGAAGCTGATGTTGAGGAAGATTCTTCTTATACAAAAGATCTTTAGAGGAAAGCAGATGCTGGGAATGACCTTATGTAGTAAGAAAGAGCCTGTTCTAAAGGAGCATTGACATTGATCGAGATGGATGCCAAAGACTTGCCTAATCCGGAGAATTCAGGTTCAGTTAAGAAAGATTTTACCTAAAAAGAGAAGGGCCAAGGTGAAAACCCACAAAGGGCGCATTGAGCTCAAATTCATTGAAAAAAAAAAGAGGAGAGGCCAAGGTGAAAACTCGAAAAGGGCACTTTGAGACTAAAGGGGATTTGAGTTGAAAACCCGAAAAGGGCGGCTCAAATTTTGACCAAAAAGTGGGGCATACAGTAGTCATGCTACGTCTGAATTAACAATGAGGAAGTATGTTATATCTTGGGGCATTGACAAAGTACTCCGGATCCCCTAAACACATATTGAGCTTAAAATGGTCCTCAAGAAGTTTGAACAGAGAAGCTCAGACTGCAATATCTGGGGCACCTAACTTCTATCTTACCCATTTTTGAATTTGTTATCTTTGATTGCTTTATTCTTTTTGAGATACACCCAAATCAATTTTCTTTTATTCCCTTGGTTATCTTTGATTAAATTATTTTTTTCTGAGCTATGCTCCTGATTAATTTCTTTCTCGTCCATTTTTGTGACCTTTTTTAAGCATTTTATATTGGAATAACGATTCATGAACAAATAACACTTTCATAAAAGGAGTTTCGCATATTACTTTAGAATCCTCTAAATAATATGAGGAATCTAAAACATGACTATTGTTCAGAACTCACCAAGCCTAAGGGTTGGAAACATTGAAAAATGATGATCTCTTCAGATTCTTATTGGATAAGACAATTTCGTTGGTGATACCACATCGGCAAATGACGAACAAGGTCAATCTAAGTGTAAAAGGGGATCATTGTCGGGATACCCTACATTTATGAAAATTTCAGATACATACATTTGGTCATTACACCCAGGGGATGGTGTAACAGATCAAACTGATTGAAAGTGATGCAAGTTCTGTACCTCTGACTGGTAACAGAAGGATGGAAGAAAATGAATGTTATTTCCCTGAAGTTGCAGTGAGAGGTACCAACTTCATGTCCCAAGGTTCAAGGGGAGGGAATTCAGAATTACTATAGGGCAAATTATTTGAGTAGAATATGACTGATACTTTGAGAGGAACGAAGATGAAACCTTGACGGATAAATGAGTGATGACACCTGAAATAGGAATCATTTTTCATAACATTTTCGCATTCATATATCATTGCATGTTTAATTAGGAGCATTTGATGCATTTCGATCAAAACATCCTAATTATTAGACATAAGCATATACCCATTCTACAGGTTATGTCCTCTAGAGGACAATGTAGTCAGATCGAAGACATCAGTCTGGCATCCCTGAGGTTGCAGGGAGCAGATTGAAGATAGCAGATTTGGCAATTTCTGAAGTTGTAGGAAGCAGATCGAAGACATCAGTCTGGCATCCCTGAGGTTGCAGGGAGCAGATTGAAAATAGCAGATTTGACAATTCCCGAGGTTGCAGGAAGCAGATCGAAGACATTAGTCTGGCAATCCCTGAAGTTGCAGGGAGCAGATTGGAAATAGCAGATTTGGCAATTTCTGAGGTTGCAGGAAGCAGATCAAAGACATTAGTCTGGCAATCTCTGAAGTTGCAGGAAGAAGATTAAAATAGCAGATTTGGCATCCCTGAGGTTGTAGGGAGCAGATTGAAAATAGCAGATTTGGCAATTCCTGAGGTTGCAGGAAGCAGAACGAAGACATTAGTCTGGCAATCCCTTAAGTTGTAGGGAGCAAATTGAAAATAGTAGATTTGGTAATTCCTGAGGTTGCAGGAAGCAGATCTAAGACATTAGTCTGGCAATCCTTGGAGTTGCAGGGAGCAGATTAAAATAGCAAATTTGGCATTCCTGAGGTTGTAGGAAGCAGATCGAAGACATTAGTCTGGCAATCCCTGAAGTTGCAAGGAGCAGATTGAAAATAGCAGATTTGGCAATTCCTGAGGTTACAGGAAGTAGATTGAAGACATTAGTCTGGCAATCCCTGAAGTTGCATGGAGCAAATTAAAATAGCAAATTTGGCAATTCCTAAGGTTGCAGGGAGCAGATTAAAATAGCAGATTTGGTAATTCCTGAGGTTGCAGGAAGCAGATTGAAGACATTAGTCTGGCAATCCCTGAAGTTGCAGGGAGCAGATTAAAATAGTAGATTTGGCAATTCTTGAGGTTGCAGGAAGCAGATCGAAGACATTAGTCTGGTAACCCTTGAAGTTGCAGGGAGTAGATTAAAATAGCAGATTTGGCATTCCTAAAGTTGCAGAAATCAGATCAAAGACATTAGTCTGGCAATCCCTGAAGTTGCAGGGAGCAGATTAAAATAGCAGATTTGGCATTCTTGAAATTGCAAGAAGCAAATCAAAAACATTAATCTTGCCTCTTTGAGTTTGCATGGAGCAGATTAAAAGATAGTGGATATTGCCTTCCTGAAGTTGTAGTGAAGCAGATTGAAGCTATCAGATTTATTAAAGTTACAGTGGAGTTTGAAGCTGTTTGAAAAAGACGAGGACTAAAAAGTCAAGGCTCGGCAAAGACCGGGCAAAATTGGGCCTTTTAAAGTCTTTTCTCTATTCTCATTACATGACAATGAGCAAAGAGGGGCAGCTGTAGAGGCCCATTTTTGCCCGGGCCCATACAGAAATAGAAAAATAAATGTTTTTTTAATAAAAAAATAGTCCAATACAAACTCAAATTAAACAGCCCAAACAGATTACATAGCCCAAATTATCCACTACCCATTACACTCGAGACACTAAAACCAGACCTGACCTACAGCTAAACCCCAACTTATTCCTAAACATCCAGAACCCATGCTCGCGTGGCCCAAAAGGGCCCAAAGTCTAAACATGTTCCAGTAAGCCTAGGGTTTTCTGAAACCCCAGGCGCCTCAAGGGCCAATGTCCCCATCTTCGCGCCGCAGCCACCCACCCTCGTCAGGCCGCGATTCGTGCGAGTAAAACCCGCCATCGTCGAGATCCTCTCTTCGACCTGCACAAGAAAGGAAATAGCAGTAGCAAAAATAGCATTTTTTTAATTATTTTTATTTCCTTTTTATTTTTCGGGTATAAAACCCCATGTAAACCTGTAAAAAAAGGGGGGGACTCAGATACACAAAGAGAAATAAAAAGCAAAAAAACATACTTTGAAAGAGAACACAGAGTTCTTTGCTGGTATTTTTCGATTCATTTTTGTTTTTTTTTATTTATGCATGTTATATACACAAAATAACAAAAAAAAAGAGAATAAAAGAAAAAGACGAAATTTCATACCTGAGAGCCGCCGTGGGCGACGACGCGTTGGCGCGTGTAGCGCGTAGAGGCGGAAGCCCTTAAGCCCGATGACCAGGCTCCGTCAAAGGAGCTGGGGGCCCTTCAGAGCGTTTGCGAATTTTTTTTTTAAAACAGGTTACTGAATGATTTTTTTTACCTAAACATTAGCTTATATAATATTATAAAACGACACCGTTTTAGCTTAAACAAATAAGCGTTGAAACGACGTCGTTTAGAAGGCCAGGATCCGCGTGTTGACCTGACCCGGGGAGGATCCGCGCGTTTTCATTGAATGGTCTAATTGCCATTTTAGTCCTCCCTCATTTTTATTATTTTTAATTAAGTTTTTTTATTTTTAATTTAGCCCTAAAATTTCCTTTCTATTTTAATTAAGTCCTCGGACTCTTTAAAGGCCAAAATCGGAACAACGTCGTTTTGGAAAGAATGCAGAATTGCCTAATGAGTCCCTATAACACGACGCGCGTTTTTAATTTAGTGCTTTTCATATTTATATTTATTATTTAATCCTTATTTCTTTATTTATTCTTAGACTTTTTATTTATTTTATTTTTAAATTATTCTAATATTATCTTCGATTATTTTATTTAAATTTTTATATTTTTATTATTATTTGTGTATTAATCTATTAATAGTATAAATTATATATATATATATATTTATGTAACATCTTTATATATTAAACGATTATTATTATTTTTTATCTTAAAATTATTTTCATTATATATTTTTTATATATTAATTACTATTTATATGTTTTCAAAATTTTTATATTATATAGCATTATATTATATTATATATTATTTTTAAAATTTATTTTTGTATAAAATCTATTTATATTATGTAATATATTTTATTTATATTATCTATTGTACTTTTTATAATTATTGCATTTATATATCTTACATATATTATTTATTTATAACCCTTTTTTTATGTATATATTATCTTATAACTTCTATCTTATATATGTTTTTTAAGATATTTGTATTTATTATATTATATTATATTACTTCTAAAATATTATGTAGTATAATTTTTTATATAATATGTATGTATTGTTTATGTTATATCTATATTTAGTTTTATGATTATTATATCACATTTACCTCTATTTTTTTTGTTCTTTATTATATATGTTATATATATTTTACATATCAAATTATTAAATTGTAAATATTCTTTCATTTTCATATATACTCTAAGTTTTCTGCATAGTATTTAAAATATATTATTCATACATATTAAAGATTATTTTATATATTTTATTTTGTGATCTTGTTTGTAGTATTTTACATTTATTTCTTAATTCTTATTTTCTATATAGATTTTTTTTAAATTTGTATTGTATATCTTGTAACTTGTATTTGTTTATTTATATTAGTTTAATACTATTTTAGTATAGTATTTTTATTGTATATATCATTTGTCATTTTACTCTTTCGTTAATCGACTATAATTTTTAGTATGATTTGTAATAGTAGATAATTGTTATTTGAAATTGATGCTTGTAATATATATGCCACATTTTATCCCAAACATCATTTTATAAAAACATTTTTTTATAAAAGAAGCGATACGTGATACTTGAGGGTTACGAAGAAATTATGTCTTAACTTACAAGGTTTTAATTTTCCTCGTAGAACATAAGGTATTAAGTATCCTCCCTTTTTAAAACCTATATTTTAAATAAAAACTTATCCTCGAGATTTCAAAATTGTTGTAACACCCCCAAACCCGGCCCACAAGCCCTGACCGGATCTGGTTATGTCACTGCGGAAAGACGATTAAAAATCTTTTTGACTTACGATAAAACACGAAAATTCGTTGACTACTTTTGAAAACCATGTCCATTTGAGATTATAAGTAAAACTTTGTTATTAAAAAAAAATGTCCAATTTAAAACTTTAACATATATATAGAGATACTTGAATAAGTAGATTATTAAGAATAAAATCATCTTCACATAGTAACTCAATTTAATCAAGCCATAATTAAAATAATACCAAATAAAATAATAAGGCCCTTATTACAACCAATACTTAAACAAAGTACTTAATATTAAAAATGCATAACTTAATCAAAATATCTTCTTTTGCATGGCCACCTCGTATCCACTCCAAACCCGGTCCCGACTTTACGCATCACCTGAAATGGTTAAGAAAAATTGGGTGAGTCCACAGACTCAGTGCATAATCATTACACATGTTTCCACACGTATGGGCTTGGCCCATATCCATACAGTTCTCGTAACCAGTCATGCAAAAATGCATCCCCGCCCAACCTAAAATCCATCCGATACACCAACCTTAGCAGACTCCCTGCCCCAAGGCCGTGGCTAATCCACCACTGATCACATCGTGATCCACAATCCTACCTTGGCAAGCTCGCTGCTCAAGGCCGTGGCTGAGCCACCGATCACATAAGTGATCCCAATATTAGTCCGTCTACGGTGATGCACACAGCCATCAACCGCCGAGATGGGAACCTAGCCAACATCTCCCTTGATGTAGCACACAGCTAATCATCAAGCGCTAATGTAGCACGAGGCTATCATTAGACCACGTACATAAATATGTACACCCGTCCTTCTTTGATCAAAACCAATCCCCTTGCATATATGTCAATGCATCATGTCAAATCAACATATAAAATGAGTGAACATCACCTGCTCATTACCATATCATACATGCACCATAAATAAATTTAAAATCATAAACTACTAACCTGCTAGCCGATTACCCCAACATGGGTATCCACCACTTTAGCCTTTATTGTTGGCTACCACACATCATACATATGTATATACATTATTAAGCAATTAACAGGAGAAACAGTGCGATAATTACGCACCTTACTAGCACAGCTAACTAAATCCTGAAATTACACGTGGCACCTAAAAGTCTGTCGAAACCCCTAAAGGAAACAATATTAGATTCGGCTTCTATACCCAAAAACATCAAGAAGTGGCCTTTGGCCGAACACCTACCACTTCCTCACCTTGAAGAATCGAACCTTAAAAGATCCTTAACGCTCCCTTCCTTTGGCTACACATGAAAGAAACAATATCAAGGCCCTAAAAATAATATTCGGCCATCACCAAATACCAAGACCACCCTTTAGGTTTTGGCACCCAAACAGAAAGAAGCAAACCAACTACTAAAGTGGAGAGTACTTACTACCAAACGTCCCAAAAAGACTACGGAAGAGCACTAGACGGCCTCAAGAATCGGCTTAGCAAGATGTCACAAGAAGAGAAAGGTTTCGGCTAAGAGTACTTTCGGCTTAGATGAAAAAATAGGAGAAGAAAAGGAATAATAATGGGGCTTACAGAGGTTCGGCTATTGATAGGAAAAGAAGAGAAAGCAAGAGATGTTCAAAGGAGAAATGGTTTCAAAAGAACAAGTAGAGGAAGAGTTACGTTTTGGTGTAGGTAATGTTTAAGAAAAAAAAGTGAAGGCTTTAGGAGAGCAAGCCAAAATTCGGCTAAAGGAAGCTCACCACCCCTTAAATAGAATTCAGCCACCCCCCAAACCTTCATGGCCGAAAATGTCAACAAGAAGATCCCTAAGCCGTCCAACTCCTTTACCTCTCACCCAATCCCTTGATTCCATCCTAAATTCACTCTACACCCTCCTTTCAAACCAATTCAAAATAAATCCAACTCATCTCTCCTCCTAGCCACACATTCAAAACAAGTTGACCCATTCAAAATCCCCTTTTTAAGTGCCTTGGCCGAATCCAACACTTCCTCTTCTCCTGACGCAAAAACAAAACCAAAATGCTGCCTTCGCAGCTCGAACACTGGCCCCCCTTGCACCTTGAGGCGTCACTTCCCAAAGCTCTAAGTGGCGTCTCCCTTGCCACTCTGCCAAGCCTTCTCTTGTGTCTTAACCTCCCAAATAATTCTCTTAAGACCTTTAAAGCCAAGCTCCCCCTTTTTGACACTAAAAACCAAAAATTTCCTAAGGCATCACCTACCTTCTAGGGTTCTCCAAACCTCTTAAAACTCATCCAACTTCACCATAAGCCTTCTAACACTTGAGTTATGCACTAAATGCATAACCCCTAGAACCTGGATGTTACAATTCTACCCTCCTTAAAATAATTTCGTCCTCGAAATTACTTGGTTGCCTAACGGTCGTACATCCTAATTAACCCCACTACGCTATTGCTGCGCACTCTGATCTTAAGAAACTACCATATTTTCTAGGCACAGTTTCTAAGTCCACACTCAAGGTTCTAGATACTTTACTAGCAACAAAAACAAACTGCCACCAAAACAAACAAAACAATAAAGGAATACTCCAGGCATAAGAAACTTACCAGCTGACTCATCTGGCACATCATTATCCTCCCTCCGACGGACTGCATAAACCAGACCTGACTGCCTTGCCTCAGTGCCACCATTACCGCGACCTAATGCTCCACGACCTCGGCCGGAACCATTCCCTCCATGGTTCGGACCATGACCCCTTGTCGCCTGCTGACCACCTCTGCCCGGCTGCACATAACCTTGGCCTAATGTCCGAGTCCTATTCGGATCCTGGGGACAATCCTTAATCAGATGAGACTTGGACTTACACCTGAAGCATTCTCGATCCCGATTCCAGCACTCACCAGCATGATACCTTCCACACCGAGCACACGGACGATCTGGATTCCCAGTAGTTGACTTAGAAATACGAACAGGAGTCTCAACCCTCGGTCTTTTCTGAAATCTCTCAAACGATTCTGGCGATCCAAAACTCCTCTTATCCCGGTTTCTTTCTCTATCTCTATTCTGCCTCTCAGTCCTCTTGACCTCCTCAGCTATTCGAGCTTTCTCCACTAAAATGGCGAAGTCTCTTTCTCGTTGCGGAGCAATCAAAACCCGCAGCTCATCCCGCAGCCCATCTTCAAATTTGACTCATCTCTCATAATCAGTAGCCACGATGCCCCGAGCATACCGGCTTAGACGCAAAAACTCAGCCTCGTACTCCGCTATCGACTTGCTTCCTTGCACCAAATTGAGGAACGCCTTCCTTTGAGCGTCCACATAACTC
This sequence comes from Gossypium australe, assembly GCA_005393395.2. Classification (NCBI taxonomy): domain Eukaryota; kingdom Viridiplantae; phylum Streptophyta; class Magnoliopsida; order Malvales; family Malvaceae; genus Gossypium; species Gossypium australe. The sequence goes on along the minus strand of CM016623.1, from coordinate 66,835,473 downwards.
GCTCCGATATACTTCCCTTCAAACTTGATCTTAAAGTAACCCCAGTCCACTCGATCGGCAGGGGTACCTTCCTTAACAGTGAGCCACCACTGGTAGGCCTCATCCCGTAGCAACGAAACAGCACCCTTAAGCTTCTCCTCAGCAGTTAAATCCAAGTCATCCATAACCCTTTCAACTGCCTCTAGCCAGTATTCTGCCACATTTGGAGCTACCCCAGACACTCCCCTAAAAACCTCAGCTCCGTTCGACCTAAGTCTTTCGGGTACTGACTTCCGAGTCCCATTGCCCACATTAGCTCCTGCCACTCGCTCGAGCACCCGCAGCATAGCCTGCGATACTGCGTCGTCTCCTCCTGTCTGATCCTGATGTTCAACCTCAACAGCTGGTGGTGGCGGCACATCGCTCTCTGACCCATGGCCAGACCCAACCGATTCCGATACTGCCATCCTGCCTCTACCACGTCCACGAGTATTACGACCACGCCCCCTAGAACTCATATCTAGCGTCACGACTTAATCTGTTTAAAAAGTTTTATGCATTAGAAATTTTGTTTCACTGTTTATCCGCGAACAATTTTATGAAAAGAAGTTTCCGGAAGTGGTTCTTTCGATCAATCAAAGTTTCATCCCAAGTTCACTACTCTAATTCAAACATTCACATTCTTCACTAAAAACACATTCATTCATCCACGTCACTTTCTTGAGCATTCCCAACCCAGGGGTAATTTCGTCATTTTCCTGTATGGGTATTTCGGTAATAAATCAGGATCAATTTGAAAATGGTTTTCAAATTTAAAGGTATCTCAAGATTTACAAAATCTCGGAATCATCTTGGAAATTTGTTTTTCAAATCGAAGATGTTGCAAAAATTTCAGGAATCGGGGTTATTTCAGTAATTTTATAAGTCAGGGGTATTCTTGTAAATTTCCAAATTCGGATGTCTCAATATTTTGCAAAATAAGATTTTCTGATATTTTGTGAAATAGGAATATTTTAGTAAAAGTCGATGGTAATATGAAAATTTAGAAACCAAGGGCATTTTGGTAATTTTATCAACCGGGGGTATTTTCGTAAATTTCTCCAAACCAGAGTATCTTAGTATTTTGAAATTCTGAGGTTTTGGTATTTTGCAAAGTAAAATCATTTTAACAAAAGTTGAGGGTAGCATGGTAATTTACAATACAGGGGCATTTTTGTAAATTTGCCACTAGGGCATTTTGGGTAATTTTGTAAATCAAGAGAATGTCTTTCAGAATCAAATTTAGGGTTTTACAAACCAAAGGGGTAAATTTGAAAATTTCAAAACTAAGGGTTTTAAAGCAGTAAGGCTAAATCCCTTTCGGGTCTTAATGATCGGTTTAGCCTATGAACAAGTCCTCTTGGTTAAGGTGAACCGTAGCTACGCACCAGGTAAGATTCGAGTAAAGAGGAGGTGAGTCGCTAGGACTGCTTAAATACCAAGCTCTTACTGAATACCACTCCTAGACATGCGTACTAGGGTTGCCACACCTTAACTCGGTGACTTACTTCACAGGTTTGTTTAATAGTCCTTAAGTCTTATGCATATGTTTGAGTAAACTAATCCTAAGGTCCAATAGCCTTAATATTCTAATCTACGAGCCCAAATAAACCCATAACAATTCATATATACAAATCACTTCAAAAGTCCGAAGTACTTACCTAGTGGACTTCGGGCCGGAGGTACAGGTGCCATGCCAGAATAACCTGAAAAGTTTCTTAAAAGCCCATGTTTTCTAAAAGCCCACTAAAGAAAAACATTTTTGGACCCAAAACCCTCAAAGTCGAGTTTTGAACCTGGCTCTGATACCAATTTGTAACACCCCCAAACCCGGCCCACAAGCCCTAACCGGATCTGGTTATGTCACTGCGGAAAGACGGTTAAAAATCTTTTTGACTTACGATAAAACACGAAAATTCGTTGACTACTTTTGAAAACCATGTCCATTTGAGATTATAAGTAAAACTTTGTTATTAAAAAAAATGTCCAATTTAAAACTTTAGCATATATATAGAGATACTTGAATAAGTAGATTATTAAGAATAAAATCATCTTCACATAATAACTCAATTTAATCAAGCCATAATTAAAATAATACCAAATAAAATAATAAGGCCCTTATTACAACCAATACTTAAACAAAGTACTTAATATTAAAAATGCATAACATAAACAAAATATCTTCTTCTGCATGGCCACCTCGTATCCACTCCAAACCCAGTCCCGACTTTACGCATCACCTGAAATGGTTAAGAAAAATTGGGTGAGTCCACAGACTCAGTGCATAATCATTACACATGTTTCCACACGTATGGGCTTGGCCCATATCCATACAGTTCTCGTAACCAGTCATGCAAAAATGCATCCCCGCCTAACCTAAAATCCATCCGATACACCAACCTTAGCAGACTCCCTGCCCCAAGGCCGTGGCTAATCCACCACTGATCACATCGTGATCCACAATCCTACCTTGGCAAGCTCGCTGCTCAAGGCAGTGGCTGAGCCACCGATCACATAAGTGATCCCAATATTAGTCCGTCTACGGTGATGCACACAGCCATCAACCGCCGAGATGGGCACCTAGCCAACATCTCCATTGATGTAGCACACAGCTAATCATCAAGCGCTAATGTAGCACGAGGCTATCATTAGACCACGTACATAAATATGTACACCCGTCCTTCCTTGATCAAAACCAATCCCCTTGCATATATGTCAATGCATCATGTCAAATCAACATATAAAATGAGTGAACATCACCTGCTCATTACCATATCATACATGCACCATAAATAAATTTAAAATCATAAACTACTAACCTGCTAGCCGATTACCCCAACATGGGTATCCACCACTTTAGCCTTTATTGTTGGCTACCACACATCATACATATGTATATACATTATTAAGCAATTAACAGGAGAAACAGTGCGATAATTACGCATCTTACTAGCACAGCTGACTAAATCTTGAAATCACACGTGGCACCTAAAAGTCTGTCGAAACCCCTAAAGGAAACCATATTAGATTCGGCTTCTATACCCAGAAACATCAAGAAGTGGCCTTTGGCCGAACACCTACCACTTCCTCACCTTGAAGAATCGAACCTTAAAAGATCCTTAGCGCTCCCTTCCTTTGGCTACACATGAAAGAAACAATATCAAGGCCCTAAAAATAATATTTGGCCATCACCAAATACCAAGACCACCCTTTAGGTTTCGGCACCCAAACAGAAAGAAGCAAACCAACTACTAAAGTGGAGAGTACTTACTACCAAACGTCCCAAAAAGACTACAGAAGAGCACTAGACGGCCTCAAGAATCGGCTTAGCAAGATGTCACAAGAAGAGAAAGGTTTCGGCTAAGAGTACTTTCGGCTTAGATGAAAAAATAGGAGAAGAAAAGGAATAATAATGGGGCTTACAGAGGTTCGGCTATTGATAGGAAAAGAAGAGAAAGCAAGAGATGTTCAAAGGAGAAATGGTTTCAAAAGAACAAGTAGAGGAAGAGTTACGTTTTGGTGTAGGTAATGTTTGAGAAGAAAAAGTGAAGGCTTTAGGAGAGCAAGCCAAAATTCGGCTAAAGGAAGCTCACCACCCCTTAAATAGAATTCGGCCACCCCCCCAAACCTTCATGGCCGAAAATGTCAACAAGAAGATCCCTAAGCCGCCCAACTCCTTTACCTCTCACCCAATCCCTTGATTCCATCCTAAATTCACTCTACACCCTCCTTTCAAACCAATTCAAAATAAATCCAACTCATCTCTCCTCCTAGCCACACATTCAAAACAAGTTGACCCATTCAAAATCCCCTTTTTATGTGCCTTGGCCGAATCCAACACTTCCTCCTCTCCTGACGCAAAAACAAAACCAATATGCTGCTTTCGCAGCTCGAACACTAGGCCCCCTTGCACCTTGAGGCGTCACTTCCCAAAGCTCTAAGTGGCGTCTCCCTTGCCACTCTGCCAAGCCTTCTCTTGTGTCTTAACCTCCCAAATAATTCTCTTAAGACCTCTAAAGCCAAGCTCCCCCTTTTTGACACTAAAAACCAAAAATTTCCTAAGGCATCACCTACCTTCTAGGGTTCTCCAAACCCCTTAAAACTCATCCAACTTCACCATAAGCCTTCTAACACTTGAGTTATGCACTAAATGCATAACCCCTAGAACCCGGATGTTACAATTGTTGTGTCCTAACTCACTGGATATGACGATTTGTTATCTTGGGATAAGAATTTCAGAAATAAGGAAATGTTTCGTGTTTGGAAGTTCGAGAAATTATGCCCTAACGTGCTGTGTTTCGGTCTTTTGTTCATCCAAATAACTAAATATCCTTTTAATAAATTTTGTAAATCATGAGATGATTTTGGTCACGAGGGTTTAAAACATCATGTCCTAACGTGCTGGATGTGATGTTTGTATGCTTTTGGAACAAAGGAATCTCCAATTTCAAACTCAAATTGTTAAAATTTTCAAAGAAACCATATTTCCAAATCTTTTTCAAATTCTAGACATAAGGGCATTAATTAAACAATTAGATACCAATTTTTGGGCGTTTCGGGGGTGCTAACCCTTCCTCGTACGTAACCGACTCCCGAACCTATTTTCTAGTATTTTGTGGACCAAAAATCAATGTTTTGAAGTAAAATGTTTTATAAGGTGATCCAATCACACCTAAGTAAAAAGGGATTGGCGGCGACTCCATTTTCATTTTAAAGTCGATCCCCGTTTTTAAATCAAACCTAAAAATGGTTTCGACAACTGTTATTACTTAATCTTGCATTATTTAATGGATTTCGTTGATAGGTGTTTGACAATATTGTCCCAATATGGATTCAGATATGATAGCTAGCTTAATGCTATCGATGGTGAAGGCGGATTACACGACTTCTGTGTTAGTCTTAATTGTCAATATTCGTAGCCAATTCAAGTACATGCCTTCTTACTACAAAGCCTGGATAGCTAAGCAGAAGGTGTTGGAAAAGATGTATAGTGGGTGGATGCTTCATATAATAAGGTGTGGCAGTGGTGTCAGGTGCTGTAGAGGTACATCCCAGGTTGCGTAAAGAACCTTGAAACGGGCTCTGCGTACTATAACGACCGCTTGCTCTTTGGATGCCAAGTGTTCAAGCGTCTGTTCTGGAGTTTTAAGCAATATCGAGACACATTTGTGTACTGCAAGCCATTGGTACAAATTGACAGTAACACCCCTCACCTGTATTCACCGTCATAATAGGGTTATGAGGTATTACCGATCATTACACATCATTTAATATACAGTGCTCATACATCTATGCATTCATACTCAAATACCATTCAACACAATCATATTGACCCTTATAAGAGCATACGAGGCCTTAAACATGCTTTAAAAGTAGTTCGGGACTAAACCGATAACATATAAATTTTTTTAGAAAACTTAGAAAATTTTCATTTATACAGGGGACACACGTCCGTATGAATAGGCCGTGTGCCTCACACGACTCCAGACACGCCCTTGCCTCAGGCCGTGTAGAAACAGGGCATACATACTAACTTGGGTCACACGGTTGACCACACGCCCGTGTGTATAGCCCGTGTGCCCTTCGAAGTGGCAACACATGCTCGTGTGCTAGGCTGTGTACTAGGCCGTGCCAAACCTGTAGGGTATACTGATTTATGCAACACGGCTAAGTCAAACACGCCCATGTGCTAGGGCGTGTGCCATTTAGGGGGCATACTGACTTGTGCCACACGGCCGGTCACACGCCCGTGTGGAGCATACGACTTCATTTAATGTTAACTTCAAGGGACACACGGTCATGTAGTATGACCATGTGTCGCACACGACTGAGACACACACCTGTGTCTCTGCCCGTGTGGACAAAAATAGACCATTTGCAAGGCCAATTTGCTACCCTTACTCATGCTCACCTAAACAACCAAAATGGTACCATTTCAACAACCAATAAGCAGCCAAAATTATCAACCAAAAACACAATTCATACCATATCCATTTCAACCCACTTCAATACTTAATTCAATACTAAATACTTATTCAAATACTTATCAACTCAACTTCTAAACTCATACTTCACCAAAGCATTTGTCAAGCATTAAACTCCATAAATCAATTTAACCATTTACAACTATATAACCATCACCATTTTCATTCTAAACATGCAAAAATAAGTCATCACCCATGGCTATATATACAAGCAAAACATATGCATTTACAAGTCATTTCTAATAGCTAAACACACAATCATATTAACATCATTTACAAGCCAACTCTCATGGCTATATTCACAACTAAAATACCACAAATAGCCTATACATGCCATATACATATGTACACAACTCAAAAGTACCAAATAGATGTCCGACAGTGTGACGATGTTCCCGAAGACTCCTGGATTCAAGCTAGCCTTGATTCACTATAAAACATAGAAAAGTACACAAAGTAAGCTTCAAAGCTTAGTAAGTTAATACTAAATATACTCAATAATTCATAAAATACAATTCATCAATTTGAACAAGTTAATGTATCATTCATGATAATATCAAACCTTTCATAAACTTATTCATAAACTAATATGCAAAGTCATAATCTTTTCTATTTGATCTACATACTTACATGTACAAACCTGTACAAATTCATAACGATCTCATACCTTCCCGTAACACTGTAGAATACTCGATGTTTCGCACACTAAGTGTCATCGCATAGCTGAAGCTATTATAATTTCGCACATTAAGTGCCTTACTCGATGTTTCACACACTAAGTGTCATCGCATAACCAAAGCTATTATAACCTCGCGCACTAAGTGCCTTATATAGCCGAAGCTATTCCAAATCGCACACTAAGTGCCATAATAGCCGAAGCTATTTCAGATCGCACACTAAGTGCTAAACACCATCAATTTGTTGTCAAACATGACCGTAGTCTTGTATTTACAATTTATGCAATATCAAAGCATTAAAAGCTTAATTATAACATTGTTTATCATGTACGAACTTATCTCGAATGCTAAAACGACGAATCGAGTCGTTTAGTCGATCACTTTTATTTTTCCCCGATCCTGATCTGAATTCCTCTTTTCTTGATCTAAATGTATTCAAAATTAACTTATTCAATCACTACTTTATTCAATTTCGTCCAAAACATACTTTAAGGCATATTTATCCTTTTACCCCTAAACTTTCACATTTTTTACAATTTAATCCTTGTTGCACAATTACACAAAATTCACATAATTCAACAAGACCCATGCTTGGTCGAATTACCATAATGCCCCTAGCAGCCCAAAACTTTCATTTATTTCACATTTCAACCACTCAAATTTGCATATTTCACAATTTAATCCCTATTTAACATTTTTGTCAAAAATCACTTTACAAAACTATTAAATCTAAAAAAAAACCTTCATAATCCATCATCAATCATCAAATTACTCAAGCATTCAACAATGAAAACATGTTAAACCTTTAACTATTTCAAAATCTAAGGTACGGGCTAGTTAGAACGCGAAGCAACAATCACAAAAGCATAGAAATCATTAAAACTGAGCAAAAATGAACTTACAATTAGGCTCCGTTTGTTTGCCAGTAAAATGTTTTCTGGAAAATGATTTCTGGAAAATGATTTACTTTTCTGGAAATGATTTACTTTTCTGGTGTTTGGATGAATCTATATAAAATATTTTCTGTTGTTTGGCAGATTTCTTGAAAATATTTTCCGGAAAAGCTGTTTTTACATATATTAATAAATATAAATTTATATATTAATAAATTTATATTTAAATTATTTTTACATATATTGCAATGATTTATTTATAAATAAATAAATCAAATTAAAATTAAAAATAGAAGTCAAATTTATTTTTTATTTCCTGAGTAAATATTTGTGCCTTCAGTTCAACTTAATACAAAATTCACCCATATAAATGAGATTATATTATGAGAGAACAGAATAAGAACAATAGAAATGTATACTTACCAAACAACAGGTAAAACCTTATTCGTCCATGAAACACCCCACACCCGGCCCACGAGCCTGAACCGGATCTGGTATGTTCCTTAAGTAAACCGGTTTTCAAATTCTTTGTTACTTAGAGAAAATTTGTAAAACTTTAGGAAATATTGTTTTGGATTGGGCTTAGGTTGGGAAACCCATTTAATTAATTTAAATATCCAATTTTATTAAGGTGACAAAATAATTTTTTTAGGGTTTATTTTTAAAGAAATCATTCTTACTTAACTTTAATCAACATAGTTCGTAACATAATAATTAAAAGTAAAGCAAAAATAAATAAAATCCACTGGGCCTTATGGCCTTATTACATCAAGTAAAACCCAATAATAAAATTAAATGTACTAAAAAGAAATAATGTCCAAATTAAATAAAATCTTCAAATTGAGCATGGCCACCTCAAGGTCTACCGTCCCGGTCCGTCACTGTTCATCACCTGAAAATAGTTCCCACAACGGGGTGAGTCAACAGACTCAATGTGTACATAACATTAACATTCAACAATCAGGCATACAAGTTCGTATCAAATTCATATTCATATAAAATAAATGATGCAACCCAAACCCAAGCCTAATGGTCCATCCGCTACACACCACCCATACCTGCCAGTCACACCGTGGGGACTACTAAGTCAACCCTCCATCCGCTACACACCATCGAAGGCAGTCGCTGCAGTCGACGTGCTCATCGCCCATATAATTTGTGTCATTAGACACCATATTCAAATAATGTAACCGAAGTTACCAAATTCAGATAATGTAACCGGAGTTACCATATTCAAATTTTGTGACCGTAGTTACCATATTCCGTTGGTGAGACCGAAGTCAACACCTTCTTCCCCTTTCACATATATCCCGAATGCCCCATAAATTTATATCATGCATAACATACTTAATTTCTCATTATTCACATGTTAAAATATAACATATTCGTAGTCCTATCGAAAGTAGGAAACATACCTGGGTACTCTTACCACATTTGTGGTACTTAGCCACATTCACATTCTTATGCATATTCATATATTAAAATAATTGCCATATGATATATTGAAAGTTAGTGTGAGTACACACCTGATTCGCTTATTAGATTCCTTGAAATCCCGAAGAACGATCTACCGATCTAGATCTTTGACTCCTATATTCGGCCATTCAATAAAACATATTAACAAACCTATTTGGCTTAAAAACCAAATCCTAGTAGGATTTGTATTACTTACCTTGTTGCCGATTTGGATGATCAAGTCCCAAAAATTGCTAGTATCCCTTTTCCTTGAAATCGGCTAACACTAATTCATGTAACCATGTGAGTTTCCGGCTTTTGAATAAATGAAAAATAATTCCAAATACCAAAATTAAGCCTTGGCCGAATATCACTTACCATACAAATTCCAAATCTGAAGAGGATTCCTTGCCCTATATGTCTGTCGAAATCTTCATGTTAGATCTAATCTAACATATACATCATAACCTTTAATCAAATAAATTTATCTTACCTTAGATCCTTAGATTTCCCGAAAGACCCTTCAAGTTTCGGCCAAATTTGCTAATAGGGTTAGTACCTTGATTTCGATAGAAAGAAAAGGAATAAAAAAATTGATTGACCACAGATCTTACCCTTTTAATGTTGTAGTTGGTTGCTCCTTTACTTAGAATCAACTAAGATTCGGCTTTGACAGTAGAAACAGAGAAGAAAATAAAAGAAGAAAAGATGGATTTTTCTTAAAGAAAAATTCGACAGAGAGGGGGAGAGAGCTAGGAAAATTTCGGCAAAGAGGAAGCAAAAGTGAATGAGTAGCCCTCCTGCCCTCCTTTTATAGCCAAAGTTATCAGCCTAGGAGTCCCTTACTTGGCCACCACTCCTCTTTTTGATAATATTATCTCTTTTATTTAAAAGATAAAAGCCTTTAATCCATCAATTATCTCCTCAAATATCTTAAAAGAAAATCCTTTATTTATCACTTATTATTCACATATTTATGCAAATAAAACTCTTCCTTTTCTAGAAACCCATGCCGTCCACCTCAGCCTTCTGGAAGCAAAAATAAAACTTATTTATTTGCTTCTCAAGTGACTCGAACTCAGGCCTATTTCCCTGCATGTGACGCCATCTCCTTAGGCCCTAAGTGGCATCTTCAGGCCACTTTTCCAAGCCTGTTTGTGTGTCAAACTTCTCCAACTTTTTCTTTTAAGGCCCTCTAGCCCTTATTTCCTATTTTGAACTTTAAAATTTGACATTTCGGCATCGTTTCTAAGTTTCCTAAAATTTTCGATCGGCTCTGTAACTTGCCATTTTTCTTACATTTTCAAGTTTCCAGAAATGTTTACTTTCCATTTTTGAATCATTTCCAAAAATGTTCAGGTTTCCAAAAATGTTCATTTCCATTTTCATTTCCATTTTCATTTCCATTTTCATTTCTATTTCCATTTCCATTTCCATTTCTAGGTTTCCAAAAGTATCAAAAATTTATTCTTAGTACTTGAGACTTGACATTTCGTACAATTAAACTGAAAATGCATAGGCCCTATTCAGGATGTTACAGTCCAAGTAAAGCTAAGTAGAAACTTGGACTTGATTATTTCGAACACGATACAAAACATGACACAATAACATTAGAATAAATACATACACCACAGTAATACATGAATTGGGAGATTACTAACTACAAACCACAGGCAGAAGTTTGTTTTATTTGGGAAATACAGGCTTCACCTCTCACTGAACCCTCCATTAATGGCAATTCAAAGCTTTTGTACTGCATCGATACGAACTTCTAGTCTTTCAGTGGTTGCAGTTTCCTGGTAAACACAGGCAAACACTGAACAAATGTTAAATCAAGCAAAAGCATTGAATTTATCACATAAGCAATATAGAAAAATATTTAAAAAGAAGAGAAAAAAATGATAACATACAAACGGTCTCTCTTGCAAGAAGTTCAGGATCAACAAGACCTCTTGATTGCTTGTACAAATCATTATCACATCATTGCAGCACAGAAGCAAAAATGCTTCAATCTGTCTATGCACTGCAAATGATATTCTTTTCACATCAATACACTCTATACCTAGGCAACAGCAAAAGAGACCAGAAATCCCATTCATGTCATTCTTTCCATACACTCAATCATTCTAAAAGCAAACAACAAGATTAACCTTTTAAACATTTCCTGATTATGCAAAAGTGGTAATTTTGAGGCATGTAAATGCTTTCATAGAAAGCTCAGATGTGTAGATAAAGTGAAGTTTTGTGTTTCAGAACAAATGTCGCTAAGACCAAAATCATGAGTCCTTGTAGGTTCAAACTCATAAGTCATAACCACCCCTTGCCACACTGAAGCAGAAAATACTTGTGTATACTAAGATGTCGTGCTTATACAACATTGTAAGGGGACAATGGATTTAAGTGAAATTCTAAGACCTTAAGTGAAGACTGAACACTCACTTGGAGTTATATCCACTTCCAGGCTGCAAGACCTCTGGTGCCATCCTGAAAAGAAAGGATAAATAGGAATATCAGACTGTGGAAATTCAAAGAAAAAATAATTCTATCAATGGCATCAGAGTACATAATGAGCTGAAGAGAAGGGTAATAGTTGGACAGATTTGACAAAAATAGCTCAGCAGCAAGGAGTCCCAACAAAGGTATTTCTAGAACGTTGTCTATCTCCTGCATCAAACATGAAAGTTGAAACACCAAAGTCAGCAAGCTTTACTGTGCCATTGTTATCAAGCAGTATGTTTCCAGCCTGTAATGCCAATTAAATAAAATAATGGTGAATTCAATCAGATAACATAATGCCAACTTCTGTGAGGCACTAACCTTAACATCCCTATGAATATGTCCTCGTCGATGAAGATAATCCAGAGCTTTAAGAGTTTCTTTCAGAACAGAACCAATAGCAGGCTCTTCAAAACCATCTGGATATGCTGACTTCATGAGGTGTAAACAGGAACCGTCTGACATGAAAGGCATGACTACCCAAAGATTATGGTCAACCACAAAAGAACAATATGCCTGAATAAGATTTGAGTGATCAATCAAACTCATTGTTTGAGCTTTCCGGCGGATATCATCCTGCAAAACAACATTAAGAAAGCCTGTTAAGAGCCAATAGATCACATGAAGAGCAGAAAATATGGATTTAAATATACCACTAATGATACTACCAATTATTAAAACCTCTAAACAATATCACAAAAGATCCTAATAGCCAAAAAAGATTTTTGGTACACATACTTGAGTGATTGTATTACTACCAAAAGTAGAAAATTCCCATAAAATGATCAATAGTAATGAAACATACAAGCATACAAGATGTTTGGTACACATGAACTGGATCTAAGGCCTGGCCTGGATTGAGAGGAAACTAGGGAAAGGATAAGGAAGGTTTCTAGTGTAGTACTATGTCCCTTATTTAGAGAACATTTTAACATGACAAAAACCCACCACAAGCAAGTCCAAACTAAAAGAAACGAGCTTCAATAATAAAAAGTAAGAATATCAGAATTCCGTTCAACTCGACCAAAAACAATCACTGAAATCCACAATCAAATCAAATTCAATCAAATGAGATCTCTATCCAAAACTAACTAAAATCAAATCAAGTACGCTCATTTATTTGACTAGAGGCAGTTAAATAAGAAAAGAAAAATTCGAAAAAAAAACACAGACCAGATTACTGTTGCAATGATCGAGATCCAAGCATTTCACAGCTACGATGTCGTTAGTAGGAAGGAAGATCGCTCTAAAAACAGTAGCACTGGCGCCATAACCAACCTCTTCTAGAAGCTTGTAATCGTAGGATTCTCTGAGTAACTCCAACTTCCTCCCATTCTCCACAAAACCTAAAGCCTTAAACCGCCTTTTGGAAAAAGAACCAAATCACTACCAGTCGAGTAATCGACGTTGAGCGCCAGCGGCAAAGTAATTGAAGTAAAAGAATCGTAGTGAAAATTGAAAAGGCGACAATGAAGACTAGAAATGGATAGGCCTTTTTTCTTTTCGTCAACGAAACTACTGCTGGTTGTTTTTGATACAGAGATGAATACTAGGTTGGGGACGCAATGAAGGGAAAGGGAAGGAAAAGGAGAAAGCGTTCAAGTTCTGATGCTGGGATGTGAAAAGGAAAAACTTTGGAAAATGTCTTACCGAATTAGAAACGGTAAGACATTTTCCCCAAAAAAAACCTTCTTTTCCCGTGTTTTGTAAAATGTTGAAAAGCTTTTACGGAAAAGCTTTTACAGGAAACAAACAGAGCCTTAAGCTCCAAGATGACCGAATGCTTCAAGCTATATTAATGGCTTCCTTAGGTATATTTTCGGTGGATGAATGATAATGGAAGATGATAGAAACCATTGTTTTGTTTTAATTTATTTTTATTTACCAATTTACTATATTAACCTTAGTTAAAATCAATAAAATTCACTTAATACATGCCCAAAATTGTCCACTTACTAATATAATGGGATAATTACCCTTTAAGTCCATCATATTTAAAAGTCAAAGCTATTTGACACCTTTAACAAATAGAATGCAGCTTTTTGCATTTTACGCGATTTAATCCTTTTTCTCAAATTGACCAATTAAATGATCAAGTTAGCTCACAAAATTTTCATACATATCAAATAACATGCTGTAAAAACATAAAATAATATTACAATAATTTTTTGACATCAGATTTGTGGTTTCGAAACCACTATTCTGATTTAGCTAAAATTGGGTTGTTACATTGACCGTACCTTTATGTATGGTAGATATACCCATCAGCTATTACTCGTTGTGGCACAGGATGGTGGTGGGAGAATCCTTCCAATTGCGTTTGCAATAACACCGGGGGAGTCAGGTGATGACTGGGATTTCTTTCTTTCTAGGTTGAGGAGGCATGTCTGCTCCCAACCTGATATATGCGTTATATCGGATCGAGGCACTAGAATACTAGTCGCAATTCAGCAACAGGGAAGCTATGGGATCGCACACATCATTGGTATTGTCTAAGGCACGTTGCGTCCAACTACTACGAGCAATATTGGTCTACCACTGAATGACAACAAGTGACCAACATAGGTATTTAATCTCCACTAATATAATTTCGTTTGTAATATTCAATTTATTCTGAATGGAAGAGTGGTATGTAACTATCGATATCAACTTATATTGATAGGGTACGAGATCAATAAAGACTATTTTCATGAGATGTTAGCAATTTTGCGGTCACTTAACGATCAAGGTGCAAACTACCTCTGTAACATACCTTTCGAGTAGTGAATACAAGCATACGACGGCAGCCTACGATATGGTCATATGACTTCAAACCTAGCTGAATGCATAAATTCTGTTATAAAAAGAACACGTCATTTACCGATAACCTCTGTTGTGCGGGAGACATATTTTCGTTTGGTGGAACTATTTCCAAAGTAAGCAGCAAGTTATAAAGGCCAAATGCAGGGAGGCCATGTATGGTGCCAGAAGGTATTGCAAGAAATTAACAAGGCGAAGACGTGGGCCAACATCATGCACATAGTGCGTCACGGTCGCAACAACCTATGGTTTCGTGTGACAGAGTTTGACAGACTGAATCAAGGTATTACCAATGAGAAATATCGTGTACACCTGAGAAATAGGACTTGCGATTGTGAGAAGTTTGACGCAATTTGTTATCCATGAGCTTATGTAATTGCAGCTTGTCAGAATCTCCGTATGGATCCCTTGAGCTATGTCGATGAACTGTACAAAATAGAATACATGTACAACATGTGGAGACACGTATTTCCACGGGTCCCAGATGAACGTAAGTGGTCGTCTGTATCGCTTGCTCGTTTAAGTTGTTACCGGATAGAGAATTGCGTCGCAAACCAAAAAGTCGACCTTGCTCGAGTAGTATACGTGATAATATGGATATCCAGGAAAGAACAAACCAAAAGAAGTTGTGCGGATGGTGTAGGAAATCAGGTCATACAATTCAAACATGTCCAAATCGAAATAGTTCATAATTGCTTAAATGAAACTATGTTGTATTACTTCTATTGTCTTATTCAAAAGAACTTCTATTTTATTAAATAGGACAAAACATAAAAATAATTAACTATTAAATATTCAAAACAACTTTTATTTTATTAAATGAAACAATTTAAAAATAGTTTTTACAAATATATTAAAAAAATCAATGCATATGCCAGTCGTAATCAGTGCCACATAGGGGTGGTCGACGGTTACGTGCTAGATTCCTTTTTGGTTTAGCTTCCCACGGAGGTTGTAGTTGTTCCGGTGGGGATTGTGGTTGTTCTGGTTATGGGTGTTGGGGGATAACCCACCTTGATAGAACAAAGATTGCGAAGGCGTTTGCATCACCCATTGCGAAGGTGTTTGAATCCAATAAGGCGATGGGGATTGGAAATTAGATGAGCTCTCGATGGTGCCTCGTGTGATCTTTCTTGCTACGATAGTCTATATATCGTCGGTTGAGTTGGAGTCATCAGGAAATGAGATACACCGAGCCATGCATTCTAACCTGGCATGGGATTGGGAAAAGGAAATATATAAGGGTTAGGATACATATAAGGGCTAAGATATGCACCTGGCATAATCTGAAGGGGTTGTAGTGTGGGCATCGTCGCTTGAGGCGTTGGGCCCAATGATTGTGTGGGCACTGTTGATGGGCCCACCCTGTCATCCCTTCTCCTTGAATTTAAAGGGTCCTGTCATTCTCTTTCGACATGGATTTACCGACGTCTCTACTCTTCCGAGAGCAAATATGACTTGCCATGGATCCTAAACCATGGCATGTAATCCGACGCGCACGCTAACCCTGGAACAATGATCGGTTCACGAGTGGGTATATGATCATACTGATTTTCCCACATTTCGATATATTCCGAGAAGAATAGCTGCCAATGCATATTCAGTAGTTGTAAGTCGATGTTGTGCTCTTCATCAAGCACCTCAAGTGTCACGGGAATCGGTTGTTGGAATCCAAATTGTCATAACACTTTATCTATTTAGTGCATCTCGACAGTAGCGTAGTTAATCGTTGGTGCCTTAACATGCTAAATGTTCGGATTTTGAAAGAATTCATCCGGAATTACTACTTGAATTGCTGGATTCTCGTATGGTGTCCATTGAAACTATATGAACATGATAAAAATATTAGTTATACACATAATACTAAATACTAAATACTAAATACAAAACGACTATGTTATGTATATATATTTCATTTAATACTTACATGCGCTTCCGACCGTTGGTCTAATAGAAGCTGTATATCTTCAAGAGCGGTAGGTATTCCAATATAACTCCCGAATCGTTCCACCTAATTAAATAAATTTTTAGCATAAAATTATATTTTAAATATATGTAATAATTGTAAAATCTAATATAGATTTTACATCGTTATGAGTGGGAATGTATATGGGTGGTTCACTCGAGGACATAAAAATGGAAAGTGAAACCGAACCCATGATTGTAGTAGTGATAGGTAACCTTCGATTTTAACTTTATTTGGTTTCATCGCCCTGTAAATCTCCCGATACAATGTTTCCAACACGGCAGATGCCCAACTAAGTTCGTCAGCTGCTCTAAAATCAACGAGTTTCAACAGCCACCTAAGATGTTGTAACAGCCCGATTTTGGGGCTATTCGGAATAGTGGTTTCGAGACCACTAACCCGAGATTGAGGAAAATTATTTTCATATTATTTCATGTGTTGTAGCATGATTATATGGATGCATGAAAATTTTGGTGCTTTAATTTTAACAATTGTATGTGTAATTGTGAAAAAGGACTAAATCGCATAAAGTGCGAAAGTTCTATTTTAAAAGGTAGAGGTACCTAATAGCTATAGAATTTTAAAATGGAGGTCTTTAAAGTGAAATAAGGCCAATAGAGGAGTGTTGGCTGACCATATGGTATAGGGAGACAATCGCATTTAATTTTTGGTCAAAATTGGGTGGATTAGGTGAGAAAAGATGAATAAAATATAGTAAAAAGAAAAACTATCATCTTTCACTATTCACTATTCATCTCCACCAAATATTTCATGCTTAGAGGGGTTTTGAAAGCTTGAAAATTTCAGCAACTCATCTTCTCTACAAGTGATTTTGGTGGTGTTATTTGAAAATTTTTATACTTTTGGAGTCCTCAAAGCTTAATCTAGATAATGAGAGGACTAATTTGTGATATGGTTAATTTTTTAGAATTATGGTTAAATTGATATAATATGTAAAAATTAAAGAACCAAATTTATTATTATACTAACTTTTTTAATTGTCACGTCAATTTATTGTTTTTTATTTAACGGGAGCGATTAAAATGATTGAATTATATGACATGAGTATTTAAATTATAAATTTTGTATTTTAAGTGCTTAATATGAAAATTATTTATATATGTTGTTTACCCTAATAAAAATATATTAATTATTTTGATAATTAAAACACCAAATCATAACTAAATTCAAAACGAAATAGTGATGAAATTTCTTTTCTTTAAAATAAATTAACTACAACTTGAATGAAAATGGTTGAATGTTAATTTATTTATTTTATAATGGTAGGTATTGTTTTTATATTATTGAAAGGAAGAATCCAAAAATTGGTACTCAAGTTATCTCAAGTTAGATTTTTTTTGTCACAAATGATACTTAAATTATTCTTTTTTCAAATTAGTACTTTTGTTAGTGAAATTATTATATCTATTTTAAAATAAGCTTAATCCATAAATTGACACTTAAACTATGTCTTCCTTTTTTTTCCATTTTGGTACGTCAATTTTTTTTTTTGTCGCAAGTGGTATCAAATTATTATTTTTGTCAAATTTATACTAAATTGTTAAGTTTATTTAAAAAAAAAAAGATAACCAAATAAAAAATGACATGTCATAACGTTGCCTACATAAAGGTACGAGGGCCAAGTAAGTAAAGCTAGATACGGAGGGCCTAAATTAACGTAGAACCGTCACTAACCAATTAGGGTTAGGTTGGTTAGTCACCTATAGTCTAAAAGTCTAGAATTAATACTACGAAAAATCCTAAAAGTCTAGACTCTATCTCATCACTAAATTTCGAGTTCGGGAGTACGATTACGTGTGGCGAAGGTTATAGCACCCCCAAAATAACGCCTCTCTGAGGATAGTCCTACGAGGACTTAGAAGCTAGTTTTTTTTTTATTTAAGCATATTAATGTTTTAATCTAGACTAAAATCTTATGGAGATCTTAAATAAAAACTCTAAAGAAAATGTTTTCGATTTACTTGTAACTCGATTAATGTGTATTCACCAAACTTATCTAATTTGAAACTTAAAGTAGAGATTTTTACTTTTAACGGGAACCCTAAAGGATACCTAAATAATTTACCTTCAATTCCTAAAATTAATTTTATCTTAGAATTCTAAAAAAAAAAAACCTAGAAATTACCAATGAATTAAGAGAAATATTAAAATCCATCTACAACTTATTCGGTATTTTATTTTATTTTTTAAAGATTTAATTAATAATGTTGAATCTATCAAGATCTTACGAAAGTATCCTATGTCGAGTTTGTGATTTACCTTACTTTAAAATTCTTGATCTAAGATTTAAATACGTCAAAATCCTAAAATAATATGTCTTAAATAATAGTTATTAGCTTTCTTAAAAAAGTTTCTAAAATAAAATACTTAGAAAGACCTACTCATGATTTATAATTCACCTACAAAAATCTTTAGCTTTAATCTTGAATAAAGTCCTAAATTAATTTAATATTCTAATCCTATACGATATTTAAAATTAGTTTAAAACCCTAAAAAATATCTTACATATTATTTATAATTTTTCTAGGGTAAATGGTAAATAAGATCTTAAAAGACTAACCTAAATCCGAATGTAAAACCCTTATAGTTTCATTAAAATGTAAAAACCTTATGATTTCATTAAAATGTAACACCTACTTAACTAACTTCATGACAATAATTATAGGATGGAAAAATGACCTAAAGTTCACTCTTTTAAAACGAATAGTAATAAAATATGAAAATTAATTAAATTGGCTAAAGTGAATGAAAAGTTAAAACTCTTTCAAAAATGACAATAATAAAAAAGAAAACTTAAATAAATGAAATAAATAAGACATTGACATGATGATGATAATAAAAACAATAATACACCTTATTCATACTACAATAAAAGAAGCAAAGTAACATAAATAAATAATATTAAAATGTACGTAAGGGGAATGTGTAAAAAAAAATATAAATGGACATGAAAATAAATAAAGATAAAATAAGAATAAATAAAAATTATACAAGTGTGAATAAATATAAAACATTAAAATAAAGTGCATAATTGACATTAAATATATAAGGTATAAATGTAAACGAAAGGGAAGATATAAGTGTAAATAATTTATTAAAGATGGAAAGAAAATGACATAGCTTGATTTTGGGACTAAGAGATAAAAGATGTGGAAGACAGAAGACTGATGTAGCAATTAATCTGCTTTTAATTTTGAAATTTCGAATTAAATCGAATGTTTGAATAAACAAAAGGGTTACGGGTGTAAATAGTCCAGAGAGTGAGGGCGGTGCTACAAAAAATGGAGTATTTTTTGTAAATTTAAAAAGTAAGGGGTGAGAATAAATTACCCATTTTGGGCACCCTATAAATGGAAAAAAAAACTACCCATTCTTTTATTTTAACCTCATTTAAAAAAAAAAAAAAAAAAACCTCTTCCTCTTTTTCTTCCTCCTTCTATGTTAGGGGTGTGCAAAATTCGGGTAAAACCGAAAAAATTCGATTAACCGACCGAATTCGGTTAATCGGTCGGTTAACCGAATTTTTTCGGTTGGGTGTCGATTAATTATTTTGTGATTTTTCGGTTAACGGTTAATTCGGCTCGAAACCGGTCGGTTAACCGAATTTTTTTGGTTTAACCAAAAAAATTAATAAATTAAATTATAATATATAAATAGGCCCAGTATTCACCTAAACACAATCCCTAAACCAAATCTAAACCCAAATATCCAACCCAACCCAATTACCCAATTCAACCCAATCATAAAAATTACAAATAATTTAATAAATAAAAATAAAATTCTAAAACTAAAATTATGAAATCTTTTTAATTATGTAGTGATTCATTTCGGGTAATTCGGCTAATTCGGGTAATTCGGTTAATTCGGGTAATTCGGGTAATTTTTAACCAAAAACAAAAAAAAACATATAATTTTCGGTTAATTCGGTTAACCGACCGAATTAACCGAAAAAATTTCGGTTCGGTTAATTTTTTTGAAAAAAATTCGGTTCAGTTAACGGTTAAAAATTTTGAAAGGTCGGTTAATTCAGTTAATATTATTTCGAGTCGGTTAACCGACTGAACACCCCTATTCTATGTTGGCAATGACTCCATTACTGAAGAGCCGAAAGCCCAACGGCTCTCCGGCCTCCGGTGGTGGAACTGTCGCGTACGGTGGCCAGATTTATTTATTTATTTATTTATTGCAAAATCAAAGTTTTCTTTAAATGATTTTCTTAAAAATCAAAACTTTATTTCGAAATAGTTGAAAAAGATCAAAACTTTGTTTTAAAAAATCTAAACTTTTCCTTTAAATGACTAAAAAAAAGATTTTTATTTTAAAAATCTAAACTCTCTTTTTTAAAAAAAAAACTATTTTTCTTAAAGATCAAAACTTTTATTTTGAAATAGTTGAAAAAAAAAATCAAAACTTTGTTTTAAAAATTTAAACTTTCCTTTAAAATGACTAAAAAATAGATTTTTATTTTTGAAATCTAAATTTTCTCTTTTTTAAAAAAAATCAAAACTTTTCTCAGGATCAAACCTTTGTGTTTTTAAGAAACCTTTATTTTAGAAAGGAAAAGGGGAAAAAAGGGGATTTTTGAGGGCTCCTATGGGCGGAGGATCGACAGTCCGGTGATGTCCCCTTCATCGGAGCCCAAAACCCGATCCCTCATGACATGTCTATGGCAAAAAAAAAACCTTTTTTTGTTAAGAACAAAAATATGAAAAGCCTTCCTTTTTTTTTCATTTCATTTCATGTATATATATATATATATATATATATATTAATCTTGTTTATATGAAAAAAAAAATGATAATAATGGTATTTAATAATAATAGTAGTAGTGATGATAATAATAATTTGGGCCATTGATAGGCCTAAAAAAGAAAGAAGAAAAAAATAAAGGTCTCAAATTGACCAAAATTGGGTGGGCTTCGAACAGCCCACGAGAGAACAAAAATTTAAATGAGCCTCCAATTGGGCTCAGACAAAATGGGTGTTTACATGACATGTGGCAAAAAATATTATCATTTTTTTATATATTTTTTTTATTTCTTCAAAACTGGATCGATGTTTGAACCAATCAAGCTACTAGTTCCTGGTTTGATCAGTTTATTTTGTTCGATCAAATAAATTATTTAAAAAATTCATAAAAATAAAATATTTAAACAAAAGAGAAAATCAATACAACTGAATTTTTTTTTGTATTGATTTTTTTTAGCTTGGTTCAATCGGTCTGTACTGGTTAGCTGGTCAATTAGTTCAACCTTTACCTTTGGACTAGTACCCCAATTAATTTTTGGTCAAGTCAGTTCGATTGACTAGTTTAGTTTTGAAAACACAGATTTTGATCGACAAAATAACTTTTTCAATCCTGTAAGGTAGGTAGTTGGCGTCTTGACTCCAAGAAGGCAAATTTTGAGCATTGTTGGTATAGCCTGACATTATAAATGAAGAAAATAGAAAAAAATAAAGAGAGAAATAATGTAAAAGAAAAAAAATAAAAGAATTAAAAAATATATATTTTAAGGTTATATGCTGTGGTGGTTTATTATTGGTTGGATTTGTTTTTAACGAATATAAAATTTTAGTGTAAAATGAGTAACAAAAGAATAGTTTAGGAACCATTTATGACAAGAAAAAAAGTTTAGGTACTAAATTGTGAGGTAAGCCCTTTTTAAAATTAATTTAACGGTTTGACTAACAATTGGACTAATAGAGGTACCAATTCGAGAAAACAAAAATAGTTTAGATATCACTTATGACAAAAAAAAGTTTAAGGATCAAAATAAAATAAAATAAAATAATATATATATATATATATAGCTTAGATACCAATTTGTATAATAAGCCTTATTGAATATCAATAAAAAAAGTAATTTAAATGAATAATTTAAATCACAGTAAGAGTGTTTTCAAAAAAGCAAAAGTTATAGTGAATATAATTTAACATGGATATTGATATGAGTTGCAAGGCCCAAAATCAGGCTCATGAACATGATGGACTCAAATTTCCTCAAAGCCCAATAACGAGGTCAAAGGCCAAGCAAATTCGAGCAAGATTGAATGGGACCATCCAAGACTTTGTTATCAAGGCTCTAGATGCGCACACGATCGGAAGAAAATCAAGATTCACTTTCTTGTTTTCAAGAAAATCAAGAAATTGAATCTTAGTCCAATTTTGTTGTTTCGGACAATTTCAAGAATAAAGAAAATCAAGATTTCAAATCTTGGTCCAAGAAACCAAATCTTGTAGCTAAGACCCATTAGATTTCATTTACGAGCTTGAACAAGCCAATTTCGAGAGCAAACGGATCACAAGACCAAGTTATTGAAAAAATGACCCATTAAGATGTCTATAAGCCCATCTTGAAGTTTGAAAAGTAATTTAATTGAATATTAGGCCAAATTATCTAAGTGGCCTAAATTGTAAAATATTTAAACTATATGTCCAATTTTATTTTAATAAGTGGATCATCATGTAAGAATTCAGCCCAAGGAGTCCATTTAATTCATTTAGCTGAATTCTCATTAAAAGTCCACAATTAGATTTTTTTTTTTATTTGATGAGTTGTAATGTTAGTTACTCCATTAGGGTTATGAAAGCTTATTTTGGGGGCCTATAAGTAGCATGGTCGTCTACCCTTATAGATGGACAATTGATTTTTGTTTTTTAAGTTAATAATAATTCTCTTTGAGTTTTTCTTCAAGAATTGCTATTAAGTTTCTTTTAGAAGTTGATTTAACAATATTTTATGTTGTGGGAATCATCTTCAAGCTTTTTCTTGTCAATATCTCTTTCTTGGAGGGAGAATTAGAGTCATTTAAAGGAGTTGTGGATTCTTAATGTTTCTAAGGCTTCTTAGGACGTCATCTTCTCTTTTCTAGCCTTAATTTATTGTTTCTTGTTTATTTAATTTATTTCTTGCTATTTTGGCTTACTGATTTTATTGATTTTCATTCTAGGTTAAAATTTACTTCAAGAGAGACGTTTTCCTATCTTGTTTCATCAAGAAGCATATCAAAATTAGGAGTTTTAATCTTTTCTTGTTGTTTCAAACATTCTTGCACAAAACAATTTGCTTTTGTCTTTAAAATCACTTCTAACAAATCTATTTTGTGTTTTGTTTCTTCAAATCTAGTTGGGGCATTTTCTTGAGGTCCAAGGACGGTTTCTTTCCATCCAAGAAACCCAATTATTGGACTCTTACCAACTGGTTCATTTTTCTTTTGTTTTAATTTCGTTTGACTTTTATTTGTGACAATTAATCTGTTTTCGTTGTTTTTCGTTTCAGTTTACGTACGTCTAGAGATCTAGATTAAATCCGCAACTTAAACAAGCTACGATTCTGTTCCGCATGTATGCAGTATCATTCTTTATAAGATGCAGAGCATAGTTTTAGTTTTAATTTTGATATTCATTATTTAATAGTAAGAATAAAACATTATTCCTATGTCTATTTAGTAAACAATTTTTCGTTGGCTAAAAAGTTTTTTAAAATCCATATTTTATAGATTAGTTAAAATAGTGGTGGTAGCATCGCATTTGTTTTGAAGTTGTTTGGATTTCATTTATGAAATGGTTAATGTGTTGTTTGTCCTTTGAATTTGTGTAAAAGTATTTATTTGGTATTTAATTTTTTTTTTAAATTTAATTAGTACTTGAATTTGGATTATTTCACCAGGTTTATATTTTCGCATACCACTATTAGTTTGCGCGGACTAACATAGTCTTGATAGCCAATCTAGTGGTGACATGTGGCAATCTGTTAGTGTGTTATATGGCAAACATAATTAAAAATTTTAAAAAATTTAAAAATATATAAAAAATAAATTTTTTTTCACATCAAGAATGAACCTGGACAAATAATTATTTAAATATATCTAAATTTGGACAATTGAATTGTTCATTTTCATTCTTGATGTATTTTTTTGTTAAGTTCATACTTTTAAATTTATTTTTTAAAAACATCAATTTTTAAGTTATTATTATTATTTTAAATATATAAATTAAAAATTTACAAAAATATATACAATTATAAATAAATAAAAAGCCTATAATATTTTGAATAACATATAAATAATTAGAATATATCATATATAAATTATTAAAAAATAAAATTTTAAAATTAAAAATTTATAAAAAATATAAATATATAAAATAAATAAAATATTATAAGTTTATAAGTTTATAAGTTTATAAAAAAAATAAATATATAAAGAACTAAAGAACACTTCTATAATGAATCTAGACGTCTATCTAGATTCATTCTTGATGTAAAATTTTTTAATAATATTATTAATTTATATATTTTAAATTTTATATATTTTTTAATTTAACAATAATAATATAAATAATCTGATATTTTATAAAAGAAAAATATATACTTACTAATAAAATACATTTGGAATGTATCTAGATAATTATTTGTTTAGGTTTATTTTTAGTGTGAAAAAGATTATATTTTTAATTTTTTAATTTTTTAATTTAGATCCATCACGTGGTATACTAAAAAGCTGAAAATATTAGTTACAAAAATAAAGTATAGATACTTAAATTCAGCCAAAAATTAATTTAAATACCTAACTTAAACAAAACAAAAGAAATAGTTTGAAAATCAACTGTTGAATTAAACCTGACCTAAATAAGAAAACCACAATAATAAGACGGTTAACTTTTTATTTTAGCAACGGGATGAAATTATACACACTCCTAATTAAACCAATCACTGTTACCGTTACCAATACCGATTTAGTTTTCTTTTAATAGTGAACACTAGATTTTTCATAAGGATTATAAGTCATAATTGAGACAATCAAGACAATGGCTCACTTAATATAACATTATTGCTATATTTGGTGAGTGTTATTTTTTCATCATGTTTTAATATAAAAATTAACAATAAATTAATTTCAATTGATAATTTTTAATCACATATCTTTTTAATTTCAAGTTTAAATATATATTAACTACTCTTTATTTTATGTCTAATAAATAAACTTTTTTTCTCATGATTAAATGAGTAACAAGGAGTCATATACTCAATAAATTGGGCTCAAGAGATGCATGTTGCACGTTGAAGTTCGGCCGGCAGTAGGTAATTTGCAAGTGCACCAGATTGCAAGTAGCCGCAAAAGAATTTTCTTTCAAGAATAAGAAACAAAATACAGTACACATCTAAAGCCCTATTTAGGAGCATAGAACAATGCACCTGCCTCCAAATTCAGTGCCCCATGCTCCGAAACAGGGACTAGTAATCTTATGAGGTTTGCCAAAAACAAAGAAAGAATCTCATGCGTAATGTATTCTCTGAAACATCATGAATTATGGGTTTTTGTTTTTTTGTATAATTGGAGTTCCTTCCTCTAATGTTATTGTACTTAATGAACATTACAACCTAAACCACTGCTCCTCCTTGGCATACTTCACAAGTTGTATACCCGAGGCCGTCACAGTATGGACAATTTGCTCCCTCGTCCACCCATTCTAAGAACTGCACCACAAAAACCGGTCAAATCATCAATGTGGCTAAGTAGATGTAAGTATTTTTGTCTTTTTGGATTTGGGGTATAGGGGCTTTGAACCTTACAAGAAAATTTAAACAAATCATGTACAGAACAAGTAAAACCCATTTTTACCTGTGGTTCAACATTAGGTTCACCTGTTCCATCACACTCTGCAGTAGAGAAATGTCAATGAGAGTAATAGTTAATTTAAGGTAACAAGTACTTGAATAACTTTGAAAATGGTCATGTTTGAGCAATATTGCAATTGCAGTATATTCATTCTAAAAATCAAAGAACAGTGTCTTATTCTATCCGCAGACCAGGTCCTTCAAAGATTGAGGTTCAATTCAACTGTAGGAAATAATTATCACCTGCGCACATTAACCGGCCTTCTCCCCGACAAGCATGGCAGCTTGTTTTGGCATCTATGTTTTTACTCCCCGTAGCTTGTTTATCCTTACCAGTAAGCCTAGAAGGTTCTTCCCACCGGTTTTCTCCAAGCAGAAAAACTCGGTGTTGAGATACCTCAGCTTCTGTGAAACCTTCCTCTTTCACAACTTTCTGTTGTATCTCTGAGATTTCTGTCAAAGACGTTATTGCAGTTCCATTGGTCCCCTCCTACAAATAAGACGAAGTGCATGAAACCAACCATTTAGTTGGCTGAAATCAAAATATAGCAGCATAGGGTTGTAAGCCAACTGAGCTTGAACGAACAAATCTCTGTTCATGTTCGTTTGTCTATTTTTAAGCTTATTTGTGTTCAGTCCATGTTCGTTAAGAATTTCAAAATGTTTATTCGAGTTCGTTTATCTAAAATTATATGTGTTCATGTTCGTTTGTTTAAGTTAAACGAACATGTTCACAAACATTGTTCATGAACATATAATTGAACATGTTTACGGACAACATTCTTAAATAACTAATAAAAATTCAATAAATATAGATATACATATCTATAATATGTAAATATATATATACTAATTTTTAGATATAAAATAGTCAATATAAATATTAATAATTATATTATAAATAAAATATAAGCACACAATCCACAATAATTTTATTATATATTAGTGGAACAATAAACAAGTTCGTTTTATTATATATTAGTGGACAATAAACAAGTTTAACGAACTCTAAAACCAATATAAACAAGTTTGGTCATAAGCACAAATAAACTGAACAAACTTTATTTAATAAAGAGATTCGAAATCTTGATCATGTATAAACTAACAAAAACTGAATTGTTAATGGAAGACCATGGAACTTAAGCCGTTTGCATGATATCAACATACCTTCTCCCGAATAGTTGCAATATTGCTTGAGCTAGAACTCTTGACTTCCTGTTCTTCGAACAACCTTTGAAGAAGTTCTGCCGTCATTATTCCATCTTCACGGGCACCTATTGTTGCCTGTCAGGAGGGATCATAAATCATTTGCTAATGAACATCATAGGAGAATCTGATGAGCGATTCATAACAGATCATTTTGTCCCCAGAATTGGTATCTCTGATAATAGTGGAAAACTCATGTCCATTGACAAAACATAATAGTGAAATTATGGCTTACTTGCCAAGTTTTCACAGCACGTTCAGTCCCGCTGGAGAAGCTGGAAAATTCGATGTCCTCCTCACCAGAGTAGAAACCCAGTTTTCCTAACGCTTCCTGTCATGATAAAAAGCCATTAGGGAACAAATCAAGATCCATCATCCACCCAAATTTCAATTAAGAATGCCAAAGAAGCGGGACGAGGTTGCCTCACTTCTACTCACTCTTATATGGATGTAAAAATGGGTCTTGATTTGTATCCAGAATTCCCCACACTTTTTATTGAATAATTTCTTTCTTTTTAAAAATAAAGAAAATCATATACTCAAACAAAAGAAAAAACATTGGCTATGATTTAGCTGACCTGCATTTCTCGAACTTGCTCTCCTTCGCTGCCAACTCTCAACGTTTTCCTCTCTATCTTCTTTTCAACCTCTTTTGCCTTCTTTTCGAGAACCCTAACTCCTTCCTCTACAACCACCTCTTTCTCTTTTACTTCTTCGAAAACCATATCCCTCGCGCTTTCTCCGCTTTCCGCAATCCGATTCTTGTCTTTCAACACCTGCAGTAAAGCTCCGATACGGGATATTGTCTCCGTAACCGAAGCTCCATGAAAGGAATTCCGGTTTTCTAAGGCTTGGATTTGAAGCTTGAGTTGGGAGATTTCCCAAAGTAGCGATTCTTTCTCTTTAAGCCAGCGCTGCTCTTCTCTTAGCCAGCGTTGCTCTTCACGGAGCCATCGCTGTTCCTCGCGAAGCCACCGGGTTTCTTCGCGGTCGAAATTTGAGGAATTATGTGAAGAAGAAGAAGAAGAAGAAGAAGAAGAAGAAGAGGAGAAGCAGACGAAGAGATTGGAAGGGGAAGGAGAGAGGGAGGAGGGTTTGGAAGAAAAGGAATAAGAATGAGAGTGGAGAAAAGGAGGGTTGAAAGAGAGAGGAACTAAGGAAGTCATGTGAATTGCAAATTTGAAACACAGTCTAATTACTTCCTGGGGAATGTAAGAAAAAAAACTGAAGAAGAAGAAAGCTAATACATATTTATTCAATTAATTTTAGTTTG
The DNA here is from genome assembly GCA_005393395.2 of Gossypium australe. Taxonomy (NCBI): domain Eukaryota; kingdom Viridiplantae; phylum Streptophyta; class Magnoliopsida; order Malvales; family Malvaceae; genus Gossypium; species Gossypium australe. The sequence goes on along the minus strand of CM016623.1, from coordinate 66,807,065 downwards.
ATATTTGCAGTTTGGTTACATTACAGGTTTTAAACCACACATTCCAAATTCACCGATAGACAGGTGGCCACTGGCGTGGCGGGAACATTCTTTTTTACTTTTATGGTTTTCGCACTTTGGCTTTTTTTGGGAAAATAACCTTAAAAAATTAATTAATCAACAAAATATGCTTTTTTTACATCAATAATATAAAATAAATAATTAAAATCGAAAATGATATGCATACCTAATCATATACAAAAATGAGTTATTTGTGGGGTGGAAGGTGGTGAATAGGGGTGTGTAAAACTTGATTCGACTCAAAAAAATCGAAAAAAAATTCGAATTTTGAGTTAAACGAATCGAGTTATTCGAGTTAATCGAGTTATTCGAGTCAACTTGATTTTTTTTCGAATTTCGAGTTCGAATCGAGTTGAGACTTCGAATTCGAATAACTCGAATAATTCGAATAATTCGAATATCAAACTATAATATTTTACATTTTTACCCCAAACTCCCAAACCTTTTTACTTTTCCCTCAAAACTTTTACTCCTTCCCACTTTCCCCCCAAAACTTTTACTCCCTTCCCATCCCAACCCCCCAATCTACCCAAAATCCATTTCCCACCAAAATTTTACTCTCCCATTTACTTTTTCTCAAAATTTTACTCCAAAAACCCTCAAAACTTTTTATTTTCCCCCAAAATTTTTACTCCCTCTCACTTTTCCCCTAAAACTTTTACTCCCTTCCCATCTCACCTCCCATCTACCTCAAACTCATCCCTCCTCCAATTTTTTTAATATTTTTCCTTCAAAATTTTACTTCCCCTATTTATTTTCCCTCAAACTTTTATTCTCCAAAACTTTTTATTTTCCCCCTAAACTTTTACTTCTTACCCTTTACTCTCAAATAAAAAATCAAAATTATCCAAAAAAAATCACTAAACATAAATAGTAATAATTTTATTTATATCTACTATTTATATTATTAAATTAAATTTCACATTTTATATTATTTATATTATTGAATTGTTTAGTCATATTGAATATTTATATTAAAATTGAATTATTAATTATGCCATAAAATATTCGTGTTAAAATTTTATATTGGTATCAATTTTACATTTTATCTTTAAATTAACTTTTATTAAAAAATCACATTTTTACGTTTAATATATTTTTTTAATTCCAAAATACATAGTGACAAGAATCTGAAGATAATTGAAAGAACTAAACAAGCAAAGAAGCTAACCCGTATATAAAAGATTAATAAATAAATTATTTGGTGTGAAAGTTAATAAAAAAATTTGGTTAAGGTAGACAAATTTTATTACGATAGGTGACAATGGTTACAAGGACCCAAAATTATTTTTTAAAATTTAACTCGAACAAATATATTCGATTCGATTCGATTCGAATTCCATCTCACTCGACTCGATTCGAGAAAATTTCAAATCAAATTAGGATGATAAAATATGATTCGTCAACTCGATTAACTCGAACTTTTTCATTCGATTCGATCGAACGCTCACCCCTAGTGGTGAATAGGTGGTACCACTCTATTTTTTTCTGACAAAGAAACGTTTTTATTTTAAAAATAATCAATATTTTAGTGGGTTGTACCATATTGATTGACGACACCCAAAATATATGGGTAATATGCCGGGTTTTATACGATTTTTATATGGTTTCAAGGTGAAAGGGGTGGTGCTAGGCTGGTAGGCGGCACCAGTGAAGCCATATTGACAGGCGACACTGCTGCTAGGCATTAGTCCTCTCCGTTTCTTGTAGTCCGTCAGCGTTGAGTCCTATCCTCCTTAGGCCATGAGAAGAAAGAGAAGAAAGAGGGAGAGGGATTTGGGGGACCTTATAACCATGGTCCCCCTTGTAGAGAAGAAGAGTAGAAACAGTAAAAAAAAAAAAAACCAGCAGTAGTGAAGAAGAAGAGAGGGAGATGAAAGAAAGAAAGAAAGGAGAAGAAAAAAGAGAAAGGAGAATGATAAGGTATTTTTGTTTTTTTTCTTTAAATAGAAGGGATTACGATGAGGAATTGTTATAAATTGTTTTGTTAGTATTGTGTAGTTTGTTTATTGTGATTTTTATGTTGTTTTTAATTTATTTTAAAGATTTTATTAGTAACTCTTATAAATTGTTTGTTTAATTTAATATTTATTGTGATTTGTTAGGTTATGAATGTAATTTTTTTTATTTTTAATTTATTTTAAAGTTATTTTGTTAGTAATTTTTGTGATTAAGTTAATTATTTGTTTAGTTTAATGTTTATTGTGATTTGTTATGAATGTAATTATTTTTTTTGTTTTTGATTTATTTGACAATTTTTTGGTTTATTGAGATGTTGATTAATTTTATTTTTATATATTTTTATAGGTTGTTTAAAAGAAACTAAACATGTATGTTTCAGTTTTATTTTTGGATTCTTATGTTTTTTATGTTTAGATAATTTCGGTTTAATTTAATTATATTATCATTATAAGCTAACATAATTTTTATGTAGGTAAAAATATGGGAATTTATGAGATTTTTTATTATAATTATTTTATTGTACTATATTTATCGTATTATTTACTGTATAATATTAATATGTTTTGATAATTATTGAAAATGGACCATTTAGAAATTAACTATCGAAATTTGTTATTCTCAACAAATTGTCAGGGTGTCTTATTTTTGTATTTTAATATTGCTTCTCCTATTATTGAAAAAATAAGGCTCAAATCCAAATTATTTACCTATCGTACTGTGTTTTTTGCAACAAACTAATTGAATTCATTTTTTTAAATTGCAGATTACTAAATGAGTTCTTTGATTAATAATGATGATCACATATCAAAAACCGTTAATGAGATGATAATAAAATGTTATTTATTACTCATGTAATTTATAGAATTAAATTAGGTTATATTAACTATTTCATTAATTTAATAGTGTCAGGGCTTGTACCGCGCATTGAGGAGTCGTGTGAATGGTGTAGGCTATTTGCTGGATGAGTGCCTCATGCCATACTTGGAGGGACATCTACGGGGTTAACAAGAGGGGGAAACATGGAAATAATTGGGCGGTAGTACATCAACAATATATTGGATTGTGGAATAAGAGGATGGGGCGGATACCTCAGATGGATCGTTGTTTCGATCTGCAACCCTCGTTACAGTACATACAGTGGTACTCTAAGATGGGGAAATTGTATTTATTTGGTGGGCAGTCAGTGATAGTCCCCCTACACATGACATGACTTGGGCAACCGTTCCATCCCTTTCGAAATCCGTCTCCTGCATCTGAGCCAGACCCAAAGCCACATTTTGAGGGTAGTTCTTATAATCTAAACTTGGGTTTGATGACTATTTCCCAGGTTCGTCAGGGCACAAATATCATTTAGAGTTTGATATCTTAAGCCCACTACCACAACATTACTCTACACCTCTTGGCCCATTACCACCGCAGTACTCCACTCCTTCCGGCCCAAGTTCAACGATGACATTTGGGGCATATGATTTTTCTTTTATGTTTAGCACACCCCCAAGTTTGGGTAAAAAGAATGTTGATCGCCGACCACAACAAAAATATACCCCTAGGACCACACCATCAAACCATCAGTCAAGTTTTGTATTTATTTAATTGTAGTAAAATATAAATGCAAAAATATAAACTTTGTAATTTTAAATGACATGTGTTGAAACAAACTTGGAACAAACTTTGTATTTATTTAATTGAGATTCATTGGAAAAAATTTTGTAATTTAAATTATATTCATTGCAACAAACTTGGAACAAACTTTGTTATAAATTAGATACATTAGAGTACATTAGCTCAATTTCTACTTGATTGCGACGATTGTCTAATATGGTAGGTTCGCTGCGGGTATTTACTCCAATTATGCCCAACTAATCCACATACGCCACAAAGCTTCCCATTGGTTTTCTCCCTTTGCCAAGTTGGTGGTCATATGACCATAGCAAAACCCCTCGTCGAAACTTTGAGCCTATTGCTACGGCTACATGGTACCCAACCACTGTCGGAAAGGCATGTTTGTTTCACCTTCCATGTCAATCTCAAGTCGAATCATCCTTTGCCGGAAAAGGTGTGGCTCTAGCTTGTATGTTGTAATTGTATTAATAAAAGATAAGTTACAATCTTGAATTAAAACATTAAAACATATATTGAAAAGATAGGGTCATCTTTTGCCCATTTTCACAACTTGTCTCTGCCAGTCTGCATTCTTATACTCTCGGTAGAAGTTAGCCGCGATATGTTGGATGCAGTAAAAGCTGTGTGCTGATTTATAAATGCTTAATTGTTGTTGGATTTTTAAGGTGGAGACCTTATGTTGTTATTAGTCCATTTTTAAGATAGTGGATGGTTAAATGATTAAATAACCTTAATGTATATTTGTCTTATATGTTTATTAAAAGGTTAGTTTGGTAAAGTAATAATTATGTTTAATAAGTTATAATAAACATGAAAATGGCCATCTAGTTATCATCCTTGGCCGAATATTAGCAAGAAAAGAAAAGGGAAAAAACACAAGGGTTCGGCACATTTTGATCTTGATTAAGGTATGAGTTATGTTTGATTTTTGATAATTTCTACGTTTTTGTAATCGTTGCTTCGTGCTCTAGCTAACCCATGTTGTAATTTTGTAAATTGATGATTTTTGTGAAATGTGCCATTGATGAAATGAGGAGCTTTGTGATGAGTGTTGGTGTTAGATGAAAGATATGTGTTTAATAAATATGCTTTGTTCTTGAATTTTTGATGAATTTAGCTAATTAGGGCTAAATTGAGAAAATAGCATTTTGAAGGACTAAACTGTGAGATAAATGAAATGTCTGGGCTTGTATGAGTATAGTGAAAATTTGGCTAGGCATGAGTACAAACAAATTAGGTGAATTTGATGATTTTGTGAGGTAGGGACTAAAGTGTTGAAATGTAAAAATGTGAGGGCTATTATGTAAAATGCCCTAAATATATGTGTTTGGACTAAAATGAATGATTTGGTAATTGAATGGATTGAATTTGAATATGTATAGACCAAGAGAGGAGAGGTTCGGGTCGAGATCGAGGCAAAGATAAGGTGCTCGAGTAATCGACTGCTTCGTTAGTTCGACATCCGAGGTAAGTTCGGATATAATACATGTTATTAAGATATGTTTTAGTATTATGGAATAAATATGTATATAATTATGAGAATTTAGATGCTATGTGCAAGATTTAATTAGATGGCACTAAGTGTGCGAAATTGAAATCGAAACAGAAATGAATAACACTGTGTGTGCGATGTTATGAAAGCTTCGGCTTATAGATTTGGCACTGTGTGTGCGATACTGAGATAAGTCGATTGAAAGAATAGGCACTAAGTGTGCGATGACGAATATGCTTCGAACATGTATATGGCACTGAGTGTGCGATTAAATTGAAAGAATATTAGAGGATGATCGACGTGTAATATCGAGCATTGAATAGCTTGGAAATTGAATAACTATGTGTTATCTAAGGTATGTATTGAACCTTTGTGGTTGATGAGTTTATAGATAAAGCTATGAATGGATGAATGAGTATTTTAGCTATGGATGATGAGCGAATTGATCTATGTGATGGTTATTATATACATTGATTTGAATTGATGAGATAATTATATTATATTTCGAACTTACTAAGATTTGGAAAGCTTACTGTGTGATTTGTTTCTTTGCTTTGCAGTGTCAGTAAAGCTAGCTCGAATCTGGGAATTGTCAGCATCTCAATCACACTATCGGCGATCTATTTTGGTACTTTTGGAAGGATGTACATAGTTGAAATATGGCATGTATAGGTTAGATATGTAAATTATGTATGAGATATGTAATATAGCCATGTGAGATGGGTAGATTAATGCTTGAAATATGCTAGTATGAATTTGGTATGTGAAGTGAGTTTTGGTATGTGTGGATAGCAATGGTTATGTCTTATGAATGGTAATTTTTGGGATAGATTGATGTTAGTATGACTAAGTGAATTTGAAGAAGATTCATATTTGGCATTGAATGTGTTTCAAGTAGTGTAAATTTAGTTCATAAGCTAATATGGTTATAAATGAGATTGTATGAGATGTTATGATGATCACTTGACATGAAATTGGTTGCTAAATTGTGTGTGAGTTTATGCTTAAATGTGCTTGTAGGACTGACCCTTGTGCGGGTGGCAAATTGGCCTTGTAAATGGCCTATTTTGTCACAAGGTTGTGGCACATAGGCATGCTTAGTGACCGTAGGGCTAAGTTAGTAGTTAGCTAAGAGTACACGGCCTTGGCATACGAGCGTGCTTGGTAGCCGTGTGGTTTCAATAGAATTGACCATGGCCTTGGCACACGGACGTGCCTAGTGACCGTGGGGCCAGGTCAGAATTGACCACGGCCAAGGTACATGGGCGTGCTTGGTGGCCGTGGAGTAAAGTCAGGTTCAAACACGGGGAAGACACACGGGAGTGTCTATCAGCCGTGGGAGGCACACGGTCTGCCTACACGACCCCTGAAACTTTGAAAAGTTTTAAATTTCTGAGAATTTCTATATGTGTTTCGGTTTAATCCCGACTGCTTTCTAATACGTGTTTGAGGTCTCGAAGACTTTCATAAGGGACTATATACTTATGAATGAATATGTTTGATTGATGTTTGACTTTGTGTCATGAAATAGTAATGAAATATTTCGGTTTTTTGGTAATGCCTCTTAACGCTATTTCGGCGACGGTCTCGGGTTAGGGGTGTTATAATAACACCCAACCACAAGGTATCAAAAGTACTAAAAGCACCACAATTTCAAAGCAACATTTACATGCCAAAATATCAACAAGCCATTAAACATAAGTCCACATATACATGCCATTATAACCTTGGCCAAAACATCAAAAACTACTGATATATTCGCTGAATAGTATAATAGGTCTTCGATGAGTTTCCAAACTGATCGAGCTTCCGATATAAAACATAGGAAAGAAAACTATGTAAGCATATAATGCTTAGTAAGTTCGTAAATCATGAATATAGCTTACCATTTCAATGCATAACCTTATAATTTAAAGATGATTCAATCCAACATAAGCTTGGCACAAGCCTAAGATCATCAACAACCCATGTTAGTACTTTAACACATAACTCAATAGAATTATTACATGGTAAGGTAGATTACATGACCATAGTGCCATTGAATCCATACTTTCCATAAACATAAATATGCATACATTGATCATTATCATTTCATACCCTTCCTTAAATTCATAACATAGTCGATTGGAACAATTACCGTTCCTTCCCTTTTCATGTCCATTGAACCACTTAGAATAACATCGGATACGCGAGAAAGCTCGCACAAAGTGTGGTAAACATTTGGTCAAATCATTCCTTTCCTTTTCCTTTACATCGTAGCTCACACGAGTTATAAAATGGGTCTACTCACACAAGCTGACGAGCATTCGCAACAAATGCAGGACCTCAGCCATCGGTAGGATATTCAAGACCAGCACTCGAAAGATGGTAACCCTAATGACATGTCATTTGTATCCTGTATATTCCTAAGGTTCAAACGGGACTTGATAATCATCGTACCATTGTTGGATTTCCATAATTTATTTACATGATAAATAGCATAATAACACATATATTAAAATAACATTAAAACGTTATTTAAACATATGAACTTACCTCGATTACAAAGTTGTCGAAATAAGATCAACTAATCCGAGGCTTTAGTTTTTCCTCGATCTAGATCTGTACAAGGTATTATCTTGATCTAATTAAGCAAATTCAGTTCATTTAATACTCATACTATTCAATTTAGTAAAAAATTCATACTTTTGTAAAATTACACTTTGCCCCTAATATTTTAACTTCTTTATAATTTAGTCCTTAAGTTTGTAAATTGAAATTTATGCAATTTCATCCACATTTCATGCTAGTCGAATTACCTAGGGACTTATATCAACCCATACAAACCATCATTTCACAATTTTATCATGATATATTACTACTTTTACAAATAAATCCCTAAATGATAATTTCATCAAAAATCACTTTTCAAAACTTGTTTATTTAGCAACAAGGACTCGTAATCTTTCATTAAATTTCAAGAATCATGAAAACATGCTCATGGAAAAACTCTAAACCTTAAAAAATTTTGCAAATTAGTCCCTGGGCTAGCTAGATTAAGCTACGACGACTTTAAAAACATAAAAATAATAAAAACCGGAACAAATTTCACTTACATGCAAGATAAGAGAGTTAGCTGGATGCTTTAAACCCTAAAATGGTGTTCTTGGTCTTCAAAATCGGTGGAAAGAAGAAGATGAATGAAAAATGGAATTTGTTTTGTTAAATTTTAACTTTAATGACCTAATTACCAAAATAACCTTCAAAAACTTTAATAATTTCAATAAAACCAATCCATGAATGTCCACTAACTATATAAATGGTCTATCACTTTAAAGTTTCATAGCTATTTGATACCTTTAGCTACTAGAAATCTACTTTTGCATCTTTTACGATTTAGTTCTTTTTACTTAATTAAGCATGCAAACCTCAAAATTTCTTAACAAAATTTTTATACGACCTTACTAATAAACCATAGACATCAAAATAATAATAAAAATAAATATTTACTCATCGGATTTGTGGTCCCAAAGCCACTATTCTGATTTTACTGAAAACAGGCTATTACACCACACCACCGTCTCGTCTCATGCACATCAAATAGGGAACTAGATCCAAGCAATCCGATATTCTTTTGTTATCCTGTATAAGTTTTAAGTCATCTAATTAGTTAATTGACATTGTTACATGCAAATTATTCATTAATCGGTTTTACATACAGTTAGAATCATGTATAAGGGCTATTTAGCAAAACTTCATAAATTGCTTGTAGGTATCGATATTGACATTTAGGTACTGATATTTTCTTTGAGTGGTTTCAGTACTAGTTGGAAAAATGATACCAAAGTAGCTTACTGGTTTCTGGCCAAAAATCCCAATTATTGAAAATTATCGGTACTTGTTATAAATTATTGATACTTTAGCCCCGAGTATTGATACTCCAGATAAGGTATCGATACCAAGTCTCTATTCTGTTTTCCTATACATTTTAATTCACAGATGTATCGATTTTCAAAGCCAACTATTGATACCTATACTATTGAAGGTAAAAATGCAACATAGAAGAGCAAATAGTTCATTTCAAATAGTTCCTAAGCAACATGCATCAAGTAATTTGTTTATTTCATCATGCTATGGCTAAATTTATTAGCCCAAAGTGTCCAATCATCCAAGCAGGAATCATTATGCCAACATCAATGTTTAAAAATTCTAACATAAAATAACATGAAATTCTTATAAGCCAAATCAAAATGTTTAAAGATCAATAACCCAAAATAGTTCTACCACATTGCCTATTTCCCCAATACGAATATAAATAATAGAGCACTTACGATAAATAACCAGTCTTCCTTGGATCACTCCCTCAGAACCACACTGCCCACATCGTGACATCGTTAATCTGCATATGTTGAAATGAGTGGATGAGCTTCAACAAGCTTAGTAAATGGAAGGAATTTCCACAACGCAAACATAACATCATGAAACACAACCAATCATTTACTTACAAGTACCTTATTATTAAGTCTAACATCATATAGTATTAAATCATGCATCGTCTAATAGTTCATTCTCACAACGCATACATACTTATTCAAGCATAGAACATATTCCACACGATTACATAAAATATGATAAGATGGCACTTGGATTATGAAACATAGAGTGAGCTTTATCATTACACATCAGATACATGAATCTCTATTACACCACAGAGACTCATATCAAGCATGTCCCAAAAGTGAAGCATTTAGCTAACACTATCCTTATTTCCTTTCACATGTCCTGTTGAATAGAGCTTAGCTCACATTCCATTATCCCTCCAAACATGTCCCAGGGCCTCAACGCCCAAAACCACTATACATATAAGTGAGTACTCACAAATCCTATAACATGCCAACTATATCCAATGGTTCCAAGATCACAAGACCAAAATATCTGAAAACAACACATATTACTTACCCATTATCCGTGCACCATCACTGCATATTAGCATCTTTTGCAAAACACTAGCATAGTCATATAACAGATATATTACACATTTATTTTATGTATATAATTGCACTTTACACAATAATCACCATACTCACTTATCACATTTCATGCACAATACGTAACCACAAGGTAATTATAGGTTCAAGAAAACTTATGCTCAGGACTTAGAGTAGGGGTTTAGGCTACATCTAAATTCCCAAATAACACATGGCTCGTGTTTACGAGTAGCAATTCCATATACTCACCACTTTATGCTTTTGTCAAAAAGCTGAAAGTTCAACTAACTCTTTCCTAGCTCGTAGCAAGCTTTAACGGAACTGAAGCTTTGTACAAAAAAAAAATCATACAATAACCACAATCAAATAACAACCAAAAATTCACTCAAACCAACTAAAAAACAAGCTTTAAGCTAAGTTCCCATGTAACTTGAACTATTAACATAACAAACTTTAAATTCTAATATCTCAGTCTATACTCAATCTTTTTTCCTAAAATCAGTTCCGTTCATCTAATTAATCATCCACGCCTAATTTGAAACCTTCAAACTAGACAAATCTACTCAATTCATGGTATCAACATATTTCGACATCTTTTAGGCAATTTTCAAAAATTCATTAAAACATGAGAAATCATTAATGAAACTTCAAGGTAAGTATAAAAACCTTTTAATCATGCTAAAACAAGTTGAAAAACACTTTGAAACCATGTTTTATGCAAAATCCCAAAATCCACCTCGATTTTTGGCTTTTATTTAAAACATGCAACTTGAGGGCTAATAATTCAGTTATAAGGATTAGATATCATTAGAAACTCATAGAAATTCGAAATGTTACCTTTGATAGAAGATTAGATGAGTTTTGACGTAATTCCGAAAAACCCACGTTTGGAGAAGATGATGAAATCTATGGAGTTTTGGGTGTTTTTATTGAAGATTTATGATGGTAAATGACTTGGGAATGGTAGGAAATCAATGTATTGTGGTTTGGGAATAAGAAATCGGTTTAAAACTCAAAGGGAATGGCAAGGGTGGCACAAGATTGAAAGGAGATTAAATAATTGTGAAAAGTGTGGGTGGGGGTGACTTTTAGGTTCAATTTTAAAAACTGGTTAAATTGCTACATAAATGCTCACCGTTTTGACCCTTTCACAAATAAGTTCCTTTTCTAAAGTTAAAGACATTTAATACTTATTTTCAAAAATTGACTTAACTTTATGAAAACCATTGTCGAAAACATTATCGAGTACCAACCTTACAAAATTTTGAGCTCATCTAGGCCAAAATTCCTAAAATATCCTAAAAACTCCAAGGCCCTATTTGGGGTGTGACAATACCTCCGCAGGTTCGTCAAGAAGAATTCCCATGATTCCATGTTCTCCTTGTCCACAATGACAAACACTATCGGGAGCACATTTTTGTTCCCGTTTTAACGAACCGCAATAAGCATGATCTGTGTATATTTTCCATATAGCCAGGTCTGTCTACCTACAAAAGCAGCTTGCAGTGGGGAAATGCTCGCATGCATGGATCAAACGTCTAGAACATTCATTGGAAAATTCTTTTTCTCGATTGTAGTTGGTCATTCGGGTCGTAATAAGGTTGTGTCTGCAACTCAATGGCAGTCCCCGACACGTACTCCCGCATAGCGACTATCCACCATTGTTGTTCATTGTACGACGTATTGATATCTCCGTACAATTTCTCTATTGCCATCTGTTTAGCTATCCATGCTTTTTGATATGATACTCGATACTGGAATCGTGCATGTATTTCAGCAATCAGTACCAAAAATTTAATGGTCGACATGTCCCTTACCATTGGCATGATGCATGTACAGATAGTTTTGGAATTAAGTTTCCAGTGGTCTTCTATCATACGTGTTGAAATGCATGTGTGAGACTTAACAAATTTTCGTATCTCCCACGTCTACGACTTCTGGATAAATGTAGCTCGTACCCACCAATTGTAGCCTTTTGTCGACCTCCAACACTCCCAAATATATAATGTCGGTTTAGACACGACGACTTTGTAGTCCATTGACACATTCATGCTATACCGCTTAATGGAAAATACGCACTCTTCCTTGCTTTTGAATTTTTGGCCCATGAAAAACTCCTCAGGATCAAAATCTATGGCTAGCCTGTGAACAGGTAGTATATCAGGGTACTCTAGGAACTCGGTTGCGTGCACCGCATCGAGGTCTCTAAGTGACATGTGTGCCCTAGGATTATTGTGTATCACAATACGTTGAGTCTGGTTCCCGATTAAAGATGCGTTAATGTTTCCATCTTCATTCATGCCTTCGTCATCAATATCATTCTGGACCTCATTCACATCGGGATCACTATTATTATCGACCTCGTTATCAGAAGGATCACTACTATCGTATCCATCATCACCAACCACATCAGTCTTGGGTGCAACATTAAGATTGATGTTATCTCGCGTACAATCGATTGACTATCAACGTACGATATCGGAACCACCATACATGACTTTTAAGCTCCATGTTCTTAACCTAATGGAGTGGGATCTTCAGTTGGTCCACACCAGCTAACTCGGCAAATAACTGAATTGGTGCATTTTGGTCGCGATTCCCAAGATGAAGAGCGATCATTGTCTCCATGTCTTCATCGCCTACAAGTTCAATCTCCATGAATTTGATGGGATATGTTGAAACTGGAAACTTGTAGAAAAGTTTTGAGATCCTTCTCCCACAATGACTAATAATTTTTGCACTAATCCTTTCCTTCATATCATCAAATGAGACATTTATATTAAATCTCATTGCTATTTGTTGGTGACATTCAAATATACATGCAACTGTTGTTGTTAAAATTACTCTATCGAAATAAACACATACGAAAAACTGATTATCCATCTTCAATACTAAATTTGTTAAAAAATAAATAAAAATTCTCAATACAATTTTGAACAGTGAAAAAAAAAGACCAACATTATATCAATATGCAAAACTTTTTCATTCATAAGCTCAGACTTTTTTTAGTTCTTATTTTGTACATGTACAACCATATTTACTCTTTTTTTTTTACATTCTCCACTCTCTAACGTCTACTTTATCTTTACATTTAACCACTTAAACTCATTTCTACGTTTTCTTCCATCTCCAATTCTGGATCTTCCTCCAAGAAATTCTCTATATTAAATTCTGAATTCTTTTCAAATTCATTTTCTACAATCCAATTTGGAAATTCCTCATGATCTTCTTCCTCTTCAATCTTTATAATCGGTATTGAATTTATAAATTCTCTTGGTAATTTTCTAACAACTAATTTATCCACCCATGGCATGTCAAAGACATTTTGCTTCGTAGTCAACTTTCGCAAACCTACACACTCTCTCGCTATTTTCATTGCTCCATAAAAGATTATAAACTTCACGAAGTATATAACTATATTCCAATAGGTTCGTGGTACAATGTCTTCCAAAGTTGGGTTGAAATCATTTGATGCTCCTGTTCTATTAATTTCTCTCTAAGGGTCAAGTATTGCACATTATTCTTTCTAATCAGTTCATGACCCTACCATAACACTTCTTGCATATTTTGATTTACGGTAATAAGGTGTTAAATGATGTCTTCTTCTGGTTTCATTCTATAATCTTGCAATTCTCTCACCATCTTATCAACTTTCTCCCTTTGTGCTGAAGTTGTTATCTCATCAAGCAATTTCAGATTTATTGCCATTTCTATCAATTATATGATAGAAAATATTTTTTTTCGAATTTCATTATTTATCTATTTTCCTCTGATGTCATCACTAACTAACAATTAATTTATAATAGTTACTAACAAAACAACTTTAAAATAAATTAAAAAGAACCTAAAAATTACATTCATAACAAATCACAATAAACAAACTAAACAAATTACTAATAAAATAATTTATAATAATTCCCAATCCCTTCTATTTAAAATAACAAACAAACTACCTTATGCTTCATCTTTAAAAAAACAAACATATTTCTCTTCTTCTTTCTTTTCTCTTTTTTCTTTTTTCTTCTTTCTTTCTTTCTTTTTTCTCCCTCTTTTCTTCTTTACTGCTACTTTTTTTATTACCATTTCTCTTCTTCTTCTCTACGAGGGGGACCATGGTTATAAGGTCCCCAAATCTGCTCCCTCCAGTGTTGCCTTCCAGGGAGGGGTCACTAGTGTCGCTTGTCAATGAGGCATGACTAGTGCCGCCTACCTATGTGGCGCCACTCTTAGTATTTTATTTCGTATTTCTATATTTTAAAACTAGGTTTATACCAAACCCACCCATTAAAATTTTGATTTTTTAGAATAAAAACATTTCTTTGTCAGAAAAAAATAGGGTGGTGCGCCTATGCACCACCTCCACCCCACAAATGACCCATTTTCGTATGTAATTGAGCATGTATACCATTTTAGATTTTAATTATTTATTTTATATTATTGGTGTAAAAAGGCCACAAAATGAACTCCACTAAAAATTATTTAACCAAATGACCTATATTTTGCACAACCACAGTAGGTGGCATCACCTACTTTTTCTCTTAATCATCACCCAATAATCAGGTAAAATAAAGCCTATAGGCTTGTTTTTAATATTTAATTAAGGTTTTATGCCAATTTTAAAATTAATTAGGGATATAAGCCAATTTAACTAGAAAGCGCGTTCAACTGGATGCACTTTTCGGTTCTCTCTCTTAAGGTTAGAGTTTTAATTCTATTAGGGTTAGGGTTTTTAGGTTTTAGGGTATTTTGAAAGTGTTCAGCGTTTTCGACTAAAAAGACTAAAATTCTTAGGTAGTTTTGAGAGGTCAGGGATGTGATAACGTGTCTCAACACATATACATTTCATATGTCATAGCGGGATAGGACCATGACCTTAGAAATCCATTGTGAGGATGTAACAACCCTAACCCGTATCCGTTGTCGGAATAGGGTTACGAAGCATTACCGAAGATTTCAATTCAAAACGATCAAAAATTTAAAACATTCAATTTACATCATCAATCATAGAAAAACCAATCAAACACATACATATTGTCCCTTATTCAAGCCCTCGAGGCCCTAAAAACACATTAGAAACAAATTGGGACTAAATCAAAAACATATAGAATTTTTCAGAAAAAGGTGAAAATTTTCAAACTACAGGGGTCACACGGCCGTGTGGCCAGACCATGTGACCTACACGGCTGAGACACACGCTCGTGTCTCAGGCTATGTGGACATTTGAAGTAGGGACACGCGACTATGTCCCAGCCTGTGTCTGTGCCCGTGTAAGTCTCTGTCTTGGGTTACACGGCCAAGCCACACGCCGGTGTGCTAGGCCGTGTACCCATCGAAATGGCATCACACGCCTGTGTGCCAAGCCGTGTGCTAGGCCATGTAACTGCTTGACTTGCAACCATTTTGTAAGCTACAAGGGACACACGACCGTGTCGCATGGTTGTGTGTCACACACGACTGAGACACATGCCTGTGTCTCTGGCTATGTGGACGAAAAGACCATTCCCAAGCCATTTTTCTCACCCATTCATGCATATACCTACAATCAATTTTCTGCATATAAAAATGCCTTCAAATTGCACTAAAACATGCAAAATCAAGCTATCCAAATAAGGTACATAAGCATGCAACCAATATGCCTAAAAGGCACCTCAATCACCATAATTAAACATATATAACCGTATGCATAGTTTGGCCAAAAGTTCAACTAACATATTGCTAAGTTTATGCCAAAACTTACCACTTTATTTACCAATCTAATTCACACCAAAAGTACCTAATATACTATTTAACACCTAGCACCATTAGCCATATATGTCATTTATAACCAATATACCAAATCACCACATTTAAACATATCAAAAGACAATTTACAACAAAAATGTTTAACTACCATTTTAACTTCCATCATATAGTTACCATAAACACCAAAACAACAACCATTAAAAGGCTAAATATATACATGCCAACTTAACAACATTTCATAATTCAAAATACCAAATTTACTAGCCAAAACATAATGGCTATACCATCAACCAAAACACCTATACATGCCATTATAACCAAAACTTAGAAACACCAAAATCTACTGACTTAGCAAATGGATAGTGTGGTAGGTCTCCAACGACTTTCCAACCTGAATGAGCTTATGATTAACTCCAACATAGAAAATAAACACAAGATAAGCATCTTATGCTTAGTAAGTTCATAGTATACAAACTATGCTTATCAACACATTGCATAATCTTAAAATACATATGTATCAATCCAACATGAGAATAAATGATTCATTCACTTAAATCAAGTGAATTATACTTCTCATTGCCATGGATAACACATACTTCCTACCTTCCATAGTAATAAGGTAAATTGCATCAATTGTTCTTATCGAAGCTCACACGAGTAAAATCACGATGGTTATTGATCGGCTGTTTAATGTTACAGCAATAATGTAACATGCCCAAACCTGGCCTAGACGCTATGGCCGAATCTGATGATGTCACATCAAAGGAAGATCTCAAAACGACTCTGTTTAGCTGAAAACTTAGGTTTAAGGTTTAAAAGCCCAAAACTCTTGAATCTTGTTAAGTTAAGATGAAAAGCCCATATTTTAATAAAACGTCCATATGTTGGGTTATTTCGAAAATCATGTTCGATCTTAAGAAATTAAATTAAGTTTAGTAAATAAACAGTAACAAGAAAACCCATAAGTACAGTCAATTTAGAGTTACAAGGCCTTATTACAACCCAACGAAAATGAAGTGATTAAAATAATAAAGTTATACAAAATAAAGTAACAAAACGTCTAAATCACTTGCAATGTGGCCAACTTCGAGTCCCCTTCCACGTCGAACTGTCTATTGTGCATCACCTGAAACATTAAATAGAAGGGTGTGAGTTTCGAAACTCAGTGTGTACAACCCTTGGCATTCAATACAATATACAATTATCACATTGGGCCTAAGCCCTATCACAATCGGTGGTCTTGGGCCTTAACCCATAATGACCTCATATCATTTCATATGGAAACAAGGTTATGCAAAACCCTCCCCAAAAATCCATCCGCTACACACCATTTCCCTTCCAACCTTATGCACTTGTGGGGATTTCTAAATCGACCCACCCCTCCTTGCACTCCAATGGTAGCACTAATAGCGGCACTACTCAACGTTGCAGTAAATCTGCTAATCATATAATGGGCTTAGAGCCACCGATGGATCCACGATTGTCAAGCGACTATGCGATCCTCAAATTCTTCCTCTGTACCATGTTTCCCACCCATATGCATCCTAAACAGATTATTGTATGAATGCAACAAGCATATGAGTAACATCCATAAAACTCATACTCATCACATAGGGGTATTCTAGTCATTCTACCCTACAGGGGTATTCTCGTAATTTTACCCTACAGGGGTATCCTCGTAATTTCTTGCAGGTCGAGTTTTAACTATGAACTTTGGCCCATCAACAAGTCCTCGCGGCTAAAATGAACAGACACTATGCACCAGGTAGGATACCAGAGAAGAGGAGGTGGGCCACTAGGATCGCTTAAGCACCAAGCTCTCCCTAGATCTAATCCTAGACATGCATATGTCCATTGCCACACCTTAACCTATCGACTTGTCCACAGACATGTTTAATTATTACAAGAATTTTATGTTATTCAAGAGTTTGTCAAACTAGGCCTAGAGTCCATTAAACCCTAACATATATTTCTAAAATCTCTTAAGGCCCATTAAGCCTATTTCATGTCATATAGCCCATTAAGCCAATTTCATGCTCATATAGCCTACTGGGCTCAATTGCGATCCAATCATACCACCGTTCATGCCAATTCATTATTCATGCTCACATATCAACCATTGCTATTTTGGGCCCACAAGTTCGGCAGGCCCATTTAGCACTTTCGGCTTTCAGCTTTTTGGCGTTGCCGATATCGTGTGTGTAATGTTTGTACACACCTGGTAACCACGCTGCTGTAAACCCCTTAATCACGAACCTACAATCGACATCACTTAACGATTAATCATGGCTTAATACACACTTTATCAAAAACCGAAACCTCACCGTAACCTTACCGTGTGCCACACATTCTAGTAGCCCTTCCTTTGCTACTATTTGCGATTATCCTCTAGATCTGCACCCAAACATATATCGTCAAAATCAAGTGACCCATTCCTCATAAGTCACCCCTATAAGCCATATTACATTCGGCCATTTACTAAACCACAACCGAGACGACTACACTTACCTCTTTTTAATGATCTTTACCTACCATGTAATATCCCGGGTTAGGGGGTTATTTTGGTTGTGCATGTTATTGCCTGTATGTGGTGTGCTGTGTTGCTATTTTTATGTCTTAGGGGCTTAGCTATAGCTTAGGTGTATGCCTGAGTAAATTAGAAAATTTTGGTTTTTGGGTATTAGGTGAAGGGAGCTGAGGAAGCTGGGGTTTAAGAATTATTTTCGTGGTTTTATTGCACAAATAAAGTGTTGGCAAAGTGGTTGAGCAAGGTGCTACTTGGGAGCTAGGTGGCGTCATTCGCAGGGGGGGTGGAGGCCTTGTGTTCGAGCTGCGGAGTGGCCATTTTTGGCACTCTTTTTTTGGACGGCATGGAGGAAGAGGTTGGGAGCAACTTGAATTCCTCCTATGACTTGGTCTCCACTTTCAAATGGAAGGTGTGGAGTGAAGATAGGAGTGTGACTTGGTCCACTCAATTCAAATGAGTGTATGGGAGCTTTTGGGGGGATTGTGGCCGAAATTTGGGGATGTTGGAGGGGGAAGTGACGGCTAGGTAGTGTGTTGTGGGGTAGTGCCGAATGTACCTTGGCACTTTGGGTGATTTTCGGCAATGAAACAATTGGTAAGGCCACACTTTTGGTTTTCTTTCTTTTTGTCAAAACAAACCGAATCCTCTCTTTTGTCAATAGCCAACCGAAGCTACATTTGCACTTTTCATTCTCTCTTCATCTTTTTGTTGAAACCGAAAAGTTCATGTGCTTATTGCCGAAATTGCTTGCTCTTCCTAGCATTTCTTGACAGCCGAATTATCTAATTGTTCTCCTCATTTTCTTTGTGCCGAAACTACAAACATTTTGTTTCTCCAACCTTTACTTTCTCTCCTAAGCACTGTAGCCGAAACTCTATTCTTTAAACACCCTCTTCATTTCATTTCTTCTCAAACCGAAAAGCACCTATCTCTTTTCCATTTTCTCCTCTTGTCAAGACCTTGGCCGATTCTCTTCTTGGACGCATCTTCCTTTTCTTCATTTTAAGGTACTAGCCGAACCCTCCCTTGTGCTGCCGAAATTCTCTCCTATCATTTGTTCTTACTTTGGCCGAATATCAACTCCTCACCTTGTGGTTCTCTCTTGGCCGAGCAGTGGGTGGTATTGGTAAGAGTTGGACCGAATGGTCATTTTTCCCCTCTCCTTTTAGTCTTTGCCGATTTTGGATTGTGTTAATAAGAGTTAATCCGTGGGTGTTGAAACCGTTGTTCGCTGTAGGCCATCTGGATTTTTGGATTCAATCAGGTGGAGCTTTCGTTCTTGGATTAATCGATTGGTAAGTTGGGGGTAAACGATTGGGTTGTTAGTTCATTCTTTTAATTTCGTTTAATCAGGAGTTGTAAATGATTAACCGTTCTCTTGTGAAGGTGTGTTCGATTGTGGGTAGAAGAACCACTGTGGTTCGGGTTTGGGAGGAAACCAAACCAAGTGAAAGTAAGGGTTCGACATTAATCCTTTTTGGTTAGTTGATGTTGGCCGAATATTGTGGTTACTCAATGGTTTTCTTTTGGCCGATTCTAGGAGCCAGATAGTCAAGGGACTCAGAGTGATTCGTAGGGATTTTTAGACTCGGATTTACCAGGTGTGTAACTAACACACCCTCTACTTAGTAATGTTCTTAATAAACCTGATTGCTTAATAAGATTTAAACAGTGTGAAGGATAATTGGATACCCAAAAAGGGGTATGAGTACGATTCGGGTAAGTTGTTCTATGATGAGTATTAATAATGGTACCTGATATCATGATTTATGTATGCATGCTATGAGTTGTAATACTTGATATGTTGGCATGATATGCATGGATTGTATGAGATGCATAATTCCATGAGTATGATATGTATGGGTGATACGAGAGGAGGGAGCAGTGATATATTGTGCTGACGAGCACCAGTGCTTTGGTAGCACACTTTGTGACTTTGGGTCACCAGAGGTTTGGCACCTCCAGAGGTTTGGTACCTCAGCGTCTCGTCCCAGTGGCTCAGTACCACAGTGGGTTGGCCCCACAGATGATTATACGGGATTGACGCCAGTGTTTTGGTAACACACGATGGGTTGGCCCCATCACCAGATTTGTGACTACGGTCACCAGTGCTTTGGTAGCACACTGTGTCTTTGGGACACCAGAGGTTTGGCACCTCATTGCGACTTGTCCCTGTGGTTTGACCACCGTGGGTTGGCCCCACTTGAGATATGGGATCGTCTGCTAGTGATTTGGTATCACACGATGGGTTGGCCCCATCATCATTGGATTTGTGACTTCGGTCACCAGTGCTTTGGTAGCACAATTGTGTCTTTGGGACACCAGTGCTTTGGTAGCACATTGACGGACATTGTGTCTTTGGGACACCAGTGCTTTGGTAGCACATTGTGACTATATGTCACCAGTGGTTTGGCACCACCAGTGGTTTGGTACCACACGGGGTAGAAAAGGTGATATGGATGGTTAGGATCGGGTTGCATTGATTATATTGCTATGTATGACGTGTGTTAGCATGTTGTTCTTCGGGAGTGGGATTTACACACTGAGTCACTCGACTCACCCTCTCCTTTGACATTTCAGGTGACTCGTAGACGCGGACAAGGAGCCGGGATGGACTCGGGGTGCACATGCCATGCATTAATAAAAGATTTTCTCAGATTCTACTATTTGGGTACTTTAGTTTATTACTTTAAATTGAGTTTTATTACGGATTGTAAAAGGCCTTTTAAGTTATGTTTCATGTTGTTTATATTTTAAGCTGATTTCGATATGCTTCAACAAAATAACTCGGAATAAATTTTACTAAAAGTTGGAAAGATAAAGTTTTCAAAACTATAACGCAACGTGTTCTTAAACTATACCATCGGGTATCACACTAAGTCTTTTGATAAACAAATACAACTGGATCCCAAACCAAACTTGTAGTTCTTCTAAGGTTAAAGGTGTTTTATGTATCACTAAGAAACTAATGAGGTTTTAAATGGTTTAAACTCATTTTAACTACAAATTCTGGCTAAGTTTTTAAAATCTTCGGGTTTCAAATGCATCAACAGTTTTCAAACAAGACCACTCCAATTTGTTTTGAACATTCTGTGTTTTCACTCAGCTTGCAAACAGAAAAAATTTAGTTTTTCAAAAACATTTTCCCCGTAGCATACCAGATTCGGACGTGGTGTCTTGTCCGGGTTTGGGGTGTTACATTTGTGGTATCAGAGCCAAGTTCAAAGGCTCGGCTGTGGGCCTGAGGCCCAAAATGGTTTTCAGAAGTCTGTTTGAGTGTTGTTTTAAAAGTATGGTTGGAAAGGCATGGCACCGAGTCTCCGGCACCAGTTCGCCCAGGTAAGTACCCCGGACTATTCTTTGTGAATTGATTGGATATGATATGATTGATGACTAGCAATAGTATGCTACTTTAGAGATTGAAACTGATAGGATTCTGTGAACTTGCGAAAACAAATCTTCTTTAATGTTCATAAGACTTGCCTTTAAACAAGTGGAATAAACACTGATGCATAAAATTCTTAATCAGATACGTAGAAAGATTTGACATGAGCACTCGAGGCGGACGTGGTCGTAATACTCGTGGTAGAGGTAGGGGTAGGATGACGGTTTCTGAGCCCGTAGGATCTGGGCAGGGTTCAGAAAATGAGATACCGGTTCCGCCACCAGCTGGAGGTGGTGAGTTCCAAGATCAGACTGGGGACGACGCAGTGTCACAGGCGATGCTGCGAGTGTTGGAAAGGGTAGCTGGGGCAAGTGGTGGTGCAGGAGTTAGGAAATCTGTTCCTGAGCGACTCCGGGCTAACGGGGCCGAATTCTTCCGAGGTGTTTCGGGTGTTGCTCCTAGCACTGCTAAATACTGGCTGGAGGCAACTGAGCGGATCATGGATGATCTGGACCTGACAGCTGAAGAGAAGCTGAAGGGTATTGTATCGCTTCTCCGGGATGAGTCATATCAGTGGTGGCTCACGGTACGGGATAGTGTGGCAGCAGAGGATTTGACATGGGACTATTTCAGGGCTGCTTATCAAAAGAAGTATATCGGGGCTAGTTACATCGACTCCCAGAGAAAGGCATTTCTGAGGCTTGTTCAGGGAAGTAAATCTGTTGCTGAGTACGAGGCTGAGTTCCTGAAGCTGAGTAGGTATGCCAGGGGCATCGTAGCCACTGAGCATGAAAGGTGTGTTCGTTTCGAGGATGGTCTGCGAGACGAGTTGAGGCTGCTGATTGCTCCACAGCAGGAGCGCGAGTTTGCTGTCTTAGTTGAGAAGGCTAAGGTAGCCGAGGGTGTTAAGGAGTCAGTGCGGCAGAGTATGGACAGGAGTAGGCTTAAGAGGAGCTTTGGGTCTTCTGGTTCGTCGGGTAATCCGCAGAAGAGGGCTAGACCGAGTGGGCAGAATCAGTCTGCTAGGTTTGTTGCTGCTAGACAGGGACCGCCGCAGTGTAATCAGTGTGGGAAATCTCATTGGGGTGGTTGCTGGACTGGAGGTAAAGGTTGCTTCGAGTGTGGTTCTCTGGAGCATCGCATTAGGGATTGTCCGCGTAGGATGGCCAGGATTCAGTCTGAGAGTCAGGGCCGTAATCAGTTCAGAGGTAATGGACCGCCACCGCAGAGGGGCCGTGGTAATGGCAGAGGTGGTTATGGATCTGGTCGGGGCCGTGGAGCACCGGGCAGAGGTGCGGGTAGTTCTGATGCCAGACAGCCTGGGTTGGTTTATGCTGCGAGGCGCCGAGAGGAGGGCGACGCACCGGACGTCATAACCGGTACGTTTTTGATTTTTGGTACTCCTTATACTGCTTTAATTGATGTGGGTTCTACGCACTCTTATGTTGCCAGTAGTATAGTAGAGACAATGGACTTAGACTCTGAGATATCTTCTAGGCAGATGACTGTGATTAGTCCTCTAGGTCACTCTGTAGTAGTAGATAAACTGTTTAGAGATGTACCTCTAGAACTCCAAGGGGTAGTATTTGCTGCTGATCTGATGGAACTGCCGTTTGGGGAGTTCGATCTGATTCTCGGGATGGATTGGTTGGTCAAGTATCAGGCGAGGTTGGATTGCGCGGCCAAGCGCATGGTTCTTAAGTCGGGTGATGGTGTTGAGGTGGCTATGATAGGTAATAGGAGAGATTACTTATCAAATGTGGTGTCTGCTCTGAAAGCGGAGAAGATGGTTAGGAAGGGCTGCGAAGCGTACGTGGTTCATGTGTATGCCTTGGAGGCTAAAGAGTCTGCTGTTGAGAAGGTTCGTACTGTTAAGGAATTTGCTGATGTGTTTCCTGAGGAACTTCCGGGTTTGCCGCCAGATCGTGAGGTAGAGTTCGGGATTGATCTGTTACCCGGGACTGCGCCAGTGTCTATTGCTCCGTATAGAATGGCACCAAAGGAGTTGGTGGAGCTTAAGGCTCAGATCCAGGAGTTATTGGATCGAGGTTTTATCAGGCCAAGTGTTTCGCCGTGGGGTGCGCCGGTACTTTTTGTTAAGAAGAAAGATGGTACGATGCGGATGTGCATAGACTACCGCCAGTTGAACAAGCTGACGATTAAAAACAAGTATCCGTTGCCACGGATAGATGACTTGTTTGATCAGCTGAAGGGTGCTGCGGTATTCTCGAAGATTGATCTGAGGTCTGGGTACCATCAGTTGAAGGTTAAGGAGGCTGATATCCATAAAACAGCGTTTCGGACTCGGTATGGGCACTACGAATTCCTGGTAATGCCATTTGGGTTGACTAACGCACCGGCAGCGTTTATGGATATGATGAATAGGGTGTTTCAGCAGTATCTGGATCAGTTCGTCGTGGTTTTCATAGACGACATCTTAGTGTACTCAAGGACAGAGGAAGAGCATGATGTGCATTTGAGGGTGGTGCTGCAGATTCTGAGGGAAAAGCAACTCTATGCTAAGTTCAGTAAATGCGAGTTCTGGCTTAGAGAAGTGACGTTCTTGGGTCATGTAGTGTCAGCTGAGGGTATTCGAGTAGATCCTCGTAAGATTGAGGCAGTTTTGGATTGGAAGCCGCCGAGGTCAGTGGCTGAGATTCGTAGTTTTCTGGGTTTGGCCGGATACTACCGAAGGTTTGTTGAGGGTTTCTCGTTGATAGCAGCGCCGATGACCAAGTTGTTAAGGAAAGAGGTTCCGTTTGTATGGACTGAGAAGCAGCAGGAGAGCTTCGATAAGTTAAAGAAGATTTTGACTGAGGCTCCGGTTTTAATTCAACCTGAGGCTGGTAAGGAATATACCGTGTACTGCGATGCATCACATACGGGTTTGGGTTGTGTGTTGATGCAGGAAGGTAAGGTTGTGGCTTACGCTTCTAGACAGCTGAGGCCACATGAGGTTAACTATCCGACGCACGATTTGGAGCTAGCGGCTGTAGTTTTCGCCTTAAAGATTTGGAGGCACTACTTATATGAGGAGAGATCGATAGTCTACACGGATCATAAGAGTCTGAAGTATTTACTGACTCAGAAGGATTTGAATTTGAGGCAGCGTAGATGGGTTGAGTTGCTGAAAGATTACGACTGCTCGATTGAGTATCATCCGGGCAAGGCTAACGTGGTAGCAGACGCGTTGAGCCGTAAGGTTGTTTCGGACTTAAGAGCATTGTTTGCCCATTTGAGCTTGTATAACGACGGGAGTATTTTGGCAGAGCTGCAGGTTAAGCCTACTTGGGTTGAGCAGATCAGGGAGAAACAGTTAGAGGATGAGGTTCTGAGTGCACGAAGGTTGCAAGTGCAGGATGGTGGTTTGGAGGGTTACAGCTTGTCTGGTGATGAGGTTCTGTGTTTTCAGGGTAAGGCTTGTATGCCTAAAGATGTTGAGCTGAGATAGAAGATTCTTCAGGACGCACATAGCAGTCCTCATGCTATGCATCCTGGAGGTAGCAAGATGTATAAGGATCTGAGAGAGCAGTTTTGGTGGCCTGGGTTGAAGAAAGAGGTAACAGAGTTTGTTGGGAAATGTCTGACTTGTCAGCAGGTCAAGGCGGAGCACCAGTTGCCGTCGGGTTTGCTTCAGCCTGTGAAGATTCCGCAGTGGAAGTGGGAGAGGATAACCATGGATTTTGTCAGTGGGTTACCGCTTACGCCAAGCAAGAAGGATTCAGTTTGGGTAGTGGTGGATCGTCTGACTAAATCAGCTCACTTTATTCCGGTGAGGGTTGACTACTCACTTCAGAAGCTAGCGAAGCTGTATGTTTCAGAGATAGTAAGGTTGCACGGTGTGCCAGTTTCGATAATCTCGGATAGGGATCCCAGGTTTACTTCAAGGTTCTGGAAAGCATTGCATCAAGCATTGGGTACTCGTTTGGATTTCAGCACGGCTTTTCACCCGCAGTCTGACGGTCAATCAGAAAGGGTTATTCAGATCTTAGAAGACATGCTGAGAGGTTGTGTCTTGGATTTCAGAGGTAGTTGGGAGGAGTTTCTACCATTAGCTGAGTTTGCTTACAACAACAGTTACCAAGCGAGCATCAAGATGGCACCGTATGAGGCGTTATATGGCAGGAAGTGTCGCTCACCTACTTGTTGGACGGAGTTAGGTGAACGCCAGTTGTTAGGACCTGAGTTGGTAGCTGAGACTGAGGACAAGGTTAAAGTGATTCAGACTCGATTAAAGGAAGCTTCGGACCGGCAGAAGTCTTATGCCGATCTTAAGCGAAGAGATATAGAGTTTGCTGTTGGGGATCGAGTGTTTCTGAAGGTCTCGCCTTGGAAGAAGGTTCTGAGGTTCGGGAAGAAAGGCAAGCTAAGTCCGAGGTTTATTGGGCCGTATAAGGTATTGAGACGAGTTGGGCCAGTAGCGTATCAGCTTGAGTTGCCAGCAGAGCTTAGTCAGATTCATGATGTTTTTCATGTTTCGATGCTTCGGAGGTATCGTTCGGATCCGTCGCATGTGGTAGCAGTGGAAGAGATCGAGGTAAATCCAGACTTGACTGTGGAAGAAGAGCCTGTACAGATTCTTGATCGGGATGTGAAGGTTCTGCGTAGGAAGTCTGTGCCTTTGGTTAAGGTACTTTGGCGGAATCATGGTGTAGAAGAAGCGACGTGGGAACCCGAGGATGCGATGAGACAGCAATACCCGCAACTCTTTTGATCAGGTAATTTCGAGGCCGAAATTATTTTTAAGGGGGGTAGAACTGTAATATCCCGGGTTAGGGGGTTATTTTGGTTGTGCATGTTATTGCCTGTATGTGGTGTGCTGTGTTGCTATTTTTATGTCTTAGGGGCTTAGCTATAGCTTAGGTGTATGCCTGAGTAAATTAGAAAATTTTGGTTTTTGGGTATTAGGTGAAGGGAGCTGAGGAAGCTGGGGTTTAAGAATTATTTTCGTGGTTTTATTGCACAAATAAAGTGTTGGCAAAGTGGTTGAGCAAGGTGCTACTTGGGAGCTAGGTGGCGTCATTCGCAGGGGGGGTGGAGGCCTTGTGTTCGAGCTGCGGAGTGGCCATTTTTGGCACTCTTTTTTTGGACGGCATGGAGGAAGAGGTTGGGAGCAACTTGAATTCCTCCTATGACTTGGTCTCCACTTTCAAATGGAAGGTGTGGAGTGAAGATAGGAGTGTGACTTGGTCCACTCAATTCAAATGAGTGTATGGGAGCTTTTGGGGGGATTGTGGCCGAAATTTGGGGATGTTGGAGGGGGAAGTGACGGCTAGGTAGTGTGTTGTGGGGTAGTGCCGAATGTACCTTGGCACTTTGGGTGATTTTCGGCAATGAAACAATTGGTAAGGCCACACTTTTGGTTTTCTTTCTTTTTGTCAAAACAAACCGAATCCTCTCTTTTGTCAATAGCCAACCGAAGCTACATTTGCACTTTTCATTCTCTCTTCATCTTTTTGTTGAAACCGAAAAGTTCATGTGCTTATTGCCGAAATTGCTTGCTCTTCCTAGCATTTCTTGACAGCCGAATTATCTAATTGTTCTCCTCATTTTCTTTGTGCCGAAACTACAAACATTTTGTTTCTCCAACCTTTACTTTCTCTCCTAAGCACTGTAGCCGAAACTCTATTCTTTAAACACCCTCTTCATTTCATTTCTTCTCAAACCGAAAAGCACCTATCTCTTTTCCATTTTCTCCTCTTGTCAAGACCTTGGCCGATTCTCTTCTTGGACGCATCTTCCTTTTCTTCATTTTAAGGTACTAGCCGAACCCTCCCTTGTGCTGCCGAAATTCTCTCCTATCATTTGTTCTTACTTTGGCCGAATATCAACTCCTCACCTTGTGGTTCTCTCTTGGCCGAGCAGTGGGTGGTATTGGTAAGAGTTGGACCGAATGGTCATTTTTCCCCTCTCCTTTTAGTCTTTGCCGATTTTGGATTGTGTTAATAAGAGTTAATCCGTGGGTGTTGAAACCGTTGTTCGCTGTAGGCCATCTGGATTTTTGGATTCAATCAGGTGGAGCTTTCGTTCTTGGATTAATCGATTGGTAAGTTGGGGGTAAGCGATTGGGTTGTTAGTTCATTCTTTTAATTTCGTTTAATCAGGAGTTGTAAATGATTAACCGTTCTCTTGTGAAGGTGTGTTCGATTGTGGGTAGAAGAACCACTGTGGTTCGGGTTTGGGAGGAAACCAAACCAAGTGAAAGTAAGGGTTCGACATTAATCCTTTTTGGTTAGTTGATGTTGGCCGAATATTGTGGTTACTCAATGGTTTTCTTTTGGCCGATTCTAGGAGCCAGATAGTCAAGGGACTCAGAGTGATTCGTAGGGATTTTTAGACTCGGATTTACCAGGTGTGTAACTAACACACCCTCTACTTAGTAATGTTCTTAATAAACCTGATTGCTTAATAAGATTTAAACAGTGTGAAGGATAATTGGATACCCAAAAAGGGGTATGAGTACGATTCGGGTAAGTTGTTCTATGATGAGTATTAATAATGGTACCTGATATCATGATTTATGTATGCATGTGTAAGAGTATGCCCAAAGACCAATCATGAGATGGTTGTAATAACATACTTAATTTACCATGTTTATTAATATAAAGCGTTATCATTATTATTATTTCAGTTTTTCTTTCTGTGTGTACAAATAAACTGTTTTATAATAATGTCCTTAGAATAATATGATTATTCTTAAAAGATCCTTAGTCGAGTATTATTGTTGACTAGGACAACAATAATGCATTAAGACTAACATGTAGTTGATTGATGATAAAGAGTTGTCATTGATGTGGATTGTCAAAATCAATGCATGAATATGTGTGTTAGAGAACAACATATTGGATTGACCCGTTATGAGTATGTTTATTGGATTATTATGTAATTGTCACAACATTACTCATAGTGATTAATATGTATATGATCCTCAGACTTGAGATAATTATTATCTCAACATCGTGAGTTGTATATTTTGATACAGTCAAACGTACACCGTAATTGGTTGTTCTATAAAGACTGATGTTGGATATACCACAATCTATGTAGAGGGATATGGTTGATCAATATAGGATAAGTCCCTCCTACATAATGGGAGTAATATCTTAGGCCACTTGATTGAGTGAGACTAGAAATGCATGGCCATGCTCAAATAAGTTGACATGAGATGTCATACTAATTTGTATATCATAGTCTACTCAAGATATCAAGAAACATGGGATGGACTATACAAGTGTGACTATTCCATGACTTGTGTCCATTCCAGAGATAAAGGACTTAAGGATTAATGTATGAAAGGTTAATCACAAAAGTTATGTGGAATCATGACTTCTTGTAACTTAGGTAGCAATGATGCATTGCTAGATGCCACTCATTGTTTGTGACATTAGAATCGTTCTATTATTACTGCTAACGTTGCAAGAACCTACAGGGTCACACCCTATGGTTTAAATGAACGGAATAAAATATAATTGGTATTGTTTTTTTTTTGTTGTCACATGAATTAAATTAATTAAAGAATTAATTTAATTGGGCAATCAAATATTGAACATATTATATGTACAAGGATGTTGTACACATAATGACAACATAATTCTATTAATATGAATTTGATTCATATATAAATTTAAATAAATATAGTTTACCGAAATCCTTATTATAATTAATGTAATTATAATTTTCAAATATAATTAATGTAATTATAATTTTCAGTTAAAAACTTTATTGTATTTATTTAATCTTATGATACATTCAAAAGATACCAATTATAAAAGGGTATTAAAAGGATACCAAATAATGGGCCCAATGAAAAGGATACCCATTATAATTGGCCCAATTAAAAGGATACCCAACTTAAAAGGTATTTAAAAGAGGCAAAGCTTATGAGAAAACCCTAAGAGAGATTGCTTGTTAGGTCTAGCAGCCGTCAAGCAAATAAACCTCCAAAATAGTTTTGGAGATTTCTTCCGTTCATAATCAAACCGGGTGGATCACGTAGAGGCTGACATCGAAAAAGGTTGTGGCTTGATTCGACAGTAGATCAAAACTCTTGTTGCCAAGGCGTCGCTGTCTACTCAGATTGAAGTTTTGGTAATTTCGAAACCTTTATTTCACCCCGATTCGTTCCTCACACATGGATCCATGGTTTGGATCACCGGATCTAATTTTATTCTGCTGCGCTATGAGGTTCCGGCATTCCAACAGTGGTATCAGAGCCACTTGTGTGATACGAACTCGGGTTTAAATACTTGGGTGATGCAATTGTATGAGATACATGTTTTGATCTTATTGTATTTTCGATTGTTTAAATCGTTTAAGCATAACCTGATAACTGTTCCTTTCGATAACTGATTAAATGTTAATCATGGTGTTGTGGCTTATTCAATTTTATGTTAATATTGTTAACAAATCCGTAATGATGCGACGATGGTATTTACAATTTCCAGTAAGAGTTAACTGGCTAGTGGAACAAGGGTTGTTCCGATATGAAACCTCAAGGATTAAAATCCTAAAAATACGATTCTGTTGATAAAAGTTATCAAATCGTGAGGATTCATTTGACTGGGATATGCGGTTTGTACCGCGGGGGCTCCGCCCCCGCACCCCTGGTCCATACCGCGGGGGCTTCGCCCCCGCACCCCCAACTCCTACCATGATATCCCATCTCTTATTTTGGGGATGGGGGTCTGAGGCGGCTCCGGCCGCGGGCCTTCGGCCCGCTTCCTCCGACCGCCTCAGCCCCCATCTTCTTATTATAATATGTTTTGTTAATAAAAGACATTTATAAACTTGATGGGCCACGAAAAGGTTGAAAGGATATTTTATAATTCACCTTAGCAAAAAGCATTGAATTATGTATGCTATTTTGTTTACATGCACGGTGTTTGAAAATGCATAGTTATAGCCCAATGACCTATTCAATAAAAGGTTGTATTTTCAAATACGGCCTGCGTGTCGTGCCTTACTACTATTCTCTTGTATTTCTCTTCTCATCTTATTCCCTCGTATGCAAAACGAGTTTCTGCATATTGTAATTTGGAAGAGTTGCTGTGGGCCAAACGAGAAGGAAGGTGGGACAATGATTGTGAATGATAGCTTGTGAAATGGCTTACACCTTTAGGTTTCCTTTGGTTCTCCCATTGGCTTGGGTTGAACCACCTTAGTTTATGGGCTATAACTATTGCATTTATTTATTGCTTTATTTATTCATGTATGAGATGCTATGGATGTCTAAAGCATGCCAAATTTTATATATTAAAATTTGTTGATAATAAACCCTATTAATTGATGAGATCGATTAGAAGACTAAATGGGCTAAAGTAGACCATAATTGGTGAGATGCAACAACCTTAATAAAATCCCTCTATTAAAATATTAAGTCAATATGGCCTTCCAATTTTGCCCTCGTTAAGGCCTCGATCAATACTATGTACGTTCTGCCAAAGCGAAGTACTAGTATTTATCTTGGTTAAACGCGAAGAATAAACAAGTGATATTCGCTGGTTAAAAATTGGTTAATGACTTAACTAGGTTACTCTAATAGGATTAGAAACCTAGAGGCAAGTAAATTGGATAAATCATAAGATGATTAGAACAAGAGTTGTTCACCAAATATTAGGAGTTACATATGATGTAATTAGCAAATGTTGCTTACCTAAATAACCATAATCTTAAGAGTAAAGCCAAAGCTGACTTAAGAGGTGGTGAAATATGGATCCTTAACCTACTAGAAATACTTTTGAGAAAGTTTTTCCGAAATTAATATACGAGGGTTATTAATTTTGAAATAAAATAGTGGGAATATCATTTAATAAAGTCTTTTTAATGATTGATATAAAAATGGTAAATTTACTCACATGCATGTTTAATTGTTGTAGATATATTATGGCTGCAAACACTAGCACACTCTCATTGCGATCGGTCCTTGAGAAGGACAAATTGAATGGTTTGAATTTTCTTGATTGGTTCCGTAACTTGAGGATTGTCCTTAAACAAGAACGGAAATTATATGTCATTGAACAACCACTTCCTAATGAACCACCCGCTAATGCCTCGAGGGCTGATAGAGACGCTTACAAGAAGTATCTCGATGACATGATAGATGTTGGATGTCTTATGCTTGCCACTATGAATCCTGAACTTCAGAAGCAACATGAGGACATGGTTGCTTATGATATGATCGAGCACCTGAAAGAACTTTATCAGGGGCAAGCACGACAAGAGAGGTTTGATATCTCTAAAGCCCTATTCCAATGTAAGTTGGCTGAAGGAAGCCCAGTAGGACCTCATGTCCTTAAGATGATTGGCTATATTGAAAGCCTATCTAAGCTTGGGTTTCCATTGAGCCAAGAGTTGGCCACTGATGTTATTTTGCAATCGTTGCCGGATAGCTACAGCCAGTTTGTCCTCAATTTCAATATGAATGAAATTGACAAGACTCTACCACAATTGCTCAGTATGTTACGAACAGCTGAAGGCAACTTGAAAAAGGTTGGACCCAAGCCCATACTGATGGTCCGTAATAACAAGGGCAAGGGAAAGGCCAAAGTTCAAACAAAACCTAAGGGCAAAGGTAAGCCCAAATTTGGAAAAGGAAAGGCTACACTAAAACCTAAAGGTGGGGTGTCTAAGGAAGGAAACTGTTTTCATTGTGGTGTGACTGGACATTGGAAACGGAACTGCCCTATCTATCTTGAAGAAGTCAAGAAGGCTAAAGCAAGCGGAATGTCTGCTTCAGGTATTTATGTTATTGATATTAATTTATCAACTACTACTTCTTGGGTATTAGATACTGGTTGTGGTTCTCATATTTGTACTTCTGTACAGGGACTACAAAGGAGTAGGCCTTTGGCTAGAGGAGATGTGGACCTACGAGTTGGAAATGGAGCAAAAGTTGCTGCATTAGCTGTGGGAACATATACTTTATTTTTGCCTAGTGGACTTGATTTATGTTTAGAGGATTGTTATTTTGTGCCCAGTTTGACTAAAAACATTATTTCAATTTCTTGTTTAGACAAAATTGGTTTTGAGATAATTATTAAGAATAATTGTTGTTCATTTTATCTCAATAATGTTTTCTATGGTTCGGCACAATTAATTAATGGCCTCTATATTTTAGATCAAACGAATCCCATTTACAACATAAATACTAAAAGATCTAAAATAAATGACTCAAATCAAACTTATCTTTGGCATTGTCGTTTGGGCCACATAAGTGAGAAACGCATATCCAAACTCCATAAAGATGGTCTCTTGAATTCATTTGTTTTTGAACAATTTGAAGTATGTGAATCTTGCTTATTGGGAAAAATGACTAAATCTCCTTTTACTGGTAAAAGTGAACGAGCTAGTGATTTACTAGACCTAATACATTCTGATGTATGTGGACCAATAAATACACAAGCCAGAGGTGGATTTCACTACTTCATTACTTTCACTGATGATTTCAGTAGATATGGGTATGTTTATCTCATGCGCCATAAGTCTGAGTCCCTTGAAAAGTTCAAGGAATTCAAAAATGAAGTACAAAATCAACTAGGCAAAACTATCAAGTCACTTCGATCTGATCGAGGTGGAGAGTACTTGAGCCTAGAGTTTGATGATCTTTTGAAAGAATGTGGGATTGTCTCACAACTTACTCCTCCTGGTACTCCTCAATGGAATGGAGTATCTGAGAGAAGAAATCGAACTTTGTTAGACATGGTTCGATCTATGATGAGTCATGCTGATCTTCCAACTTCCTTTTGGGGACATGCACTTGAGACAGCTGCTTTCACACTAAATCGAGTTCCATCTAAATCGGTTCAAAAGACGCCATATGAGATGTGGACTGGGAAACGCCCTAGTATGTCTTTTATGAAAATTTGGGGTTGTGAAGCTTATGTTAAACGTCAAACGTCTACTAAGCTTGAACCCAAATCTGAAAGGTGTATTTTTGTGGGGTATCCAAAAGAAACCAAAGGATATTATTTCTTTAATCCCACTGAGAACAAAACGTTTGTTGCTCGGACTGGTGTCTTCCTAGAAAGAGAATTTACTTCTAGAAAAGGAAGTGGGAGAAAGATTGAACTTGAAGAAATTCAAGAATCACAAGATACCACTGAACCAGAGATTGAACAACAGCAAATTCCACAAGAAATTGAGGAAC
The DNA here is from genome assembly GCA_005393395.2 of Gossypium australe. Taxonomy (NCBI): domain Eukaryota; kingdom Viridiplantae; phylum Streptophyta; class Magnoliopsida; order Malvales; family Malvaceae; genus Gossypium; species Gossypium australe. The sequence goes on along the minus strand of CM016623.1, from coordinate 66,773,162 downwards.
AAATAATTGCTGTAGAAACACAACCACCGCGCAGATCTTTAAGAGAACGCCGTGCACCTGAGAGATATGGATTTCTCATTACAACGCATGGTGACGTTCTTCTTATAGATCAAGATGAGCCTAGGACTTATCAAGAAGCGGTGACGAGCCCAGACTCTGAGAAATGGCTTGAGGCCATGAGATCTGAGATGGATTCCATGTATGAAAACCAAGTATGGACTTTGATTGATCCACCCGAAGGGGTTAAACCTATAGGGTGCAAATGGGTTTTCAAAAAGAAAACTGACATGGATGGTAATGTACAAACATACAAAGGGCGATTAGTCGCTAAAGGTTTTCGCCAAATTCATGGTGTTGACTATGATGAAACCTTTTCACCTGTAGCTATGTTTAAATCCATCAGGATCTTGCTCGCCATAGCTGCATTTCATGATTATGAAATCTGGCAGATGGACGTCAAAACAGCTTTCCTTAACGGGAAACTTGAAGAGGATGTGTATATGACACAACCTGAAGGTTTTGTAAATCCAAAGGATGCTAGAAAGATATGTAAGCTGCAAAGATCCATTTATGGATTAAAGCAAGCTTCTCGAAGTTGGAATCTTCGTTTTAACGATGCAATCAAAGAGTTTGGTTTTGTCAAAAATGAAGATGAACCATGTGTTTACAAGAAAGTTAGTGGGAGCACTATCACATTCTTGGTACTATATGTGGATGACATACTTATCATGGGAAATGACATACCTACCTTGCAGTCTATTAAGACTTGGTTAAGAAGTTGTTTTTCTATGAAGGACTTGGGCGAAGCCACTTATATCTTAGGAGTCAAGATCTATAGAGATAGATCAAGACGACTACTAGGTCTAAGCCAAAGTACATACATAGATAAAGTACTGAAAAGGTTCAGTATGGAAGAATCTAAAAGAGGATTTCTACCTATGAGACATGGTATTTCACTCTCGAAGGAAATGTGTCCTTCAACTCCACAAGAGAGAGAACGTATGAGTAAAATTCCATATGCTTCCGCAATTGGATCTATCATGTATGCTATGTTATGTACTCGTCCAGATGTATCGTATGCCTTAAGTATGACGAGCAGGTATCAAGTGGATCCCGGTGAAGGTCACTGGACCGCAGTCAAGAGTATCCTTAAGTACTTAAGAAGAACTAAGGATACGTTCCTATTATATGGAGGTGAGGAAGAGTTAAGTGTAAAGGGTTACACTGATGCCAGCTTCCAAACCGACAAGGATGATTCTCGATCGCAATCAGGTTTTGTGTTTTGCCTTAATGGTGGTGCTGTGAGCTGGAAGAGTTCAAAGCAAAGTACAGTAGCCGATTCTACAACAGAGGCTGAGTATATTGCAGCCAGTGAGGCAGCAAAGGAAGCGGTTTGGATCAAGAAGTTCATTACTGGACTAGGGGTTGTGCCTAGCATATCAGATGCTATAGAGCTCCGATGTGATAACAATGGAGCTATTGCACAAGCTAAGGAACCCAGATCTCACCAGCGATCCAAACATATACTTAGACGCTACCATCTTATTCGAGAGATTATCGATCGAGGGGATGTAGAGATATGCAGAGTACCTTCAGATGATAACATTGCTGATCCCCTGACCAAGCCTCTGACACAGCAGAAGCATGATCGCCACACTAAGTCACTTGGTATTAGATATATGAGTGATTGGTCTTAGTGCTAGTGGGAGATTGTAAGAGTATGCCCAAAGACCAATCATGAGATGGTTGTAATAACATACTTAATTTACCATGTTTATTAATATAAAGCGTTATCATTATTATTATTTCAGTTTTTCTTTCTGTGTGTACAAATAAACTGTTTTATAATAATGTCCTTAGAATAATATGATTATTCTTAAAAGATCCTTAGTCGAGTATTATTGTTGACTAGGACAACAATAATGCATTAAGACTAACATGTAGTTGATTGATGATAAAGAGTTGTCATTGATGTGGATTGTCAAAATCAATGCATGAATATGTGTGTTAGAGAACAACATATTGGATTGACCCGTTATGAGTATGTTTATTGGATTATTATGTAATTGTCACAACATTACTCATAGTGATTAATATGTATATGATCCTCAGACTTGAGATAATTATTATCTCAACATCGTGAGTTGTATATTTTGATACAGTCAAACGTACACCGTAATTGGTTGTTCTATAAAGACTGATGTTGGATATACCACAATCTATGTAGAGGGATATGGTTGATCAATATAGGATAAGTCCCTCCTACATAATGGGAGTAATATCTTAGGCCACTTGATTGAGTGAGACTAGAAATGCATGGCCATGCTCAAATAAGTTGACATGAGATGTCATACTAATTTGTATATCATAGTCTACTCAAGATATCAAGAAACATGGGATGGACTATACAAGTGTGACTATTCCATGACTTGTGTCCATTCCAGAGATAAAGGACTTAAGGATTAATGTATGAAAGGTTAATCACAAAAGTTATGTGGAATCATGACTTCTTGTAACTTAGGTAGCAATGATGCATTGCTAGATGCCACTCATTGTTTGTGACATTAGAATCGTTCTATTATTACTGCTAACGTTGCAAGAACCTACAGGGTCACACCCTATGGTTTAAATGAACGGAATAAAATATAATTGGTATTGTTTTTTTTTTGTTGTCACATGAATTAAATTAATTAAAGAATTAATTTAATTGGGCAATCAAATATTGAACATATTATATGTACAAGGATGTTGTACACATAATGACAACATAATTCTATTAATATATGAATTTGATTCATATATAAATTTAAATAAATATAGTTTACCGAAATCCTTATTATAATTAATGTAATTATAATTTTCAAATATAATTAATGTAATTATAATTTTCAGTTAAAAACTTTATTGTATTTATTTAATCTTATGATACATTCAAAAGATACCAATTATAAAAGGGTATTAAAAGGATACCAAATAATGGGCCCAATGAAAAGGATACCCATTATAATTGGCCCAATTAAAAGGATACCCAACTTAAAAGGTATTTAAAAGAGGCAAAGCTTATGAGAAAACCCTAAGAGAGATTGCTTGTTAGGTCTAGCAGCCGTCAAGCAAATAAACCTCCAAAATAGTTTTGGAGATTTCTTCCGTTCATAATCAAACCGGGTGGATCACGTAGAGGCTGACATCGAAAAAGGTTGTGGCTTGATTCGACAGTAGATCAAAACTCTTGTTGCCAAGGCGTCGCTGTCTACTCAGATTGAAGTTTTGGTAATTTCGAAACCTTTATTTCACCCCGATTCGTTCCTCACACATGGATCCATGGTTTGGATCACCGGATCTAATTTTATTCTGCTGCGCTATGAGGTTCCGGCATTCCAACAGCATGCTATGAGTTGTAATACTTGATATGTTGGCATGATATGCATGGATTGTATGAGATGCATAATTCCATGAGTATGATATGTATGGGTGATACGAGAGGAGGGAGCAGTGATATATTGTGCTGACGAGCACCAGTGCTTTGGTAGCACACTTTGTGACTTTGGGTCACCAGAGGTTTGGCACCTCCAGAGGTTTGGTACCTCAGCGTCTCGTCCCAGTGGCTCAGTACCACAGTGGGTTGGCCCCACAGATGATTATACGGGATTGACGCCAGTGTTTTGGTAACACACGATGGGTTGGCCCCATCACCAGATTTGTGACTACGGTCACCAGTGCTTTGGTAGCACACTGTGTCTTTGGGACACCAGAGGTTTGGCACCTCATTGCGACTTGTCCCTGTGGTTTGACCACCGTGGGTTGGCCCCACTTGAGATATGGGATCGTCTGCTAGTGATTTGGTATCACACGATGGGTTGGCCCCATCATCATTGGATTTGTGACTTCGGTCACCAGTGCTTTGGTAGCACAATTGTGTCTTTGGGACACCAGTGCTTTGGTAGCACATTGACGGACATTGTGTCTTTGGGACACCAGTGCTTTGGTAGCACATTGTGACTATATGTCACCAGTGGTTTGGCACCACCAGTGGTTTGGTACCACACGGGGTAGAAAAGGTGATATGGATGGTTAGGATCGGGTTGCATTGATTATATTGCTATGTATGACGTGTGTTAGCATGTTGTTCTTCGGGAGTGGGATTTACACACTGAGTCACTCGACTCACCCTCTCCTTTGACATTTCAGGTGACTCGTAGACGCGGACAAGGAGCCGGGATGGACTCGGGGTGCACATGCCATGCATTAATAAAAGATTTTCTCAGATTCTACTATTTGGGTACTTTAGTTTATTACTTTAAATTGAGTTTTATTACGGATTGTAAAAGGCCTTTTAAGTTATGTTTCATGTTGTTTATATTTTAAGCTGATTTCGATATGCTTCAACAAAATAACTCGGAATAAATTTTACTAAAAGTTGGAAAGATAAAGTTTTCAAAACTATAACGCAACGTGTTCTTAAACTATACCATCGGGTATCACACTAAGTCTTTTGATAAACAAATACAACTGGATCCCAAACCAAACTTGTAGTTCTTCTAAGGTTAAAGGTGTTTTATGTATCACTAAGAAACTAATGAGGTTTTAAATGGTTTAAACTCGTTTTAACTACAAATTCTGGCTAAGTTTTTAAAATCTTCGGGTTTCAAATGCATCAACAGTTTTCAAACAAGACCACTCCAATTTGTTTTGAACATTCTGTGTTTTCACTTAGCTTGCAAACAGAAAAAATTTAGTTTTTCAAAAACGTTTTCCCCGTAGCATACCAGATTCGGACGTGGTGTCTTGTCCGGGTTTGGGGTGTTACATACCACGTTTGTGATCTCTGAACCTTACCCTTGTTAATGCAAAGTTAACGACAAGGAGAGGTTAGATAGCCCTTCGGCTTTTAACAAAACTCACTAAGAAGATTGACTAAATACTTACCAAAGCCCTCCTTTGATCCTGCTGCCTAGATAGCTATGAACAAGATTGGACTTTTAAACTTGACCAAAAGTGGGTAACAATCGATTTGTGATGAAGGAGAAATAACTAAGAATCGGACAAGTAGGGCTATTTGATATAAAGGTGTATTCGGATTTCAGAGAAAGAAAAAGAACACAACACTAATAGGAATTTTCAGCAAAAAGAATGATGGGTTCTTTTTTTTTCGACAAATGGAAGAATTTGGCTAAGGGGGAGAAAAATAAAATTTACAAGAACCTCTCAAAGGGATTCGACACCCTCCTTTTATAGCCCAAAAGTCGAAGCTCCCTTCCCTTAGAGTCCCATTCGGCACCATCACATCCACACTCCTCATCTTCTAACTTTTCTCTCTGATAATCCCTCCATCTCATCCGAATTTTCCTCCTCTATTAGCTCACAAGACCAAGTCAAACACTCCAACAAAAGAGTTCCATTTCAACATAACTCTAGCCGTCCACTATGCAAAAGAAACACTCCCAAAATACCTTACCTCTACTCGAACCTTGGACCTCTTCATGCCACCTTATAGCTCCCCAAGTGTCGCCATCTTGCCACTGGACCACAGGCCCACTTGTGTCCTATTTTCCTTTTATCCTACTTAAGAGGCCTAAAGCCTGAGACTAGTGTCCCACTAAGGCAAAAATTAACCTTTTTCCCTATGGTTTTCCCTATCCTTAAGACTTCAAATAAACCTGGTAACACCTCAAAATTAATATTCTAAGTGCTACACATACATACTAACTTTAGGGCACAAAAATTAGGGTTTCGAGATTTTAGGGCGTTACAAATAATGTGCTGTCGATGCAAGTATAGTAGACAGATATGAGTCTGTTGGATATCGATCCCACGAGGATGGTTGTCTTTTGTCGATCAATGTCAGTACAATAAATGGATAGAAACGAGATAAATTGTGAGAGTAGGTCGAAGCAATAACTTGAAAACAATAAGATAAAATATGATAATGATAAACTGGGATCCCTAGCTTGAATAAACAAAATGCTAAGTGCTCACAAGGTATAAAAAATTAGGTGATTATCGATGCAATAAATTGCAATGAATATCTTACCAAGCTTAACTTCTATATTTAATCAAAGACTTAAATATGCACATTAGCCACACCTTTCGATGATGGCTATGAAACACTATTAAGAACAAGTGAATTAAATTCCTCTAATCCTCAAGCAACTTTTGTTGTCATGCTTGTTAGATTGAATTATCGCTGCACTTTCCAGTGTCAGTGACCGCAATAACACTTCCACGCTAAAAACATTCAAACCCAAAGATTAAATAGTAGAAGCACGATTGAATAAAATAACCTTTAACTCAGAAATCATGTGTACTTCCATACTAACATGAAATAGAAAGTAATCACCAGCATTTAGAAAAGAAAACTAAAAGAAACATGTGGAGAATACTATTCCTAGATAACTCGACTTGAATCTCTCTTTTCCCTCTTATGTCGCACTCAGGCTCCTCATCAAGAGTTGGTCTGCATCCTTTTCACGTCTGTTCACCCGTAGGAGACTTAAGCCGCCATAGCCAAAAGCTTCAAATGATAGGTTGAAGAAGATGATAATCCAAAATCTCTCATTTTTTTTTCTTTTTATGTGAATATTTATATATTTTACCAAATAGCTTAGGTGTCCTTTCATCAGAATCATGCTGCCTCTATACGTACAAGTTAGTTGTACCAGACTAGACAGCTCATGCATTTTTGTTCCTATTCGGATAGCTGTCAGGTGTGGCGACAATTCTGGGCACAATCTAAAAATACTCATGCAGCGACATCAGTACCAAAACATGACAAAATTAAGGATAAATAAGCTAAGATCCACTGAGTTATAAAATGTAAATTGCTAAACTGAAAATGCTAAAATATGTGCTAAATATAACTAAATGGGGATAACTTAACCAATAAGTAGGGAGAAAACATATGTTCTTTCTAGTACTATCACACCCCCAAACTTGAGTTTTTACTTGTCCTCAAGTAAAACCGAAACTAGCAAGGCTACACAAAAATTCACTAAGGCAAATGATCATTCTAGCAACTTGAATCACATAAAATCTCAATGAATGAGTCACATTCAGATGATAGAATATTGCATCGACAATACATAAGTATGAATGAATAGGATTGCATTTTCATCAAAACCAGCATCATGCTTCAAATCCTAAATTCTATCTACCAATACAACATTTATTGTACAATATATGTCTTCTTTTTCTATGAATAATGGATATAATTGCATTACTGTACCCTTGTTCTTGAGAAGTAATGATGGAGTGCAACAAACCCACAGGGAGTACGTAATTGCGCCGACACACACTCATGCAGTGACTGCCTTTGGCCATATTCATTTTTAACATTTCACAATACATCCACTTTGGAGTGTTCCCTTTTTAACATTTCACAATACATCTGTAACACCCCTAACCCGTATCCGTCGCCGGATTAGGGTTATGAGGCATTATCAAAGAAAATACAACTTTCGTACATTCACATAATCACATAGAACATTTTTGCAAATATATATAATTCATGAGCTTATCACTATAATAACATTTAAACATTTAATAATTAGTAATTACTTATTTTCATAAATAAGTATACGTGAACTTAATAGAGCAAACAAAACATTTCACAAAGCTTAATATCCAATATCACAAGTGCATAGTATATATATATGTATACTTAATATGCTAAGATATAACATATTTAATATAATCATACACAAATACTGAGTGATCAAATATTATACTTCAATCCTTAATACTGACATATTTATCAAACTTATTTTATGATACAAACACCTTAGTATTCATTAAATGCAACATGCCACACATGCCATTTTATTTCGAACCAAAAACACCAAACCCTGTAGTTGAGCTACTATTAAATATCATTATGGTTACATGTAATTATCACTTGCTTTCACACTTATGGACTAAGATACAAAACACTTCAAATATAATTATAAGTACATATAACCGAATATGCATAACCTTAACTCTTATAATTACGCACAATGTATGTTACTACTTCTTACCATAATTGACCTTTCATTACCATAAATCTCAACCAACTTAACCTAGAAATACAAACATATAAACCATACCTTGACCGAACATACATATCGCATTTTCATAATTTATAACTATCTATACCTTTCGTTAACAATGAACCTAACAATTAAATGATATACACATACTACTTTGATTAGTATAGTAAATCACTATTATGGCCTCACCGAATCTACTATATTAAACAACAACGACCCAAGTCAAGTTTTTCTCCAACTGAATAGATAATATTAGTAACACTCATTCATGTATTACGTAATACCTAAACCACATCCAAATGCAATCAATCGTTCATAGCATGAGCAAAATATTTCATCAAAACACATAAGCAATTTAGACAAAAAAAATAGCCATCTTCGCCTGGCTAATACATATACATGCTTAAGTATCATTAGTAACACATCATAGTTAGTCTATACATGCCTTTTCGAATAACAACCAAATTTATCAATACCAAAAAGAGATTCGACAGTGTGGTTGACTTCTTCAAGGATCTGTCGAGTCCGTAGCTTGAACCAAAATCTATAAAATAAAAGTAAACAAGAAGACACAGTAAGCTTGCTAGCTTAGTAAGTCATAAGCAAAACATTATCACCTCAATGATTCCACATTTAAAACAACCAATTCATGAACTTAAATAAATATTTCTTATCTTATACATATATACATTATGGCCGAATATGCATATACAAACATAACACCTCCTCGTACCTTCCTTTTCTCAATGGCATCACATTCATACATCTATACATTCCCATATGCATGTTCATAGATCACTTAAGTAGAGATAGTACATACCTTACAACCAAATTACAAATTCACTCCCAAATGATTAGGCATACTTAGTTTATTAGCTAGATCTTACTAAACATTACCTGAATCTCACACACCGGCACTAAGCCTGCTGAACTCGAGGTCCGAAATCATAACACCGGCATTAAGCCTGCTAGGCAATAAGCCCGAATTATATCACCGGCACAAGGCCTGCTAGGCACAAAGCCCGAAATAGATCACTGGCACGAGGCCTGCTAGGCACAAAGCCCGAAATAGATCACCGACACGAGGCCTGGTAGGCACAAAGCCCGAAATAGATCACCGGCACGAGGCCTGCTAGGCTCAAAGCCCGAAATATCAATATGGTTATTCTTCAATTCACAGTTCATAGAGCTAACTTTACAACTACTCATATATCACCTATTATTTTCACATATCCAACCAAAATCACATTTGTTCACATCACATTTTATAATACTTCAATCAATTCAATTTAGCACCCTTGTATTCGGCTAGTTCACATATTCATGCCAAAAGTATTCAAATTTTATTATTCAATAGAATTATAAATCATTTATTAACATATATTCGCTTAAAGACTTACCTCGGCTATCGATAGACCGTGTAAATCGGCTATTCGAGAACCTTCGTCTTTCCCCGATCTAATTCCGCTTTTCTTTCCTCTTGATCTAAAACACATTAGATTCAGCTTATTCAAGTACAATTCACTTCAATTTAATCCCAAAACACATCAACATGCAAATTACCATTTTACCCCTACTAATTCACATTTTTGCATTTTGGTACTAATTACACAAAACACAAAATACTCACAATTTGCCAAGACTATACAAGGGCCGAATATTCCTAGGGCCTTTGCAAGCCCTCCCACTTTATTTATTTTGCATTTAAGCCCTCTCAAATTTTCATTTTTGCAATTTAGCCCAAAATACTAAAATTCACTAAAATTTCTAATACAAAACATATCAATCCTTAACACATCTTTAATTTAAAAATCATCAAACATCAAAACCTCAAGAATTCATCAATGGCCGAATCATATATACACACTAATCTTAGAAATTCTAGCATGGGTCGGGTAATATACTAAGCAACGATCTCAAAAACGTAAAAATTAACAAAAACCGAGCTAGATTTCATACCTAAATAAGCTTGAATAAGGCCGAATGCTTCAAAGATTTTCTCCTTTGTTTCTCTTTTATTTTCGACAAGATAAGCATGCAAATGGCTTTATTTTATGAATTGTTTAACTATTATTAACATAATTTAATAATTACCATTTTTACCTTATGATATAAAATATTAAACATTATAATTTAAGGCTAGTTGTGTACTTGGCCGGCCACTTACTATAGAAATGGGCAATTTGTCCTTTTAGGACTTCAATTTAAAAAGCCACTATCACATTAGGACTTTTCACTATAATTTGCAACTTTTGCACTTTACGCGATTAAGTCCTTTTTCTAAATTAAACACATAAACCATAAAATTTTTCTACGAGACTTTCAAACACAGTAATTCACATATAATAAACACAAAATATACTATAAAAATATTCCTCGGACTCGGATTCGTGGTCCCGAAACCACCGTTCCGATTAGGGTCAAATTCGGTCTGTTACAACTCTCCCCCCTTTAGGATTTTCGTCCCCGAAAATCTTACCGTTAAACAAAGTCGGATATTGTTGCCTCATTGAATGCAACATGCCACACATGCCATTTTATTTCGAACCAAAAACACCAAACCCTGTAGTTGAGCTACTATTAAATATCATTATGGTTACATACAATTATCACTTGCTTTCACACTTATGGACTAAGATGCAAAACACTTCAAATATAATTATAAGTACATATAATCGAATATGCATAACCTTAACTCTTATAATTACGCACAATATATGTTACTACTTCTTACCATAATTGACCTTTCATTACCATAAATCTCAACCAACTTAACCTAGAAATACAAACATATAAACCATACCTTGACCGAACATACATATCGCATTTTCATAATTTATAACTATCTATACCTTTCGTTAACAATGAACCTAACAATTAAATGATATACACATACTACTTTGATTAGTAAATCACTATTATGGCCTCACCGAATCTACTATATTAAACAACAACGACCCAAGTCAAGTTTTTCTCCAACTGAATAGATAATATTAGTAACACTCATTCATGTATTACGTAATACCTAAACCACATCCAAATGCAATCAATCGTTCATAGCATGAGCAAAATATTTCATCAAAACACATAAGCAATTTAGCCAAAACAAATAGCCATCTTCGCCTGGCTAATACATATACATGCTTAAGTATCATTAGTAACACATCATAGTTAGCCTATACATGCCTTTTCGAATAAGAACCAAATTTATCAATACCAAAAAGAGATTCGACAGTGTGGTTGACTTCTTCAAGGATCCGTCGAGTCCGTAGCTTGAACCAAAATCTATAAAATAAAAGTAAACAAGAAGACACAGTAAGCTTGCTAGCTTAGTAAGTCATAAGCAAAACATTATCACCTCAATGATTCCACATTTAAAACAACCAATTCATGAACTTAAATAAACATTTCTTATCTTATACATATATACATTATGGCCGAATATGCATATACAAACATAACACCTCCTCGTACCTTCCTTTTCTCAATGGCATCACATTCATACATCTATACATTCCCATATGCATGTTCATAGATCACTTAAGTAGAGATAGTACATACCTTACAACCAAATTACAAATTCACTCCCAAATGATTAGGCATACTTAGTTTATTAGCTAGATCTTACTAAACATGTAACACCCCAAACCCGGTCAACACACCACGACCGAATCTGGTATGTTACGGGGAAAATTGAATTTCGGCTAAAATAGGTTTCCGTTTAAAAGTTTGATAAAAACCCTTTGATAAATTTCGCACTTGCAGAAATCTTGGGCATGATTGTTTGAGAAACCGGTGTTTTGTTTGAAAACTCAGAAATTTCGAAAACTTAATCGGTTATGAAGTTAAGACAGGTTTATCTCACTTTAAAACCCCAAGTGGTTTAATATTGTTACTAAAACATTTTGACTTAGAAGAAAATCGAGTTTAAGTTAGAAAACATTTGAGCTCTCTTTATCCCAAATCATAGTGTGATACCCGATGGTATAATTTAAAACATATCGCTTTGTAGTTTTGAAATCGTTGTCTTCCAAGTTTTAGCAAATTTCAACCCAATTAATTTGTTAAGGCATATTAAAAATCTACTTTAAGCATAAACATAGAAAAACATAATTTTAAAGGCCGTTTACAATCCAAAGTAAAACCAATTAGCAATAATTAAACTAGAGTACCAATTTTATAAAAGTCTGAGTAGATCCTTATTTAGGCATGGCATGAGCACCTCGAGTCCATCCCGGCTCCATGTCCGCGTCTAAGCGTCACCTGAAATGTCAAAGGAGAAGGTGAGTCGCATGACTCAGTGCATAATCCTCCTCCCGATAATGCAACATGCTAACACACAACATAACATAGCAATACAGTTAATGCACCCGTTCCTAACCATCCGTAACACCTTCACTACCCCGTGTGGTACCAAACCACTGGTGGTGCCAAACCACTGGTGACCCGAAGTCACGAATAAACCAATGATGGGGCCAACCCATCGTGTGATACCAAATCACTAGCGACAATCCCGTATCTCTCAAGTGGGGCCAACCCACGGTGGTGTCAAACCACAGGGACGAGTCGCAATGAGGTGCCAAACCTCTAGTGTCCCAAAGACACAAGTGTGATTCCAAATCACTGGTGACCGCAGTCACAAATCCGATGATGGGGCCAACCCATCGTGTGATACCAAATCACTAGCGTCAATCCCGTATAATCAACTGTGGGGCCAACCCACTGTGGTGCTAAGCCATTGGGACGAGACGCTGAGGTGCCAAACCTCTGGTGACCCAAAGTCACAATAAGTCAATCTGTGGTACCAAACCACTGGAGGTGCCAAACCTCTGGTGTCCCAAAGACACGGTGTCCCAAAGACACGGATATCATATCCCCCTCCTCTCAAATCACCCAACAATATATCATACTATTGCAAATGATATAAATCATGCAATCACGCTAACATGCTCAAATGGCATCTCGTAGTATTTACATCATGAATCAGGATATCACATATATCACTACAGATCTCGTATTGAAACAGACTTACCCGTATCTATGCACATACCCCACGGGGTATCATATCAGCCAACCACACTGTATTTGGCTTTACCAGACAATCAAATTTATTAACAATATTACTAAGCAAGAAGTGTGTTAGCCTACACACCTGGTATATCGCAAGCTTTTAAAACCCAAAGAATCGATCTAAATCCCCTTGATTATCTTGCTCCTACAATCGACCAAATAGGGATTAGGCATATATACCATTCGGCCAAAGATCTTAAACCAAAGGGGACAATATTTGAACCTACCTTACTTGATTTGGTTTCCTACCAAATCCCGAACCAACCAGTGGTTCTTTACTAACAATCGGCACACCCTATTAAGAAGAACAGTTAATCCTTTGTCACCCTTGACTTAACCGAAACCAAAAGATTGAACTAATAATAATAATACCAATCACTTACCCCTTACTTACCAATCGGTCACTCATAGTCAAGGCTTCAATTGACTGCTTCACCTGATCACCACCACAATCCAAGGCCCTAGCAGGAAAACGGTTCAACACAAAAGATTAACCCCCTTCAACACATGCCCAAAATCGACTATTAACCAAACCACAATCAATAGAGAACAAGAGAGGGGAAAATGGCCATTCGGCCACCCACTTACCTTGTTCAATGATTGAACAACCAACCAAGATCAACCCTTCACTGATATTTGGCCAAGAGAGAGCTACTAGGAGAGAGAAGAGATTCGGCCTTACCCAAGAAAGAAAGCGCAAGAAAAAGATGAAAAAGGGAGGGGTTGATATTCTGCTATAAACTTGAAAGCAAAAACAAAGAAGTGTGGTTCAAGGAAAGAAGAGAAATCGGCCACAAGTTGCAGGGAGATTCGGCTCAAGTGTTTTCAAGAAATGAGAGAACATATGAGAGGGAAAGAATGATGGCTTCGGCTTACATAAATGATAAAGAAAAGAAAATGATGGGGAGGATATATGGTTCGGCCAAGGGATCACAAGAAGAAAAGAAGTGAAAGCAAAGTGGAAATGGTGGCACAAAGGGCATTCGGTTATTAAGAGAACAAAAAGGAATAAACTAATTCAGCATATGCTACTTGAACTTTCGGTTTCCAAGAAGAAAAATGAGAGAAAGCAATGAAGTTTCGGTTGGCTATTGACAAAGGAGAGAATTCAGTTTACCAAAATGGTGACCGAAAATACTAAGAAAATTGCCAAAAGAATTTCGGCACTACTCCTCTCCCACATTACCAAACCGTCCACTCCCCACAACTCTCCTAAAATTCGGCCATATCTCCCCCAAACACTCCACACCACCACTTCAAATTATTTTGAACAAGTCCACCTCCTACAATCACTCTCCACCCACCATTCCACCATTTGACCAGGTCTTAGGCAGAGTTTGAACTGCCTACAACTCTCCTCCTCCATGCCGTCAAAAAGAATGCAAAATGTGGCCACTCCGCAGCTTGAACTCAAGACCTCTCTCCTTGCAAATGACGCCAACCACAAGCCCCCAAGTGACGCATGCCTTGCCACTTTGCTAGCTTGTCTCACGTGCTAACATTCACCAAAATTAATTTATAAACCCCAGCTCCTTCAGCTCCCCTCACGAAAGGCTTAAAACTAAAATTTTCCTACCTACTCAGGCTTACTCCTAGCCTACAACTAAGCTCTAAAACACCCAGAACAACAACATAGAAAGCCGATAACATGCAGACCAAGTCATAATAAAAAAAATAGCCCCTAACCCGGGATATTACAAAACATTACCTGAATCTCACACACTGGCACTAAGCCTGCTGAACTCGAGGTCCGAAATCATAACACCGGCATTAAGCCTGCTAGGCAATAAGCCCGACTTATATCACCGGCACAAGGCCTGCTAGGCACAAAGCCCGAAATAGATCACCAGCACGAGGCCTGCTAGGCACAAAGCCCGAAATAGATCACCGGCACGAGGCCTGCTAGGCTCAAAGCCTGAAATATCAATATGGTTATTCTTCAATTCACAGTTCATAGAGCTAACTTTACAACTACCATATATCACCTATTATTTTCACATATCCAACCAAAATCACATTTGTTCACATCACATTTTATAATACTTCAATCAATTCAATTTAGCACCCTTGTATTCGGCTAGTTCACATATTCATGCCAAAAGTATTCAAATTTTATCATTCAATAGAATTATAAATCATTTATTTACATATATTCGCTTAAAGACTTACCTCGGCTATCGATAGACCGTGTAAATCGGCTATTCGAGAACCTCCGTCTTTCCCCGATCTAATTCCGCTTTTCTTTGCTCTTGATCTAAAACACATTAGATTCAGCTTATTCAAGTACAATTCACTTCAATTTAATCCCAAAACACATCAACATGCAAATTACCATTTTACCCTACTAATTCACATTTTTGCATTTTGGTACTAATTACACAAAACACAAAATACTCACAATTTGCCAAGACTATACAAGGGCCGAATATTCCTAGGGACTTTGCAAGCCCTCCCACTTTATTTATTTTGCATTTAAGCCCTCTCAAATTTTCATTTTTGCAATTTAGCCCAAAATACTAAAATTCACTAAAATTTCTAATACAAAACATATCAATCCTTAACACATCTTTAATTTAAAAATCATCAAACATCAAAACCTCAAGAATTCATCAATGGCCGAATCATATATACACACTAATCTTAGAAATTCTAGCATGGGTCGGGTAATATACTAAGCAACGATCTCAAAAACGTAAAAATTAACAAAAACCGAGCTAGATTTCATACCTAAATAAGCTTGAATAAGGCCGAATGCTTCAAAGATTTTCTCCTTTGTTTCTCTTTTATTTTCGGCAAGATAAGCATGCAAATGGCTTTATTTTATGAATTGTTTAACTATTATTAACATAATTTAATAATTACCATTTTTACCTTATGATATAAAATATTAAACATTATAATTTAAGGCTAGTTGTGTACTTGGCCAGCCACTTACTATAGAAATGGGCAATTTGTCCTTTTAGGACTTCAATTTAAAAAGCCACTATCACATTAGGACTTTTCACTATAATTTGCAACTTTTGCACTTTACGCGATTAAGTCCTTTTTCTAAATTAAACACATAAACCATAAAATTTTTCTACGAGACTTTCAAACACAGTAATTCACATATAATAAACACAAAATATACTATAAAAATATTCCTCGGACTCGGATTCGTGGTCCCGAAACCACCGTTCCGATTAGGGTCAAATTCGGTCTATTACAACACCCACTTTGGAGTGTCTTTTATTCATATATATATATATATATATAATAAGCAGCTGTAAAAGGCAGATTCATGCAAGATTCTAGGAATGTTACTAGTCATCCATTACTAATGCAACTTAAATTATTCATCAAAGAATTGAAGATACAACATTCAGTCAAATTTATCTAACTATTTATCGATAGTTCACATGATTCAAGAATTAAGCATCGAATGTAACAAAAAATTTTAAACACATTTGCATTAACCACAAATAAACCTTGCATGCTTCATTAAACTCAAATTTTTTTTGAAATGTGGGTGTATTTCCAAACCCCATATCCATTCCCCCAAACTTAAAGTTTGCATTCTCCCTAATGCACTAAAATTAAAATGCAATGACAATAGAAATGTAACGACAATGTGACTAACAAAATAAAAATTACAGCTACGTGCAATGCATGAACACTACAGCTAAAAAAAAACTGAAAATAAACTAACCTAGTTTTCCTTAGCCACAAATGTGGCTGCACAATGTTTCTTTTTACTCCCCCTTCTTGCGTTTTTTGTTTTAAAGCTGGCGGGAATAAATATGTCCAATGAGAATTGCATCCACTCAGACAGATCAGACGGCTAGGTCACTTTTGATCAAACGGTGGGATCTGAAATTTTGGATATGCCCTCATTCTTAATGAGTCATAAGTGACAATACAATAGCACGAACTGTGTTGACAATAAAGCCCAAGTGCATCGACAATAATACCTAATTATTTTGCAAAAAAAAGTAAAACAAACTTGAACAGAAACAAAAATAAAATAAAATTACATAATAATAAATTCCATAAAAATTAACATATTCCGACCAATTTAATGGTCTTAGCTTGCTTTTGATCAATATTCCCAAAATAATGTTTCAATTGCTGGCCATTCACTTTGAACTGGTATTCATCATGTAAATCTCTAATTGTGACTGCACCATAAGGAAATACTTTGACAACTTCGAAAGGTCCAGATCAATGTGAGTGCAATTTACCCTTGTCCAGTTTTAGTCTAGAATTTAATAATAAAACTTGTTGACCCACGATAATTTGTCGCTGCAAAATAATTCTGCCATGCTAATGTTTGGTCTTTTCCTTATATATTGTAGCGTTTTCATAGGCATTTCACCTAATCTCGTCTAGTTTAGTGATATCCAACAGCCTTTTCTTTCTAACAGCTTCATAGTCCATGTTTACTGCTTAATTGCCCACATTACTTTGTGTTCCAGTTCAACTGGCAAGTGATATGCTTTCCCAAAAACCAGTTGATATGGCGGCATCCCTAATGAAGTTTTGTATGCTGTCTGCAATGCCTATAAAGCACCATCCAGTCTAGAAGACCAATCTTTCCTTGAAGGGTTAACAACCTTCTCAAGAATGTTTTTAATTTTTCGATTAAATACTTTGGCTTGTCCATTAGTTTGTGGATGATAAGTAGTAGCCATTATATGATTAACTCCATATCTTTTTAGTGCGGCTGACACTTGGTTGCAATGAAAGTGTGTACCCTAATCACTAATCAAAGCCTTTGGTGTGCCAAAGCAGGTGAGTATATACTTGTGAAAAAAATTAAGTATTGTATTTGCATCATCCTTTGGGACTGCAACAGCTTCAACCCGCTTTGAGACATAGTCAACAGTTACTAATATATAAAGATTTCCAAATGAACTTGGAAATGGTCCCATAAAATCCATACCCCAAACATTGAAAAATTCAACGTCCATAATTGGCTGCTGTAATATTCCATAATTGAAAAATTCTTGCGATAGTAAGATGCAGCGTATCAGTCTTGGTTTTGCATCCTTTTTCGCAAAAAGATATCTCAACGCTAAGTGATCAGTAAATATAGTAACCTTTGCGCGAACAAGATGAGAATGAAACTTGTCGAAAGCAAATACTACAACCAACAATTCTTTCCTTGTAGTGGTATAGTTGATTTGAGCCTCTGTAAGAGTTTTGCTAGCATAATAGATGGCGTGAAATATTTTTCCCTTGCGCTGTCCTAGAATAACACCTACAGCAAAGTCGCTTGCATCGTACATAACTTCAAAAGGTTGAGGCCAATCTGGTGCAAGAACAATGGGTGCATTTACTAGTTGCGTCTTCAATTGAATGAATGCCTCCAGACATGCATCGTCAAAGAGGAATTTTCGATTTTGTTCCAGCAATGAGCATAAGGGCTTTGCAATTTTCAAGAAATTTCTAACAAATCTTTGGTAAAACCCTGATGCCCAAGAAAACTGCGAATACCTTTCACATTCGTCGGTGGAGGTAATTTCTCAATTATTTCCACTTTAGCTTTGTCTACTTCAATGCTTTAACTAGAGATGCGATGGCCAAGGACAATACCTTCAATTGTCATGAAATGGCATTTTTCCCAATTTAGAACAAAATGTGTCTTCACATCGCTGCAATACTTTATTCAAATTGTCAGTGCAATGATCAAAATTATTCCCATAGATTGAGAAATCATCCATAAATACCTCTAAAGAATCTTCAATCATATCTGAGAATATTACCATCATGCCCCTTTGAAATGTGGCTGGTGCATTACAAAGACCGAAAAGCATACAACGAAAAGTAAAAGTACCAAAAAGACAGGTGAAAGTTGTTTTCTCTTGATCCTCCGGTGCAATAGCAATCTGATTATACCCAGAATAGCCATCTAAGAAGCAATAATAGGCTTTTCCAACAAGCCTATCTAATATTTGGTCAATGAAAGGAAGTGGGAACTGGTCCTTCCTTGTGGCAGCATTAAGTTTGCGATAATCCATATAGACTCGCCATCCCGTAGGAATGCGTGTAGGAATTAATTCGTCTTTTTTGTTGCTAACTACAATGATACCACTCTTCTTAGGAATGCATTGCACTGGACTTACCCAATTACTATCAGAAATAGTGTAAACAATTCCAATATTAAGCCATTTTATAATTTCTTTCTTAACAACTTCCTTCATCTTCTCGCTTAACCTTCTTTGTTGTTCAATCGATTGCTTGCCTTTATCTTCCAACTTGATCTTGTGCATGCAAAAAGATAAACTAATGCCTCAGATATCAGCAATACTCCAAACGATAGCTCGTTTATGTTGCTTAAGAATATAGACCAATTTCTCTTCTTGAATTACACCCAGTGTTATGGAGAAAATAACTGGGAGAGTATTGTTATCACTAAGAAAGGCGTATTTAAGATGAGTAGGTAGTGGTTTCAATTCTAGAGTAGGAGTTTCGTCGATAGATGGCTTGAAAATTGGACCTGTTCTGTTGGCTAAGTATAAGGACTCAATTTGCCATTTATGTTTGAGTTCAATATTATTAACTTCAACCATGCTATCACAATCAACTAAAAATTCATCATCCGATGTCACTGCAAACTCCTCAGAAAGTATTGTGCTTTGGTCATTAAATTCTTCCTCAATTAGATCCTCTAGCAGGTCGACAGTATGGCATTCTTCTTTATCCTTGCATTGAATAGATTCAAAAACACTGAAGGTAACATGCTCATCATTAAGTCGCATGGCCAGTTTACCTTTGTAAACATCAATAAGAGTTCGTCCGGTGGCTAAAAATGGTCGTCCCAAGATTATGGGAACCTCTTTGTCTACCTTGCAGTCAAGTATGATAAAATCAATCGAAAAAATGAATTTATCCATACGAACTAAGATATCTTTAATTTACCCTTCAGGTTGAGCCAATGATCGATCAGCTAGTTACAATGTCATTGCTGTAGATCTCATGTGACCAATTCCCAACTTTCTGAAAGTTGATAGCGGCATTAGGTTGATGCTAGCTCCCAAGTCGCATAAATCATTGTCTAAATAATGGTTGCCAATGAAACAAAGAATAGTAAAGCTCCTAGGATTTTTCATTTTGGGGGGAAACTTATTTGTCAAAATAGCACTACAGCCCTCTGTGAGTGTAATATTTTCCATATCACAGAGCTTTTTCTTCTTGGACAAGAGCTCCTTCATAAATTTCCCATAATTCAAAATTTGCACAAGAGCGTCTACTAAAGGAATATTGACCTGAAGTTACTTTAGTGTTTTCAGGAACTGTTGGTGCTGCTTGTCTTGCTCATTCTCCCTGAATCTTTAGGGAAAAGGTAAGGGTGGAGACACATCTGATTGCGCCGACACCTTTATTTGCGTCGACAATTTTGCAGGTCGGGCATTAGGCATATGAGTGACAATTTGTGGAACTTTTTTGTCTGATACATCGACAAGCTCTTTAGATTCAACCTTCCCACTAGGGATCATTTCACTGGTATCTTGAGGTGCCACAGTAGAGTCTGTAGTCAGCTCGCCAGTTTGTTTACCACTCTTAAGCGTGATAGCCTTGTAGTGTTCTTTCCCTTTTGGACTAGGATTTTTCGTGTAACTAGGTAGTGTGCCCGGTGGTCAAGTATTCAGATTCGAAGCAAGTTATCCTAATTGTGCCTCCAACGCCTGAATAGAAGATGAATTCCCTTACATAATAGCTTTTGTGCGAGTCATATCCTCCCGCATTAAAGCTTTAAGAGCTGCTAATGGGTCAGAAGGAGAAGCTTGCGTGTACTTTTGTCATTGATGTTCTTGAACATGCTAATTCAACATCGAAGAGTGTTGTAGTTGCGTCTGATTCTGGTGTGGATGCATTTGGCTTTTTTTGTGGGTGTAGTTGAGTGTGCTGATTGTAGTTTTGTTGTTGATTGTAATTCCCTTGTCTTGAATTATAAGTGCCTTGAGTAGATATATTCCCATATCAGAATGTCGCAGCATTTTATCCAACATTCTAAGTTCCCCAAGACTATTGATTGTGTGCAGAATTATTATAAGAGTTGCCATAAGAATTGTTGCGAATGTTACTGACATAAAAGGCATTCTCTGCATGTTGTGGACAATCTTCATAATTGTGGTTGTCACTGCAAATCTCACAACAAAAGGTAGGAACATCAACCTGTTGAGTGACTTGTATAGGTGCAACGTCACTTGTATAGGTGCTTGTATAAGTGCAGATATTGCATCCAATTCAATAACTCCTGGAGGCTTTTGCTTGTCCAGCTCTAGAGATAAGGTATTGATAATCATTCTGAGAAATTCTCTTAAGAATTCTAATAGCATCATTATAAGTACAATCCAACAAAGGTCTGTTGGCTGATGCGTCGACAAGATTCCTCGCGTGTGAATTCTGCCCATTATAAAAAATCTCATTTTTTATTTCTTGTTGAATGCCGTACATGAGACAATGTCGAAGAAAAGATTTATAACGTTCCCATGTGGTGTGAAGATTTTCATCGTCTAACTGATGATAAGATGTAATATCATTTCGGAGATGAGCATTCATTGTTGGCGGGTTAAATCGTAAAACAAACTGTGTTGCTAGTGCATTCCAAGAAGTAATTGATTCACCAGGTAGCCCAAGGAACCATGTACGAGCTCTTCCCTGCAAGAAATATGGAAATAATTGCATCTTCAAAGTGTCATCATGAACACCTTGCTGACTAAAGGAAGCACAATCAATAAAAATGATTTAAGATGTTCTTGTGCATCTTCATGTGGCAGCCCAGCATATTGCCTATTAGAATTCTACATTTGAAACATTACTGGCTTGAGTTCAAAATTTCCAGCTTGGATTGCTGCAAAATCTCGTATAGTCCTATTTTGTAGTTGAGCGTCTTGCTGCAACGGTGGGTCATTAGCATTGTGGTTCAGCATTGGGGGTATGACTGCATTGTTTCTTGGCAAAGCCATATTCCTTTGTTTTCGAAGTCTTCTCCAAGTGGTTCTTTCAATTTCTGGGTTAAAATTGGCAATAAAATCCGAATTGCTTCAGGTTATACAACGCCTAAAATAAAATGTGCAAATAACGAAAAAAAGAAAACAAGTTAGTAGCAACTAAATATTATGAAATAAAAACAAACAAAAACAAACATCAAACAAATGTCATCCCTAACACCAAAACTTGATCAGCTGTTTAACGTCACAGCAATAATGTGCAAGCGTACACTATCGACGCAAGTATAGTAGACATATATGAGTCTGTCGGATATCGATCCCACGAGGATGGTTGTCTTTTGTCTATCAATGTTAGTGAAATAAATTGATAGAAACGAGATAAATTGTGAGACTAGTGGTCGAAGCAATAACTTGAAA
This sequence comes from Gossypium australe, assembly GCA_005393395.2. Lineage (NCBI taxonomy): Eukaryota > Viridiplantae > Streptophyta > Magnoliopsida > Malvales > Malvaceae > Gossypium > Gossypium australe. The sequence goes on along the minus strand of CM016623.1, from coordinate 66,750,715 downwards.
ACAACAAGATAAAATATGATAATGATAAACTGGGATCCCCAACATGAATATTCAACAAAATGCTAAGTGCTTACAAGGTATAAAAAGTTAGGTGATTGTCAATGCAATAAATTGCAATGAATAACTTACCAAGCTTAACTTCTATATTTAATCAAAGACTTAAACATGCACATTAGCCACACCTTCCGATGATGGCTATGGAACACTATTAAGAACAAGTGGATTAAATTCCTCTAATCCTCAAGCAACTTCTGTTGTCATACTTGTTAGCTTGAACTATCGCTACACTTTCCAGTGTCAGTGACCGCAATAACACTTCCATGCTAAAAACATTAAAACCCAAAGATTAAACAGTAGAAGCAAGATTGAATAAAATAACATTTAACTCAGAAATCATGTGTACTTCCATACTAACATGAAATAGAAAGTAATCACCAGCGTTTAGAAAAGAAAATTAAAAGAAACAAGTGGAGAATACTATTCCTAGATAACTCGACTTGAATCTTTCTATTCCTTCTTATGTCATACTCAGGGCTCCTCGTCAAGAGCTGGTCTGCATCCTTTTCACGTTGGTTCACCCGTAGAAGACTTAAGTCACCATAGTCGAAAGCTTCAAATGATAGGTTGAAGAAGATGATAATCCAAAAGCTCTCATTTCTCTTAGAAAACTTTTGTGCTCTTAGAAAATTTTTGCCTAAACAAGGCCACACACCCGTGTGAAATGGATCACACCTGTGTGGGCAGGTCGTGTGGTCACACACGCTCATGTTCCTAGCCCGTGCGGAAATTATTTTTCAATTCGAACCTCCAGGGGTTTTCACACGACCGGACACACGCCTGTGTCATTGACCCGTCTCCCTTACACAGCCTGACACGCCCGTGTTCTCAGCCGTCTGTGAAAAACCTGGGTAATCTGTTTATGACGTCAGCAACCTCTTAAGGGGCACACGGCCTAGGCACACGCCCGTGTGCTGACTCGTGTGACGAATCGAATTCTCGCAAATTTGATGCAGGGGACACTTGGCCTATCAACACGCCCATGGGGCTAACCGTGTGTCACACACGGCCTAGACACACGCCCGTGTGTCTACTCGTGTGGAAAAATATAAGGCTATTTTCCAAGCCAATTGCCACTGTAACAGACCTTCCCCGTATCCGAAACTGGAATCGGGTTTGAGCCATTACCTAACTTATCACACTTAACGTCTCGAAACGGGCTATATAATATCGTTGTTAAACGTACCGCAAAGCTCAGTCTTGGCCTATGAGGCCCTAAACACACCTCCGAGGGGCTTCGGAGCTAATCCCAGAACTCTTACGAACCGAAGAAAACTTTTCATTAAAACAGGGGCCACACACCCGTGTTGGTCTAGGAACACGCCCATGTATTATCTCACACGCCCGTGTTCGATGCCCGTAGACGACACTGACTTGAACCACACGGCCTAGACACGCCCGTGTCTTCTACCCGTGGCACTCTCTGACTATGACATCATCCACCCTTGATTAGCTCACGGCCAAAGCACATGCCCGTGTGGCTGGCCCATGGTCACCTCTGATTAATCCACACAGCTGGTTGCAAGCCTGTGTGCTTCAACCGTGTGGCAATTTAAATTCCAAAACCTAGGTGCAGACTTCACATGGCCTGGGCACATGCCCATAGACAGCCGCGTGTCACACACGGCCTAGGCACACACCCGTGCACCTATCCATGTGGACAAGAACAAGGCTATTTGCCAAGCTCTTGCACTCCTTTAGTTCACACCATATGAATCCATCCAACTTATCAATGAACAACTCATAATTTGCAATATGAACTTCCATGAATAACTTCATATTTTCATAAATGACAAAGTAAACCATCAACCATGTCAATATACAAAGTAGTTATCTTAATAAGGGACTGACACACTTTTTGCCAAAATGACAAAATGATCTAACTAGTCTAGCCCCTATACATGCCATATACAAAATCACTAAGTCTAGTTATACCGAGAAGAACTGATAGTGTGGACGATCTTCTGGTTATCAGTGTATCCCGGCTCAGCTCTTAAACTCTATAAAACAAGGGAAAAGAGAAGGGAGTAAGCTTTAAGCTTAGTAAGTTTACATGTAAACAAGATAACATTTTAGTATATGCTAAACAATTATATAGGAATACATACTAAACAAGAAACAATCCACATTCATAATCATGCTTACTCATTCCTCTCATTTCCACATTCCAACCATGTCACAAGATCAAGGTATACATTCATTAGCATGACTCCCTGCACTTAACATCACAATATCACATAATACAACACATCACAATCTATTGATCAACTACTCAAGATCAATTTCTCGGTGGTTACACACTTAGCCCACCATTAATTTATTTGGAGTGGTATCGCACATAGCCAACCCAGAGGTTAGTTATGGTGGTATCGTACATAGCCCACCAAATGCTAAAGAGACGATAGTATCGCACATAGCCCATCGTAATTAAGTATTATGATGGTATCGCACTTAGCCCACCATCAAGAACTAATATAAGACACTTACATATCCATTCCATCATTCATACTAGAGTTACTCAATAACTACCACATTAAATCCACTTGAATCATACATGTCCTCAATTGTGCTATGAATTGATCGACAACACAATATATGTATACATGTAAAATGCATTGTTTACACATAAACTTACCTCGGTGCAAAATGTTTCAATTCGCGATTCAATCCGTAACCTTGCCTTTCCCCCGATCAAGGTTAATTCCACGCTCTTCTTAATCTATAACAATAAGATTCACTCATTTAGATCATTATATGATCATATTGCATCAAAATCTTCACTTGGGCAAAAATGACCATTTTGCCCTTGTATTATGGCAAAATTATGATTTTGCCCCTAGGCTCGTAATTCATTTTTCAACACATTTTCACAATAAATAAGCCTAGCTGAACATTTATTTCTCTTACCACTACTCACCATTCCAAACATTTCATGCATTTAGGACACAAATTCATTCTTTGCATTTAAGTACTATTTAGGTGGTTTCATGCTAACACCTTTCACAAAATTTGTTTCTTACCTCCATAGCATTCATTTTCTTCCATAAAAACTCAGTTAACAACATAACTACTCTCATGGCAAGTCTCTAGACTTTCAACCATATTGCAAATTGGTTCCCCCATTAGCTAGCTTAAGCTTTGGCGGCTCCAAAAACACAAAAATCATCAATAAAAACCATCTAAATCACTTACTAGCAAGGGAGATATCTTGGCTGAAATTTTGAACCCCCAAAGCTCTATTTCTTCTTCAATTTTCGGTGGAAAGAAGAAGGGTGAATAGTGAAAGATGATAACATCTTTTACTCATCTTATTTTATTCATTTTATCACTTAATTTCCACCAAATTTGACTAAAAATTTAATGCTCTTGTCCTCCTTGTCTACATGGCCGACCACCACACTCCAAATGGCCTAATTTCACTTTAAAGACCTCAAATTTACATTCTATGATTATTAGGTGCCTCTACCTTGCAAAATAGAACTTTTGCACTTTATGCGATTTAGTCCTTTCTCAAAATTAAGCATGTTATCACTCAAATTAAAGTATCAAAATTTTCATGCATCCTTATAATTATGCTACGACACATAAAAGAACATCAAAATAATTTTCCTCGACCTCGGTTTAGTGGTCCCAAAACTACTGTTCTGACTAGCCCCTAAATTGGGCTGTTATAGCCACCCTGAAACATGAACACACATATACCACCACAAGCAACACAGAACATGACAATAATACACTATAAAGAGTCCCTAAATCATCATTCTTAAATTTCTCATTTTACTTCATCATTTGCATGAACTTTCACTTCATAAAACTCATCATCATTAAATATATGAAACTTGACAAATATTGGCCAATTCTAAATGGCCATTTACAAAATTATTGAGTACATTAATAGCCAACACTTTGGTTTTCAACTATGACATAACAAAATGACCATGATTCCTATACATGCCATACTCAAAATAAATCAACTTTACTATACCAAAAGAATGATTGATAGTGTGATCCGAGCTCCAACGTTCTACGATCCCCGAGCTAGCTTGGCGAAACTACAAGGTAAAGGGAAAAGAGAGGGGTAAGCATTTAGCTTAGTAAGTTTGCATGAAATAAATAGCATCATTTAACTTATGATAGCATCCATACATCTCACCAAAAGCAATACAAATTCTCAAACACATCAACATAACTTACTGATGTATACTTTTACCACATTACTTATCACATATTGCATGCATTTCTCGTAATTTACTCATGGGTACCTGTATCACTTCATTACAAAATTTAGCACTTTATACTCTTTAGACATAGACTTAGCTCTTTATCATCTTTACATATCTTAACATCTTTGCCTGTTGAACTACTCGGAATATCGGAGGATACTCAATCTCATCATACATGTATCACGATGCCAATGCCATATCCCAGATATGGTCTTATACGAGATCATACATAGATGTCGATGCCATGTCCCAGACATGGTCTTACACGAGATCCTCCTTTGGTGCCGAAGCCATGTCCCAGACATGGTCTTAAACGGGACCTTCCTTATTCGGTGCCGATGCCATGTCCCAGACATGGTCTTATACATGACCTATATTCGGTGTCGATGCCATGTCCCAGACATGGTCTTATACAGGACCTACATTCGATGCCGATGCTATTGCCCAGACATGGTCTTATATGGGACCTTCATTATCTCATGTGGTGACATAGGTATCCTTGTTATTCTGAGTATACAACCGGGACTTCAACTTAACATCTTTTCATCATTTTCTCATCGAGGTATCATTAATCGATTTTCATGGAAATGATATTCATTGTTATAATATAGAGCAATTTAAAATATAAAAAAAAAAACAATATGAAGCTTTAATTTCACACAAACTTACCTAGGTACTTAAAATAGGTGTAGATGTTCGATTTAGTCCACAACTTTGTTCTTGCCTCGGTTTTGATCCGGGCTTTGTGTTTCTTGATCTATAATAACAATTTCACTTGTTTAATACTCACATTGACCAAATTGATCCATGAATCATACTTTGGAAAAATTACATTTTTGCCCCTAAACTTTCACATAATTACACTTTTACCCCTAGGCTCGTAAAATGATTTTCATTCAACTTTCTTATATTTTAAGCCTAGCCAAATCATTTTCTTAGCTACAACAGCCTTCAATTTCTACTATTTCACTCATGTATGACCATTTTTATAACTTTTACAATTTGGTCCTTTTATGCATTTTTCATGAAAATCACTTAGAAAAAGACGTTTATCATACATCAAACTTTCATATTTTTCCATAAAACATCAAAATACATGCATGTCATACATGCGTAAATTTTTGAACATAAACCCTAGCTCAAAATATAGCTAGAAATAGCTAAATCGAGCTACGAGATCTCAAAAATACGAAGAACATTAAAAACGGGGTTAGGATGCACTTACTATCAAGATTGGAAGTTGAAGAAACCCTAGCTATGTCTCCTTGCAAATTTCGGCACTTAGAGGAAGAAGATGGACAAGACTTTGACTTTGTTTTCCCTTTTTAATATTTTATTTACCAAATGACAAAAATACCCTTAAGGCATATTTCTTAAGATTTTTCCTTCCCATGTCCATTTTTGTCCATCTCAACATATAATGGTCTAATTGCTAAATAAGGACTTCTAATAATTTTTATAATTCTATTTCATACTTAAATCTTTTAGAATCTCATATTTTTTTAAATCTTTTAGAATCTCATATTTTCTAATCTTTGCAATTTAGTCCTAATAGGCAAATTGTTCACTAATTCATAAAATTTCTTCATGAAATTTTCACACAATCATGCAAACATATCATAAACCTCATAAAAATCATAAAACACATATTTCTACTTCAAATTTGTGGTCTCACAACCATTATTCTGACTAAACCCTAAATCAGGCAGTTACAAGTTGTCCTAACCCTTTTCATAGCTCGATAGCCGAAGCTATCCCTTTTCATTATTTGATGGTCATCACCATCCCTTTTCATTGTTGATGGTCGTCACCATCCCTTTTCATAATTTGATAGCCAAAGCTATCCATTTTCATAATTTGGTTGTCGAAGCTATCCCTTCTCATTATTTGATGGTCGTCACCATCTCTTTTCACTGTTGATGGTCGTCACCATCTCTTTTCACTGTTGATGGTCGTCACCATCCCTTTTCATAATTTGATAGCCAATGCTATCCCTTTTCATTGTTTTGATACCCGAAGCTATCCCTTTCCATTAGTCGATGATCGTTGATATGCCATTGGATTTTTCCAGTGAGACACAATTTGACATTATATAAAATAATAGCATTTAAAACATAATTTAAAACGCTATTTAAACGTACGAACTTACCTCGACGATTAACGTAGAAATGGAGTCGATTAATCTGAAGCTTTTTCTTTGCCTTGATCTAGAGCCGTACATTGCCTATATTGATCTAAATGAATAAATTCGATCAATTTAATAACTATTCTGCTCAATTTAGTCGAAATTTACATTTTAACAAAATTATAAATTTGCCCCTATAATTTTGATTTCATTATAATTTTGTCCCTAGCTCATAAAAATGAAAATTCATGCAATTCACCCTCAACCCACCATAGCTGAATTTCATGTAGGTCCCTAGTAAGCCCTACATTTCATTTATTTCATAGTTTTACCATGTATATTTTTCTATTTTTCATTTAATCCCTAAATGACAATTTCATCAAAAATCACTTAACAAAAGTTGTTTATCTAACAACAACTAACCATTTTATTTCATCAAACATAAAAAACAACATGAAGTCATTCATGGCAAAACCCTAACCTTTTAAAAATTTTGTAAATTAGTCCCTATGCTAGCTAGATTAAGCTACAACAACTCCAAAAATATAGAAATCATTAAAAACGGGACCAAAAATCACTTACATGCACAATGAGACTTGACCGAATGTTATGAACCCTAAAATGGTGTTTTTCCTCCCTTCAATTTCGGCAAGAAGATGAAATGAAGAAGAAAATTTGACTTTGTTTTACTTAATTTGTTTTTATTTATTAAATGACATATATAACCTTTATTATAAACCTTAAATTCATCTAATTAATTTCCATCTGTATCCACTCAAATTAAAAATGTTCTATTTACCATCCAAGTGCTCAAGCATTTATGTTTCATTGCTATTTATTGGCTTTAGCTTATTGAACCCTAATTTTACACTTTTTGCAATTTAGTCCATTTTATCAAATTAATGCAAACGATAAAATTTCTTAATGACATTTTTTTACAGTGATACTAACACGTTATAAACATTAACACAATAATAAAAATAAATATTTTTACATTAGATTTGTGGCCTCGAAACCACTATTTTGATTTCACTAAAAATAGACTGTTACAGGGGAAATCAGGTTTTAGGGTAATAATGCTTGATAGAATCAAGGGTTGAATTCAATGAGAAGGCTCCAATCGACAGCTGTGATGTGGTCATGGGTTTGAGTATAACCGGGGGGGTCAAGTGACGGTCATTACGCAGTCAGAAGTTCAAGCTTTTTGGATACCCGCAAACAATGCCCTATATATACCATACATTAGATTGAGGCTATAATCATACGGAAAAACTCTAGGGACTCCTAGTGTAATCAACGTAAATTTTTTTCTCTATTTCCAAGAAGCCTATATCTCTAACTTTTCATTCTTGTTTGAAGGCCGACAACGAGGTTGACATAAGAGGGCTTTCAAGAGGAAAGCAAATGTTTTGACACAATAGAGGTTAAACTCAAGTCAGCATGACAATGGTTGTAGTTATTAATGGGTTGTGTAATAACGAAAAATATCGTTGCTCCGAAAGGAGTATCACCTTTACTGCACCGTAACAGTCGCTCCCCGCTTGAGAGTCCTCTTGCATCCACGACGATGCGACCTTTGAACAAGAATGAAGGTTAAAGGTACCAGTTGCCTGAAATTGGAGAAAATAATTACACCAAATGTAGCAAGAAGACCCAGAGTTTTTCCGTATGAATATGCACTCAAACTTCTATATGGTATTTATAGGGCATCATTTTTAGGTATTCGAAAAGATTGAGGTTGTGGCCACGTAACAACCATTAACTAGATCCTCTGTTATACCTCGATCCATAACTGTATGACGACTGTCGATTGAGACCTCTATGTCGACTTCCACCCTTGATCGTACAAAGCAAAATCACCCCATAACTGACTTTCCTAAGAAAAGCTTCAGAGGCAATGATCCCATCTCGGCATGATTTATGAAATATGTGTGGTTTGGAGCGATATCGCATCACCGACGACTCAAGAATACCTCGAACGTAAACCAAATATTTTTAGCGGCTGGAATTTTTAAGATCGAGAAATGGTTTATAGTGGAGAAATAGAAAGGATTGGAGAGAAATTACATGAGTGAGGGATGATGAAGCTTGGTATGTGGGAGCCATTTTATAGCAGCATAGAAGGGTCTGTTTGCAAAGGAAAACCTTCAAAGTGCGCTAGAACATATTCTAATCGTGTTAGAGTGTTTAAATCGTCTGAATTATTTGAAGCGTTAGGCTTTTCAACCCCGAGAATAGTTAATATGTTAGAGAAAGCTCGCCACTCGTCCTAGATGAGAGTATATGGCTGCTTGTGTCCAGCGCACTGTTTGAGCTGGTGCCAAACAAGGACTTGCGTTGCATCCCAAATGGTCACCCGAATTCCACTCGGATAAGGTACAATATGGATATTTGGGAGAGGCATGATTAAGAAAAATTATATGGGTATTGTAAAAACCCAAGGCATACGAAGTCAACATGTTCTCTGTACAAGGAAATGTTGGGGCCACAGCGTTGATAACATTGCTTTAAACCAAATTTCATATCCATTAGTGTTTTTTATAACCAAATTTTATTTTCATATGCACGTGCCATACTAATAGTGTTTGTTGTATTCAGAATGAACTATAAAGATCGATGTTCTGTATTGCGATTGGTTTTAAGGACATACAATTTATTTAGTTGTCGATAACAAAATCCAAAAAAAAAATTATCAATAACAAGGTAAATCCAAAAAAAATTATATTCAAAACAAAATATCGATAACAAAATCTAATATTTGTTATTTATCGATGAAACAAAGATAATAATAATGACAAATGGTTTGTTTGAATGAATAACCTTAGTTTTTTATTTATTTATGACATATCTATATTTAGGTTAAAAAAAATTAAAATAAATATACAATCAATGGTGTCGTCAGGGAGAATGTGTGCCACAAGGCGGTGGATGACGGTCCCATGGAGGATTTCTACGTACAACCGTTCGTACCACCGGAGGTGCATCTGAAGTAGCATCCAGAGGTGCGGGCCTATGGATTTCCTCATTGTCGTCATCATTGCCTGAGTACGTAGCTAGCACGACCCCCTGCGTGATTGTATCTTCGGGTTTGACACCATCATCATCTTCTTCCATGGTCGATTACTGCGTCGTCCTCACCTGCCATTGTGTATCCACCACTCCCTTGACCACCGGTTGTGATGATGAGCCACCTCGTAAAATAGTGATACGCGCGATGTTTGGGTCACTATAGGTGTGAAACCATAAGGTGCCCCAAATCTCGGGTACATCGAAAAGGTATCGGGTATTGACATCACCGTCAACTGCTGTATGGACGCTTGCATCAGTAGCAGTGGGTACGTCAGCGTCTATCCTGACACAAGGTTCAACATCGACATTTGCGTAGGAGTGTAGTATTCGGGGGACGTCGGTGGAGTGAAATATGTACTTGCGGGAACAGAAGAACCTGCCACATGCGATAGTGGTCCATAGTACGGTGGTGTTTGTGAATAAAACACAGCATTACTTAATTGAATGGAAATCCCTGGACCAAAGTGACCTGGATATTGCGTAGCCATAGGTGACGCATCATTTTCTGGAGTGAATGACGAACCCGTCGTGCGATCGCGTCCCCTCCTAGTATGCTGTAGTGGTTGACGTGACCTCTTCGCCTGAATTTGCCAACTCCTTTCCTCCAGTGATAGCAAATACGACTTACTGAAGGTTTTGAACCATGCCAAGTAATCATCAACTACTGCCGTGTCTATTGAGAAAAATTGTTCGTAAATGGGTATGGATTGCATCCTACGATCCTGCGCCTTGATGTGCTCCTTGTACCACTTTGACCAGTTGATGTTGTCCTTCCCCCGCATGTCCACCTTGTGCAGCTCCTTCAAGTCTTACGATGGCGACGAAATTCATTGCCTCCACCTGAACTACCGCAACACCCGATTTGTTTCATTTATTTCCACCGTCGCGTACATTATCAATGACACCTTCACGTCCTACATTTGTCGATTATGTAACACTTCTGGTGAGATGTAGGATATGACATCGGTGTCGGTGTATGAAATCCATTCAAACTGAAAAGAAAAATCGTAAATATCATTATTTATGAATTTTTTTACGAATCATTATGTAATTAATATATGTTTGAAAGAATAGGTAACTAACCTTGACCTTCGAGTGTTGATCTAACAAAAGCCTAATATCTTTTAGATCCTCGGCCTATGGTTCCACATGTACAAATGATATGTTAGTCAAAATGTATAATAATAAAAATTACGGTACAAACTACATATTTGTTAATAAATGATGTTTACCTAGTCACCAACAGGAACATACATGGGTCGGTCACCTTAGGACATAGAAACGGTAGTCACCACTAGGCCCATGACTGCAGTAGGAGTAGAAAACCACCGATTAACGCCGCGCTCAATTGCATGGCCCAACACATCTTGCGATATGACGTGGACAATACGAAAGATCCCCAATTTAGTTTCCCTAACTCATTGAAGTCAACTAGATGTAGTAGCCACCTTATGTGCACCACATTTCGAGATTTGTTGGGCACTAAAATGCCCCCGATTAACCTCATGATGTATGCTTGGGTGTACTGTTGTATCACCTCCTCTGTTAAGTCTTCAGGAAGCTCGTTGAAATTATCCTTCAACCAGTTCATTGATATCCCACCACCTTCAAACTTGTCCGAGACCTTTCCCAACAGTGATTGGCAGAGGGTCACTTTGCCCAGAACAATCGCAGATCCCATAATGATTGGCCCGTCCACTGTTAGACCAAGTTGTAGCACTACGTCTTCGAATGTGACTGTACACTTGCCACATATAAGGTGGAAATGTGTGTTTCGGGCCCCCATCATTCCACTAACACGCTGATTAGTTACAAATCAAGTTTGCAGCACTTGGACATGTGAGACGTATGTAAGAATCCAACCGCTTACAAGTGTCCACGAATTTCAGGGATCGCAAGCTTTCCCATATTATGGATGAAGCCCTCTAGAACACGATTATCCGCCAATTTACACAAAAAATATAATTATAATAAAAAAATTTAAAATTAACGTTATTGAAATTAACAAAATTTAAATTTCGGTCTTACCATTAGTAATATGGCGACGAAAAATGCTTGACGTCGAAGCGGATTAGGGAGGCGACCATTCATGAGAAATCGATTTAAACGAATAAGAATGAGAATTAAAAATAAAAATATTTTTAAATAAAAATATAAAAAAATTAAAAACGAGAGAGTTGATAGACTTGAGAGGGTTTGAGAGAATTTGAGAGAATTAAGAGAGTTGAGAGAAGGATGTGAATGAAAAAAATGAATTTTGAGGGGTATTTATACCGTAAAAAAAGTTACTGTTGGGTGTATTTAATTTTTTTTTACCGTTGGTAGCAACGTTCAAAAAGCCGTTGGAATATGACCGTTAGCTGGAAAGTGCACCTAGCTAGCCGCACGTTCTTATTAAATCGGCCTATATCCCTAATTAATTTTAAAATCGATGTAAAACCCTAATTAAAAATGAAATTAGCCTATAGGCCTTATTTTGCCAAATTATCATATTTTAAAAAAATTGGTGTTGTCACTGTGTTAGGCGACACTCGTATATATTTCTCAAAGTACTCATGAAAAATATGAGTATTTATGATGAAAAAAAGAAGAATTTTTTTAATTGGTAATTTTTTTTAAAACAATGTTAGCAAATTTTTTTTTGTATCGCTGTCGTGTCAAGCGACACTGTTAATTTTTGTAACAAAAATAAATTTTTTTGTACCACTACGCTATCAAGCAACACTGGTGTTTTCAGGGGAAAAAATTATTGGGTGTCTTCGGTCTATCAAGTGACACCACTAATTGTTCCTTTAAAAAATAATTTTCTTTTGGTACTGCCACGTTGTTAAGTGGCACCAGCCACTACGCTATCCCCGGTGCAGAATCTTTATATGTTGAAGTATTTGATTTTTTTGTTGAAATTTTTTTCTGTTGAAGAGAAGAAGAAAAAAGAAGAAATATTTGTGGTTAGTAGTAGTAAAAAAAATCAATATTCAATAGAAGGAGAGAAAATAGAAAAAAATTATTTTTTTTGTGTTTGGTGTATGAAATTGGTATTTGTGTTAGTGTGTTACGGAGAAATTGTAATAGTTTTAAGGTATATTTGAGTTCATGGTGATGCAGTAGTGCTTAAAGACCCACACATTTCATTTGTCGTGTGGAGAGTGCACCATCACCCTGGAAGACGTGGCATTGCAAATTGGACTCCCAAGTGACGGTGGTTGTGCGATCGCGGGTTCAAGTATAACTCAAGATCCAAGTTGGCAGTGGTTATTGGATCATGTGTTCAAGTTTCATGCCACCAGAAGAGGATATTTTATAAACCACATACGTAAGTTTAAGATCATAATCATAGGGAAAAACTAAAGGGCTTTCCAGTATAATCAACTTAATCTTTTTCTTCATCTCCACCAATGGTAGTATCGTTAACCTCCTTGTATTCGAAACTAGTGACAAAGTTAGGGGTTAGAAGACTTTTAGGGGGAGGAGTGATTGTGGCGCTAGAGAAAAGTTGAAATGTGACTTAGGGTGGCAACAATTATTGTGATCAAAGAACTCATTAATAACTACAACCGTTGCCGCCTCTACTTGAGTTTCAGCTTTTCCTCCATAGTTATAGTCACTCCCCATTGAAATCCCTCTTGCCCCCAACTTTGTCACAAGTTTTGGACACAGGGAGGTTAACGATACTATCTTTAGTGGAGATGGAGAAAAAAATAAGTTGATTATGCTGGAAAGCCCTTTATTTTTCCCCTATGATTATGATCTCAAAGTTATGTATGAGGTTTATAAAGCATCCTCTTTTCGGTGGCATGAAACATGAACTTGTGACCACACACCAACACAAATCAATCTTTCTCCCCAAATTTCCAACACCCAACACAAAAGAAAACAATTTTTGGAAGGAAGAGAACTTGTCTTGGTGGAAGCATTTTGAGTTGAGGTGGCAATTAGGAGGCTAAAAAAGCGTGGTATAGGGCGAGAGAGTTGATGGAGAATGGTAGAGTGAGAAAAAAAAACAATTGAAAAAAAACACTGAGAAAAAAAAAGAATACAACATGGGGAGTCCGCGACTGCCACTATGTCATATGATTATTCCAACTATAGTTAGTGTTATTATCATACAAGTTAAAATGACAGTGAGGATCGTCATATTTCGAACCATTATTCATGTAACTAGAATTATGATAACTATAAAAAAGAACTTCCTTGTTCACTCAAAAAAGAATAGTCGTTGTTAAGACGGAAAATTTATTTTAACTATCAAAATATATGGAATAAGGGTCTTGACTAGACTTGACCGAAGGCTCGCCTGAAAAAGAGAGGGTTTGGGCAAAAAAAATAAGGCCCGTTTAGAAAATGGGTCAGGCCTTGGGTAAGGTTTTTTTTTGGCCTAGGCTCGAGCCAAATTTGCAAAAAAAAATGTTGTTTTGTTGTTGTTTTCCTACTGTTTTGCTATCATTTCACTATTATATTACTACTATTTTGTTGTTATTGTTTGGATATTGTATAACTCTTTTTATTATTAATTTTGCTACTATCTTAGAGGCATTTAATTTTAAGTTGCATTTATCTTAGTGTTATTTAAGTTTAAGGACTTTTTTTAATTTATTTTCAATTTGTTGACAATAATTTATTTTAACGTTTTTAGTGTTTTGAATATATTATATTTTTAATTTTTTATATAAAAATAAAATAAAAAATTTTAATACAGTCGGGTCTGGTTCGGGCTTTAGCATTTTTATTCAGGCTAGGCTTGGCAAAAAATTTAAGCCCTTTTTTCGGGCCGAGCCTCGGGCCTAGAATTTTGTTAGGGCCTGCCCAACCCTGTAATATCCCGGGTTAGGGGCTATTTTGTTGTTGCACGATATTGCATGTATTTAGTATGCTGTGTTGTTATTTCGGTGTTTTAGGGGCTTTAGTGTAGGCTAGAAGTATGCCTGAGTGAATGGGAAAATTTTGGTTTTTGGGTGTTAAGTCAGGGGAGCTGAGGAAGCTGGGGTTTAAGAATTTTAATTGCGGTTTCATTGCACAAGTAAGGAGCTAGCTTAGTGGCAAAGCATGCGCTACAAGGGGGAGCTTGGTGTGGCGTCATTTGCATGTGGTGGAGGTCTAGTGTTCGAGCTGCAGAGTCCCCCTTTTTGACTTCTTTTTGGGACGGCTTGGAGGAAGAGGTTGAGAGCAATTTGGATTCTACCTTGGACCAAGTCTTCACTTTCAAATGGAGGGTGGAGAGGAAGTTTAGGAGGAGGACTTGGTCATCACATTTGAAATGTGAGGAGTGGAGTGAATGGGGGGATTTTTTGGCCGATTTTTGTGGGGTGTTGGAGTGGGGGAGTGGACGGCATAGTGTGGGTTAGGGGGGGGCCGAATGTACCCTTGCATTTTGGTACATTTTCGGTCAAGCATTGGAAAGCAAAGAAAGTTCTCATTTTGTCCACTATAGCTGAATTGTCAAGAGTGTTTCCTTTGCATTTTTTTTTCTCCCTTTTGGAAACCAAAAGTCAAGCTCTCATCTTGCCGAATTGGAATTGTTTGCTCCTCTTAGTACTCTTTGTTAGCCGAATATTCCCCTCCATCATTCATTCTCTCTTTCAATTGTGTAAACCGAAGATAGCTCTCTTCTCTTACATTTTCTTTTCTTGTTTGGCCTTTGAAAACACCTTAGCCGAAACTATATTCTCCAACACACCTTCTCTAAACCGAAAATACTTTCAGCCCATCCATTCCTTCTCTTCCAAATATCCCATTGCCAAAATTCCATCCTCATCTCACAAATTTTTATTCTCTTTTTCTCTCTTAAAGTCGAACCTAAGGGTGTTGAACACCTATAAGCCGAATCCTCTTCTTTCTTTTGTAGCCTTGGCCGAAACTCTCTTCTCTCTTAATAGTTCCTTGGTGGCCGAATATTAGAGGGGTGGTGAACGTGTTGGGCTCTTAGTTTCAGTCGGTTGGGGGTTGGTAAGCTCTTGGCCGAATGGCCATTTTGTCCCCTTTTGGTTTTTTTTTTAATTATGGCTTGGTCAAAGGCCGGTTTTGGCTATTAAGGAAGGACGTTAATCTCTTTGTTATAGGGTCATTTGGAGTGTGGAAGCAAACAAGATGAGCCGTCTTCATCTGTTAAGTGATTGGGTAAGTGTGGTAAGTGATATTACTTCACTCGTTTGATTTCATTAAGTTAGGCTACAAGAGATTAATGATTCTTTTCCTTAAGTGGTGGCCGACTGGAAAGAGGGACCTTTGTGGTTCGGATTTGGTAGGAAACCAAATCAAGTGAAGGTAAGGGATTGATATTAACCCTTCTGGTTAATTGATGTTGGCCGAATTTTGTGGTTGCCTAATGGTTTTCTTTTGGCCGATTCTAGGAGCCAGATAATCAGGGGACTCAGAGTTATTCGTAGGGATCTTTAGACTCGGATTTACCAGGTGTGTAAATTAACACACTGATACTTAGTAATATTATTAATAAACCTGTTTGCCTGTTAAAAATTATAACAGTATGATGGACAATTGGATACCCAAATAGGGTATGTGTACGATTCGGGTAAGTCTGTTCTATTATGAGTACTATTAATGAAGTATGATATCATGATCTATGTTATGTATGTATGCTATGAGAGGTAATGCTTGGTATGTTGGCATAATGTGCATGACTTGTATGAGATGCATGATTACGTGAGTATGGTATGTTGATGGGTGATATGAGTGGAGGGAGCAGTGATATTTTGTGCTGACGAGCACCAGTGTTTTGGTAACACACTTTGTGACTTTGGGTCACCAGAGGTTTGGCACCTCCAGAGGTTTGGTACCTCAGCGTCTCGTCCCAGTGGCTCAGTACCACAGTGGGTTGGCCCCACGAATGATTATACGGGATTGACGCCAGTGATTTGGTATCACACGATGGGTTGGCCCCATCACCAGATTTGTGACTACGGTCACCAGTGCTTTGGTAGCACATTGTATCTTTGGGACACCAGAGGTTTGGCACCTCATTGCGACTTGTCCCTGTGGTTTGACCACTGTGGGTTGGCCCCACTTGAGATATGGGATCGTCTGCTAGTGATTTGGTATCACACGATGGGTTGGCCCCATCATCATTGGATTTGTGACTTCGGTCACCAGTGCTTTGGTAGCACAATTGTGTCTTTGGGACACCAGTGGTTTGGTACCACATTGACGGATATTGTGTCTTTGGGACACCAGTGTTTTGGTAACACATTGTGACTATATGTCACCAGTGGTTTGGCACCACCAGTGGTTTGGTACCACACGGGGTAGAAAAGGCGATATGGATGGTTAGGATCGGGTTGCATTAATTATGTTGCTATGTATGATGTGTGTTAGCATGTTGTTTCCTCGGGAGCGGGATTTATACACTGAGTCGTCCGACTCACCCTCTCCTTTGACATTTCAGGTGACTCGTAGACGCGGACATGGAGCCGGGATGGACTCGGGGTGCACATGCCATGCTTTAATAAGAGTTTTGCTCAGACTATTGCATTTGGGTACCTTAACTTATTTACTTTTATTTGGGTTTTAATTTGGATTTGTAAAAGGCCTTTAATTTATGATTTGCGATGTTTATGTTTTAATTAAATTCTAATATGCCTTAACAAAATAAGTTGGTATGAATTTTACTAAAACTTGGAAAGATAATGATTTCAAAATCATAACGCAATGTGTTTTTAAACTATACCATCGGGTATCACCCTAAGTCTTTATGATAAACAAATACAAATGGTTTTAAATTCAAACTTGTAGTTCTTCTAAGTTTAAAAATATTTTATGTATCACTAAGAAACTATTGAGGTTTTAAATGGTTTAAACTCGTTTTAACTACACATTTCGGTTAAGTTTTCAAAATCTCCGGGTTTCAAATACACTGTGTTTTCACTCAGCTTTTAAACGGAAAATCTAACTTTTCAACAAAACGATTTCCCCGTAGCATACCAGATTCGGACGTGGTGTCTTGTCCGGGTTTGGGGTGTTACATTTGTGGTATCAGAGCCAAGTTCAAAGGCTCGGCTGTGGGCCTGAGGCCCAAAATGGTTTTCAAAAGTCTGTTTAAGTGTTTTTTTAAAGTATGGTTTGAAAGGCATGGCACCGAGTCTCCGGCACCAGTTCGCCTAGGTAAGTACCCCGGACTATTCTTTGTGATTTGATTGGATGTTATATGATCTGACGAATAGCAATAGTATGCTACCTTAGAGATTGAGACTGATAGGATTCTGTGAACTCGCGAGAACAAATGCTCATTAAATATTCATAAGACTTGCTTTTTAAACAAGTGGAATAAATACTGATGCATAAAATTCTTTAATCAGATACGTAGAAAGATTAGTCATGAGCACTCGAGGCGGACGTGGTCGTAACACTCGTGGTAGAGGTAGGGGTAGAATGACGGTTTTTGAGCCCGTAGGATCTGGGCAGGGTTCAGAAAATGAGATACCGGTTCCGCCACCAGCTGGAGGTGGTGAGTTCCAAGATCAGACCGGGGATGACGCAGTGTCACAGGCGATGCTGCGAGTGTTGGAAAGGGTAGCTGGGGCAGGTGGTGGTGCAGGAGTTAGGAAATCTGTTCCTGAGCGACTCCGGGCTAATGGGGCTGAATTCTTCCGAGGTGTATCGGGTGTTGCTCCTAGCACTGCTGAATATTGGCTGGAGGCAACTGAGCGGATCATGGATGATCTGGACTTGACGGCTGAAGAGAAGCTGAAGGGTATTGTATCGCTTCTTCGGGATGAGTCATATCAGTGGTGGCTCACGGTTCGGGATAGTGTGGCCGCAGAGGATTTGACATGGGATTACTTCAGAGCTGCATATCAAAAGAAGTACATCGGGGCTAGTTACATCGACTCCCAGCGAAAGGCATTTCTGAGGCTTGTTCAGGGGAGTAAATCTGTTGCTGAGTACGAGGCTGAGTTCCTGAAGCTGAGTAGGTATGCCAGGGGCATTGTAGCCACTGAGCATGAGAGGTGTGTTCGTTTCGAGGATGGTCTGCGAGACGAGTTGAGGCTGCTGATTGCTCCACAGCAGGAGCGCGAGTTTGCTGTCTTAGTTGAGAAGGCTAAGGTAGCCGAGGGTGTTAAAGAGTCGGTAAGACAGAGCATGGACAGGAGTAGGCTTAAGAGGAGCTTTGGGTCTTCGGGATCGTCTGGTAATCTGCAGAAGAGGGCTAGACCGAGTGGGCAGAATCAGTCTGCTAGGTTTGTTGCTGCTAGGCAGGGACCGCCGCAGTGCAATCAGTGTGGGAAATCTCATTGGGGTGGCTGCTGGACTGGAGGTAAAGGGTGCTTTGAGTGTGGTTCTCTGGAGCATCGCATTAGGGACTGTCCGCGTAGGATGGCCAGGATTCAGTTTGAGAGTCAGGGCCGTAATCAGTTCAGAGGTAATGGACCGCCACCGCAGAGGGGTCGTGGTAATGGCAGAAATGGTAACGGTTCTGTCGGGGCCGTGGAGCACCGGGCAGAGGTGCGGGTAGTTCTGATGCTAGACAGCCTGGATTGGTGTATGCTGCGAGGCGCCGAGAGGAGGGCGACGCACCGGACGTCATAACCGGTACGTTCTTGATTTTTGGTACTCCTTATACTGCTTTAATTGATGTGGGTTCGACGCACTCTTATGTTGCCAGTAGTATAGTAGAGACCATGGACTTAGACTCTGAGATATCTTCTAGGCAGATGACTGTGATTAGTCCTTTAGGTCACTCTGTAGTAGTAGATAAGCTGTTTAGAGATGTACCTCTAGAACTCCAAGGGGTAGTGTTTGCTGCTGATCTGATGGAACTGCCGTTTGGGGAGTTCGATCTGATTCTTGGGATGGATTGGTTGGTTAAGTACCAGGCGAGGTTGGATTGCGCGGCCAAGCGCATGGTTCTTAAGACGGTAGAGGGTGATGAGGTGGCTATGATAGGTAATAGGAGGGATTACTTATCAAATGTGGTATCTGCTTTGAAAGCGGAGAAGATGGTCAGGAAGGGCTGCGAAGCGTATGTGGTTCATGTTTATGCCTTGGAGGCTAAAGAGTCTGCTGTTGAGAAGGTTCGTACTGTTAAGGAATTTGCTGATGTGTTTCCTGAGGAACTTCCGGGTTTGCCGCCAGATCGAGAGGTAGAGTTCGGGATTGATCTATTACCCGGGACTGCGCCAGTGTCTATTGCTCCGTATAGGATGGCACCAAAGGAATTGGTGGAGCTTAAGGCTCAGATCCAGGAGTTATTGGATCGAGGTTTTATCAGGCCAAGTGTTTCGCCGTGGGGTGCGCCGGTACTTTTTGTTAAGAAGAAAGATGGTACAATGCGGATGTGTATAGACTACCGCCAGCTGAACAAGCTGACGATTAAAAACAAGTATCCGTTGCCACGGATAGATGACTTGTTTGATCAGCTGAAGGGTGCTGCGGTATTTTCGAAGATCGACTTGAGGTCTGGGTATCACCAGTTAAAGGTTAAGGAGGCGGATATCCATAAAACAGCGTTTCGGACTCGGTATGGGCACTATGAATTTCTGGTAATGCCGTTCGGGTTGACTAACGCACCGGCAGCGTTTATGGATATGATGAACAGGGTGTTTCAGCAGTATCTGGATCAGTTCGTGGTGGTTTTCATAGACGATATCTTAGTGTACTCAAGGACAGAGGAAGAACATGATGCGCATTTGAGGGTGGTGCTGCAGATTCTGAGGGAAAAGCAACTCTATGCTAAGTTCAGTAAGTGCGAGTTCTGGCTTAGAGAAGTGACGTTCTTGGGTCATGTAGTGTCAGCAGAGGGGATTCGGGTAGATCCTCGTAAGATTGAGGCAGTTTTGGATTGGAAGCCGCCTAGGTCAGTGGCTGAGATTCGGAGTTTTCTGGGTTTGGCAGGATACTACCGAAGGTTTGTTGAGGGTTTCTCGTTGATAGCAGCGCCGATGACTAAGTTGTTAAGGAAAGAGGCTCCGTTTGTATGGACTGAGAAACAGCAGGAAAGCTTCGATAAGTTAAAGAAGATTTTGACTGAGGCTCCGGTTCTAATTCAACCTGAGGCTGGTAAGGAATACACCGTGTACTGCGATGCATCACATACGGGATTGGGTTGTGTGTTGATGCAGGAAGGTAAGGTTGTGGCTTACGCTTCTAGGCAGCTGAGGCCACATGAGGTCAACTATCCGACGCACGATTTGGAGCTAGCGGCTGTAGTCTTCGCCTTAAAGATTTGGAGGCACTACTTGTACGGAGAGAGATCGATAGTCTACACCGATCACAAGAGTCTGAAGTATCTACTGACTCAGAAGGATTTGAATTTGAGGCAGCGTAGATGGGTTGAGTTGCTGAAGGATTATGACTGTTCTATTGAGTATCATCCGGGCAAGGCTAACGTGGTAGCAGACGCGTTAAGCCGTAAGGTTGTTTCGGACTTAAGAGCATTGTTTGCCCATTTGAGCTTGTATGACGACGGGAGTATTTTGGCAGAGCTGCAGGTTAAGCCTACTTGGGTTGAGCAGATCAGAGAGAAACAGTTATTGGATGAGGTTCTGAGTGCGCGAAGGTTGCAAGTGCAAGATGGTGGTTTGGAGGGTTACAGCTTGTCTAGTGATGAGGTTCTGTGTTTTCAAGGTAAGGCTTGTATGCCTAAAGATGTTGAGCTGAGGCAGAAGATTCTTCAGGACGCACATAGCAGTCTTCATGCTATGCATCCTGGAGGTAGCAAGATGTATAAGGATCTCAGGGAGCAGTTTTGGTGGCCTGGTTTGAAGAAAGAGGTGACAGAGTTTGTTGGGAAATGTCTGACTTGTCAGCAGGTCAAGGCTGAACATCAGTTGCCGTCGGGTTTGCTTCAGCCTGTGAAGATTCCTCAGTGGAAGTGGGAAAGGATAACCATGGATTTTGTCAGTGGGTTACCGCTTACGCCAAGCAAGAAGGATTCAGTTTGGGTAGTGGTGGATCGTCTGACTAAATCAGCTCACTTTATTCCGGTGAGGGTTGACTACTCACTTCAGAAGCTAGCGAAGCTGTATGTTTCAGAGATAGTGAGGTTGCACGGTGTGCCAGTTTCGATAATCTCGGATAGGGATCCCAGGTTCACGTCAAGATTCTGGAAAGCATTGCATCAAGCACTGGGTACTCGTTTGGATTTCAGCACGGCTTTTCACCCGCAGTCTGACGGTCAATCAGAAAGGGTTATTCAGATCTTAGAGGACATGCTGAGAGGTTGTGTCTTGGATTTCAGAGGTAGTTGGGAGGAGTTTCTACCATTAGCTGAGTTTGCCTACAACAACAGTTACCAAGCGAGCATCAAGATGGCACCGTATGAGGCGTTGTATGGTAGGAAGTGTCGCTCACCTACGTGTTGGACAGAGTTGGGTGAACGCCAGTTGTTGGGACCCGAGCTGGTAGCTGAGACTGAGGACAAGGTTAAGGTGATTCAAGCTCGATTAAAGGAAGCTTCGGACCGGCAAAAGTCTTATGCCGATCTTAAGCGTAGAGATATAGAGTTTGCCGTTGGGGATCGAGTGTTTCTGAAGGTCTCGCCTTGGAAGAAGGTCCCGAGGTTCGGGAAGAAAGGCAAGCTTAGTCCGAGGTTTATCGGGCCGTATAAGGTTTTGAGACGAGTTGGACCAGTGGCGTATCAGCTTGAGTTGCCAGCAGAGCTTAGCCAGATTCACGACGTTTTTCACGTTTCGATGCTTCGGCATTATCGTTCAGATCCGTCGCATGTGGTAGCAGTGGAAGAGATCGAGGTAAATCCAGACTTGACTATGGAAGAGGAACCTGTGCAGATTCTTGATCAGGATGTGAAGGTTCTGCGTAGGAAGTCTGTACCTTTGGTTAAGGTACTTTGGCAGAATCATGGCGTAGAAGAAGCTACGTGGGAACCCGAGGATATGATGAGACAGCAATACCCGCAACTCTTTTGACCAAGTAATTTCGAGGCCGAAATTATTTTTAAGGGGGGTAGAACTGTAATATCCCGGGTTAGGGGCTATTTTGTTGTTGCACGATATTGCATGTATTTAGTATGCTGTGTTGTTATTTCGATGTTTTAGGGGCTTTAGTGTAGGCTAGAAGTATGCCTGAGTGAATGGGAAAATTTTGGTTTTTGGGTGTTAAGTCAGGGGAGCTGAGGAAGCTGGGGTTTAAGAATTTTAATTGTGGTTTCATTGCACAAGTAAGGAGCTAGCTTAGTGGCAAAGCATGCGCTACAAGGGGGAGCTTGGTGTGGCGTCATTTGCATGTGGTGGAGGTCCAGTGTTCGAGCTGCAGAGTCCCCCTTTTTGACTTCTTTTTGGGACGGCTTGGAGGAAGAGGTTGAGAGCAATTTGGATTCTACCTTGGACCAAGTCTTCACTTTCAAATGGAGGGTGGAGAGGAAGTTTAGGAGGAGGACTTGGTCATCACATTTGAAATGTGAGGAGTGGAGTGAATGGGGGGATTTTTTGGCCGATTTTTGTGGGGTGTTGGAGTGGGGGAGTGGACGGCATAGTGTGGGTTAGGGGGGGCCGAATGTACCCTTGCATTTTGGTACATTTTCGGTCAAGCCTTGGAAAGCAAAGAAAGTTCTCATTTTGTCCACTATAGCCGAATTGTCAAGAGTGTTTCCTTTGCATTTTTTTTTTCTCCCTTTTGGAAAACGAAAGTCAAGCTCTCATCTTGCCGAATTGGAATTGTTTGCTCCTCTTAGTACTCTTTGTTAGCCGAATATTCCCCTCCATCATTCATTCTCTCTTTCAATTGTGTAAACCGAAGATAGCTCTCTTCTCTTACATTTTCTTTTCTTGTTTGGCCTTTGAAAACACCTTAGCCGAAACTATATTCTCCAACACACCTTCTCTAAACCGAAAATACTTTCAGCCCATCCACTCCTTCTCTTCCAAATATCCCATTGCCGAAATTCCATCCTCATCTCACAAATTTTTATTCTCTTTTTCTCTCTTAAAGTCGAACCTAAGGGTGTTGAACACCTATAAGCCGAATCCTCTTCTTTCTTTTGTAGCCTTGGCCGAAACTCTCTTCTCTCTTAATAGTTCCTTGGTGGCCGAATATTAGAGGGGTGGTGAACGTGTTGGGCTCTTAGTTTTAGTCGGTTGGGGGTTGGTAAGCTCTTGGCCGAATGGCCATTTTGTCCCCTTTTGGTTTTTTTTTTCTAATTATGGCTTGGTCAAAGGCCGGTTTTGGCTATTAAGGAAGGACGTTAATCTCTTTGTTATAGGGTCATTTGGAGTGTGGAAGCAAACAAGAGGAGCCGTCTTCATCTGTTAAGTGATTGGGTAAGTGTGGTAAGTGATATTACGTCACTCGTTTGATTTCATTAAGTTAGGCTACAAGAGATTAATGATTCTTTTCCTTAGGTGGTGGCCGACTGGAAAGAGGGACCTTTGTGGTTCGGATTTGGTAGGAAACCAAATCAAGTGAAGGTAAGGGATTGATATTAACCCTTCTGGTTAATTGATGTTGGCCGAATTTTGTGGTTGCCTAATGGTTTTCTTTTGGCCGATTCTAGGAGCCAGATAATCAGGGGACTCAGAGTTATTCGTAGGGATCTTTAGACTCGGATTTACCAGGTGTGTAAATTAACACACTGATACTTAGTAATATTATTAATAAACCTGTTTGCCTGTTAAAAATTATAACAGTATGATGGACAATTGGATACCCAAATAGGGTATGTGTACGATTCGGGTAAGTCTGTTCTATTATGAGTACTATTAATGAAGTATGATATCATGATCTATGTTATGTATGTATGCTATGAGAGGTAATGCTTGGTATGTTGGCATAATGTGCATGACTTGTATGAGATGCATGATTACATGAGTATGGTATGTTGATGGGTGATATGAGTGGAGGGAGCAGTGATATTTTGTGCTGACGAGCACCAGTGTTTTGGTAACACACTTTGTGACTTTGGGTCACCAGAGGTTTGGCACCTCCAGAGGTTTGGTACCTCAGCGTCTCGTCCCAGTGGCTCAGTACCACAGTGGGTTGGCCCCACGGATGATTATACGGGATTGACGCCAGTGATTTGGTATCACACGATGGGTTGGCCCCATCACCAGATTTGTGACTACGGTCACCAGTGCTTTGGTAGCACATTGTGTCTTTGGGACACCAGAGGTTTGGCACCTCATTGCGACTTGTCCCTGTGGTTTGACCACTGTGGGTTGGCCCCACTTGAGATATGGGATCGTCTGCTAGTGATTTGGTATCACACGATGGGTTGGCCCCATCATCATTGGATTTGTGACTTCGGTCACCAGTGCTTTGGTAGCACAATTGTGTCTTTGGGACACCAGTGGTTTGGTACCACATTGACGGATATTGTGTCTTTGGGACACCAGTGTTTTGGTAACACATTGTGACTATATGTCACCAGTGGTTTGGCACCACCAGTGGTTTGGTACCACACGGGGTAGAAAAGGCGATATGGATGGTTAGGATCGGGTTGCATTAATTATGTTGCTATGTATGATGTGTGTTAGCATGTTGTTTCCTCGGGAGCGGGATTTATACACTGAGTCGTCCGACTCACCCTCTCCTTTGACATTTCAGGTGACTCGTAGACGCGGACATGGAGCCGGGATGGACTCGGGGTGCACATACCATGCTTTAATAAGAGTTTTGCTCAGACTATTGCATTTGGATACCTTAACTTATTTACTTTTATTTGGGTTTTAATTTGGATTTGTAAAAGGCCTTTAATTTATGATTTGCGATGTTTATGTTTTAATTAAATTCTAATATGCCTTAACAAAATAAGTTGGTATGAATTTTACTAAAACTTGGAAAGATAATGATTTCAAAATCATAACGCAATGTGTTTTTAAACTATACCATCGGGTATCACCCTAAGTCTTTATGATAAACAAATACAAATGGTTTTAAATTCAAACTTGTAGTTCTTCTAAGTTTAAAAATATTTTATGTATCACTAAGAAACTATTGAGGTTTTAAATGGTTTAAACTCGTTTTAACTACACATTTCGGTTAAGTTTTCAAAATCTCCGGGTTTCAAATACACTGTGTTTTCACTCAGCTTTTAAACGGAAAATCTAACTTTTCAACAAAACGATTTCCCCGTAGCATACCAGATTCGGACGTGGTGTCTTGTCCGGGTTTGGGGTGTTACAAACCCAACCCATGGGCAACTCTTGTCCTAACTAATAGCTCTAATTAAAAAGGTGTCATCAGAAATAAAGTTCTGAATGTCTTTGACGTTAACTAAACCATTCGTATCATGCATGTTTTTATTCGTCTAATCATGAAAGTTTTTATCTATATCATTCGACATGTATTAAGAAATATAATTTCTTTCCCAATTTATTTTATCTCGAAAAAAATATTATTTTAGGTGAAAAATAATTTAACGGGTATTAATGGTAGGAAAAATCGAGGTCAGGAAAAAATTGAGAGAGAAAAAAAAAGAATATCGAAAATAAAAAAGGAACCGACAAAAAAAAATCTGAAAATAAAGGAACCGAAAAAAACTGAGGAAAAAAAGAGAGGGGAGCCCGTGACTGTTCAGTCATGTTATGGTAGGGCTCCCCCTCTTTTTCCTGGTTTTTTTCTTTATTTTCCTCAATTCTTTTCTTTCTCCTTTTGGTCTCCCAAGGGGATGGTCTCCCCTCCCTTCCTTTGTGTAACACTCTCACCCGTCTCTGTTATCGAATTAGGGTTACGGGATGCTATCACACATAACATATTCATGCTATATCAATTCAAATTTCTCCAAACCAGCTTTAATCATCACTCATATATTCAAAAACATGTTATTCATACATTATCAGAAGCTCTAAAATAATCCATAACAAAATAGGGATTAATTTTAAACATTTTAGAAAAGTGTTGTAAAAATGTAAAGTAGGGGTCACACGGCCATGTGACAGGCTGAGGCCGTGTCCAGGGTTACATCACTGTGTCGTCAAGCTGTATAACTAATTGTGGTAGTGTGAACAGATTGTCACCTAAATCATACAGACCACATGGCTGTGCCAAATGCCCGTGTAAGGCACATGACCGTGTGTACTTATTAGTGTCTTTTCAAACAAGTTACAAAACTATAAGTTCATTTAATTTACAAGAAAACATTGAACCATTCTTCAACATATTCAAATCAATCAAAATATGCCAAAACACAACTTAAATTATCCATCTTAACTGCCTAACTAATGTACAATTATGACACCATCACAACCAATTCAAAATACAAAACCTAATCATTCATACTAGTGTATATAAAAACACCAATGTGCATTTTACCATAAGTGCATTCCAAACCATACCTTTCTATCAACCTAAAACATGCCTAGCTTTTGCCAAAGTAAACCATACCCAAATCTCAGTCATACCATTTATTTGATACATATTCAAAACGTACCTTATCCATGAAACAACTTGATACCATAATTGCATATATCATTACTATCAACTAACACATGAATCAAGTATTTCATCCAAACATGCATTCATCATTTACCAAATTTACACCATAAAAACAATTAAAATGCAACCTTACACATGACAACCATTACAGCATATTACAACATCAACTTATAGCTTTAACTAATAATCCAAAATAACCTCTAAATATACATGCCACAAAACAAAAAATTTATGAGTCAAAATCTACCAAGATTGAAGCTTGATAGTGTGAGCCTTGAAATTGATCCGATTGCCTAGTTCTGCAAAACGTCAACTATAGAAAATAGGAAATGAAATAGAGTAAGCTTATAATAGCTTAGTAAGTTCATAGATATTTAAGCAAAACTCTTACCTTAGTTTACAATTAAGCAAAAACAAATATAATTAATCTAATACGATTTCCTGTCAAGACATTTACAACAACAAGGTGAGTATTTCCAATATCAATCGTATAATCTTTCAATCAATCAGTACGACATATTTCTGTATCATTCAATAGGAAAGATCCAACATATGAATCATATTAACCAATTGATCATGCCAATTCATATTCCCAATCACATACCATTTCTTTTAAACATATAGCTCTGTCACCACATATCACATTTACAAAGTGTGCATTTCATACATATAAACTATAACATTTCAGTCATTTTGATATCGTTCCAAAACAACTTTTAAACACATACTCATCATTTACGCAATTTCATCAATTAACATTTCAATAATTGTATAAACATATAACTTCCAAGAAATTTATGAAGTCAATCAATTTACTTTCTTTCAACAGTAGCCCGATGAACTATAGCAAAATAATTTGGATACTCGGGTAACTACACCACACCAGGGGCATTGTAATGTTATACAGAGGCAACGTAGTGCAAACAGAGGCACGATTGTGCAATCAGAGGCACTGAAGTGCAAACAGAGACACCAAAGTGTAAACAGAAGGACCAAAGTGCAAATAGAGGCACCAAAATGCTAACCCATACAAATGCACATTCTAACCTTATTGACACGCCAATTGTATCCTAACCGTTTACTATGTTCAATCGGGCATTTAAACAAGATTCAGTAACATTTAATAATTAGAGGCACTTTGATGCTATATGCTCACATGCTGTAACAATTCATGTTCATTAAAAAATCCATATAAATCATATCTCTCAAATTCATCAATTCTCAATTTAGTCCTTACTCACCTTAGCATTTGTAACAGTCCGGTTTATACCCTAGTCGGAACAATGGTTTTGGGACCACAAATCCGAGTCTGTATAATATTTTAATATTATTTTCTGTGCCGTTAATATGTGAATAAGCATGTGGTAAATTTCCGTAAGTGAATTTGTCTGTTTGTGTGTTTAATTTGAGCAAATGATTGATTTGCATTAAATGTGAAAGTTGCATGTTATTTATTAAAGCACCTATGTGTTGTGGCTTTTAAAAGTTATGGCCTTATGTGGCAATTAAGCCAACTTATTGATAGTGGACGGTAACACATGTAATACATGCATATTTTATATGATTATAATAATTAAATTGTTTTATTCATAAGTTATATTAATATGTTATAATAAAAGAAAACTTGGTTATTGGATTTTCATTCATCATTCTTATCACCGAAAATCAAAAAGAAAAAGAGAAAGAAGAAGATAGCAAGGTTCGGCTAGGTTTTGAGCTTGATTAAGGTAATTTTTGACTTCGATTTTTGATAATTTTTACGTTTTTGAAATCGTTGCCTTGAGAGCTTCAAAACCCATGTATTAATTTTGATTATTGATGATGTTTGTGTGAGATGCCATTGGTGGTGTGTTAAGCTTTTTGATGATTTTTGGTGTTGAATGAAAGATATGAATTAGATGAACATGTTTTGTTCTTGAAGTTTTAATGAAATTAGCTAAATAGTGCTAAATTGTGAAAATATTATTTTGGAGGGCTAATATGTGAATTTGATGAAATACTTGGACTTATATAGTCCCTATTAAGGTTCGTCCAAGCATGTGTATGTGTAGATTTTGTGAATTTGATGTTTTGTGAAAAATGGACTAAATTGATAAAATGTGCAAATGTGAAGGCTAAATTGTAAATAGCCCAAAATGTGTGTGTATGGATTGAATTGAATAACTTAGCGAATAAAATATTAATTCTGAATATGTTTAGATCAAGAACCGAGGAAAATAGACTTAGATCGCGGGAAAGCGAAAGTAACCGAGTAGCCGTTTTCGTTCGATAAACCGAATCCGAGGTAAGTCAATATGCAAGTAAACATATTTGTATGATATTATATTTGATTATATGATTATTGTTGATTATGAATATTTATGAGAAGTTATGCATTTGAAATTCGAGATGAGTCCGAAATAGCGACTAAGCCGAGAAGTTTCGTACGAATCTAGGAATAGATAGGATTAGCTATGTCATGACATAGGTATCTGTTATGTTTTATATGTAAGACCACGTCTGGGGCATTGGCGTTGATTTGAGATTCGTGTAAGACCCTGTCTAGGACAGTGGCATCGATATCTAAATATGTGTAAGACCACGTCTGGGACGTTGGCATCAATATAAGATTTACGTATAAGACCACGTCTGAGACGTTAGCATCATTATGATTTTTACGTGTAAGACCATGTCTGGGACATTGGCATCGTTCTAATTTGTGTAAGACCCTGTCCGGGACAGTGGCATCGATATCTGAGTGCACGTAAGACCTCGTCTGGGATGATGGCATTGTACTACTATTCCGAGCTTTTAAAGTATCCTCTTGGATTCCTTATGGTTCAACGAGCAAGTATGAAATATGAATGACAAATCCGAGCTTTGATAGATTAAGTAAATGAATGTTCGATTCAGGTATGTTGATCATACACCAAATGTGCATATAAGGTAAGTGACTAAGTGTTTTACTATGATGGATTGGAAATATGATACATGAAAGTAAAGATGTGAGGAATTTACCTTGTAAAAGAAATATGCCAATGTGGTTATATGCTTACATGCTTTACATATCAAGTTTGTTTGTGTATTTACTTACTAAGATTTTGGAAAGCTTACTCTCTGTATGTGTTTTCTTTGTTCTATAGGTCGTCAAAGCTACTAAAGGCTCCGGACCGTCACGGATCGTCATCACACTACTAAAACTTAGTTTGGTACCCTTTGAAAATGTATATAGCTCAATATGGCATGTATAGGCTAGTTTTGGTATGAGTTGTATAATGAACTTAGCCATGTGATTTGGCTAATTATGTTTTGGTAAGTATATATTGAGGAAAGGAGCTTGGTATAATTTAGATTTAGTCAGGCAAATTGGTATGTTTGGAATTGGTTTGAATGGTTTGTAGTGTGATTACCTTAGTTAGCAAATGTGCATGAGATATCTTGTTAAATATGGCTTGTAGGTTTGACCCTTATGGGTGGCATCTTGGCCTTGTAAATAGCCTATAATGTCACACGGTTGTGGCACACGGGCATGCCTAACGACCGTGGATGAGTTATAGGATGCAGTTTAGTATCACACGGCCTCGACACGAGCATGTCTTCTGGCCATGGTGTGCAAGTCAGTAGCTAATATAAAAGTACACGGCCAAACACACGGGCGCGCTTGGTAGCCGTGGTGGGGAAGTCAGTATATGACCTAAAAGTATATGACCATGGCACACGGGCGTGCCTAATGACCGTGTTGGTATAGTCAGTATATAGACATGGATGGATACACGGGGGTGTCTAGAAGCCGTGAAGGGCACACGGTCTCCTCCCACGGACGTGTCTCCCCTGTAGTTTATTAAAGTTTTAAATTTTCATGAAATTTCATATGTGTTTCAGTTTAGTCCCTACTCGACTTCTAAGTTTGATGAAGGTCTCGAGGACCCGTTTAAGGGACATATGTCTGAGAATGATGATTGAATGTATGATTTTGCCTGTGAATGTTTTCGATCTATCTGGTAACGCTCCTAACCCTAATCTGGCAATGGACACGGGATAGGGGTGTTACATTTGGTTGGTATCAGAGCTATGGTTTAGCCGATTCTCGGACTAACGTAGTGTGTCAGAGTCTAGCTATACATGCCATATATCTGAAGTGTGATAGTGTGATGTATCCTGACGTATAAAATGTGATTTTTGTATAGTAATGGATCCCGAAAGAGCTGTAGCTGACGACGCAGAGAGTAATACGCCTGCTCCCGTGCAAGGGATAGCGCCTTCTAATTTAAGACCGGCTACGAGCGGTCAAGATGGAGAAGCTAAACAGGCTTTCTTCCAGATGATGAGTGAGTGGTTCACTCAATTAGTAAGAAATAACCTGACTGTTGCGCAACCCTCGCCCCCGGTTAATCCCCCTCAGACTACAGTTATGCCACCAGTTATGCATTCGAATCTATTGGATAAACCTTCGGTTGACAAAATCTGAAAGTATGGGGCCAAAGAATTTTGGGCTAATAAGGATGATGATGCTGAAAAGGCCGAGTTCTGGATTGAAAATATTATTCGGGGTATTTGATGAAATGTCTTTGACCAGAAGAATGTATAAAATGTGTTGTATCATTACTCCGAGATGCAGCATATCAATGGTGAAAAACTCTGATTTCAGTTGTTCTGAGAGAACGAGTCACATGGGAGTTCTTTCAGAGTGAGTTCCGAAAGAAATATACCAGTGAGAGATTTGTTGATCAGAAACGGAAAGAATTTCTAGAACTTAAACAGGTCCGAATAACTGTTTCAGAATATGAACGAGAATTTGTGAGACTCAGTCAGTATGCTCAAGAATGTGTATCATCTGAAGCTATAATATGCAAAAGGTTCAAAGATGGCCTTAATGAAGACATCCGTTTGCTAGTCGGGATTTTAGAAATAAAAGAGTTTGTTGTACTTGTAGACCGAGCTTGCAAAGCTGAAGCACTCGAGAAAGATAAAAGAAAAGCTGAGTCTGAAGTTCGAGATATGAGAAAGAAATTTCAGAGTAAATCATTTCAGTCTGCTCTGAAAAGATTCAGAGATGATCAAGGTCGTTCCAGAGATAATGTGGGACATTCGAACAGAAATCGAGTTAGACCGAAAATGAGTTCTAAAACTCCAGCAACTTCAGTGGCCAGTATTGGTAATGTTCAATCCGAGAGACCTGAATGTAAACATTATGGAAAAAGACATTCGGGAAGCTGTAGATTAAACGACAGAGCTTGCTTCAGATGTGGGTCACTTGATCATTTTATCCGTGATTGCCCTGAGACTGTAGAGTTAGAAGCTGTTCAGAATTTGAGATCTGATAATGTACCTTTGAGAGGTAGACCATCGAAGAATGTAAGAAACACCTGCGGTAGTTAGAGAACTATGAGAGACAATGTTGTCAGATTTGAAGCCAGAGCACCAGCTAGAGCGTACGCTGTCCGAGCTCGAGAAGAAGTTTCTTAACCAGATGTTATAACTGGTACATTTACTCTTTATGTTACTTCTGTGATTGCTTTGATAGACCTTGGTTCTGCACATTCATATATATGCATGAATTTAGTATTCAGTAAGACTTTGCCTGTAGAGTCTACTGAGTTTGCTATAAAAGTTTCGAACCCCTTTGGTAAAAGTGTCCTTGTTGACAAAGTATGCAAGAACTATCCGTTAATGTTTCGAGATATCTGTTTCCCTGCTGATCTGATGCTCTTGCCATTTGATGAATTCGATATTATTCTGGGAATGGATTGGTTGTTTATGCATAGTGCTGTCGTGGACTGTAAAAGAAAGACTATAGATTTGAGATGTCCGAATAATGAGATTGTACGGATTGAGTCTGATGATTTGAATGGATTGCCTACTGTGATATCTGTTTTGAAAGCTCAGAGTTATGTGAAAAAGGGCTACAAAGCATATTTTGCCTATGTGATTGATTCGAAAGCATCTGAGAAGAAAATTGAATCAGTGCCTATTGTTTGTGAGTTTACTGATGTTTTTCCTAAAGAGTTGCCGAGTTTGCCTCCGATTCGTGAAGTTGAATTTGGTATTGATTTGTTGCCTGGTACTACACCTATTTCGATAGCTCCGTATAGAATGGCACCAACAGAGTTGAAAGAATTAAAGTCACAGTTGCAAGAATTGACCGATAGAGGGTTTGCTAGGCCAAACTTTTCACCTTGGGGAACTCCTGTTCTGTTTGTGAAAAAGAAAGATGGCACGATGAGAATGTGTATTGATTATCGTCAGTTGAATAAGGTGACAATAAAGAACAAATATCTGTTGCCTTGAATAGATGATTTATTTGATCAGTTAAAAAGAGCTACGGTATTTTCAAAGATTGATTTGAGATCAGGATATTACCAGTTGAGAGTAAAAGATTCAGACATTCCAAAGACTGCTTTCAGAATGAGGTACGGGCATTATGAGTTTTTAGTTATGCCATTTGGACTAACCAATACTCCTGCTGTTTTTATGGATATGATGAACATAATTTTTAGACCGTACTTAGACCGATTTGTTGTCGTATTCATTGATGACATTTTGATTTATTCACATGATGAAAATGAGCATGCTGAACATCTGAGAATTGTGTTGCAAGCTTTGAGAGAAAAGCAATTGTACGCGAAATTTAGCAAATGTGAATTCTGGTTACACGAGGTTAGTTTTCTAGGATATATTGTGTCAGCTTCTAGAATCTGAGTAGATCCAAGCAAGATTTCTGCTATTCTGAGTTGGAAACCTCCGAAGAACGTATCTGAAGTCCGTAGTTTGCTGGGCTTAGCTGGTTATTACCACAGATTTGTAAAAGGATTTTCAGCGATAGCTACTCCGTTGACTAGACTGCTTCAGAAAGATGTCAGATTTGAATGGTCGGATAAATGTCAGAAAAGTTTTGATTAGTTGAAAGCTCTGTTAACAGAAGCTCCGGTGTTAGTACAACCAGAATCGGGTAAAAAATTTGTTGTGTACAGTTATGCTACATTAAATGGTCTGGGATGTGTTTTGATACAGGAAGGCAAAGTTGTAGCTTATGCCTCGAGACAATTGAAGCCTCATGAAAAGAATTATCCGACACACGACCTTGAATTAGCTACAATTGTGTTTACACTTAAGATTTGGCGTCATTATCTGTACGGTGAGAAATATCACGTATTTTCAGATCATAAAAGTTTGAAATACCTGATGACTCAAAAAGACTTGAATCTGCGTTAGAGAAGATGGCTCGAGTTGTTGAAAGATTACGAGTTTGTGATAGATTATCATCCGGGGAAAGCAAATGTTGTTGCAGATACGTTGAGTCGGAAATCATTGTTTGCACTATCCACTTTGAATACCCAGTTAGATTTGACTGATGATGGTTCTGTGATAGTTGAATTAAAAGCCAAACTGTTGTTTGTACAACAAATATGTGATGCTCAGAAAGTTGATAATGAATTATTATTGAAACGGGCTCAATATGAGTCGAATTCTGAATCTGAATTTCGAATTGTTGATGGTTGCTTGAGATTTCAAGATCGTATTTGTGTTCCGAGAAATCCAGAGTTGATTCAGTTGATTTTGAATGAAGCCCATAATAGTCGTTTATCTGTTCATCCGGGAAGTACTAAAATGTATCATGATTTGAAGCAACACCACTGGTGGTCTGGTATGAAACGAGACATTTCTGACTTTGTTTCGAAATGTTTAGTCTGCCAACAGGTGAAAGCTGAACATCAAGTTTCGTCTGGGTTGTTACAACCGATTTTGATTCCTGAGTGGAAATGGGATAGAGTGACGATGGACTTTGTTTCTGGTTTGCCTCTGACACCGAAAAAGAAAGATGCGATATGAGTCGTAGTTGACCGATTAACGAAATCTGCCCATTTTATTCCGGTAAGATCTGAATCCTCACTTGAGAGATTAGCCAAGCTTTATTCATCATTCTTGGTTAGTGGATTTTCATTCATCATTCTTATCACCGAAAACCAAAAAGAAAAAGAGAAAGAAGAAGATAGCAAGGTTCGGCTAGGTTTTGAGCTTGATTAAGGTAATTTTTGACTTCGGTTTTTGATAATTTTTACGTTTTTGAAATCGTTGCCTTGAGAGCTTGAAAACCCATGTATTAATTTTGATTATTGATGATGTTTGTGTGAGATGCCATTGGTTGTGTGTTAAGCTTTTTGATGATTTTTGGTGTTGAATGAAAGACATGAATTAGATGAACATGTTTTGTTCTTAAAGTTTTAATGAAATTAGCTAAATAGGGCTAAATTGTGAAAATTTTATTTTGGAGGGCTAATATGTGAATTTGATGAAATATTTGGACATATATAGTCCCTATAGAGGTTCGGCCAAGCATGTGTATGTGTAGATTTTGTGAATTTGATGTTTTGTGAAAAACGGACTAAATTGATAAAATGTGCAAATGTGAAGGCTAAATTGTAAATAGCGCAAAATATGTGTGTATGGATTGAATTGAATAAATTAGCAAATAAAAGGATTAATTCTGAATATGTTTAGATCAAGAACCGAGGAAAACGGACTTAGATCGCGGGAAAGCGAAAGTAACCGAGTAGCCGTTTTCGTTCGATAAACCGAATCCGAGGCAAGTCAATATGCAAGTAAATGTATTTGTATGATATTATATTTGATTATATGATTATTGTTGATTATGAATATTTATGAGAAGTTACGCATTTGAAATCCGAGATGAGTCTGAAATAGCGACTAAGCCGAGAAGTTTCGTACGAATCTAGGAATAGATAGGATTAGCTATGTCATGACATATGTATCTGTTATGTTATATATGTAAGACAACATCTGGGACGTTGGCGTTGATTTGAGATTCGTGTAAGACCCTGTCTGGGACAGTGGCATCGATATCTGAATATGTGTAAGACCACGTCTGGGACGTTGGCATCAATATAAGATTTACGTATAAGATCACGCCTGGGACGTTGGCATCATTATGATTTTTACGTGTAAGACCATGTCTGGGACATTGGCATCGTTCTAATTTGTGTAAGACCCTGTCCGGGACAGTGGCATCGATATCTGAGTGCACGTAAGACCTCGTCTGGGATGATGGCATTGTACTACTATTCAGAGCTTTTAAAGTATCCTCTTGGGTTCCTTATGGTTCAACGGGCAAGTATGAAATACGAATGACAAATCCGAGCTTTGATAGATTAAGTAAATGAATGTTCGATTCAGGTACGTTGATCATACACCAAATGCATATATAAGGTAAGTGACTAAGTGTTTTACTATGATGGATTGGAAATATGATACATGAATGTTTAAATGTGAGAAATTTACCTTGTAGAAGAAATATGCCAATGTGGTTATATGCTTACATGCTTTACATATCAAGTTTGTTTGTGTATTTACTTACTAAGCTTTTGGAAAGCTTACTCTCTGTATGTGTTTTCTTTGTTCTATAGGTCGTCAAAGCTACTGAAGGCTCGGGACCGTCACGGGCCGTCATTACACTACTAAAACTTAGTTTGGTACCCTTTGAAAATGTATATAGCTCAATATGGCATGTATAGTCTAGTTTTGGTATGAGTTGTATAATGAACTTAGCCATGTGATTTGGCTAATTATGTTTTGGTATGTATATATTGAGGAAAGGAGCTTGGTATAATTTAGATTTAGTTATGCAAATTGGTATGTTTGGAATTGGTTTGAATGGTTTGTAGTGTGATTACCTTAGTTGGCAAATGTGCATGAGATATCTTGTTAAATATGGCTTGTAGGTTTGACCCTTATGGTGGCATCTTGGCCTTGTAAATGGCCTATAATGTCACACGGTTGTGGCACACGGGTGTGCCTAACGACCGTGGATGAGTTATAGGATGCAGTTTAGTATCACACGGCCTCGATACGGGCGTGTCTTCTGGCCGTGGTGTGCAAGTCAGTAGCTAATATAAAAGTACACGGCCAAACACACGGGCGTGCTTGGTGGCCGTGGTGGGGAAGTCAGTATATGACCTAAAAGTACACGGCCATGGCACACGGGCGTGCCTAATGACTGTGTTGGTATAGTCAGTATATAGACACAGATGGATACACGGGGGTGTCTAGAAACCGTGGAGGGCACACGGTCTCCTCCCACGGGCGTGTCTCCCCTATAGTTTATTAAAGTTTTAAATTTTCATGAAATTTCATATGTGTTTTAGTTTAGTAATTTCATATGTGTTTTAGTTTAGTCCCTACTCGACTTCTAAGTTTGATTAAGGTCTCGAGTATCTGTTTAAGGGACATTATGTCTGAGAATGATGATTGAATGTATGATTTTGCCTGTGAATGTTTCCGATCTGTCTAGTAAGGCTCCTAACCCTAATCTGGCAACGGACACGGGATAGGGGTGTTACAACATTTGATTATAACATTTTAATTCCATCACGAAACATTAAAAATATATATTATCAAGATTCAATAGAAAATAATATGTATAAACATACTCTAATACACTATGAACTTACCTAATACAACCAACAAACAAATATGTTCATAGGGACTATTCTATAATTTTTCCTTTTTCTTCGATTTTCCTCCGTACGATTCAATTCTTGATTTATATAATAATTCATTCACATTATCAACTTTTATCACTTTAAACCCTCTAATTTCTTAAATATAATATCTTTTATTCATTTTTCTTAATTTTTCTTAAAATTTTGCATTTTATTCAATTTAGTCCATAAAGTCAAAACTATTATATCTTTCAAATTTAAGCTTTGATTTTAAATCCAATTAGAAATTCATAACTATAAAGCCTTAAAAACATATTTTTTAGAAATT
This sequence comes from Gossypium australe, assembly GCA_005393395.2. Classification (NCBI taxonomy): domain Eukaryota; kingdom Viridiplantae; phylum Streptophyta; class Magnoliopsida; order Malvales; family Malvaceae; genus Gossypium; species Gossypium australe. The sequence continues at coordinate 66,713,140 of CM016623.1, read as the reverse complement.
TCATGACAAATTGTACATTATTACAATTTGGTCCTCATACATAAAACTAACAAAGTTTACTTAATAAATTAATCCATATTCACAACTAAGCTCACAAACATACCATTAAACAACAAAAGTTCCAATTTTCACCAATGACAACATTTTAAAACTTTAACAGTTTTAAAAACGAAGATACATGTTAGTTGAACCTAGTTGCAACAATCTCAAAAACATAAAAAATACAAGAATTGAAATTAATTTGCTTACCATGCAAGAAGAAAATTATTTGGCCAATTCTAAGCTCTTATCCTATGATATTTTGGTTGGAAAAATGAAATGGGGAAGAAGATTATCTCTTTTCCCTTTTGTTTTTGTTAATTAATTATTAACTATCAATTTACCCTTTTAATTAATTCATAATTTCCACCTAAAATCGTGCTCAAACCATCCACTATTATACATTAGGGTCTAATTAACATTTATATCCTTAAAAAACATTAATCAATCCCTTTAGCTAATAAAAATAAATAGTGATTAACTTTTACGTCTCTTACAATTTAGTCTTTTTTTCCCTAATTAACCCTCTAATCATCACAAATTCCAGACTGAACTTCAATCCACTTATACAATAACTCCATAAATATTCTACAAAACCATGAGGTCAATTTATGAAAACAAGGTCTTGATACTTCATTTTCCAATACCATTGACTTTCGGTACGTACCATTTGTACATTGACTTATTGGCCAAATAATAAAATCTATTAAATCAAAATGAGGTCTCGATACTTCATTTTACAAAACCATTGACTTTCCATACGTACCATTTCCAACACACCAATTGACTCATAGAGTCGAACATATCCCAAAATGTAACACCCCTTACTCGTATCCGACGCCGGAATAGGGTACGAGGCATTACCGGACTTATTCATAAGCAAACATTCAAAACCGAGACATGAATTTCCACTCAAATTTAAAAATTTTCAAAAACATTCATATCGTCCCTAAAACGAGCCTAAGAGGCCCAAAACATGCATCGGAAGTGGTTCGGAACTAAACTGAAAACTTTGGAAACTTTTGGAAAACTTAAAAAAAATTCATGTAAAAGGGGTCACACGCCCGTGTGGGTTCGGGACATGCCCGTGTGACCCTAAGACACGCCCGTGCTTCAGGCCGTGTTCAAATTAGGGAGCATTCTGTTTATGACATCATCATCAAATTAAGGTCACACGGCCAGGGCACACGCCCGTGTTTGAGGCCGTGCCATCCACACGGCTGAGACACATGCCCGTGGCTCTGCCTGTGTGCTCATTACTGAGCATTCTGTTTTGCAATTATTTAGGGTGCAGGGGACACACGGCCAGATCACATGCCCGTGGGTAGACGCTGTGGACAATAAAAAGGTTATTCACCAAGCCATTTGTCACCCTTATTCACACATACACTCACATCAATTCAAAGGCACATGACATTACATACTTAGGCAACCAAAGCATCCACATTCATGTTTGAAACATATCAACTTTATATGTTTATCTAACATACTCACTACATTTATTAAGCCCTAAATCAAACATGCAAATCCCACATTTATTAGGCTTCATTCAATTTATATCTAGTTACTAAGTTATACTCAAATTCCTCATCTCATTAATAGGTCACAGTTCCCACATCACACAATCATGCGATAAATAACATTTCCAAATATTTGACACATTCACCAAGCATGCCATGATCATATCACCATAGACATTGACACTTATATGAATATACTTAGGCTTTCAACCATATTTCCAACATAAGTCAACTTACATGGCCAAATAGCAAACAAGCCCTTGACGATTACAAGCCAATATATTAGCTACAATCATAAAGACACATATAACTAATTGACTTAGTCCTTATACATGTCATAACTCAAAATACTTGAATTTATATATACCCAAAATGGTAGCTTGATAGTGTGATAGAACCTCTGGCGATCTCCAACTTGAGCTAGCTTATTAACCCTATAAGACATGGGAAATGAAGGGTATAAGCTATATAACTTAGTAAGTTCATATGCAAATAATAAACAACATTAATTATACATTGTCATATGAATAACATAACTTATGCCAACATAAATGACATTAAACTTAATGAGCACATCTTGCTCAGTCATAAGAATAAAATATCATTTACCACGATCAACAAACCATTTCAAACCTTACGTAAGACATACACATTAATTATGAGCATTTACATTTCAAGCATATACTCTTACATCTTTCAATTACCTAAACTCTTATCTTTGCATGCTCCCATAATCATTTTAATAGGCAATTTTGCCAATCTTTCCTTTATCTCATAACCTATAAATCACAATTTGCATGAATATAACATGCTATGTCATAACTCCATCTAGCCCGAAAGCCAATCACAAAACCGTCAATCGAATTTACTATGTATTTTATACATCACAAGTATAGACTCATAATGTAACACCCCTAACCTGAAACCATCGCCGGAATAGGGTTAAGAGGCATTACTGAACATTCGAAACATTTCACATCCATTTATTCAACACAAAGTCAATAACCAATCAATCATATGCAAATACGAGCTTATAGTCCCATATCGAGGTCTACGAGACCTTAAACACGTGTTAGAAAGAGGTCGGGGCCAAACCAAATACATACGAAAATTCTCAGAAATTTAAACATTTTTCAAAACTGCAGAGGTCACACGCCCATGTAGGTAGGCCGTGTGCCTCACACGGCCATGGACACGCCTGTGCGTCCAAGCCGTGTCAAAACAGGGCATACATATTGACTTGCACCACACGGTCAGTCACACGTCCGTGTGTCCAGCCCGTGGTCGCTACTGGCTTGTTTCACTTGGCAAACTTAAAAGACACGGTCGAGCCACATGCCTGTGTGCTCAACCGTGTGGGCAATTATAGGCCATTTTCAAGGCCAAACTTGCCTCCCACACCTTGAATTACCTACAAGCCTCAAATCAATACCAATTCATACCTTAAAATGCATCCAAACATACCTAAAATGACTCCAATTCATCATCAATTATACCATCACCAACCATACAACATTTTTACTCAAATAAGCTCCTCCAAATACAACTAATTTCACATCTCAAATCCTATCACTAAGTACCATCTATTCATACTACAAATTCACATTTAATATGCCATTCCCATCACCAATTCAAGCATGAAATATACCAATTCCAATCTCACTATATCATACCAAAATCATCATTTCCATAGCTTCAAGTATAAACTAACAACATTCAATTTCCAAGCCATATCACATGGTAAGGCTATACAATTCAAAACATGCCGCATTGACTAGCCTATACATTCCATATTCAAATATACACATATTCAAAAGTACCAAAAAGGATTGCTGATAGTGTGATAGAGATGCTGACGATCCTCGGATCTGAGCTAGCTTTACTGACACGACATTATAAAACAGAGAAATAAATCACACAGTAAGCTTTCAAAGCTTACTAAGTTCGAAATACAATACATACAACTCAATAGTACCACATCAACATATAATTAAACCACCACTTAAATAAATGCACAATTAAGCACATCATCAATCTCAACCATATGCTCAAACATCTATTCATTCAACTTTTAAAACTATCATCAACCACATAGGTTCAAACGTACCTTGATCAACACATAGTTACTCACCATTCATGCTACTCAATAGCTCGATATTACATCTCGTTCAATCTTTGCTATTCTTTTGATTTATTCGCACACTTAGTGCTAGTTTTATGATCGAAACATAATCGTCATCACACACTTAGTGCCAATATGTTAAACCGAACCTATGTTGGTAACACACACAGTGCCAAATCAATAAGCCAAAGCTTATATCTTTTTGCACATACAGTGCTAACCATCTCTGTCTCGTTTCTAATTTCTCACACTTAGTGCCATCTATTTCAATTCCACACATAGCATTTCTAATCTCATAGTTATGTATATATTCATTCAATTCACATGACATAGATATAATTTAACAACTAGTGTTATATCCGAACTTACCTCGGATGTCGAAATACCGAAACGATCGATTAATCAAGCACTTTGTCTTTGCCTCGATCTCGATCCGAACCTCTCCTTTCTTGGTCTATACACATTCAAATTCAGCCCATTCAGTCACCAAATAATTCAATTTAGTCCAAACACACATATTTAGGGCATTTTACAAAATAGCCCTCACATTTTCACATTTTGACACTTTAGTCCCTAATTCACAAAATCATCAATTTCACATAATTTCACTTAGTATAAGCCTAGCTGAATTTTCCTTGTGTTCATACAAGCCCACACATTTCATTTATTTCACAATTTAGCCCAAATTACTCAATTTCACTAAAAATTCAAAGACAAAATATGTTCATCTTTCACATATCTTCCATATTTCATCATCAACTATCACAAAACTCAAACATTCATCAACGGAATATCTCACAATCACCATCAAATTCTAAAATTAAAGCATGGGCTAGCTAAGACACTAAGCAGCGATCACAAAAACATAGAAATCATAAAAAACCAAACAAAAATCACATACCAATTGAATCTTGAAATGGCCGAATGTTTCAAAGCCCTAAACCTTTCTTTTTCTTCTTCAATTTCGGCAAGGAAGATGATAAAATGAACAAATTTTGTGTTTTGGTTTATTTTATTATCATTAATACACCAATTACCATTTTGCCCTTAATGAAATTTAATAATAACAAACAAACCATGCTATCATCTTCCACTAACTTATAAAATGGGCTAATTGCAACATAAATCCTCTATATTATAAAGACAACAACAATAAAACACATAACAATCAACAGACAACATTTTACACTTTATGCAATTAAGTCCTTTTCGCAAATTAAACACACAATTGATAAAATCTTCACACAGAAATTTCACACAGGCTAAATCACATACTGTAAACTCAGAAAATAATATTAAAATATTATTTTAACCTCAGATTTGTGGTCTCGAAACCACTATTTTGACTAGGGTCTAAACTGAGCTGTTACACATAATCACAAGGTTTTTATAAAATCATTCTCGTGGAAATCATGAACTCACAATTTCATGAAGTCAATGCTTATAAACTCTATGTACATACCTGTACCAATTCGTAATACTCACATATTTTTTCTCTTCTTTGACATACCCGTTGAATTTACTGTTGAACCATTTGGAATACTAAAGGATACTCGGGAATCTCGTAAATACAGTACCGTACCAATGCCATATCCCAGATATGGTCTTACATGTAATCTCATATCGATGTCAACAGCCCAGCTATGGTCTTACACGAAATCTCATATCGATGCCATATCCCAGATATGGTTTTACACGAAATCTCAAATTGATGCCATATCCCAAATATGGTATTACACGTAATCTTAGACAACCTTGATGTCATGACATTTGTATCCTACCTATTCCTAAGATTCAACTGGGATTTCTTGTTTGTCAAACTTTTTCGATGCATTCAAGAGTAAATCACAATTCAGATAATAATAAAGCAATTAAAGCATAAATAACAGTGCATTATTTACATACGAACTTACCTCGACATCAAAATGGCAAAAGGACTTAATCATCAATTACTCGTTTTTCCTTCGTTCTAGGTTCGAACCTCATTTTTCATGATCTATAATATCACATTCATCTCATTTAATCATTATACTATTCAAATCAACCCAAAGTCACATTATGATAAAAATTACATTTTTACCCCTAATGTTTCACATTTTTACAATTTTGTCCCTAGGCTCGTAAAATGAAATCTATTCAATTTCTTTAATATACAAGCCTACCCGAACCATTTTCATAACTGTAATAGCCCATAATTTCTCTTAAAACACACTTTTACTACATATTTTACAACTTTTACAAACAAGTCCTTTTAGGCATTTTCACCAAAAATCACTTAGCAAAAGTTGTTTAACAAGCCATAAACATGCATTTTCTACCATAAAACAACAAAATACACAAATATCCATCATGGATAAAATCTTAGACTTTGATTATGTCTTAAATTAGTGGTAGAAATAAATAGATCATGTTACGAGGATTTCAAAAACGTAAAAATCATTAAAAACAAGGCTAGAACGGACTTACAATCGAGCTTGGAAGCTTGAAAAACCCTAGCTATGTCTTCTCCATGCAAGTTTCAGCCATGGGGTAAAGATGGACAAAAATTGGCTTTTAATTTGGCTTTTTAATTCATTTAATTACCAATTTACCAAAATGCCCTTAATGAAAAACTTTGAAAACATACCATACCATATCCATTTTTGTCCACCAACTTAACCAATGGTCTAATTACCATTGAAGGAACTCTAATTTAAAATCTCATAGCAATTGGACACCTTTAACATATAAAATTCAACTTTTTCACTTTTTATAATTTAATCCTTTTGACTAAATTGAGTACCCAAACGTCGAAATTTTTGAAAGAAATTTTCACAAAATCGTTCTATAAAATTGTAGATCATAAAAATATAATAAAATATAATAAAAATGAATTTTTCTTCGTCAGATTTGTGGTCCATAACCACCATTCTGACTAGACCCAAAATCGGGCTATTACACAAAAAGTGAAGCATAAAGCTAACACTCTCCAACACACCAAACATGTCTCGTTAAATCGAGATTAGCTCACATTCCCTTATCTCTCCAAACATGTCCCTGGGCCTTAGCGCCCAAATCACAAAACACATATAGGTGAGTACTCACAATCCTATGGCATGCCAACTATATCCAACGGTCTCATAAGATCACAAGGCCAAAGTATCCACAATTACACAATTTTAATTATTGATTTAATGCACATTATCTCTGTTCATATTCATCAATTCACATTACAAACTTGTACATAATGCATGCTTATCGAATTCACATTTAATTACACTTAAAGTGCCACAATAATGCTCATTGAGTCGTCATATATCTTTAAACATATGAGTGCATTAAAATCAGTTTATCACATACGAAAACCTGTTACGTTACCATCATATTCCACAATTCAAGACATACATACTTACCGGCTTTTGCACACTGTCATTGCACATCTTTGTATTGCTAACACAACATCATTATTATCATGTGGCATATTTAATATACCCACAATACAATACAATTCACAATATTGCATTATAAGAATCAATTCATAGTTATTCACATATTCACATAATTTGCCAAAATTAAAACAAGGAAAATAGAAATCTTACACTCAGAACTTAGGATGAAGGTTTAGGCTATTCCTAAGGTCCTAATCAACACTAAGAATCATGTCTACAAGTAGTAATTCCAAACACTCACCAGTTATGCTTTCGTCGAAAAGCCGAAAGCTTAAACTAGCTTTTCCTTGCCTTTTGCCTTACTCGAAGAAGGTTCCAACGATTCTAATGCTTCGCACATATTAACCATACAATATACACAATCAAAATTCAGCCAAAGACTAACTTAAACAAACAAAAAACGCAAGACTAAGCCATATTCCTCAAGAAACTGAAATTTCAACTAACAAACTTGAAACTCAAATATCTCGATCTATACTTAATCTTTTTTCCTAAACCAAAATCCATTAATCTAATTATTCACCTACGACTAATTCTCAACCTTTAAACTACTCAAAACTACCCAATCCATGGTATCAAAGTTTTCGAAATATTTATGACAATTTTCATGAAAATTCATTAACTTCTTAGAAATCCCTAACGAAACTTTAAAATAAGTTTAGAAACCTCTCAGTCATTTCAAAGCTAATTGAAAAACACTTTGAAACCATGTTTTTACGCAAAATCCTAAAATCCACCATTAACGATCCAATTTTCGATTTTTATTTAAAACATGCGATTTAATGGCTAATAATTCAGTTTTAAAAACTAGATATCATTAAAAACTCATAAGGAATCGAATCATCACCTTAGATGACGTAAAATCAAGCGTTTTATTGAAAAGCTGAAAAACCCACAAGCTTGACAATGGAGGAAACTACGATGTTTTTGGTGCTTTTCTTGGTTTTTATAGAGGTTTATAACTTAAGAGATGATAGAAATAAAAAGGAATTAGGATTTGAAGTTCAAAATTGATTGAAATAGAAAGAGAGAACAAGGGACGACAAGCACAAATTTGGAGTTATTTTTACGTGAAATATCTTGGAGAAGGGAGGTTATTTAGCTTGGATTTTAAAATCTAGTTAAATTGCTTTATAAAAATTCTCAATTTTGACTCTTTTACAAATTAGTCTTATTTTCGAAATTAAAGGTATTTAAAACTCATTTTTAGAAATTGATTTAATTTTCTAAAAAATCATAATTGAAAACATTACCGATATGCCATGTTACAAAATTCCGAACACTTTAAGGCTAAAATTCCTAAAATACACTAAAACTCCTAGCCCTATTTTGGGATGTGAAATCTGTATAATAATTAAATTCAACACATCAAATTCAAATACATACTCTAACTTATTTTATGCACATGACCATTAAATTTTAATTTGTAACACCCCTTACCCGCATTCAAGCCGGAACCGGGTTTGGGGCATTACCTAACTAACCTTGCTTAAATTCCTCGAATAGGGTTATAAAAATCTCGTTTAAACCTATCACTTGTACATCTCGGCCTAAGACGCCCTAAACATACCTAATAGAGGTTTCAGAACTATTCTGAGAATTTTTACAAACTCGAGGAACATTTTAACAAAATAGGGGCCACACGCCTGTGTTGGTCTAGGGACACGCCCGTGTGCCCCTATGACATGCCCGTGTCTTCCACTCGTGGTCGATTTTGACTAATGTCACACGGCCTTGACACGCCCGTGGCCCTAGCTCGTGTGCCAAACCTTAGCATTCTGACCTATCCACAACAGTATATGCACACATTTGTGTGCTTCAGCCGTGTGGCGATTTAAATTCCATGTGCAAGGTGTAGACTTCACACAGCCTGGGCATACGCCCATGTGCAAGCCGTGCCTCCCACAATGTTTAGACACACGGTCGTGTGTCTACCCATGTGGAAGATTAGTAGGCTATTTACCAAGCCCTTTAGCCACCATACGTTGCACACATACATACTTCCATTCAAAACAATACAATTCCTATTCCGAAGGCACATCTAAGTACTCACTATAATATAAAAGATAGCCCATAGGTACCTCTAGGAACTCGAAGAATTAAGACATACCTAAATAAATATACTTCATGAAATTCATCTTCATTAAGCAATAGAATTTGCCAAGTATTTGCCTAACTCATAAGGCCATTTACAAAATGACTTTAATAACTTACATAGCCAACACTTTGACTAACAATTACAACTTAAAAAAAATACTCGAGTCCTATACATGCCATACTCAAAATAAGTTTGTTATACCAAAGTGATGTCAATAGTGTGATTTCCAAACTCCGATGTTTGCAACCTCTCGAGTTATCTTGGCAATACTACAAGGGAAAGGGGAAGGAGAGGGGTAAGCATATAGCTTAGTAAGTTTGCATGAAACTTTAGGATAACATATTTACTCCAACTACAAACATTCATTCCATGGAACAATGGCAACATAGTTTCAAATGAATAAAAGTACTTACTCGTACTTATTCACATTTACTCTTACCCACCTCATGTCAACATAATCTAGTAACTTTTAATTACTCGCGTTACCTGTATCACTAAATCACATGATTTAGCACATATGCTAACATAACCATAAATTCACATCTTTAACATTTATATCATGAGCTTTACTCAAGGCCATCCAATAACAAATTTGGATCTAGGCCAACTCACATAATCAACTCCTTTGCTTATAAATAGATCGACTCATCATGAATTATTCGAACTTATCATACATAAGTTTTGATACCAACACCATATCCTGGATATGGTCTTATATGGGATTATTCTTTGATGTCGATGCCATATCCCAGATATGGTTTTATACCGGATCTCATAACTCGATGTCGATGCCATATCCCAGACATGGTCTTATACGAGATCGTACTTAGATGTCGATGCCATGTCCCCGACATGGTCCTATACGAGATCTTTCTTTGGTGCCGAGACCATGTCCTAGACAATGGTCTTATACGTGACCTTCCTTGTCTCATATGAATGCATAATATCATCCTTAGTCCAGAACCTTATCCGGGACTTAAACTTAACTTATTCACACTATTTACCTATCGAGACTTCACCGTTCAAGTTTAACAGTAATAACGCACATAACCATAATTTCAAACAATTTCAAATATCGAACATTATGAAACACCAATTTCATACAAACATACCTTGGTATTCAAAATGTATGTAGATATGCAATTTAGTCCTCGACTTTGTTCTTGCCTCAGTTTCGATCCGGGCTTCGTATTTCTCGATCTATAATAACAATTTAGCTCATTTTAATCATCACATTAATAAAACATTTCGATAATCATGCTTTGACAAAATTACTATTTTTTCCCTAGACTTTGACAAAATGGCCATTTTGCCTCTAGGCTTGGAAATGAATTCTAATCGTATTTCCATCTTCAACAAGCCTAGGTGAATGTTTATTTCTCTTACAACTACTCACAATTCCAACTATTTCATGCATTTATGACACAATTTAATCTTTGCATTCAAGTCCTATTTAGGTGTTTTCATGCTAACACCATTCACAAAGGTTGTTTCTCTAACAATTAAGACTCAATTACTTCCATAAAAATGCAGCAAACAACAACGATAGCTCTCATGGAAAAACTCTAAACTTTTCACAATATTGCACAATTGTCCCCTCATTTGAAAGCTTAAGCTTTAGGGGTATCAAAAGTACAATTCTTTTCAAGAAAAGATCACTAGAACACTTACTAATGAAGAGATGAGTGTGCTGAAATTTTTGAAGCTTTCAGCCCTTATTCCTCTTGCAAATTTTAGTGGAAGTAGTGAAGAAGAAAGATGGACATCATTTTTTCTTTATTTTAATATTAAACTATCAATTTAATCCACCAAACATCACCAACTTTGACCAACTTGGTCAATTCTTGTCCCCTATGGCCAGCCAAGCCTATATTGGGGGTCTAATTGCCTTTTAAAGACCTCTAATTATCAATCTATTGCTATTTGGAACCTTTAGCTTATAGAATGGAACTTTCACACTTTATGTGATTTAGTAATTTTTCGCGATTAAACAAGAAATCGCTAAATTTAACGTATCAAAATTTTAATGTAATTATAAAATCATGCTCTAACACATAAAATAATATGAAAATAATTTTCCTTAACCTCGGATTAGTGATCCTGAGATCACTGTTCCGACTAGCCCCTAAATCGGGCTGTTACAATTCTCCCCCCTTAGGGATTTTCATCCTCAAAAATCTTACCGGTGAAAAGGTTGGGGTATTGGGTTCTCATCATTTCCTCGGACTCCCATGTAGTCTCTTCTATTCCGTGCCTTTTCCATAGAACTTTCACTAGGGCTATGCTTCTGTTTCTTAACTGCTTGACCTCTCACGCCAAAATTCTAATCGGCTCTTCGCCATAAGTCAAGTCGGGTTGTAACTTTACCTTTGTCGGTGTAATCACATGCAAAGGATTTGATCGGTAGTGTCGCAACATAGACACATGAAACACGTCATGAATCTTCTCTAACTCAGACGGCAAAGCCAACCGATAGACTACTGGCCCAATTCTCTCAGTGATCTCATATGGTCCGATAAAACGTGGACTCAACTTACCTTTCCGGCCAAATCTGAGGACTTTCTTCCATGGTGAAACTTTCAAAAATACCTTATCGCCAATTTGATATTCTATCTCTTTTATTTTCAAATTCGAGTAGGATTTTTGTCTATCAGAGGCAGCTTTTAAACAATCTCGAATCACCCTTACTTTTTCTTCTGTTTCTTTAACCAAATCAACCCCGTGAATCCTGTTTTCCTTAAGTTCAGTCCAATATAAAGGCGTTCGACATTTAAGCCCATACAAGGCCTCATAAGGCGCCATCTTTAAGCTTGACTGAAAACTATTGTTGTAAGCAAACTCTACCAATGGTAGGTACTTTTCCCAGCTGCCTTGAAATTCAAGAATACAACATCGGAGCATATCTTCTAATACTTGTATCAACCTCTTCGATTGACCGTCAGTTTGAGGGTGAAAAGCCGTACTAAAATTCAATTTTTGTGCCCAGGGCCTCTTGTAACTTTTTCCAAAACCTGGAAGTGAATCTCGGATCTCTATCCGATATAATCGATAAAGGCACTCTGTGTAGCCTCACAATCTCAGAGATATACAAGTTTGCCAACTTGTCTAGTGAATAATCGACATGCATTGGTATGAAACGGGCTAACTTCGTAAGTCTATCGACTATGACCCATACATCATCTTTCTTACTCTGTGTCAACGGCAAACTTTTTATGAAATCCATAGTGACTTGATCCCATTTCCACTCGGGTACCATTATAGGTTGTAACAAACCCGAGGGTACTTGATGTTCAGCTTTCACTTGTTGACAAATTAAGCACCTTGAGAAAAACTCAAAAATATCTTTCTTCATACTCGGCCACCAATACCGTTGCTTGAAGTCGTTATATATTTTGGTGCTACCAGGATGCACAGATAAGCACCCCTTATGTGCTTCATGCAAAACTTTACGAATGAGCTCATCATTTCTTGGTCACATACTCGGTCCCTGAACATCAAATATCCGTCTGGATTGATCCGAAAATCGAACTCAACGCCTGACTCGCACTGAGTCCTTCTGGCTTGTAACTCACGGTCATTTTTCTGGGCCTCATAGATTTCATGAAGGAACACCGGTCTAGCTCTCAGTTCAGCTAGAATAGTGCCATCCTCGGATAAGATCATCTTCGTATTCAAGGCCCTTAATGCAAATAAGGACTTTCTACTTAAAGCATCGGTGACTACATTCGCCTTTCCCGGATGGTAGTCAATGATCAACTCATAATCTTTTATCAATTCTAACCATCTTCGTTGCCTTAGATTCAATTCCTTTTGAGTCATCAAGTACTTTAAACTCTTGTGATCTGTGAATATCTAACATCTTTCGCCATACAAATGGTGCCTCTAAATCTTCAATGCAAAAACAATGGCAGCCAATTCTAAGTCATGTGTCGGATAATTCCTCTCGTGGGGTTTTAGCTGTCTGGAAGCATACGCTATTACCTTGCCTTCTTGCATAAGTACTCAGCCCAATTTGTTTAAGGATGCATCACTGTAGATCACAAATTCTTTCCCCGACTCGGGTTGTACTAGGATTGGAGCCTCTGTTAACATGACTTTTAATCTCTCGAAACTTTGTTGGCATTTTTTTGTCCATTCGGACTTTGCATTTTTCTGTAATAATCTCGTCATAGGGGTAGCTACCATAGAAAACCCCTTGACAAACCTCCTATAGTAGCCAGCTAAGCCCAAAAAGCTTCTAATCTATGATACATTTTTCGGCAGTTTCCAGTCAACAATAGCTGAGATTTTTCCTAGGTCAACTCGAACCCCATCACCCGAGACAATGTGTCCCAAGAATCCAACTTCCTTTAGCCGAAATTCACTTTTACTAAACTTGGCATACATCTGATTCTCTCGTGAAATCTGTAAAACTGTCCTGAAGTGTTCAGCATGCTCATGCTCATCCCGGGAGTATATTAATATATCATCAATAAACACCACAACAAACTTGTCTAATAATGGTCGAAAAATGCAGTTCATTAAGTCCATAAACACCGCAGAAGCATGTGACAAACCGAATGGCATGACTAGAAATTCATAATGCCCATACCTTGTTCGAAAAGCCGTCTTCAGTACATCTGAGTGTTTTACCCTCAACTGGTAATATCCCGACCTCAAGTCTATCTTGGAAAACACAGTGGCCCCCTTCAATTGATCGAACAGATCGTCAATCCTTGGTAAAGGGTACTTGTTCTTCACGGTTACATTATTATGTTGTCGATAATCGACACACAATCTCATGGAACCATCTTTCTTTTTCACAAATAGCATTGGAGCACCCCATGGTGAACTACTCGATCTTGCAAAACCTTTGTCCGTCAATTCTTGTAACTGTGCCTTCAACTCCTTCAACTCGGTTGGAGCCATTCTATAAGGAGCAATTGATATAGGTACTGTACTAGGAGCTAATTCGATACCGAATTAAACCTCTCTGACCGGAGGTAGTCTTGGAAATTCTTCAGGAAAAACATCTGGGTATTTACACACAACCGGTAATGATTCAATCTTCAACTCAGTTTCTTTGGCATTCATCACAAAAGCTAGATATGCCTCATACCCTTTCCTTATACACCTCTGAGCCGACATGTGAGAGATTACTTTCAGCGATCTGTCTTGTTCATCTGATTCAACACGAAGAGTGTCCCTATTTTCATATCTCAGCTCAATATTTTTCTTTCCACAATTTATAGTCACATCATGGGTGGTTAGCCAATCCATACCAAGAATTATATCAAATTCATCAAATGGTAATATCATGAGATTTGCCCTAAAGTAGTGACCTCTAATCATCAATAGACAATCTTTGCACACTTTATCAACTAGTACACTTTTGCCTAAAGGATTTGACACCTTTATCACAAATTCTGTAGACTCTACGGGTATACTCAATCTAGATACTAATTTCATGCATATAAGAAAGAGTAGATCCCGGTTCTTTTAAGGCAATAACTTTAGTATCATAGAGAGAAAAGGTACCCGTGATCACGTCAAGAGACGATGCCTCTTCGCGAGTGCGAATGGCCTAAGTTCTCGTAGGTGCTCGGCTCTCAAGTATCACGACATGCTCTTTGGGAGTAGTCTTATTACTTGCCCCGCTTCCCTGGTTTCTCTGTGGTCTCCCTCTTGTAGTGCCTCCCAGTCTTGCCTCATGAGGCTTCTCTTTCTCATCCACTTCTGGATAATCTCAAATAAAATGGTCTAAAGACCCACACCTGAAGCAGACTTTTTCATTTGCTTGACATTCGCCAGAGTGACATCTGCTACACTGTGGACACTCTGGTCTACTGAGTCGAGGGTTGCCAACACTAGCAACTGATGTAGTTTGAATTTTAGACCCTGAGTACTGTTTACTCTTACTCTTTTTTGGAAACCCTGCCGATGTAGCTGATCGGGTAGAGAAGTCTCTTGACTTCTTAGATGAAGATTGAAATGTTCTGCTCATCTATCTCTTTCTCGAGTCACGAGACTCCACCTCAGCTTCTCTTTTCTCCTTGACTAGATCTTCAGCCTTACAGGCTCTGTCTACTAACACAACAAATTCTTTCAGTTCGAGGACACCAATGAACAACTTTATATCTTCATTTAGCCCGTCCTCAAACCTCTTACACATAATGGCTTCCGAGGACACACATTCTCAAGTGTACTTACTGAGTCTCACAAACTCGCGCTCGTATTCAGTTACTGTCATCTTTCCTTGCTTCAGTTCAAGGAATTCCTTTCTCTTCTGATCAATGAATCTTTGACTTATGTATTTCTTCCTGAATTCCTCTTAGAAGAACTCCCATGTGATCCTTTCCCTTGGTATCACCGACACAAAGGTGTTCCACCACTGATAAGCAGAGTCTCTCAGAAAAGAAACAACGTACTTCATGCACTCTTCAGGTGTGCACGACAATTCATCAAACACCCGAATGGTGTTTTCCAGCCAAAATTCGACTCTTTCTGGGTCATCATCCTTACTAGCTCTAAATTCTTCTGCCCCTTATTTTCGAATTCTATCAACATGAGGCTTTTCTCTTCTTACAACTTCTACCACTTGGGGCGCTACATGGGTAGGCTGAGGAATAGGCAGGGGTGGAGGAGGTGGAGCATTCAGATTTGCTCGGACGTACTCTATATACCAATTACTCATCATTCAGAGAAAGGCTTCTCGGGGCTCTTCTTCCTAACCCAAAGTCTCGGGTCTACTTTCAACTGGCGCGGTCCCTTGCGCGGGAGCCGACGTATTACTAGCAGCATCATTAGCTGCAGCTCGATCAGGATCAGGATCCATTAACTATATGAAAATGCAATTTTAAGCCATCAGGAGTCGTCACACTATCATTATATAGAGTTTCATATGTATGGCATGTATAGCTAGACTCATACTTACGCTACGGTAGTCCTAGAACCGACTAAACCGTAGCTCTGATATCAATAAATGTAACACCCCTTACCCGTATTCAAGCCGGAACTGGGTTTGGGGCATTACTTAACTAACCTTGCTTAAACGCCTCGAATAGGGTTATAAAAATCTCGTTTAAATCCATCACTTGCACCTACTCGGCCTAAGGGGCCCTAAACATACCTCATAGAGGTTTCGAAACTATTCCGGGAATTTTTACGAACTCGAGGAACATTTTACCAAAACAGGGGCCACGTGCCCGTGTTGGTCTAGAGACACGCCCGTGTGCCCCTAAGACATGCCCGTGTCTCCCACCCGTGGTCGATTCTGACTAATGTCACACGGCCTTGACACGCCCGTGGCCCTAGCTCGTGTGCCAAACCTTGGCATTCTAACCTATCCACACGATTTACGCACACGTCCGTGTGCTTCAGCCATGTGGCGATTTAAATTCCATGTGCAAGGTGCAGACTTCACACGGCCTGGACATACGCCCATGTGCAAGCTGTGTCTCCCACACGGTCTAGACACACGGCCATGTGTCTACCCATGTGGAAGATTAGCAGGCTATTTACCAAGCCCTTTAGCCACCCTACGTTGCACACATACATACTTCCATTCAAAACAATACAACTCTTATTCCGAAGGCACATCTAAGTACTCACTATAATATAAAAGATAACCCATAGGTACCTCTAGGAACTCGAAGAATTAAGACATACCTAAAGGCATATACTTCATGAAATTCATCTTCATTAAGTAATAGAATTTGCCAAGTATTTGCCTAACTCAGAAAGCCATTTACAAAATGACTTTAATAGCTTACATAACCAACACTTTGACTAACAATTACAACTTAACAAAATACTTGAGTCCTATACATGCCATACTCAAAATAAGTTTGTTATACCAAAGTGATGTCAATAGTGTGATTTCCAAACTCCGATGTCTGCAACCTCTCGAGTTATCTTGGCAATACTACAAGGAAAAGGGAAAGGAGAGGGGTAAGCATATAGCTTAGTAAGTTTGCATGAAACTCTAGGATAAAATATTTACTCCAACTACAAACATTTATTCCATGAAGCAATGGCAACATAGTTTCAAATGAATAAAAGTACTTACTCGTACTTATTCACATTTACTCTTACCCACCTCATGTCAACATAATCTAGTAACTTTTAATTACTCGCGTTACCTGTATCACTAAATCACATGATTTAGCACGTATGCTAACCTAACCATAAATTCACACCTTTAACATTCATATCATGAGCTTTACTCAAGGCCATCCAATAACAAATTTGGATTTAGGCGAACTCACATACTCAACTCCTTTGCTTATAAATAGACCGACTCATCATGAATTATTCGAACTTATCATACATAAGTTTTGATACCAACACCATATCCCGGATATGGTCTTATATGGGATTATTCTTTGATGTCGATGCCATATCCCAAATATGGTCTTATACCGGATCTCATAACTCGATGTCGATGCCATATCCCATACATGGTCTTATACGAGATCGTACTTAGATATCGATGCTATGTCTCCGACATGGTCTTATATGAGATCTTTCTTTGGTGCCGAGGCCATGTGTAATATCCCGGGTTAGGGGGCTATTTTGTTGTTGCATGATATTGCATGTGTTTGGTGTGCTGTGTTGCTATTTCGGTGTTTTAGGGGCTTAAGTGTAGGCTAGAAGTGTGCCAGAGTGTATGGGAAATTTTGGTTTTTGGGTGTTAAGTCAGGGGAGCTGTTGGAGCTGGGGTTTAAGAATTTTAATTGTGGTTTCATTGCACAAATAAGGAGCTAGCTTAGTGGCAAGCATGCGCTACAAGGGGGAGCTTGGTGTGGCGTCATTTACATGTGGGGGAGGTCTAGTGTTCGAGCTGCAGAGTTCCCCTTTTGACTTCTTTTTGGGACGGCATGGAGGAGAGGTAGAAGGCTAGTAGAATTCTACCTTGGACCAAGTCATGTCATTCAAATGGAAGGTGGAGAGCAACTTTAGGAGAAAGACTTGGTCCACTCTTTTGAAATGGGTGGATGTGAGTGCATTGAGGGATATGGCCGAATTTTTGGGGCTTAGAGTGGGGGAAAGTGACGGCATAGTGTGGGTGAGGGGAAGGCCGAATGTACCTTGCATTTTGGTGCATTTTTCGGTCACTTTTGTTGGTAAGCAAAGTTTTCTCAATTTTTGTCAAAGAAGCCGATTTTCTCAAAGAGTATGCTCACATTCTTTTTGCTTTTGAAAACCGAAATACCACACTCCTAAACTAGCCGAAATATCTTTGATCTTTGGTGTTCATTGGGTAGCCGAATATTCTCCTCTTCATCTCCTTTTCTTTTGTTCATTGTGAAGCCGAATTCTCCATTTCCCTTCCCCTTTCTTTTTGTGCCGAAACTCTCATCTGTTTCAAACCGAACCCTTCCATTATTTTCTCCATTCATCTTCCCATTTCCTTGTACCGAAATCACAAACACTTGCATCCCAAACCTTTAATTTCTTTTCTTTTTCATTGTTGCTGAAACTCCATTCTCATCTTCTATCTTCTTTTCTTTCCTTTTTCCATTCAAAACCGAATATAGGTGGGTGGTATAACTGAGGCCGAACCTTCTTTTCTTTTTGGGTTGGCATCTTGGCCGAATCTCTTCTCTCCTAGAAGTTTCCCCTTTGGCCGAATTTTGGGATATTGGTAAGCCTTGGCCGAATGGTCAGTTAGTTTCTTTCTTCTTCTTAATCGATTTAAGTTGTTTAAGAATCGTACATGACAACTATTGATGAGTGTCATCTTTTTTTTGTTGGAACCGATTGCATCATAGGACAACGGGGACTTTGAAGCAGACAAGTGGAGCTTTCTACCTTGGTTTAACCATTTGATAAGTGGTGGTAAGAAGATTAATTGTTAGTCTATTCTTTTGGATTTCAATAAGATTAGGATTCAAGTGGATTAACTGTTCATCTTTTATGGTGTAGCCGATTGCTAAGGGAGAAACACTGTTGGGATCGGGATTTGGTAGGAAACCAAATCAGGAGTAAGGTAAGGGTTCAACATTAACCCCTTGGGTGTATATGTCTTTGGCCGAATTGTCTTAGTGCCTAATTCTATGTTGGCCGTTTGGTTTAGGAGCTTGAAAATCGAGGGACGTAGATCGTTTTGTTGGGATTTTAGACTCGTAAATACCAGGTGTGTAAACTAACACACTTCTGTTTAGTAGTATGATTGATAACCTGTGTGATGATTAATGAAACAGTGATGATTGATATGATACCCTAATGGGTATGATTCTGGACTCGGGTAAGTCAGTATTATTATTATGAGTTTAATGATGATCTATATGTTACCATGACTGTGGATATGTGTGACATGGGATATGAGATTTGACATATTAGCATGATATGCATGATCGTATGATATGCATGATTACATGAGTATGGTATGTTGATGGGTGATACGAGTGGAGGGAGCAGTGATATTTTGTGCTGACGAGCACCAGTGTTTTGGTAACACACTTTGTGACTTTGGGTCACCAGAGGTTTGGCACCTCCAGAGGTTTGGTACCTCAGCGTCTCGTCCCTGTGGTTAAGACCACCGTGGGTTGGCCCCACTTGTGAGATACGGGATTGACGCCAGTGATTTGGTATCACACAATGGGTTGGCCCCATCACCAGATTTGTGACTACGGTCACCAGTGCTTTGGTAGCACATTGTGTCTTTGGGACACCAGAGGTTTGGCACCTCATTGCGACTTGTCCCTGTGGTTTGACCACCGTGGGTTGGCCCCACTTGAGATATGGGATCGTCTGCTAGTGATTTGGTATCACACGATGGGTTGGCCCCATCATCATTGGATTTGTGACTTCGGTCACCAGTGCTTTGGTAGCACAATTGTGTCTTTGGGACACCAGTGGTTTGGTACCACATTGACGGATATTGTGTCTTTGGGACACCAGTGTTTTGGTAACACATTGTGACTATATGTCACCAGTGGTTTGGCACCACCAGTGGTTTGGTACCACACGGGGTAGAAAAGGCGATATGGATGGTTAGGAACGGGTTGCATTAATTATGTTGCTATGTATGATGTGTGTTAGCATGTTGTTTTATCGGGAGCGGGATTTACACACTGAGTCATTCGACTCACCCTCTCCTTTGACATTTCAGGTGACTCGTAGACGCGGACATGGAGCCGGGATGGACTCGGGGTGCACATGCCATACTTTAATAAAAGTTTGCTCAGACTATTGCATTTAGGTACTTTAGCTTATTTACTTTTATTTGGGTTTTAATTTGGATTTGTAAAAGGCCTTTAATTTATGTTTTATGATGTTTGATGTTTTAATTAAATTCTAATATGTCTTAACAAAACAAGTTGGTATGAATTTTACTAAAACTTGGAAAGATAATGATTTCAAAATCATAACGCAATGTGTTTTAAACTATACCATCGGGTATCACACTAAGTCTTTATGATAAACAAATACAAATGATTTTCAAATCAAACTTGTATTTCTCCTAAGTCTAAAAATGTTTTAAGTAACACTAAGAAATCATTGAGGTTTTTCAAATGGAATAAACTCGTTTTAACTACACATTCTGGTGAAGTTTTCAAATCTCCGGGTTTCAAACACACCAACCATTTTCGATCAAGTCCACTCAAATTTTCTTCAAATACACTGTGTTTTCACCCCGCTCTTAAACGAAAAATTTTACCTCTCAAAAACATTTTCCCGTAGCATACCAGATTCGGACGTGGTGTCTTGTCCGGGTTTGGGGTGTTACACCATG
The DNA here is from genome assembly GCA_005393395.2 of Gossypium australe. Lineage (NCBI taxonomy): Eukaryota > Viridiplantae > Streptophyta > Magnoliopsida > Malvales > Malvaceae > Gossypium > Gossypium australe. The sequence goes on along the minus strand of CM016623.1, from coordinate 66,692,214 downwards.
TCCTAGACAATGGTCTTATACGGGACCTTCCTTGTCTCATATGAATACATAATATCATCCTTAGTCCAGAACCTTATCCGGGACTTAAATTTAACTTATTCATACTATTTACCTATCGAGACTTCACCGCTCGAGTTTAACAATAATAACGCACATAACCATAATATCAAACAATTTCAAATATCGAACATTATGAAACACCAATTTCATACAAACTTATCTTGGTATTCAAAATGTATGTAGATATGCAATTTAGTTCTCGACTTTGTTCTTGCCTCCGTTTCGATCTGGGCTTCGTATTTCTCGATCTATAATAACAATTTAGCTCATTTTAATCATCAAATTAATAAAACATTTCAATAATCATGCTTTGGCAAAACTACTATTTTGCCCATAGACTTTGGCAAAATGACCATTTTGCCCCTAGGCTCGAAAATGAATTCTAATCGTATTTCCATCTTCAACAAGCCTAGGTGAACATTTATTTCTCTTACAACTACTCACAATTCCAACTATTTCATGCATTTATGACACAATTTAATCTTTACATTCAAGTCCTATTTAGGTGTTTTCATGCTAATACCTTTCACAAAGGTTGTTTCTCTAACAATTAAGACTCAATTTCTTCCATAAAAATGCAGCAAACAACAATGATAGCTCTTATGGAAAAGCTCTAAACTTTTCACAATATTGCACAATAGTCCCTTCATTTGAAAGCTTAAGGTTTAGGGGTCTCAAAAATACAATTCTTTTCAAAAAAAGATCATTAGAACACTTACTAATGAAGAGATGAGTGTGCTGAAATTTTTGAAGCTTTCAACCCTTATTCCTCTTGCAAATTTCGGTGGAAGAAGTGAAGAAGAAAGATGGACATCATCTTTTCTTTATGTTAATATTAAACTATCAATTTAATCCACCAAACATCACCAATTTTGACCAACTTGGTCAATTCTTGTCCCCTATGGCCGACCAAGCCTATATTGGGGGTCTAATTGTCTTTTAAAGACCTCCAATTATCAATCTATGGCTATTTGGTACCTTTAGCTTATAGAATGGAACTTTCGCACTTTATGCGATTTAGTCCTTTTTCGCGATTAAACAAGAAATTGCTAAAATTAATGTACCAAAATTTTCATGTAATTCTAAAATCATTCTCTAACACATAAAATAATATGAAAATAATTTTCCCTAACCTCGGATTCGTGATCCCAAGATCACTGTTCCGACTAGCCCCTAAATCGAGTTGTTACATCATTATTTATAAATTTTCCTTGAGCTTTTACATTTATCTCAATTTAGTCCTTAAACCGAAAAATTTAAATTTAACAAAATTTCTCAAATACCCATGTTAGCCGAACTTATTTCTATTTTAGTACAGTCCAAAATTATTCATAATTGTCAAAAATTTCATATCAATTTTGATATTTCATCAAATTAATCCTTCAACTATAAACTAAAAAAAATCATTTTAGAAATATATCTAAATCAACAACCAAGGTTACAACCTATCATTTAACTTCAAAATACCTAAAATTCATCAATGGTAAATTCTAAAATTTTTAACATTTTCAAAAACGGTGGTACGGTTAGCTGCACCTAATTGTAACAATATCAAAAACATAAAAATTATAAAAAAAAAACAGATACAAAATTTATTCAGATGCAAGGAAATAAAAGTGGCCGAACCTTCAAGCCTTCCATGGAGTTTTCTTATTTCAATTTTGGTTGGAAGAAAATGTTTTGGAAGATGACCATTTTTTTAATGTTTTATTTACTTTACTATAGTTTATCATTAAACTCTAATATATAAAATGTATAAAATTTACCTACAAGCCGTCCCACTAAATAAAAATTGTATAATTACTATTTAAAACCCCCACTTCATGTTTTAATAATCATTTAGCACATATATTTAAGAACGATTAAATTTTATAGCTTTTACGATTTAGTCGTTTTTCTTTAATTAACTATTTAAACATTAAAATTTTCGGACCAAACTTCAATACACCTATATGACCACTCTATAAATATTAAATAAAAGTTCTCACGGGCTCGGTTTATAGAAATGAGGTCCCGTTATCTCATTTTCTAAATCCACTTGACTTTAGGAACATATCACTTGAGTCTAATTATTCGCTCAATTAACAAAAATCGTTAAATCAAATTTTAACGTAATTCTATATTTGAATCGTAAATATTAAATAATAATATTTACGGACTCACTCGCCAGATTTATGGCCTCGAAACCACCGTTTTTGATACCACTGAAAAACAGGTTGCACCATTACTTTTAACCTATTCCATGCTTTTATTTCACTTGCTTTGCTGTTAACTCTCGCTTTTATTCATTCAACTTATTTTTTTTTCATTTATACACAATTTTTGTAAGAGTCATATACTCACTATATTATACCGTTTCTTAACTTTTTTCGCTCAATTTTATTTTGAAACCTCTAAAATGTCTCTACCTAAACCCTCATTATCTATGACCTAACATCTATTTCATCATGCAAAACGGGACCAAGGATAAAGAAACATTCAAGTTTCAATTCAATTTTAAGCTCATAGTTTCAATATTAGTGGTTCATCAAGAAGTCATTAGACTCAATTATGGGCACTAGGGATAAATAGCATAAAGGTATGACCATTCAAATACTGACTATTGAACCAATGCCTTAGGTCGTCTCTAAACATTCCACAACACACAAATTCTTTCATGCTTTTAACTAGACCAAATAATAATAATCCATTCAATCATTCATATATCTACAAATATTTGTCATGCTTTATTTATCATACGACATAAAACCAAATATTCTTACATGGGTACTTCTAATATATTATGTAATTTAATTAAGTAACATAATTACTTTTTCTCAAAAATAATCAATTTATCTCATATCAATTTTTAGCCCATAACCCCTTATAAGCTAAGTTCATGCAGTCTCAATAGAGGACAAAACCACAATCAACAAACATCAAAGATCACTCTCAACTCTGGCTAAGAGAGTTTATCACCAATCAAACAAGAATATGAAACGCTAACATAAGAAATATAAACAAAGGTTGATTGCAAAAAGACTTGAAAATTTGTAGTCTTCCAGCTCTCTAAGTCGTGTAGCAATAAGGGAAAGTGATGTCTATTTATAATGTTAAGTACCATCTTGATATCACAAGATAATCAATAAAATAAAAGATAATTCTCTTGGAAAATTCTGAGATAAATCCTTTGATCAACCCTTTATCCAACTAAGATGATAAGGATAATAACTCAACCCTTATTCGATAGGACTCAAGACAATCAGCTAACTAGGCTGAAGAATCCTAGCTGAAAAACACATGTTGTTTTGTCTCAACACTCTTTTGTAAGTAAAAAAGTCAAACATCCATAAGGCCGAAATAATCTGAGTAGAAATTGATATCGTTCTAAAGGAACATGCAATGAACAAGTCAAAAGCTCCAACAATGCATATATAATTCAACATGTTTATTAAAAAAAATAACAATATGCTCATGAACAATAAATAAATTTGAAAAAACAGCCCACTAATACACCTTACCATCTCTAGTCTAGTAGTCTTCTCATTTATGGTGGAAGTTTATTTCAAGTCAAGTAGGGTGAGAGATGGGAATTTTTAATATTTTAGGATTAAATTTAGATCGAATTGGAGCGAACTAAAAACTGCCCCATCCCATTTGCCCTTTGCAATATCAAGTATAATATGCTTCTCATTTATGGTAAAATTGAGAAGAAAGAAGCTCAATTAACACCTTTTCTAAACATTTTTCCCTTTAAATTGGCAAAATATAGATGATCATGATGTCAATAAGCAAGCTAGAAATGGATAGGTCTAATCACAAACCACATATTTCTTTGTATAATACTAATAGCTCAAATCTTCTTTTTAACGTATGTATAGCGGATAAATAATCAATCTGTAGACTCAAATCAACTATTTACCATAAGAGCATTAGAAAACTTAGTAGTTCTTCAAGTATTGCCAGAATTTTCGATAACTCCATTACTTTTTGATATTCTGTGTATTTTGATATCCTCAATCAAATGTTTCAAATCATTATAAGATGAATTGCCTTCTTCAACAGCTTCCTTTGCTAATTCCCCAAGTTTTTTAGCTCTTTTGTTCATATCAATTGCCTCCTCAGTATCCTCCATCACTGTATTAATCGTCATGAGAATATCATCCCCACTTTTTATCACTAGTGAATCCTCCGTTGCCCATGCTTTCCACACCTCGTTGCCAACTGATACTCCCAAATTTAGCACTTGAGTCACCAGCTTTTCATTGTAGAATTGCTCGGTGAAAATCGGCCATGTGATGAAGGGTACACCTGCAACAACCCCATCGAGTATCGAGTTCCACCCACAATGCGTTAAGAAGCCTCCAATGGCTTCATGTTCGAGTATCAACACTTGAGGTGCCCACCCTCTAATAAGTAAACCTTGACCGTTTTCCTTTATTTTCTCCTCAAATCCTTGTGGCAACCATAGCTCTTGCTCTTCATCTTCGAACTCATCGTTGCTTGTTTTTAACATTTTCCCAACAACCCAAATTGTAACACCCCAAACTCGACCCACAAGCCTTGACCGGATCTGGTATGTCACGGAATAAAAAAAAAAAAGAGTTTGAAAGGTTTGGACTAATAGTAGAAATTAAAAAAAAAAAATTGTTAAGGGTATAAAACGGTATTTGCTAAAACTCAAGTGGGTTGATTTGATAAATACGATTGAGTTGAAAATCCTTTCTTCCTTTAAAACCATTTGATCATTTAAATTTTTAGAACATTCGAGTGATCGATAACTTAGAAAATTTTGTTACCTGATGGTAACATTTTTGAAAACGCGTACGAGTACTTATTTTGAAAACGCCACTTTTAACCGATTTGCTTAACAGTTCATAAGTTCATCAGTTATATAATAAGGTAAAAACAACTACCTAAACATCCAAAATAATAAGCGGCCATATTACAACCCAATCGAATTTTAGTGAATAATAAACTTAAAGCGGGGCAAAATAAAATTTGAAGTCCACAAAACAAACATGGCCGCCTCAAGTTCACCCCGGCTCCGTATCCGCGCTCTACTCACCTGCAAGATGATATGGGAAGGGGTGAGTCACCAAGACTCAGTGTGTAAATCCCCAACCCGGAAATAACACTCATACACAAGATATTAGTATGACATGCGATTATGCAACCCAACCTAGCCATCCATGCTCCTTTTTCTACCCCGTGTGGTAACTGGTGACTTATAGTCACGATATCCATCAATAGGTGTGGTGCCAAACCACTGGTGACCCGAAGTCACAATCAAATGATGGGGCCAACCCATCGTGTGATACCAAATCACTGGCATCGATCCCGATCTCAAATGTGGGGCCAACCCACGGTGGAATTAATCCACAGGGACGAGACGCTATGAGGTGCCAAACCTCTGGTGACCGTAGTCACGAAATGTGGTACCAAACCACTGGTGTCCGTCGACACGATAATTACTTCCTCTCACCAATCCCACCATCATCATGCTCACGTAACAAGTATCATGATCCCATATATCATGCATTTGTATATAGCATAGCATTTAACAGCATATGATGGCATACACAACATATATCATAGATCGAGTAATAGGGGTCTTACCTGAGAACCAAGCTTATGCCCCCAAGGCAAAATTTCTAAATGAGAGGTCATAATATCATCATAATAACAGTTATTACTAATAAAGTGTGTAAGAGCTTACACACCTATTTAATCGGAGGTCTAAGAAGAAATCCCGGATCTACGCGATATTATAAAAGTCCCGAACTTGTCCTCGTATAGCTCCTATATTCGGCCATTATAGGTTATTATTTAGGGGTCTTATTTTATTTACTAACAAATTCCAAAGTATTTGGTCGTAACATAATAAAATAGGACCTTAGGCCGAACCTTTATTAGCACGAACCAACGTGATTTGAAACCCGGAACTTCAGATATCTAGCCGATTAGTCCCCTCCTAAAAACATAGCATAAATCGGTTACTCAAAAAAATAAAAAGAATGGCCTTTGGCCAAATCTCCATGTCTCCTTACCTCGAAGAAATGAAACCCGAGAGACACCTTCCAAGTCTCTAAGTATCGGCTACCTACAAAGGATACATTATTAAGATACTATAACCCCTTGGCCAACCTTACAAGGCCTTAACTCACTTTCGGTACACCATAAAAGAAAAGAAGGAAACCGAATGCTAAGAAGGTACACTTACCAACCTACGTAAATCGTCTGCACCTTCCTTTGGGGGTTCGATTGAGGCCCTATGTGGCAAGGGATGATCGGCCACAAGAAAGAGGATGGAGTCGGGTTTTGAAAGGAAAGGCTTAGGGTGTTTTTGACAAGGATAAATGAATGGTTTTTGGTACAAGGTTTATGGCATGTTTCAAAGAAATTTACAAAGTAGCAAAGGAGAATGGGGTTTCATTTGAACACTAGTAAAAGAAGAAGAAAGGTAGCATGTGTAGGCCGAAATACTTCCAATATTTCCTTCCAAAACCGTGAGCACCAGCCCCTCCCCCAAGACCTCAAAAATTCGGCCATGCTCCTTTTTCCAATTACAAGGCCGGCCATGTTTCATTTCCTTGGGATAATTCCATCACCAATTCAAAATAACATTGTTTAAACATTCCCCCATAATTACCCCATCCATTAATCCCATCACCTAATATATATATATATATATATAAAATAAGCAACCAAGGTATATAATACTCATGCTTTCCATCTCCAATAAATATATTAATAATAATAATATATATAATACTAATATACAATACTATCTCTCCCCCTCCCCATACCGCAGCTGAAAAAGAAACAAAAGCATGCATGCGTGCGCCCTATGCCCATGCTGGCCACTAGAGCACGCCGGCCACAAGAGAGAAAAAAAAATAATCCCTCCAAGCTGCTGCCAGGTCTCGAACCCGAGACCTGGAGAAGACTTCCCATGCCTCTGACCATTCTGCTACTGCGCCATTCCTGTTATAAATGCGTCGGAATTTCTTTTTAAGCTTCCATCTCTTGGCTTCCCCACGCATTTAATGCCAGAGGCCAAAAACAAAACACCCAACTGCTGCCCAGGGGTTTTGAACCCGAGACCTGGAGCAATATCACGCCCCAGCCACTCGGCCAATTTGATTTTCATGACAAGATTGCGTCGCATGTTTCTTTTAATCCTTCCCCAATAGCTTCTTTAGCTTAAGCGCTAAAAGCAAAATTTAAAACGCCCTAAGTGCGACTCCTAGGGCTCGAACACGGGACCTGAAGGAACATGCCCAAGTGCCCTGCCGTTTCTGCTACTGAGACTTTCATGCCATGTCTCGACGAGAATTTCTTTTTAAAGTCTTCTTAGCTAGGCCCTTCATATCACCAAAGCCCAAAATAAAAATACCACATGCAGCCACCATGACTCGAACTCCAGACTTGCTGAAGTCCCTATGCCCTTAGCGCCCCAAGCCATTCGGCCAGGGCGTTCTTTGTGCCACAAGCTCGCCTATTTTATTCTTAAACCCTTTCTCATTAAGTCCTCCTACACGCCAAAAATAAACTTCCTCCACGCGATTCGAACCCTCGTCTAGCCGCATCTTCTAGCCTTCTAGTAGCGCCCTAACCACTCCGCCAGCCATCCCCTTGTGCCATGATTTGCCCCAAAATGTATACAAGGCTTCTTCACTAGACTTTCTTTCTCAAGCCCTAAAAGAAAATTTTTAAGGCTAAAACCGACTCGACCCGAGGTTATGTCTAAACCCAAAAACAACCATAATATTTATTCAGGCAATACATGCAATTAAAATATTTGTAGACAAACCCCCTAATTCGAGATGTTACAATTCTACCCCCTTAAAATAATTTCGTCCTCGAAATTACCTGGATCAGAAGAGTTGGGGGTATTGCTGCCGCATCACATCCTCGGGCTCCCACGTCGCTTCCTCCATGCCATGATTCCGCCATAGGACCTTCACTAAAGGAACTAACTTCCTACGCAAAACTTTTACATCCCGATCTAGGATCTGCACAGGTTCTTCTTCCACCGTCAAATTTGGACTCACCTCAACTTCCTCAATTGCCAAGACGTGTGATGGATCCGAACGATAGCGCCTAAGCATGGAGACATGGAACACATCATGAATCTGACTCAGTTCTGCAGGTAACTCGAGTTGATAAGCTACTGGTCCCACTCGTCTCAACACCTTAAACGGTCCAATGAACCTTGGACTTAACTTCCCCTTTATCCCAAATCTTAACGCTTTCTTCCATGGCGAGACCTTTAGAAAAACTTCGTCTCCTACGGCAAACTCTATGTCCCTCCGCTTGAGATCGGCATATGACTTTTGCCTATCTGAGGCTTCTTTCAACCGAGCTTGGATCTTCTTCACTTTATCCTCAGTTTCTGTAACCAATTCCGGTCCTAACATTCGTCGCTCACCCAACTCTGTCCAGCAAGTAGGTGTGCGACACCTCCTACCATACAACGCTTCATATGGTGCCATCTTAATGCTCGTTATACAACGCTTCATATGGTGCCATCTTAATGCTCGTTTGGTAACTGTTGTTGTATGCGAACTCCGCTAATGGCAAAAATTCTTCCCAACTACCTCTGAAGTCCAAAACGCAGCCTCTTAACATGTCCTCTAAAATTTGAATAACCCTTTCCGACTGCCCGTCAGACTGTGGATGGAATGCTGTACTGAAATCCAACCGTGTACCCAAAGCTTGATGTAATGCTCTCCAAAACCTCGACGTAAATCTGGGATCTCTGTCTGAGATGATCGACACTGGCACACCATGTAACCTCACTATCTCCGCCACATACAACTTAGCTAACTTCTGGAGCGAGTAATCCACTCTTACTGGAATGAAATGAGCCGACTTGGTCAGACGGTCCACAATCACCCAAACTGCGTCCTTCTTACTGGGCGTGAGGGGTAGCCCACTGACGAAGTCCATAGTGATCCTCTCCCATTTCTACTGAGGAATCTTCATTGGTTGAAGTAACCCAGATGGCAACTGATGTTCAGCTTTTACTCGCTGACACGTGAGACACCTTCCCACGAATTCTGTTACCTCACGCTTCAATCCTGGCCACCAGAACTGCTTCCGTAGATCTCCATACATCTTGCTACCTCCAGGATGCATAGCGTATGGGCTGCTATGTGCATCCTGAAGAATTCTTTGCCTCAATCCCACATCATTCGGCATGCAAGGCCACCCTTGAAAACATAGCACACCATCACCAGTCAAACTATACCCTTCCAAATCGCCATCTTGAACTTGCAATCTCCGCGCGTTTAAACTGTCATCCCCTAATTGCTTTTCCTTAATCTCCTCGATCCAAGTTGGCTTAACTTGCAACTCTACCAAAAGACTTCCATCGTCGTATAGACTGAGACGAGCAAACATCGCCCTTAAGTCTGTCATGACCTTTCGGCTCAACGTATTAGCCACCACGTTGGCCTTGCCTGGATGGTACTCAATTGAACAGTCGTAGTCCTTCAACAGTTCAATCCATCGGCGTTGTCTCAAATTTAAGTCCTTCTGAGTCAAGAGGTACTTCAAACTTTTATGATCTGTATAGACTATCGACTTTTCTCCATACAAGTAGTGTCTCCATATTTTCAAAGCGAAGACTACTGCCGCTAACTCCAAGTCGTGAGTCGGATAGTTAACCTCATGCAGTCTTAGCTGACGGGATGCATAGGCCACTACCTTCCCTTCCTGCATCAACACACATCCCAAACCATTATGGGACGCATCACAATAAACCGTGAACAATTTCCCTGCCTCAGGCTGTACCAAAACGGGAGCTTCCGTCAGAATCTTTCTTAGCTTATCAAAACTTTCTTGCTATTTCTCTGACCAAACAAATGGGACTCCTTTCCTTAATAGCTTTGTCAACGGCGCTGCGATTAAAGAGAATCCTTCCACAAATCTTCGATAGTACCCGGCCAGTCCCAGAAAACTTCGAATTTCCGCCACTGACCTAGGCGGTTTCCAATCCAACACCGCTTCAACTTTGTGAGGGTCCACTCTAATCCCTTCAGCTGACACCACGTGACCCAAGAAAGTCACCCCCCTAAGCCAAAATTCGCACTTACTGAATTTGGCATACAACTGCTCCTTTCTCAATACTTGTAGAACTATACGCAAATGCTTATCATGCTCCTCCTCCGTCCTTGAGTAAACCAATATGTCGTCTATAAACACCACGACAAATTGATCTAAGTATTGCTGAAACACCCTATTCATTAAGTCCATGAACGCTGTCGGCGCGTTGGTCAACCCAAACGGTATCACTAAGAACTCGTAATGCCCATACCGGGTACGAAATGCCGTCTTGTGCACATCAGCCTCCTTCACCTTAAGTTGATGATAGCCCGACCTAAGATCTATCTTCGAGAATACCGATGCACCCTTCAGTTGATCAAACAGGTCATCAATCCGAGGCAACGGATACTTGTTTTTGATCGTTAACTTGTTTAGCTGACGGTAGTCGATACACATCCGCATTGACCCATCTTTCTTCTTGACAAACAACACAGGTGCTCCCCACGGAGATATATTAGGTCGAATGAACCCTCTATCCAAGAGTTCCTGAATTTGAGCCTTCAGCTCCACCAACTCCTTTGGTGCCATTTGATAGGGTGCTATAGACACAGGTGCCGTCCCGGGCAACAAGTCTATACCGAACTCCACTTCCCGATCTGGAGGCAGACCCGGGAGTTCTTCTGGAAACACATCAGCGAATTCCCCTACAGTTCGGACCTTCTCAACTGCTGACTCCTTAGCCTCCAAGGCATAAATTCGAACCAACAACGCCTCACAACCTTTTCTGATCATTTTCTCGGCCTTCAAGGCAGACACTACATTGGATAGATAATCTCTTCTGTTACCTATCATGACCACTTCATCATCCTTAGCCGTCTTTAGAACCATGCGCTTAGCGGCGCAATCCAACCTTGCCTGATACTTAACCAGCCAGTCCATTCCAAGAAGTAGATCGAACTCCCCAAACGGCAGTTCCATCAGATCAGCCACAAACACTACCCCTTGGAGTTCTAGGGGTATATCTCTATATAGCTTGTTCACTACCACAGAGTGTCCTAGAGGGCTAATTACAGTCGTCTCCCTAGAAGCAGTCTCAAAGTCCAAGTTCAAAGTCTCTACCACACTACTAGCAACGTATGAATGCGTCAAACCCACATCAATTAATGCAACATAAGGAAGACCAAAAATTAGGAACGTACCGGTGATGACGTCCGGTGCGTCACCCTCCTCGCGACGCCTCGCTGCGTAGACTAAGCCAGGCTGCCTAGCTTCTGTGTTGCCTGCACCTCTGCCCTGAATTCCGTGACCTCGATTAGGACCATTGCCTCCTCTACCATTACCACGACCCCTCTGCGGTGGTCCCACATTCCTAGCCTGAGTACGGTTCTGACCCTCTAGCTGATTCCTTGCCATCTTCCGAGGACAATCCCTTACACGATGATCCAAAGATCCACATTCAAAGCAACCCCTCTCACCGGTCCAACAACTTCCCCAATGTGACTTCCCACAACGATTACACTGAGCCGGTCTCTGATTAGTAGCCATGGGCCTTCCAGCCTGATTCGGCCCACTCTGCCTAGCCCTTTTTTGTGTATTATTACCCGATCCAGATGACCCAAAACCTCTTTTCTGCTTGCTCCTATCATAGTTCTGTCTCACAGACTCCCTGACCCTTTCGGCTACCTTAGCCTTCTCTACCAGAACAGCAAACTCACGCACCTGCTGTGGACCAATCAACAACCTTAAATCATCCCTAAGTCCATCTTCAAAACGGACGCAACGATCATGCTCAGTTGACACAACTCCCCGAGCATAGCGGCTCAGCCTTAGGAATTCCGCCTCATACTCAGATACCGACTTATTTCCTTGTACTAATCCCAGAAAAGCTTTCCTCTGAGTATCAGTGTAGCTGCTGCCCACATACTTCTTCTGATAAGTAGCTTTGAGGTATTCCCAAGTAAGGTCGTCTGCTGTAGCACCGTCTCGAATCGTGAGCCACCACTGGTATGACTCATCTTTTAGAAGCGACACTGCTCCTTTCAGCTTCTCCTCATTTGTTAAATCGAGATCTTCCATGATCCTCTCCGTCGATTCTAACCAATATTCGGCCGTACTGGGTGTGACACCTGACACACCCCGAAATACTTCAGCTCCGTTGGATCGGAGCCGCTCAGATACAGACTTCTGAGCTCCTGTACCTCTATCGGTCCCAACCATCATCTCTAAAACACGTAGCATAGCTTGCGATACCGACTCACCCCCCACCTGATCCTGATGTCCAACACCAAAAGTTGGTGGTGGTGGTGGAGGTGGTATCTCATTATCCGATCCTTGGCCCGACCTAACTGGTTCTGACATGGCCATCCCGCCTCTACCACGTCCCTGACGGCCGCGACCTCTAGAACTCATTTCTTATAGCACAATCTGTCTTAAAAAGTTTTATGAGTTAGCCAATGTTCCACTGATTATTAGCAAAGAATTTTATGGGCGAAGTTAAGAAGTTGTTCTTTCGATCAAACAAGTTTCAAGTCTTCTATCGTAATTCGAAGACACACATTCACTTATTCCATCGTCTTTTTTGCCCACTTCCTAACCCGGGGTATTTTCGTCATTTACCCTATAGGGGTATTTTGGTAATAAAACAAAGTAAGTTTGTAAATCCTTACAAATCAAGGGAAATTCAAAATTTGTAAAACTTGGGGGGTTCTTTTGAGAAACTGTTTTCCAAATTGGTAGTGTTGCAAAAACTTTGAAAATTAGGGTCATTTTGGTAATTTGCAAATTTGGGCAATTTCGTAGTTTTCCAAAATCACAAAATTTTTGATATTTTGCAAATTAGGGATTTTGGGTATGCTTGTAAAATCTTGTTAAAAATTTTGGGGTAGCTTAGTAGATTTTAAATCTAGGGGCGTTTTTTGTAATTTACCACTAAGGGTATTTTAAAATGTCCATAAATCAAGAGAATTTTGTAATAAAAATCTCACAAGTTTGAGGGAAGTCTTTAAAACTAGAGTTTTTATCAAAACGCTGCTAATTCCCTTTCGGGTTTTAATAATAGGGTTTAGCCCACGAACAAGTCCTCACGGTTAGGGTGAACCGAAGCTACGCACCAGGTAGGATTCCCGCGAAGAGGAGGTGAGTCGCTAGGACCGCTTAAATACCAAGCTCTTCCGGATCCAATCCTAGACATGCGTACAAGGATTACCACACCCTAACTCGGCGACTTAGTCATAGGTTTGTTTATTAAGGCAATTAAAATCTTATGCACTTGTTGGGGTAACCTAGTCCTAAAGTTCACATACTTTTATACTATCTACGTCCCATTTCTACCCCTTTACAGATAATTATTCACACATAGATTAAAGATACTTACAAGAGCGGATCGGTGCCGGAGACTCGACGCCATGTTGTTCAACCAAAACCATTTTCATAGAGGTTTTCAAAAGCCTATCTAGAAAAACATTTTTAGGCCTTAGGCCCTCACAGCCGAGTTTTGAACCTGGCTCTGATACCAAAATTGTAACACCCCAAACCCGGCCCACAAGCCTTGACCGGATCTGGTATGTCACGGAATAAAAAAAAGAGTTTGAAAGGTTTGGACTAATAGTAGAAATTAAAAAAAAAATTGTTAAGGGTATAAAACGGTATTTGCTAAAACTCAAGTGGGTTGATTTGATAAATACGATTGAGTTGAAAATCCTTTCTTCCTTTAAAACCATTTGATCATTTAAATTTTTAGAACATTCGAGTGATCGATAACTTAGAAAATTTTGTTACCCGATGGTAACATTTTTGAAAACGCGTACGAGTACTTATTTTGAAAACGCCACTTTTAACTGATTTGCTTAATAGTTCATAAGTTCATCAGTTATATAATAAGGTAAAAACAACTACCTAAACATCCAAAATAATAAGCGGCCATATTACAACCCAATCGAATTTTAGTGAATAATAAACTTAAAGCGGGGCAAAATAAAATTTGAAGTCCACAAAACAAACATGGCCGCCTTGAGTTCACCCCGGCTCCGTATCCGCGCTCTACTCACCTGCAAGATGATATGGGAAGGGGTGAGTCACCAAGACTCAGTGTGTAAATCCCCAACCCGGAAATAACACTCATACACAAGATATTAGTATGACATGCGATTATGCAACCCAACCTAGCCATCCATGCTCCTTTTTCTACCCCGTGTGGTACCAAACCACTGGTGGTGCCAAACCACTGGTGACTTATAGTCACGATATCCGTCAATAGGTGTGGTGCCAAACCACTGGTGACCCGAAGTCACAATCAAATGATGGGGCCAACCCATCGTGTGATACCAAATCACTGGCGTCGATCCCGTATCTCAAATGTGGGGCCAACCCACAGTGGAATTAATCCATACGGACGAGACGCTATGAGGTGCCAAACCTCTGGAGGTGCCAAACCTCTGGTGACCGTAGTCACAAAATGTGGTACCAAACCACTGGTGTCCGTCGACACGATAATTACTTCCTCTCACCAATCCCACCATCATCATGCTCACGTAACAAGTATCATGATCCCATATATCATGCATTTGTATATAGCATAGCATTTAACAGCATATGATGGCATACACAACATATATCATAGATCGAGTAATAGGGGTCTTACCCGAGAACCAAACTTATGCCCCCAAGGCAAAATTTCTAAATGAGAGGTCATAATATCATCATAATAACAGTTATTACTAATAAAGTGTGTAAGAGCTTACATACCTATTTAATCGGAGGTCTAAGAAGAAATCCCGGATCTACGCGATATTATAAAAGTCCCGAACTTGTCCTCGTATAGCTCCTATATTCGGCCATTATAGGTTATTATTTAGGGGTCTTATTTTATTTACTAACAAATTCCAAAGTATTTGGTCGTAACATAATAAAATAGGACCTTAGGCCGAACCTTTATTAGCACGAACCAACGTGATTTGAAACCCGGAACTTCAGATATCTAGCCGATTAGTCCCCTCCTAAAAACATAGTGCATAAATCGGTTACTCAAAAAAATAAAAAGAATGGCCTTTGGCCAAATCTCCATGTCTCCTTACCTCGAAGAAATGAAACCCGAGAGACACCTTCCAAGTCTCTAAGTATCGGCTACCTACAAAGGATACATTATTAAGATACTATAACCCCTTGGCCAACCTTACAAGGCCTTAACTCACTTTCGGTACACCATAAAAGAAAAGAAGGAAACCGAATGCTAAGAAGGTACACTTACCAACCTATATAAATCGTCTGCACCATCCTTTGGGGGTTCGGTTGAGGCCCTATGTGGCAAGGGATGATCGGCCACAAGAAAGAGGATGGAGTCGGGTTTTGAGAGGAAAGGCTTAGGGTGTTTTTGACAAGGATAAATGAATGGTTTTTGGTACAAGGTTTATGGCATGTTTCAAAGAAATTCACAAAGTAGCAAAGGAGAATGGGGTTTCATTTGAACACTAGTAAAAGAAGAAGAAAGGTAGCATGTGTAGGCCGAAATACTTCCAATATTTCCTTCCAAAACCGTGAGCACCAGCCCCTCCCCCAAGACCTCAAAAATTCGGCCATGCTCCTTTTTCCAATTACAAGGCCGGCCATGTTTCATTTCCTTGGGATAATTCCATCACCAATTCAAAATAACATTGTTTAAACATTCCCCCATAATTACCCCATCCATTAATCCCATCACCTAATATATATATATAAAATAAGCAACCAAGGTATATAATACTCATGCTTTCCATCTCCAATAAATATATTAATAATAATAATAATAATATATATAATACTAATATACAATACTATCTCTCCCCCTCCCTATACCGCAGCTGAAAAAGAAACAAAAGCATGCATGCGTGCGCCCCATGCCCATGCTGGCCACTAGAGCACGCCGGCCACAAGAGAGAGAAAAAAATAATCCCTCCAAGCTGCTGCCAGGTCTCGAACCCGAGACCTGGAGAAGACTTCCCATGCCTCTGACCATTCTGCTACTGCGCCATTCCTGTTATAAATGCGTCGGAATTTCTTTTTAAGCTTCCATCTCTTGGCTTCCCCATGCATTTAATGCCAGAGGCCAAAAACAAAACACCCAACTGCTGCCCAGGGGTTTCGAACCCGAGACCTGGAGCAATATCACGCCCCAGCCACTCGGCCAATTTGATTTTCATGACAAGATTGTGTCGCATGTTTCTTTTAATCCTTCCCCAATAGCGTCTTTAGCTTAAGCGCTAAAAGCAAAATTTAAAACGCCCTAAGTGCGACTCCTAGGGCTCGAACACGGGACCTGAAGGAACATGCCCAAGCGCCTTGCCGTTTCTGCTACTGAGACTTTCATGCCATGTCTCGACGAGAATTTCTTTTTAAAGTCTTCTTAGCTAGGCCCTTCATATCACCAAAGCCCAAAATAAAAATACCACATGCAGCCACCATGACTCGAACTCCAGACTTGCTGAAGTCCCTATGCCCTTAGCGCCCCAAGCCATTCGGCCAGGGCGTTCTTTGTGCCACAAGCTCGCCTATTTTATTCTTAAACCCTTTCTCATTAAGTCCTCCTACACGCCAAAAATAAACTTCCTCCACGCGATTCGAACCCTCGTCTAGCCGCATCTTCTAGCCTTCTAGTAGCGCCCTAACCACTCCGCCAGCCATCCCCTTGTGCCATGATTTGCCCCAAAATGAATACAAGGCTTCTTCACTAGACTTTCTTTCTCAAGCCCTAAAAGAAAATTTTTAAGGCTAAAACCGACTCGACCCGGGGTTTTGTCTAAACCCAAAAACAACCATAATATTTATTCAGGCAATACATGTAATTAAAATATTTGCAGACAAACCCCCCCTAATTCGAGATGTTACACAAATGAATGAATGGCCTGAAGCTTCGAGTGCATAAGCAATCTCCGTTGTTTGTTTTTTGTTGAATCTAGTTAAGCTTCCAAAGCAGATGTAAAGAACAGATCTGGGTTTTTTGCAATCAAGCCAATTAATGCAGTCGTGCTTCAAAATTGATGTTTTTTCACCTCTATCAACTTTATCAACAGTGTCTCTATTGACAAGAGAAACGGGGCCAATGTGCCATGCTTTGATTCCTAAAACATTCCTACAATGATCTGAATAACCAGGCTCTAGCTCATAAAAACTGTTCATCAACACCCCAAAGCTCTTCCCCTGGGTTTCCTTTAACTTATCGAATAACTCACAGAATTTATTTTTGGCTTTAACAATGTCTGGCAATTGTGATCTAGTGAGTTTCACTTCATCGGGCAGTCCTGGAACAACGAATGTTTCAGTCTCCGATTCGATGCTCTTATGAGGCTCATAATGTGTAATATTCTCTGAGAGACAAAGGTTAAAGAATCCGCTTCCATTGAAGGCAATCCTTGCAATGCCAAGCTCATTGGCAATATCCAGAGTCCACGGACAAAGAGAATCAGAGACTATGCAATGAGGGTGGTGATCATTGAAAAGCTTTTTTATTTTGGGTTGAAGCAATTCAATGGCATGAAAGAGCTTTATGGACATTTCTGGGGTTGGGGCTGAAACCACGTTCTCGCAACCTTCGAGCAATCCAACCTCAGTGGAAGGTAATGAGATGATTTCAAGTGTAATGTCTCGACCTAATTTAACATCTCGATCAATGACGTTTTTTATGCGAAGCGCATTCATGGTTGTGATGATAATGGTGACCGTAGCGCCCAAAGCAGCAAACATCCTCGGCATATCCACCATTGGCATCATGTGACCAGGTGCCATGTAAGGAAAAAATATTGCATGTATTTGATTTCCATCGCTTCCCATGTTATGATGTTAAGTTTTTCTCTTGTTTGCCAAATTTGAAAGCTTTTTCTCCGTTTTTTTATTTGAAATATGTAATCAAACTCTTATTCCAAAATTCAAAAGGTAAAGGGTATATATATATGTCTGTGATTTTAGAAGTAGGTTTTAATATTAACAATAATCTAACTCTAAAAACAGATTAAACACGGCAATGGTACGCTATGTTTGTGGTAATTTGCATGAACAGCTTGAGAAACAATATTGTTTTCCCTAAATAAAGATGAAATACAATAATGGTGGGCAATGTTCGTGCTGGTTTGCATAAACTGAAAGAGTATTGTATACTAACTCTGAAACAATTGATGTAATATTTGTGAGAATGAACCTGTACTTCAATTAGTCCTCAATACACAATTTGTATAGGCAACAGTGCCTAACAGATGAGCTAACAACTCATAACAGAATGCTAATTTACTAACTATCTATTTAGCATAGTAAACACGTGTGTATTATACTATAACATTCACCTAGCTTCTTCTAGTGGTAAGATCTGAAGAATATGACGAAAACGGGTAAACATGGATACTGATAATGGTTTAGTAAGAATATCTGCCACCTGGTCACAAGCCGGAACTTCGCCAACAACCAATTTGCCACTAGCCACCTTTTCACGAACAAAAAGCAAATCAAGTTCAACATGTTTGAATTTGGAATGCAGAACCGGATTAGCTGCAACAGCAACGGCACTAGTATTATCACACTATACAGTAGGAGTATCAACAGAATTGAGTTTTAATTTGGACAACAAGGACATAAGCCATGCAACATTACTAGTGGCTGCAGCTAAACTCCGATACTCAGCTTCAACTGTAGAGCGAGAAACAACAGACTGTTTCTTAGAACACCATGATATAGGTGCATTCCTAAAGTAAACACAATATCCTGTTGTAGAGCGACGATCATCAAAATCAAGACCCCAGTTTGCATCCGCATATCCGACCAAGGAAAGTCTATCAGATCGACGAAAAACAAGACCATGAGTTAGTGTACCACATAGATATCGCAGAATACGTTTAAGTGCTGTCATATGAACTGTAGTGGGTGCATGCATGAATTTACACACCCTATTTACCACATACGAAATATCTGGTCGTGTTAAAACAATGTATTGAAGAGCTCCAGCTATACTGCGATACTCAGTTGGATCAGCAAGACGTTCACCTTCATCTTTAGACAACATAGGCGAACTCACCATTGGTGTATGAACAGCTTTCGCATTAGTCATAGAGCATTGATGAAGAAGTTCCTTAATATATTTCTACTGACAGAGATGAAGACTTCCAGAAGCAGATTTGCTTACTTCAATGCCCAAAAAATAATGAAGCTCTCCTAAATCTTTCAGAGCAAACTCGTCGTTAAGTTGCTGAATAAAGCAGCTTATTTCAATAGGCAAATTTCCAGTGATAATAATGTCGTCCACATAAACAAGAACATATAAGGTAACCCCATTAACAGCTTTGACAAATAGATATGCATCTGACTTAGAGTGTAACACCCCGGTTTTAGGGGTTATGCACCTAGTGTATATCTCGGGTGTTGGTAGGCTATTTGTGGGCTTAGGCATGTTTTTAGGGGGTTTGGAGAACCCTGGATGGTAGGAAAAGCTTTAGGGAATTTTTGATTTTTAGGGTGTAAAAAAGGGAGCTTGGCTTTTGGGGGTCTTAAAAGTATTTTTGGGTGGTTTGTGTCACATAAGATGGGCTAGCAAAGTGGCAGGTGAGACGCCACTAAGGCCTTGTGTGTATGGCGTCATTTGCAGGAGGGGAAGGTCTTGAGTTCAAGCTGCGATGTGCTCCTATTTTGCATTCTTTTTGGACGGCATGGAGGGAGGAGTTGGTGGCAATTTGAACTCTGGTGTTGACCTAGTCAATTGGTAGAATGGTGGGTGGAGAGTGATTTGTGGAGGAGGACTTGGTCAAGGTGTTTTGAAATGGTGGCTTGGAGTGTTTAGGGGGGATCTTGGCTGAATTTTAGGAGATTTGAGGGGAGTGGGGACGGTTTGGTATGGGGTTTTGGGGAAGGCCGAATGTACCTTTGTTTTTGGTGCATTTTCGGTCACATTTGGAAAAGAAGAAAAGCTCTCTCTCTTTTGTCTTTTGTAGCTGAAACTTGAAGAGAATGTTCTCTCATTTTCTTCATTCTTTTTGAAACCAAAATACCAAACTCCCATGCTTGCCGAATTTGCTTTGTTTCCTCTTTGATAGCCGAATGCATTTTTGAGCCCTTCTCATACTTCTTTCCTCCTTGATCATTAGAAGCCGAAAGTTATTTCCCAAAACCTTCCCACCATTCCTTTCTCTTCTCAAACCGAAAGTACTCCTTTTCTCTTCTCCTTTTCCATCAGTTTGTTGTCAGTAGCCGAGTACCAACCCCCTTTTTTCTTCTCATCTTTCACTTGTATTCTCTTCCTTGGAGTAAAACCGAATTCTTTCTTCTTGTTTAAGAGGTTGGCCGAATTTCCCTCCTCTCCTAGTGGTGTTTATTTTTGGCCGAATATTGGTGTAGTTTTGGTGCTCATCTCTGGTGGTTCGATCGGGTGTTGAAGGTGAGTAGTTAGCCGAAGGGCTGTCCCTTTTCTCCTTTATTTCTTCGTTTATTTTAAGTTGTTTAAGAGTCGATTTTGAGTTCGGTGAGGAGGAGTTAAATCTCTTATGCCATGACCGATTTCTTTTAGGACATCCAAGATTTGAAGCAGTCAAGCGTAGCCTCGGTTCTTTGGTCGATCTTTGGGTAAGTGATGGTAAGAAGTTGGTTGATGGTTCTTCTTTAGTTTTGTTAAGCCTAAGACTGAGACTAATGGTTTATGTTTTAAGGGAAGGCTGATTGGCAGAGAACCATTGTTGGTACCGGTTTTGGTAGGAAACCAAACCTATAGCAAGGTAAGGGTTCGGATGATAACCCCTTGGTTATATGGTTTTAGCCGATTGGTGTTAGTGCTTAGGTTTGTTTGGCTGATTGTTTTAGGTGCAAGGTTATCAAGGGTCGTAGTTGGTTCTTCGATTAAGGCTTGCAGGTGTGTATGCACGCACACTTTTCTATTAATAAATATGCTTAATATATGGTGTATACATATATACACTGCTTTGCTATTTAGTTATATCTGTTGTGTGTTATGTGGATCCATGGTAAGGTGGATGAGATACCTTTAAGGTATGAGGCAAAGGGTCAGGTAAGTCCCTATTGTGATGCTTATGGTAAGCGTGATGTATCTGGCATGTGATATATTGATTGGTTGATGATTAAATCTATGTGCGTTACTAAACATTCATGATGATATATTTTGTCACATGTGCATGATTGGTGTGGGTGATATGAGTGGAGGGGGCAGTGATATTTTATGCTGACGAGCACTAGTGTTTTGGTAACACACTTTGTGACTTTGGGTCACCAGAGGTTTGGCACCTCCAGAGGTTTGGCACCTCAGCGTCTCGTCCCCGTGGTTTCGCACCACAGTGGGTTGGCCCCACAAGGCGGTATTGAGGGATTGACGCCAGTGATTTGGTATCACACGATGGGTTGGCCCCATCACTCGATTATTGTGACTACGATCACCAGTGGTTTGGTACCACATTTGTGTCTTTGGGACACTAGAGGTTTGGCACCTCATTGCGACTCGTCCCTGTGGTTTGACACCACCGTGGGTTGGCCCCACTTGAGATATGGGATCGTCTGCTAGTGATTTGGTATCACACGATGAGTTGGCCCCATCATTGGATTTGTGACTTCGGTCACCAGTGCTTTGGTAGCACAAACGTGTCTTTGGGACACCAGTGGTTTGGCACCACACTTACGGATATTGTGTCTTTGGGACACCAGTGTTTTGGTAACACATTATGACTATATGTCACCAGTGGTTTGGCACCACCAGTGGTTTGGTACCACATGGGGTAGAAAAGGTGTATGGATGGTTAGGAGTGGGTGCATATTAATTGGATGCATGATGATTATGTTATGTTTGCATATGATGTTTTGCTAATCCGGGAAAAAGGGTTGCACACTGAGTCTTGGTGACTCACCTTTTTCCTTTAACCATTTCAGGTATTGCATAAAGCTGGACCGGGATCGGAGAGGACAAGGTGGCCCATGCCGAAGATGATGTTTAAATTATATCATGCTTGATTTTGATAAAAGTATTCTATTTGAATTGTTGGGTTGTAATAAAGGCCATTTTATTATTTTGATATTACTTTAACTATGGTTTTTTTAAATTAAGTTGCTATGTGAAAATGATTTATGGTTTGCAACCTATTTATTCAAATTAGTTTATATATTAAAGTTTTAAAAATGAATAAGTTTTCAATAACAAAGTTTTACTCATAAGTCTTAATGAATATGTTTTTTTTAAAGTCAACAAACTATCAAGTTTTATTCTAAAGGCAAAGATTTTCAATCGTCTTCTTTCCAGTGACATAACCAAGATTCGGTCGTAGTGAATGGGCCGGGTTTGGGGATGTTACATAGAGACCACAAACCCACTACAAACAAGAAATTGTCTTAATTTGTCAAACCAAGCACGAGGAGCTTATCGCAACCTGTAAAGAGCTTTCGTTAGACGACACACTAAGCGTTCACCATGTGGACCATATTGGACATAACCCGGAGGTTGCTGCATGAACACCTCATCAGTTAAATCTCCATTCAAAAAAGCATTATTAACATCAACTTGCCTGAGTTGCCACCCGCGTGACACAGCAATGGAAAGAATAGTGCGAATGGTTGCCGGTTTGACCACTGGACTAAACGTCTCTGTGAAGTCACATCTCGCTACTTGGGAACATCCTTTAGCAACTAACCGCGCCTTCCGCCGATCAACTGATCCATCAGGTTTCCTTTTAACTTTAAACAACCATTTACATCCAATCACTTTTCGTCCAGATGGAAGAGGAACAAGATCCCAAGTAGAATTGGCTATTAAGGCATCAAATTTAGCTTGAACTGCCTGTCGCCAGTCAGGATGAGCAAGAGCTGCTTCAATCGTACTAGGCTCAAACTCAGCTTCAGCTACAGAAAACACCTTTGGCTTAAATATCCCTGCTTTAGACCGAGTGACCATAGAGTGAGTGTTAGAAGCCCCATTTGTCCTCAAATCAGAAACAGTACCACCTTCAGCAATCGTCGATCCTTCCAAAGGTCTATCTGCTGAAGAGCAGGATTCAGTTCGTAAAGTAGTGATGTTGTCTGAAGAGCGCAACCCAGATGGTAACATACTGGATTCTCTAGAATGTTCTCTAAAATTATTATTCATAGAATTGATAGAGAGATCATCACAAGCATTAGGAGATGCCGTACTAGGCTGAATCTCTAGATTTTTAACAATGGGAACATATGTGGGAATGCCCAAAGAAATTGACTGTTGACCATCAGAAGTATCATGAGAAGAAAACAAGAACTTTTGTTCATCAAACACTACATGACGAGAAATAACTATCGTCCCTTCTGGAAGTAAGCAATAATAACCTTTATGCTGAGAACTATAGCCAAGAAATGTAGACGGCTGAGACCGATAGTCAAGCTTGTGTCGAACAAACGGGCGTAAGCAGGGGAAACAACAGCACCCAAATACCCAGAGATGCTCATAATTTGGTTCATGACCATACAAAAGTTGATACGGAGATTGACCGCTCAAGACAGGAGTGGGTAGCCGATTTATGAGATGTACTGCACTGCGAAAGGCATAGCCCCAATAATCCATAGGCAAATTAGCCTGAGCCAACAAAGTAATCCCAATTTCCACAATATGTCGATGTTTTCGTTCAGCAACTCCTTCTGTTCAGAAGTGTAAGGACAAGATAACCTGTGGATAATCCCGTGACTAGCTAAAGTGGAGGCAAAAGCACGAAATTCACCACCCCAATCACTTTGAAACTTTTTAATGCATTTTCCAAACTGAGTGTGAATCATCTGCCGAAACTGGAGAAAACAGTCAAGAGCTTGAGATTTGCGTTTAATCAAATAAATCCACGTGAAACGACTACACATATGAATGAAAGACACATAGTAGAAATTTTCTTCAGACGAAACTGAGGCTGGTCCCCATAGATCAGAGACTACAAGCTCAAAAAATTCTTCATACTTTGTGTTAGATTGAGAGAACGGTAGTTTGTGGGATTTCCCTTGTTGACATGCTACACATACCGTATCAAAACTATTTTTATTGAATGTAATGTGACATTTATCAAGAACATTTTTTACAGTAGTAAATGAAGGATGACTCAATCTCCGATGCCACAAAGTGAAAACATCATTACTTGTATTAGTGTCACAAACAGAAGCATTATGAATAATAGGAGAACGAGCTGCTGAACTTGCTGTGAAGTAATAGAGCCCATCACGAACTTGGCCCCGCATCAATATTTCCTGCGTTTGTATATCCTTAACCACACAATACGAAGGGTGAAATTCAAAAAATACACTGTTATCTGCAGCAAATTTAAACACAGATAACAAGTTTTGCGAATGGTAGGAACACACAAAACATTTGAGAGATGTAGCACTTTCTTTTCAGTAGCTAGAAGAGAATTCCCAACAGACGCAATCTTAGTAGAAGCCCTATTACCCATTTTAAGGGAAGAATTACTTGTATACGGATTGGAAGCATTAAGGGCTGAAGTATTCTGACACACATGGTGTGTGGCTCAGAGTCAGGGCACCAAGTTGTACTACCCACTGGTAAAGGAACATAGGAGTCATTATTACTGAAATCAGAATCATAGGCTGTGGCATCAGAGTAATCAGACGCGTGTAACTCAGGAATCCTAGGAGGGAGCCCAACAAACTGAGATGAACCATACGGAGAGGAGTCAACTTCAAAAACTCGAGCTCTCGGTTTCGTACGTCGGGGACCCGCAAAATCCTTAATTCCCTGAGACGAATCAAAATTAACACAATATGCATTAGGGTCAGAAAAATGCTGCTCATCGGAAATACGAGGTTGTGTTGACCCACGAGGCCCAAAAACGTGGTCTGGACCAAGCGGCCCACGAGTGTAAGCTGAAAAATTACGCGGCTCAAGCATAGAATCCATGGCCGAATGTATGAGGCCTTGAGGATCTTTTGATGGCCTAGCAACATGTGATGGTTCACTTGGCCCAAGTGGCATAGTTAGTGGCCCACGTGGAACACCATTGGCCATATCCATAAAAGGCTTGACATTAGCACCCAAATTTTGACCAGTAGCACCCAAATTTTGACCAAGCCTCCAATTTTGACTATGTCTCCAATTTTGACTATTTCTCCAATTCTGACGCTGCTCATCTTCATTAGCAAGAGCAAACACTCTGTTTCTCCCATTTCTTTCATCACCAGACAAAAAATTTTGCCCAGAGACCCGTCCATCGTAAGGCACACCCGTCGACTGATCATCACGATAGTACCTATAGTAGCATCGTTGAGCAAGATGGCCATATCTACTACATATCTGGCACTGAACACGGGGGCGAAACATCCGACCTCGTCCACGATCAGAGGAGCGACCACCACGAGAGGATCCAGCCATGTCCTGCGCTGAAGAGCCATCCGCAAAATTGGCAGCAACCAAGACGTCTTGAACAGATTGCATCTGCCGAGATTCACACTCAAGGAGAGCGTCAACGAGTCTTTGAAACGGTAACGGCGTCAAAGAGAGAGTCGCATACGAGACAATAGCGTCAAATTCGGAAGAAAGACCGGAAAGCAACACCGCCGTCTTTTCGATCTCCAAGATCGGAGAACCAGAAGCAGAAAGTAGCGCACACAAGCCATTGATCTTGTCAACGTACTGACGAATAGAGAGACTGCCTTTCTTGAGAGAGTGAAGAGAATGTCGAAGATGCGACTGTTTCATGCCAGTGTCAGTTGCAAACATGCTATTAGCCAACATCCATACATCGCTAGCAGATCGAACCTCTGTGAACGAGGATAAAACGAAAGGACTAATGGTTGAAAGCATCCAAGAGGTGAGTAAGTTATCTTGTTGATTAAAAATGGCAGCCGAAGGATTAGTAATAAGTGTGCCATCAGAGGCCCGAACAAACCTCGCCGGAGCGGCGAGAGTGCCATCAAGAAAACCAAAGAGATCATAACCAGTGAGGATAAGTCGTACCTGCTGTCGCCATTGAATGAACGAACCTTGATCTAGCTTCACAACGTCATGGCGTGGGAAGGTGGTGACGACCCGCTCGCATGTAAACACCGAGCCGCTTGGCTCACCATCATCAGAATCGGTGGAACGCGGAGTAACTATGGTGAATCAGAACCTAGCGACTGATACCATGAAAGAGTATTGTATACTAACTCTGAAACAATTGATGTAATATTTGTGAGAATGAATCTGTACTTTAATTAGTCTTCAATACACAGTTTTTATAGGCAACAGTGCCTAACATATGAGCTAACAATTCATAACAGAATGCTAACTTACTAACTATCTATTTAGCATAGTAATCACGTGTGTATTATACTATAACATAAACAACTTGTTTTATTAGTTTTGGTTAATTGGAAAGTTCTTCAATGATTCATGGGTACATCATATAAAGGCCTGTTAATACCCGAAGACCCAAACTCCAGAAAGCATAAAGGCTTAGTATCTAATAATTAATTAAAAGCTTCATTTAAGATCAACCTTTCTTATAATTCGTAATAATTTTTAAATAATTTATTAATAAATTTTTATAATTTTTAATAATTTTAAATGTCTTTTGTAATTTTTATTTATTAATTTGTTTAGATTCATCCTAGACGTGATTTTTTTGAAATAATTATTAAAAATTAATTTATTTTTATGATTTTTTATATTTTATTTAAATATTTGTTAACATGGCAAAATACCGTGCTAGCATTAGGTACACATGGCATGCCATGTTTCACCATCTGCTTGCTCCATCAAACACATCAACAAAACTTAACTGTCAAATATGGTCAACATTAACGAGAAGGCTTAATTGATTAAATTTTCACTTTAAGGGCTCAATTCAATGTAAATTTTTCATAAGAGCTTATTTGATTTTTTTCTCTTTTTCTGGGGGTCTTTTTTTTTTTTTTACCATTAAACCAAAGATTTTTGTTTCTTCTTGAGATTATTAGCACACTTGGCTTTGATATGTCCAAAACTCCACATTCATGGCATTAAATTCTCATCTTCTTTGGAGATGGTGCATCTTCTTTCAACAAGGTTTTCCTTTGTCTCAACTTGTAATATCCTAGATTTAGGGGTTATGCGTTTAATGCATAATTCAAGTGTTAGTAGGCTTAGTGTGTGTTTGGATGTGTTTTAAGGGTTTTAAGAACTCTAGGATGTAGGGGAATGCTTTAAGGAATTATTGGATTTTAGGTTCTTAAAGGGGAGCTAAGGGAGTAAGGCTTTAAAGGAATAAGTGGTGGAGTTTATGATACAAAGATAGCCTTGGAAAAGTGGCAAAGGACGCCACCTAGGGTACTTAAAGTTTGCATCAAAGGGAGCTTCAAGGGGATGAGGTTCGAATCATGTTGGCAGCAAGGAGTGTGGTTTTATTTTGCATGTTGACGTCAAGGGAAGGGGGAAGTGTTGGACGGCTTTGGGGCTTTGAAAAGATGAAGATAAGCCTTGGATTTCTTTTTAAATTTCGGCTAAGGGTAGTAGATAAATGAGGTTTTCTTTTATTTATTTTGAATAAGTGTTAAAAAGAGAAAATAGGAGATTATCAAGGGGTTGATGAGAGAAGGATATGGTGGCCGAATGTGGGGTTCTTTGTGATGGTATTTCCGGTTTTGTAGGGGGATTAAGTGCCGAATTCTAGTTGTTGAGAGTGTTCATCTTTTTGCCGAATTGTGAGTGAAGAGAATTCTTTCTTTTTCTTCCTTTTCATTTGAAACCGAATCCTCCTTTGCCACCATTGCCGAATTCTCCTAAGCCTCCTCTTCTCTTCTTTTTTTTCTTATAACTTCAACTCCATACCTATCCTATTTGATAGCCGAATATTTCATCTCCCTTTTGAGAGCCATAGTCGAACCTGGTATTTTCTTGTCCTTCTTTTCTTTGTTGAAACCATAAAGAAACACCATAGTCGAATCTCAAGGTGTCTTACTCTCTTTTCTTTGCCGCAAGTCTCAAAAGCCGAAACTTTGATCTATTTCAATCCATGGCCGATTTCTCTAATCATTAAACCCTCTCCACTGTTGCGTTTTCTCTCTTCACCACTAAGTGCTGAAACCTTTCTCTTTAGGGTCTTGAAGTCGATTCTCTGAGGGTGCTTTAGGAGTGGTAAACAATGTGTGGTGGTAAGTATTTCTCCCTTAGTAATCGGTTTTGGGTTCTTCTTCGTGGGTGTGCCAAAATCAAGGGTTGGCCTTGGTTTCTAAGGGATGGCCGAATGTATGTAGAGCCATAATATTGTGTTTCTCTTGTGTAGCCAACGGTAAGGAGCCTTAAAGAAGATTATAAGGGTTCGATTCATCAAGGTAAGCGATATGTGGTATTCGGCCAAGGGCCATTCTCATGGGTTTTTGCTTATAGCCGATTCTAACAATGGTTTAGTAGGGATTTCGACAACTTCAGGTGCAAGCAAAGGTTTCGGGATTTGGTAAGCTAGGTAAGTGGTTGCTAATATTCGGCCATAAGCCTTTTGGTTATTAAAGTTAGCCGATTCTGACTTTGGTTCTTAGGAGCAAATTGACAGAAGTAAGCTGAGGATTCGGGATTCAAGATCATTTCTGGTAATGTTGTTAAGTTGTAGTTATTCGATTAAAATCTCGTATATTGATGATTAACCGGTTGATTCTGATTAAGTGTTCATCGATGGATGCGAGTGCCAGTCAAGGAGGACGAGGGGTAGTCCCTATCCCTAAGTTTAAGAAGAGAGCAGTCTCTGCAGTTCGAGATTGGCCACCGGGGTGTGGGCCAGCGTCAGAGCAGGAGCGTAGGCAGATAGCCGTAGTATCGATTAGTGATAATGTCGATTTTGAGAGTGTAGTACTTCAAGTTATCAGGTGTGTGATTAACCCACCGTTTTTGGGGTTCATGTTATATTTGCATGTGTTATGAATATGTGTTAATAAATGCAGTGGCAATTCTGAAATGGATACCCTTAAGGGGTATGTTGATAATTAGGTCAGTGATCATTATTGATAAGACTGTGAATATGCCAATGAAAAGGTGATAGTATGCTTGATTAACATGTACATGCATTATTCATCATGTCATTATTCCTATGTTGCATGTGCATGGGATGGGAAATGAATATGAAAGAAGGACAGGGTGTACTTTATGTACGTGGTTTAGTGATGGCTACGAGCATCATGTGGTTTGATGAGTGGCTCTGTGCCTCATCGTGGTTGATATAGGCTATGTGCCATATCGTGGTTGATGAGTAGCTATGTGCCTCATCGTGGTTTTGATGTTAGCTACGGGCTACATCGTGGATTGGCACAGACTGAGGTCGCGTTGTGGATTATTTGCGATTTAGTTCGCGTGGACGACATTAATTGCCAAATTGGTGTGTAGAGGTTGGAGGGTGATTTAGTAATCCCCTGGTGTGTGGTGGCTGGATACGGGGGTGTGTAGAGGATGGACCCTAGGCTGGGTTGGGTGCATTTTGCATAAACTTATTATCTGATATGTGAATTAATGTGGAAATGGGCCAAGCCTAATATGTGGAATTTTATGGATTAATGCCTTATTATTTGATATGTGGAATCATGTGGCTTAATACATTGTTATAAGATATGTGGTTTAATGTGGTTGTGGGCTAAGCCCATGTGGGTGGAATTCTGTGGACTAATTGCACACTGAGTCTATTTGACTCACCCAAATTTTTACCAAACATCGCAGGTGATTCATGATGCTTGGACCGGGTTGGAGTGGATACGAGGTGGCCCATGCAGAAGTTATTTTTATGCCATGCAGAAGTTGTTTAATTTGTTTTACGTATTTTATATCCTCAGTATTTTTGATTAAGTATTTATTGTAATAAGGGCCGCTTAAAGTATTTAAGTATTTATTTTTAGTATGTTTAAGTTGGATCGACGATTAAACTAGTGTTTAGAAATGTTTTATTTTCGGCAACTTACATTTTTAAAATATATATTAAAGTTTTCAATTCAGATGTTTTGTAACAATAAAGTTTTACTTAGAATTTTAAATATACGATGTTTTTCGAACGACAACGAATTTATGTTTTCACTTCTAAGTCAAATTCTTTTCAACCGTTTTTCTACAGTGGCATTCTAAATTCGGTCGTGGTGTATGGGCCGGGTTTGGGGTGTTACACAACTGATATTCTTCTCATAGTTTTTCTTTGAAAAATTTTGCATACTCTGTCGAAGTTCTTAGTGAGTAAGACTAGCTTCTTTCTAAGTTCAACAATAGAGGCAGCTGTCGAATCAAGTGTACGTTGTAACAACAATTTGGACATTGAAAGCAATGTTATTTTCATATTTTACCATCTACATTTTAGATTCTTCTTAATTCATTTCAAAAGTTGCTAGTGAACTTTTGAATTCATCAAGTTTGGAAGTGGTATCAAGTTTTGACTCTTGGATTGTAATGACTTTTATAACGAACCTTTCTTTCAAAGATAAAAAACCCTGTGAACCAATTTTACCTCATAAAAATGTTCACAAAATAAAATGTTTCAATAGAAATCTCACATAAAATAGTCAAAAAAAGTTCTTCTTCATCCATTCTTAAATTTCTAAACCTGGAAGAAAGGATCTAAAGTTCGGATATACGAAATGGTGCATTACCTTCATGTTGATTTTAAAGAACTGTCGAAGCATCTTTGGCAGATTCACACATAGAAATGATTTTGAGACAGTGCTATCACTTTGTTCTTTCGATCCATTAGGATTCGGATACCTAGAACCAAATTAGCTTCTTTAATGTCCTTCATACTAAACTGTTGGGTTACAGTTTAACCGATGACAATGTTCCTACATCATTCCCAATGAGCAGAATATCATAGACATATAGAACGAGAAAGACCACATTTTCATCCCCTAAACATTTATAAACATAAGGTTCATTTATGTTTTGCTCAAATCCAAAAGTCTTGATCGCTTGATCGAATCTTTGATTCCATAAGCGAGACGCTTGCCTAAGTCCATATATGGATCTAAGCAGTTTGCAAACTTTATGCTTATTTCGTTTAGCTACATATTCGGTGGGTTGCATCATGTAGATGCTCTCTTTAAGATAACCATTCAAAAACATTGTTTTGACATCCATTTTCCAGATCTCATAATCGAGAGTTGCCGTAATGGATAGTAATATGCAGATTGACTTGAGCATGGCAACCAGAGAAAAGTTTTCTTTGTAATCGATACCTTCTTTCTAAGTATAACCTTTTGCTATAAGTCTGGCCTAATAAGTTTCCAGTTTTGCATCTGCGTTTCTTTTCCTTTTGTAGATCCACTTACACCTTATGGGTTTTATCCCTTCCAATAAGTCTACAAGTTCCCACACTGAGTTGGAAGACATAGAGTCCATATCAACTTTCATAGGTATTTCCTAGAGTTTGGAATTAGTACTTTGCATCGCTTCGTCCTATGTGAATGGGTTATCATCTTCCTGTTCGGCAGACTCAGAGTTAAAAACACCTCCGCCAGATTGGAAGAACTCAGGCCTACGTGAGACCCTCCCACTGCAGCGAGGCTCCCCATGTTGTTGATTGCTTATAGGTCTACTATTAGGAGTTGGTTTTGGAACCGTTTCTGTAGGGTTTTGTATATTTACTAAAAGCTCTTCGAGTACCTCTTTACTTTGAGGTTTGAAGTCGTTCATGTAACTTTTTTTAAGGAAAGTAGCATGAGTTGAGACTATAACAGTTTGCTCTTTCGGGTTATAAAACAAACCACCCTTTGGTCCCTTTTGATATCCTACAAACATGTACAATTCTATATGTGAGTCAAACTTCTTCTCATTTTTATCCAATACATGGGCCAAGCATCCCCAAAGCCTAAAATGAGTAAGATTTGGCTTCTTTCCATGCCACAATTTGTATGGGGTTTTTGATGCTGTTTTAGTTGGAACATCATTCAGATTATAGCAAGTCATTTGTACAACATATCCCTAAAAAAAGATTGGCAGCTTCGAATAACTTAACATCGGATGTACCATGTCTAACAACATTCGATTTCTTCTCTTTGTCATGCCATTCTGTTTTGGAAAGCCTGACATAGTTAACTAGGATAGAATCCCATTCTCTATGAGGTATCTTAAAAACTCATCAGATAAATATTCCCCACCTCGATTAGACTGAAGTGCCTTTATGGGTAAACCTAGTTGTTTCTCCACTTCCGTATGAAGCTCTTTGAATTTATCAAAGGTTTCACTTTTGCGGTGCAACAAGTATACATACCCATATTTGGAATAGTCATCAATAAAGGTTACATAATACTCGTAACTGCCTCTTGCACTAACGCTCATGGGGCGACATACACCAATGTGCACAAGTTCGAAGGGTTTCTCGATCCTCATTCCTCTTACACTAAAAGATTGCTTAGTTATCTTATCTTCCAAGCAAGATTCACATTGTGGACGATCAACATCTTTAAGTGAACTTAAGATGCCGTCATTCACAAGTCTAGTGATTCTTTCTCGGTTAATATGACCAAGTCTCAAATGCCAAAGGTACGCCTCATTAGAGTGAGAAGTTTTAAGTCTTTTATTTGATATTTCAATCTCAAGCAGTGTGTACATCTTTGGTTTGATAAAATAGAGATTATTTGACATCCATCCATTACAAATAAGTTTGTGATTTCTAAATATTGTAATTCCATTATTAAAAGTCATGGTCAAGTCGTCTTTATATAAACATGTAATGGAAATTAAGTTTCTTTTGAAACTTGGTACATAGAAAACGTCTTTCAAAATAATCTTCCTAAAATTATCAAAATAAAGATGTATATTTCCCACTACTTCAGCTGCCAACTTGTCCCATTCCTAGTTCGCAATGATAAGCTCTTATCTCTAAGATCTTTTGTCTCCTCGAACCCCTACAGAGAAACACAGACAAGATTAGTGGTTCCCGAATGAATGACCCAATGGTCTATTAAGTCTTCCACTAAAAAAACTTCTATCATTAAGAGTTCCATACATTTTCCTTTGGTAACTAGATATTCTTTCCACTCTTTACAGTTTGCCTTGAAGTGCCCTTTCTTGTTGCAGAAGAAGTATTTAGACTTAGATAAGTCTTTAGGCTTTTTGGTTCTCTTCCTTTCCATTTGTGGTGGCCCATAGATCTTAACCTTGCCTTTCTTAGCGTGATTTCCCTTCCCTTTGAGGAAGAAGTGACGACTATATTCGCTTTTGCTTTTCGGACCGACTGATCACCGTTCAACATCAACTCATAGGATTGTAACTCCTTCATGATTTGTGTAAGCATTAGGTTTTTGTTTCCAAGGTTATATGCAGCCCAAAAACCAGTAAAATCCTTGGACAAGATTTTGAACACCATCTCTATTTGGGTGTTTTGGTCCAAATTGGCCTCATTATTCGTAGCCTCGACAAAATAGCTTTTAAGAGTGATCATATGGATTTGACCAGAGTGTCAAGCTTTTGCTGGGCTTTCATTAAGCTAGTTATAGTAGTCTTATAGCTCACTAGTTGCTTATACAGAGTGCTGGTCACGCTTGCCAACATAGAGCAACGAGCTATCTCATCAGACTTTTCCCAGCGTTTTCTAGCCTCAACTTGAGTGGCCAGAGGGAACTTAGCATCAAGAATTGTTTTAAGTTTCTCACAGCTCTGGACAATTATCAGTTTCCTTTTCCATTCCTTATAGTTGTTTCTGTTTAGTTTGTTTTCAATGAGTATGTTCACTAAGGGTGTTGGTGCCATTTTCAAACTGAAAATAAAAACATTCATATATTAATATCTTTATATTAAGAAAATGTTTGAAAATGTTTTGCAATTACAATATGAATTAAGATGATGCATGCATCTTACATTAAATCTTGAAAACATTTGTAAGTCATTGCAACGATAATTCCCACATCCATTGAATCAAGCCATCGTGGGGTGATCACAATCAACTAGTAAGAAAATTAATTTCCATCTAATTAGTACATAAACCTAATTCCTTAGGCATTCATACATACTAATAATCGTGCAACATTTGGCCATCATTCTAACTTAAGTAGAGCTCCATGAGAAGTTACTTAACTAGAAGATCTTGAATGTATAACCATCAATCTAACACCTATCGTATCATGCACCACAAATGAGTCATCATGGGACAATCTCACTGACTAGCATGCTTTGACTAGTTATCCTCTTTTAAAGATAAAATTTCTTGACCTATCGCATGATAATGCCTACCACAAGGACCAGTCTAATTATCATTTGATCACAAGAGAAATCTTATTATTTTCAAGAAATATCCTCAGTGAAATCCACATAGCAATCTTACCGTGGGGCAGTGCACTTGCCATGCCATCACAAGAGACTATTAATGGATGCCGTAGGTCTTGTTTCTCCCACTCAATATTTTAAAAAACATGCAAAGTTTTTATAATTTCCAGTTTCAATCATGTATGATCAATATATGCACGACAAGTACATGTGGCACACTTTCCTAAACTATATGGCATGCTTATCTCATATATGCATGATATGCTATGACAATTTTATAATAGTCATATTCAATTATTCACAAGAGTCAATCAAACAATTTTGATTCTCCACAATTTTTCTTTTTAAGGGGAAAACTGAAGAAGTGAATGTGAACCGTGCACCAGGTAGGTTCCCAGGAAATGGAGGTGAGTCGTATTTGACCACTTAAAAGCCGAGTCTTTCCTTTCCAGATCCAATCCTAGACATGTACCTTCTCTTACTACACTTCTCACAGCAATCGAATAACCTAAAGAAGTGAATGGAACAATACAACACATGTATTTTCTTATTACCACACTTCTTATCTTGAATGGATCAACTGTGGATCATTTCATACATACATATCATAATTATATCATAAATAATTATTAAACATATATATAAACAGATGGGTAATAAAATAAATTTGCTTGCCAAGGTTACCATGGTTTTATTTTTAGAAATTAAATAGAAAACAAAAGAAAAAAAAGAATTCTATAAATAAAAAATAATTCTGCATGGAGATGATAGTCCACGATCTATTTCCTAAGAGCCAAAACCTTGGAAAAAAATAATTATTATATAACAAATATATATATATATATATAGTATTCGTTCACATACATTCCAGTAAACATGCGAATAATTACGAGAATGTCACATATCAAATATTAATAAACAAGATGAAGAGAGATTCGTTCTTGGTTTACACCATAAACATAGTACAACCTGGCTCTAATACCAATTGCTGGAAAAATCCCGATTTGAAAACAATTTTCTTGCACAGCGAAAAATTAATATTTTGAAAATCGATCTGATTTGTGATATTTATAGCAATTTACCTTAATCAAATTTGTAACTGTGTTTTAGGCTTAGCGGATGTTCGTTGTTCTCGACTTTCAACCAAAAAATCTTATCATTTATTCTTGTACCAGAAACTACTTTGAGTGTGGGCTTGAACCAATTGAATCAAAACAGAGAACTAGAAAATTTTTTCTCTTCTTTTGGGGTGACAATGAAAATTCTCATTTTTAAATAAAAACCAGTAGAATTGCTATTTCAGATCTCTATTTTTTTGACAGAATAACAGTCTCTCAAAGTTGTGTTTATAGCTCAATTTATTTATAGGAAGAGAAGACATAACACTTATTGAGTTGTAGTTGTTTATTTCAAATAGAAAAACAACATCCTACTTAGAATAGGAGTAGAGTGGATGTCACTCCCAAGTATTCCTACTAGGGTTGCTACCCCTTTCATGTCTATGAGGGGTTTCTGGGCCTCTCTCACATCGGGTCTAATTACGAGTACTTCCTAGGCTTTTTTGACCCACTCTGTAATGTAGTCCAAATTGATTCAGTTTTTCTATTTTCTAAAAATAAAATTTAATATTTATATATAAAATAATTTTCTCATCCCTTTTCCCCTAAAATTTTTGACGATTTTGCCCTTGGTAAGTTTCGAGAACATATGTTCAATATTTCAAAAACCAACATGTTCACTATGACTGAATGATTTATTTTCATTTTCGGGCTTTAAAATAGTTCTAAAACATAAATTCATTCTTTCAATAATTTTTTAAGTAATTTATATAGGATTACAAATGGATCATTTCCATTTTCATGTTCATTTCCATTTTTTAGAAACCTATATTCATTTCCAAATGATTCCATTTCTCCAATTCAGAGAAAACCATAATCATTTCAAAATGTTTCCCATTTCTCTTTTCCTATCATTCCGTTCATTTCTATTTAAACACGCAGTTCATTTTTAGTTTCAACGAGTTAGTGGAAGGACCATTTGGACATATGTAGTTGAGGCTCAAATGATTTAGAATTAAGTTTCGAATTTTTACCTATTAATTATAAACTTATTTAGTCACGAAGTCATTCCACTATAGTATCGTGCCTAAGCTCTCCCCAACAACATACTATTACGAAAGCAACTACTCAATGCTCGTCCAATGACCTTGTCATAATTGTGTTACCCTCATAGGATATCCTTGATCTCTTTGGGATAATATCCGTTCTCCCAGTATGATCCTATTTTATCTCATGGTGACCATTACATCTTCCTTCATGAGAAGTCAATCACTATCAAATAGTGATCAAGTCATCCATCACAAACACAGACGACCCGTGGCCACATTTACTTTTCGTCAACCATGAAATGCCAATGAGAGGATATCACTTACCCATGTTTTAGGATTTAAATTCCACTATTGTGAATGATGCTACATACTACAGAAGTCATACACCAAATGCACCTACTTTCGGTTCTTTATCTATTTGAACTAAG
Organism: Gossypium australe; assembly: GCA_005393395.2. Taxonomy (NCBI): domain Eukaryota; kingdom Viridiplantae; phylum Streptophyta; class Magnoliopsida; order Malvales; family Malvaceae; genus Gossypium; species Gossypium australe. The sequence goes on along the minus strand of CM016623.1, from coordinate 66,655,442 downwards.
GCTTTTACTTACATCAAAGTGTATGAGTCACGCATACATAGTCTGCCATCCACTCATGATTTAGGTATGTCACACTATGAATGTCACAAGTGAATAAAAAAAAAAAAAGGATATTTTGCTTGGGTTACGTGAAATACACACAACTTAAATCATTCGTTTTCAAACATTTCATATATCATATCATAGCTTATTCAAACACATACACATCGTCCCTTATTCGAGCCCTCAAGGACTTAGAAACACTTTAAAAATGATTCGGGACTAATTCGTGAACATTTGAAACAATAAGGAAAAAGTTAGAAAATTCCATACTCCAAGGGTCACATGCCCGTGTCTCAGGCCATGTTGTAACAGTTGATATTCAGTGAAATCAGAACAGTGGTTTTGGGATCATAAATTCGATGTCAAAATATTTATTGTATTATTATTTTAATGTCTACAGAGCATTAGGAAGGTCGAATAAAAATTTCGTTAAGAAATTTTACTGTTTGCATGCTTAATTCGATAAAAAAGGACTAATCTGTAAAAGGTGCAAAAGTGGAGTTCAATAATATAAAGGGTCAAATGGCCAAGAATTTTAAATGTGAGTGGAATTAGATGATAAATAGACCATCCATAATGTTAGTGGACTTTTATGGACACAAATTAAGTTGTTTTTAAGTTAAAATAAAGGTTAATTTAGTAAATTAACAAATAAGTAATAGAAAAATAAAACAAAAAAGTGTATCATCTTCAACATTTGTTTCTTCCACCAAAAATAGGGTAGAAAACACCATTTTTGAAGGTTGAAGGTTCAGCTAGGCTCATTTACTTGCATGGTATGAACTTTCATCCCATTATTAATGGTTTCTATGTTTTTGGAGTCGTTGTAGCTTAATCTAGCTAGCCTAGGGACTAATTTGTAAAGCTGTTAAAAGATTAAAGTTTTTCCATGAATGAATTCATTTTTTTTGTGAAGTTTGATGGTGGAAAATGAATCTTTGTCGTTAAATAAACAACTTTTGTAAAGTGATTTTTGATGAATTTGTCAATTAGGGATTTAATTGAAAAATGAGAAATATTCATGGTGTAATTTGTGAAATAATGAAATGTACAGGCTTCAATGAGCTTATTTGAAATTTTACTAGGCTTGGGTAGGGATGAAATTGCATGAATTTTATTTTCCAAGCTTAAGGACTAAATTTTAAAGAAATCAAAACATTAAGGGAAAAAGTGTAATTTTGAAAAAAATATGAATTTGGATTGAATTGAATTGAATGGCTATTAAATTAAATTAATTTATTCATGTAGATCAAGATAGACCTCGTACGGCTTTAGATCGAGGCAAAAGAAAGCTTCGGATTAATCGTCTCCATTTCTACATTTTATTGCCGAGGTAAGTTCGTACATTTAAATAGCGTTTTAAATTATGTTTTAAATGCTATCATTATATACTATTAAATTATGTCTCAGCAGAAAAACTCAACAGCTTATCGACGACCATCAACTATGAAAAGGGATGGTGACGACCACCGTAATATGAAAAGGGATGGTGACGGCCATCAAATTATGAAAAGGGATGGTGACGGCCATCGAATTATGAAAAGGGTTGGAAAAAGGATAGGTTCGGCTATCGATTAGGAAAATGGATGGTGACGACCATCGGATTATGAAAAGGAATAGCTTCGGCTATCGATTATGAAAAGGGATGGTGACAACCATCATGATTTTACTTTGTGTGAGCTTCGGTAAAAGTGTTTGATGCAATTTACTTTGTTACTATGGAAGTTAGGAAGCATGTGGATGCATGATTGTGGGAAGTATGGATTCATATGTTTTAAACTTATGAAAGTTATTTTATCATATGTTGATATTGAACTTATGTGAATAAGCATTAATTTGGGTTGTTGGTGATGCTTAGGCTTGTGCCAAACTTGTGTTAGATTTGATCCATATTTATTTAAAGCTTATGTATTGTATTGGTAAGCATCATTTATGTATTATGAACTTACTAAGCATTATATGCTTACCTTGTGTTCATTTCTCTATGTTTTGTAGTTAATCGGAAGCTCGTTTGGGTTGGAAGTTCATATTCATACCAATCAATAAAACATGATAGTATCACAAGCACACCAACCACAATACCATATTTACAAGCCAAACATAACAACTTAGTTCATCACAAACCAACACAATTCACAATTGTTTAATTTCATAACATTATATTTGTACCAAAAGATATTTATTCACAAACTTAGAAAAGTACCTAACCACTTAGTTTAGTAATTTGCCATGATGTACCAAAACAACCTATATATAGCCACATATACATGCCACTGCCCTAAAGAGAACAAGAACTACCAACATTGATGGATAGTGAGAGCCATAGATTCAATCTGTTCAAAAGTTAGCAATAACGATCTACAAAACAATATACAAAAACTTATAAGCTTACAGAGTGTAAATAGGGGCACGTATGTGCAATCAGGGGTACTGAAGTACGAACAGGGGCACAAATGTGCAATCAGGCGTACCGAAGTACAAACAAGGGCACATATGTGCAATTAGGGGTACTGAAGTACAAACATGGGCACGTATGTGCAATCAGGGGTACTGAAGTACAAACAGGGGTACGTATGTGCAATCAGGGGTATCGAAGTACAAACAGGGGCACGTATGTGTAATCAAGTATAATTAACGTAAGTATTTAATTACATGGTTATAAGATGGATATATATATATATATATATATATATATATATATATGGAAAAACAATTACATCTAAATACTATGAGCTTACATTGACAACTAGAGCGTAGGAGTATGATAGAGCTAATCCGTGACTTTGCCTTCCCTCGCTTTAAATCCGGTTGAGATTTATCTTGATCTAAATATATAATTATATTTAATTAAGTGTTTCAATCAATCTCATTATTCAACTTCAATCCACAAGCCACATTTATGTATAGTACAATTTTACCCCTAACATTTGAACTTTTTACAATTTAGTCCTTAAGCTCGTAAATTGAAATTCATGCAATTTTATCTCCAACCCAAGCTAGCTGAATTCTTCATGAACACACGCCAATTCATAGAAATAATTATTTCACAATTTCATTATGCATTTTTACTATTTTTACAACTAAGTCCTTAATTGACATTTTCAACAAAAATCACTTAACAAAAGTTGTTTATTTATCAAAAAAGATTCATTTTCTTTCATTAAACATCAAAAATCACATGGATTAACCCTAACCCTTTAACAATTTTTCAAATTAGTCTCTAGGTTAGGTTAGCTAGAGTAAGCTACAACAATCCCAAAAACATAAAAATCAATAAAAACGGGATGAAAACACACTTACATTCAAGGATATAACCAAAGCTTTAAAACCCTATCAATGGCTTTCTATTCATCAATAATTGGTGGAAGAAGACAATAACAAAGATGATATCTTTGTTTTCTTTATTTTACATTAACCTATTTACCAATTTACTAATTTAACCTTATTAATTAACCTTAAAAACACTTCATTTTATGTCCATAAATGTCCACTCAATATAACATTGGTCTAATTACCACTTAAATCCCTTAACCATTTCATTTCATAGCCATTTGGTACTTTTAACTTATAGAAATAAAATTTTTCATCTTTTACGATTTAGTCCTTTTAACTAAATTAAACATGCAAATGATAAAATTTCTTAACAAAATTTTTATACGACCTTGCTAATATTTCATAGACACTAAAAATTATAATAAAATAAATATTCTCAAATTGGATTGGTGGTCCAGAAACTACTATTATAATTTCATTGAAAACGGACTGCTACAGGGTTCTTTTCGATGTACTGTCAGTCCAATGAGTCATATATATGTCCTTATATTTTGGGAGTCATCCATTCTGATGCCCAATACAAGGTATCTCCCCAATTGGACTTGATAGATGACATATTAGTCTTTTAATTGATTTGCTCATTTCTGATTAGACTAAGGTAATGTTTAGGTTCATCTACTAATACAAGCTGTCTTTCCGTACTATGATCTCACCATGTAATACCGCTTAGTATTAGTTAAATATTTTGACAACCAATGAGCAACATTTGCTTCCATTTTTCTTTGCCTACAAAAACCATGTGAGGAAAATTATACAAAATATATTTATGTAATCAATGAATTTGTTTTATTAACCAATTTGTCCGAAAAATTACTAGTTTACAAATGAATATACTACACTCAGGGCACCGGATCCAACACGTTCACTATCTTATATCTCCTTCTCTCACCTTCCTTATCTCTCCATGTAGGAAGTTATAACATAATAATAGCAACTATGGTCAGCTTAATGAGTTTTGGTGCACTAATGACTGAGTTTTTCTATTTTTGTGACCTATTATTTTTGGTCCCTTTGACTTTTTCACTCTTTTCTCACTCACAATGCTTTTGCTTGAATTGGTAATTTTTCATCTCGTTTTGACTTATTTTGAATTTTTCTTTGTTTGCACACTTCTGCTTGACCTATAATTACCATATCACACTATTTCTTCCTATTTCACTCTAAATTTTCAAAACCACCGTTATGTCTCTACCTATCCCATGATACATATGGCCCAACGTCTAAATTCATGCAGTTTGTAACACCCTTAACTCATATTTGTCGTGAAAACATGGTTATATAGTATTACCAGAGTTTACAGTACAAACAAATAAAATTTTGAACTTTTCATAACATATCAATATATATAATAAAACCAATCAAAATTATACATACTGTTCCTTATACGAGCCCTCGAGGCCCTAAATACACGTTAGAAACAAGTTGGGACTAAATTAGAAACTCGTAGAATATTTCAGAAAACTTTGTAAATTTTTAAAGCTGCAGGGGTCACGTGGCCGTGTGGCCAGGCCGTGTGACTCACACAGCCAAGGGACACGCTCGTGCCTTAGGCCGTGTGGGCATTCAAAATAGTGACACATGACATAATCAAGAGGAAAGAGTAGACTCAGTTTGATAGCCTTTGGGATCTATTCTGACTGATGTGCTCAACTCTGCTCTGTTCAGCAGCCTTATGGATCTACTCTGATTGAAGCACTCCTCCGTTTTAATTGAAGCTTCTTTTTCTAAGGGTTTAGAATGTAGCCGTCTAAAGAGTGCTTTTGAAAAAAGCTTTTGAGGCTAAATAAGGGAGAGGGGATGGACGACTATGCAAGGGAAAAAGGGAAAAAGAATTAAGAGAAAACTAGAGTGAGTGAGAGAGGAAAGTTGAGAAATGAGGGATGATGGAAAAGTGAGGAATGGCAAGGTATGTATAGGTGAAGGTAAGGGTTTGAGTTTACTAAAAATAGGTTTAAATTTCCTCCCTTCCCTCTCTCATGTGGCCGACCATGCTTCAAGGAAAATGGATGACCTAGTCTTCTCAATTTGAATTCGAATTTCAAGCTAAAAATAGCTATAGAGTGGACAGTTTCAATAGGGAAGTTATTGGACTGAATTCTGATTATTTTCTAACTGCAGGGACCTTCAATTAAATATCACAAAAAAATTTTGGGCAGCCAACATCACATGCCGAAATTAGGCTTTTAATTCCCCTTGTTGGAAGGTTTTTCAGTCCAATAACTTAGCAGACATGCCCATCCTTTATCACTTTCTTTACTGGGTCAAGTAGTCAACCCCATGCCTAAAATTGCATGGTCTTTTCGTCCACATGGATAATTTGCGCATTGCCATCTTTTATTTCTTTAAATCATGTCCCCAATGTACCTCCTACATAGTGAAAAGTACATACATTAATAAATTAACATGAATTAATACAAAATATGCATGAAAATCATGTAATTAAGCATAATTTCACATACTTTCCAAATTCATGTTAATTTATCAATAATAATTACTCAAGATAAACATAATAATAAAGTAAAAAGGTGGTAAAAACATATAGAAAAACCCTATATAATTTAGAGTTTACAAGAAACAAATCAATTTTACCACTACAGAGAAGGAATTATTGACATTGGTTTTTACATTCGACAAATTCCATTTTTATTTAGTGGGAACAAAGGTCATAGTCTACACAGATCACTCAGTTATCAAGTACTTGGTACGAAAAAAGATGGCAAATCGAGATTGATTAGGTGAATACTCTTGTTACAAGAGTTTGATTTAGAAATTAGAGATCGAAAGGGAACCACGAATCAAGTGGCTAACCATTTTTCAAGAATAGAATCGAGGAATGAAGATGAAAGTTGTAACACCCCTAACTCGAATCCATCACCAGAATAGGGTTACGAAGCATTACTAGAATTTACAAATCAAACAGACAGAAAATACGAACATTTCATAACATATAGCATTCATTTAAAAAACCAATCAAATTTATACATACTGTCCCTTATACGAGCCCTCGAGGCCTAAAATACGTGTTAGAAACAAGTCGGGACTAAATTGAAAAATTAGATAATTTTTCAGAAACAATTAAAATTTTCAACACTACAGGTGTCACACGGCCGTGTGGCCAGGCTGTGTGATTGACACAGCCAAGAGACATGCCCGTGTCTTAAGCTGTGTGGGTATTTGAAATAGGGACACACGGTCGTGTCCCAGCCTGTGTCCTTACCCGTGTAACTCACTGACTTGGGTCACACGGCCAAGCCACACGCCCGTGTGCTAGGCTGTGTAACAGCCTAACTTGCAACCTTTGAAAACTAAAGGGTACACACGGCCATGTCACTTGGTCGTGTATCACACATGGCTGAGACACACGCCCGTGACTCTGCCTGTGAGGACGAAAATAGGCCATTTTACAAGCCATTTTCCCTCAAAAATTCCATTCACCTACACCCAAAAATGCACACGTACACAAGCTATAATCAAGGATCCAAAACAAGTAAAATCAAGCCTTAAACGTGTAGTATATTCACAAACAATCAATATGCCATTAGGCACCTTAAATGAAAATATGCAAACCTTAAATGAAAATATGCAAACATGTATAATCATGTACACCATTAAATCAAATAAGCTAATAATATACCAAGCCATTTTGGGTCATTTCAAGCCAATTCACTTACCATCCAAAACATACCATTTGGTACCAATTATACTACTTAATCACTAGCATCAAATGACTATATAAATAGTTTCCATCACAAATCAAGACATTCATCTATCATATAAGGAAACTTATATACATACCAAAATAAGACATTATATCATTAAGATACCAAAAACTCAACCACATCAAATGACCATTTCCAACAACCAAACATATGGCTAATATTAGCCCATATAACCTATACATGCCATAATAACCAAAATGTAACCAACTAAAAGTACTAAAAGAGCCGATGGATAGTGTGATATAGCTCTGACAAGCTTCCAACTCGAACGAGCTTCCAAACCACTATAAAACATAAAAAATAACATAGAGTAAGCAGTTAAGCTTACTAAGTTCGTATAACATAGAATTTGACTTACCATTTGATCACAATTTAGGTAAGTTAACATAGCATATCCCAACCAATTTGGCCAAAAGCCTAAACACATGTTCACCAACATATTTGCCATGTAATTCACATATAAGATCCAATACACATGGATGAATTCAAAAAATAATCACCTCTCATATACATGTATTATTCATTTCATATATTAATGTATCATGTAAAATCACTTTCATGTATTTCATGTAAATACCTATAATAGTTCATATTCAACTCATATAATCTCGTAACAGAATTGGGCCCGTTGAACCATTTAGAATATCATTGGATACGCGGGTAGCACACACAAGGTGTACTGAACTACAATCTACCAATTTCTGTACATGTATGCTTATATGAGCTCAGAATCGGTATGCTCTTAGAGCTGTAATTAGTAAGCTCCTCCGAGCTGAATAATGGTAAGCTCCTGCAAGCTGAGTATTGATAAACTCATACGAGCTAAAATCGGTAACCCTAATGACATGTCACTTGTATCCTACAAATTCCTAAGGTTCAAACGGGGCTTGGTAAACATCGAATGTCGTCGGATATGTGATCAGTATTCATATATGAAAATAATGCAAATCACATAGATATAATTCAATTAAAGCATATAATTACATAATTTAATTACACGAGCTCACCTCGACGAGTGTACGTAGATACAAAGGCGACTAATCCGAAACTTTTTCTTTGCCCCGGTTTAACTCCGTACAATGTCTAACCAGATCTATACGAATAAATTAACTCAATTCAATAAAATTCACATTGAATTTAGTCCAACACACATTTTTGGAAAATTACCATTTTGCCCTTATAGTTTTAATTCTTTGCAATTTAGTCCTTAGGCTCAGAAAATGAAATCCATTCAATTGTATCCCTACCCAACCCTAGCTAAGTTCTATACATACTAATAGCAGCCCATATTTTTCATAAATTCACAAACTTACCACATAATATTTTCTATTTTTCATCTTAGTCCCTATTTGACAATTTCACTAAAAATTCCTTTACACAAGTTGTTTATCTAACAACAACCATTCATTTTCTACCATCAAACTTCAAAACTCAAGAATACTCATCATTGGAAGAACCCTAATAGTTTAACAGTTTTACAAACTAGTCCCCGGGCTAGCTAGATTAAGCTACAACGATCCCAGAAACATAAAAATCATTAAAAACGAGACAAAAATTGTACCTAATAGGACAATGAGAGCTTGGTTAAAACAAAGCAGAATAATGGCTTTCTTCTTCTTCACACTCGGTTGAAGAAACAAAGAAAGATGAAAGCTTTTTAATTTGTTTTAACTTATTACATCATTATTAACCAAATTACAAAATTAACCTTCATAAACATTATTTATTTCACTAAATGCCAAGCCATTATCATCCACTAACATATTAATGATCTAATTACCATGTAAGGACCTCCACTTTAAAGTTATATAGCTATTTAATATCTTTAGCTATTAGAACTCAACTTTTGTACTTTACGCGATTTAGTCCTTTTTATCAAATTGAGCATGAAAACAGTAAAATTTCTTAATGAAATTTTATACGGTATTCCTATCATATTGTAGACAATAAAATAAGAATAAAATAATTTTCAACCTTAGATTTGTGGTCTCGAAACCATTTTTCTGATTTCACTAAAAACGGGTTGTTACAAAAGTAAGAAATATATTGAGGAAGAATTCCCAGATGAATAGTTGCTCAATGCCAAGGCATTACGTTGGTACGCCGATATAGTAAACTTCTTAGCATGTGGTCTGATGCCACCTAACTTCGATGCTAAAAGAAAATGAAATTTTCTTCACGATGTCAAACAATACTATGGGGATGAACCATTTCTATTCAAGCATTGTATAGATCAAATAATTTAGAAGTGTGTCCCTAATGACGAGATGCATACTATCTTACAACATTGACACTTAGCCCCATATGGAGGACATTTTCTAGGAATTAAAATAGTTGTCAAGGTACTCTAGTCAGGATTCTATTGGCCAAGTTTATTTAAAGATGCTCGTGAATTCTATAAGTCATGTGACCGTTGTCAAAGAATAGGAAATGTGTTTAGGAGACAGGAAATGTCGTTTCAAAGTATATTGGAGATTGAACTATTTGATGTATGGGGAATAGACTTTATGGGTCCATTTCCACCATCTGTAGGCAAGCTATACATACTTTTGGCAGTACACTATGTTTCTAAATGGGTAGAAGTAATAGCCCTAGCTTCTAATGATGCTAAGTCAGCTTTGGAATTTTTGCATAAGAACATTTGCACACAATTTGGTACACCGAGGGCCATTATCAGTGATGAGGGATCCCATTTTGACTGTAAATTGATGGCCAATGCGTTGCATAGGTATGGGGTGAAATGTAGAATTACCACGGCATATCACCCTCAGACAAATGGCCAAGCTAAAATCTCTAATAACAAAATTAAAAAATTCTAGAAAAAGTGGTGAATCCATCTCAAAAGGATTGGTCTACTAGATTGGATGAAGCTCTATGGACATACCGAACTACATTTAAAACACCACTAGGGATGTCACCTTTTAAACTTGTTTACAGTAAGCCATGCCATTTACCTGTTGAACTTAAGCATAAAACGTTTTGGGCGATTAAGAATCTGAACATGGACAAGGCTGCTGCTAGAAGCAAGAGATTACTAGAATTAAATGAAATGGAAGAGTTTCGAGCACAAGCATATGAGAATTCTCGTTTGTATAAGGAAAAGACCAACTGATGGCATGACGCCAGAATTTTACCAAGGCAATTTGAACCTAGACAATAGGTATTATTATTTAATTCCAGGCTCAAATTATTTCCTGGTAAGTTAAAATCTCGATGGTCAGGACCTTTTGAAGCAATTCAAGTATACTCACATGGTGTTATTGTTTTTAAAGACCTAAGAACAGGGGCTACATTCAAGGTTAATGACAACACTTGAAGCATTACTAGGGTGCTCCTATAGATCATGACAAGCAAAGCATTAGCCTTCGTGATGTTTGTATTTTTGTTTTAGTTAATAAGTAGTTTTTTTTTATTTCCCATTATTATTATTATTTTTGTTCTCTTTATTTTTAATACAATTTCATTTCTATTATTATTATTATGAAGATAAGTAGGATTTGTTAGTGTATGCAGAGTAGCAGTTTGCTGCAGCATTATAAAGAAACGTTATACCATGACAAACTGAATGATGAGGTGTTAATAAAGTTGACCGGTTAGAAATTCCAAAGGAAAGATTTTTAGGCAGTGCATTTAGTGAAATTGGGAAAACCAAAGTATGAGGCCACAATGTAGGCTTTCTTTATTTCATTTCCTCCTAAAAGTCTTGTTAGTTTTTAACCTTTCCTCTATGTCATAACCCTTCTCCCTCACGTTTACCATTCCTTAAAAACTGTCATCATTATCCTTTTTTTATTTTCTCCAACTGGTTCACGTTTCCCACTTCTCACAAAGTTCACATTTTTACAGTTCTCTCGTCTTCAACCTCTCTATTATTTGTTTTTTACTCCATTATTTTTTTGTTTCCCTGATCTTTTCTAAAGCAGCAAAATCTTCACATGTTGGCGTCCCGCAAGCAAAGATATTCTTCAATGTTGCCGCATGCACAAGGTATTCCACTAATATTCTAAAGCGGCCATTTTGTTTTGAACAGAGATTTTTGCTGAAGGATGAACCCAACATAGGGTACGATGAATCAGTATCCTCGATTGTGTAAAGGCACAACTGGAGTAGATTTGGTTTACACTCGAGGGATGTTTTGGGTAAAGTGGTGAGATAGTTTTACGCTCATGTAAATTCCCCTGATTATCCCTTCATTTATGTGCTGGGTAAATCTATGCCATTTGACGAATACAATATTAATGCCTAGTTCGGCATTGAGGAGGTTAGAGATGAGCATTCTGAATTTTTCAAGAATATTACACCAGAGGGGTTGGCAAGAGTATTAGAGGATTTATGCATTGAAGGAACACAATGAATTATTTCAAGCCGGGAGTGTTACACAGTTCAAAAAGTTGTATTAAAAACAATTGGGAAGGTGTGGTACCACTTTTTAAGGATTTGTCTTATGCCATCTATGCAAAACACAATTGTTTCGAAAGAAAGAATGTTGTTGTTGAATTCTATTCTACAAGGAAGATAGATAAATGTAGGGAAGATTATCTTCCAAGAAGTCCATAGGTTTGCTGATAAGAATGCCAAAAGTTTGAATTTTCATTCCCTTATTTATACCCTATGTAAGATGACAATTGTGCCTTTAAATGATGTTGAAGATGTTACCCCCATAAGGGTGGGATAACATAAAAAAATTTTGCCAAGCTACGAGGAACTGAGTTTACCTCAACATCCTAGCACAATCAAACTTCTCCTACCACACGTATTCCCACAGCAACATCTTCAGCCTCTCATGACCAGAAAATCTTGACTTCTCTAAAACAGTTAGAATAGAAGTTGTCTCTGTTTGAGGTGTAGCAATACCAGATGATGGAAGAGTTGGAACAAAGTAATGAACACCAAGCTAGGTACTGGTCGTATGTGAAAGATAGGGATTTAGCATTAAGAAGATCACTTCAGAAAATTTTTTTGAGACCCATGCCAGAATTTTCTTCTTTCGCAGCCACTTTGCTTTCGTCTACGGAGTGTGGAAAAGAGCCAGTTCCACCCGTTACCAGAACTGACCCCGTGACTACAGGAGTCACTATAGATAAATGAAAAGTTGTTGAGGAGGAATTAGAAAAGTCAGCCTCTACTGACCAAGAGAAGGAAGTAGAAGAAGGAAATGAGGAAATAAGTGTTCCTGCCATTGCACCAGCAACTGCCACTGAAAAAGGTAAAACTCCTGAACCAACTTCTTCACTTATCTCCATGGCTATATAGGATAAAACAATCAATCAACTGATCGATGAACTAACAAAGACTGACAAAGAAAGTCAGGAAGCCGACCTAAGGAAAAAGGAAGATACGATACAAAGTAAGTGCTCACAAGTCCACAAGAAAGAATTGAATGAAGTACCAATGTTCCAATCCAAGGAGGTTAAGTTTTGTTTTTTTTAATGCATTGCATAAATTTTTTTTTTCTCCTCGTTTGCGTGTATATTCATCCTTGTTATACATTGTTCATAATTTTACAGGCATTGAAGACAATGCATCCCTTAGGTTTGGGGGTGTATTGTGCATCTAGGTTGCATTTTGTATGTTCATTTTGGTATATACGATATTTTTCTATGGCATATTAACTATTGAAATACTTTTTTGTCTATAAGAAGTACAATTTTTCTTTATGATGTTCGATGATGAGCTTAATTTTTTTCAATATACCTAGAACAGGTAACAATGGATTGGGTGAAGTTAGCTTAGGCTAAGTTGCTTGGAAATTGATTTCTAAAAATGTGATGTCCTATACCTTGTGTTTTTTTGGTTTTTCAAAATCAAGAATCTTTTTAATTCCCTTAGGGATTTTTGACATCAAACCTTAGTACACTGTGATGACATTTTGTTTTAATAAATATGCACTCCAATGCTTAGAGTTGCTAAGTAGGTTAGCATCACTTTGTTTGCTCCATCGTGCTATTGATTAGGAAGGAGGACCTAAGTACGAGTGTGTGGTATAACTTTAAAGGGCATTCCACTGTAGCAAATGACTGAGTAGCTAAGAAGGTAGTTGTATGCTCCATCCATCTTTTTAGTTAAAAGCCTTAGCTTCATGAGTGACTTTTGGTGTAAATTGTGACATGATTGAGTACTCGACAATCGTTGTATGCTCCATCATGATTTTCAGGTCAATGAATTTTGTGACATGCTAAATCCTCTAATAATAATTTACTTTACTATTAATATATATATAAAAATATGAAGAATAACATATTTTGATATGGACTTAAAGCAAGTGACTTCTGTGTAGGTAACAAATGGACTAAGTAAATAAAAAAGATATTTTCTATAGGACGAAATAGAGAATGCACGGGTACTTAGGAACTTTTGTTTTTAGGGAGAATTTTTTGCACTGCCTTTGCTGAACAAACCTTTGACAATTGAATCAGTTTTAGGAAAAGAGGAGATTGCTAAGAATGGAGGTATAAATTGTTTTTTGAATAGCTAGGTAGTATGAGAAAGTATATTTTGCCAAGGCAAAATGGGTAAATTCATGCATTTAGATGTATTTTGCTTGAGGCAAGCAATAACTTAGGTTTGGGGGTGTGATAACTCTTGAAAAGAGATATTTTATGCCTGTAGACCTAGCTAATTATTTGTACTTCAGTATATTTTGTTGCATTTTAGGAATTTTAGTTTGCATTTTTAATATTGCATTAGGACATGGCCTATGTTGGAATTCGGTGTTTTTAATCGCTTGTGGTGGAGTCTTTTTTTGTTGATGTGGCAGGAACAAGTTTTGGAATGAGAAAATAAATGAGTGAAGTTTTGTTAGGGAAAAATGCAGATAGTTTGCTAGCACGAATGCCATGGAAATGACGAGAAGACCAAGTCAACATTTATCGCACTGCAGTTCAATTCAAATTCAAACATGTACCAGATAAACCCCCTAAAAGAGGAGAAGATAATCACAAGCTGTTAGCCAACCCTAGCCTAATCTATCTATAAAAATTGATGAAGAGGATCTCACAAACGACAAAGAAAAAGTGAGAGAAATCCTTAGGCGTGAATAAGGGTTGGACTGTGTAAAAGACAAGAAGTTGAAGGCAGTGCTGCTGAAGTGTGGATTGGGCAAGCGAAAGCTGCTTCCTGAAGTTCTTCCTTTATTTCCTTTGAAAGATTGAATTGTAGTAGTTGAATACAATGTCGGATAATATTTTGGTTTGGAATTTTAATTCCCAGCCCATGAGCTAAATCTCATAAGGTTGGGATTACTTTAGATGAAACCTTTTTTGTTTTTATGAATGTGGTATGTACTTTTCTATTTCATCTGATTGTTCTTATTTTTTAATTAAAATGCAACGATCTCTAGACATAGAAGCTTGTTTGCATGATATAAACTGATTCTAATTCCGAAAGGGTTGGGTTAGTTGGATTAAAATTAATGAAATTAGCAAGTATTCAATCGACACTTGTAGTCAACTTTAGACATAGAGTCATGATCATATAGAAGTAACCCATTCAAGATATCCTAAAAGCCTATAGACATGGGAAATGCAACTTGAGGTTTTGCTCTCGCGAGAGATAGACCATTTTAAAACTCTTCTGTGCAGTAAAGTAGATACAATTTTGCCAAGGCATTATTGATAGTAAGGGTTGATATTAGGTAATCCCAGCCTTTCGAATCAACAACACTCTATCATTATTCTTTGTCGGAGTATCTTTCTCACAACATATTTAGTTGCTTATTTCTTTTTCTACATTCTATTTGGATAATCACTCTCGTTATTGCCGTTACATTTTTGATTTCAATTTTGCTATATAATTTCCAGTTATTCATTAATTCAACATATTTCATACATCATCACTCCACTAATTGCCACTTTATATTTATCATTCACTTTGCCATAGCATTAATCGCACTTTATTATAATAACTTGACCAATTTTGTGCCTCAATCCGATCCTCGTAGGAATGATGCTCACTCATCACTTTATTACTTGATCCGACATGTATACTTGCAAAACCATATATCATTTCACACATGACAATAATCAATAATTTAAAATTATCCACTACCATACCAAATTTACAGTAAACACAATCAACCTATGTACATGTTGTTAACCAATCACTTGTATTGTTAAAATCTCAAGCATACATTTAGACAAGAAAATTAAGATAAATAAAAGTTGAAAATAAAAATCAAAGAATAAATTTCCTATGATACCCCAACATTTTAGATAGCATATTGTCCCTAATGTGCAGCCTTATAATATATAAGAAAGAAATTACCTGTTTGATCGTGAAGTTTTCATAACATTATGTTGGGTTTCTCCTTGTTCATTAAAACTCTTAGTTGCAGTGCTCTCTTAGTGTAGGGTTCCTGCTTGGAAAACTTATGACCAATATATATATATACTAATGTTAATCTACTCTTAATCTAAAACAAAAATAAAAACCATCCAAATTAATTATTTATAGTCTTCTAAAATAATAATAAAAATAAATTTTAATCATCAAACTAGGGTGGTTGCCACCCATCCATTGGAGCTTTCCCTTTGTCTGAAACATGGGCTCGTGATGAGCTTCTGCCTGACAAGTGGACTTGTTGCGTTTGGCTTCCAATGATTGGCCCTTTGTGTGAAGATATTTGCGGTTAGAATGTCACCTCGTAATCATCCGGGAAATCTTGCTCCATATCTCCCTCTTCTCCTCCTCCTTGTTCTTCCTCTTCATTCTCTTCCTTGTCATCCTCATTCTCTTCATCTTCCTCACTTGCTTTGTCGTCAGATCATTGGAGGAACTACATCGAGCCGTATTTGTTTGAAGGCAAATTTGGTACTCACATACCATTTTGCCTTGCAAATTCTTGTTCTATTGGTCCCATCTCTTGCATCCACCATATAATCCATTCTAGGTTTGGGATATCACTTTCCTCTAGCCTTCTCCGAGCTATTGATGTCACTTTCCTTTTCAGCGGTGCTGGGACATCCATCTTTTCTTTCTAGCGTTTGTACCAATCTTGAAGTTGCTTTTTCTGAAGCTCTGTTATTGCGTGTATATTGAGTCCCCAATTAAGCTCTTGGTTAGCTTCATGAATTGCTTGATTTTTGTCATTGGAACTCTGGCCTTTTTGCATAGGGCTATCACTAAGTGAGGAAAGAAATGTAACACGCCAAACTTGACTCGATAATTGGATCCAAGTATGATGTGTCACAATTTAAATCAAACTATTTTAAGCAAATCATACAATGGAAGCTTTATAATTTTTTTACAAAGTTAGAAGTATAAAATGTATGATAGCTATTATTTTTGCAAAGGTTTAAATGTAAAACATTGGCAGTTCAAAATAATATTCAAACCATTTGGCATATAAGATCTAATAAATAAACTTCATTGAATGGGATATAATAATTCAAATCCGAGCATTGAAATTTGATAAGGTTCTCATAAAAACAATGTCTCGTCAAAATAGTAGTTCATTAGACATATCATTTTCAAAATTACAATTACATGCCACCCCTAATAAGTCATGCATGATACAGGACAAAATAAACAACTCACAATAGCAACAGTTCTCTAGCGTAATCCCTTCAACATAAAGCGTTCCTTTAGTTAGCAAGCTTGACAAAGAAAATATAACAGAATAAGTTCATACGAACTTAGTGAGTTCCAAAACATAATGAGAATTCATATACATTATTACCTAGAATAATACAAAACCTTTCACATAGGTTTAAACAGGATAATCATAATACGCCCACTGGCGTTCACAGAACACAACCAGACTTGATACGCCAACTTAAATAACAAATTGGCAGATATTGTATGACAACTTAACATGACTTAGACAACCCATGTTCATGTCATCCATGTACCCAAAATTCAAATTTAGAAGTAGGTCATACAGTCTCATTCTTATACATACTCCCCCTTAACTCATCATATTGATTTTATTTAAAATAACATGTTTTAACGTGATCTTCCAGTTCAGTTCGTAATATAGCTACCCTACGGGAGGCATCACAAACATATCTCTCTTTTTCCATCACCACAAATCATATCTCGCATATCACAAATTGTCGATACTAGTTGGAGCATGAAAGATGGTGTTTACTTCATAACGCAGACAGAATAAACTCAGAATGATTACACTGTGATCACTGAAATCAGAGCTTTAAAATTTATAAAACGAATGATCAAACCTGGAAACTAACTCTGACAATGATTAAAGGCAAGTGTACCTATCGAACAGTAGTATAGCTTAGGCAAGACCGGATTGTCAAACCCAAAGGAACTAAAAGTACTAATACTAACTTTCTTTTTATTATTTAGCCTAAAATAAAGTGAAGTTGCTTTAAATCTAAATTAACGACTACTAAGCTAAAGACGAAAAGACAAAAAGAACGAATTGGGAAATAACTAGAAGAAAAACTCAGTTGATCACGACGATACCCTCAGAAAGAATCCACCTAGACTTCATTTGTTATCTAACACTGATCCATACGATTTATTCACTTAGTTTGATCTGTAGGACTCTCTAACATATATTAAACCCTCTCTCGAGGCGAATAACATCTAACGCTAGGTTAATTAGTGGAACTCTCGTTCTCTTATAATAACCCCCTAGAATAGCAGTAAATTGATGTATGGACTCCCATATTAGGTTTCACCCTAATCCGGCAAAATCTCGTCACCCTATCTCTAGGCGTGCGATCAACTCTGCTTAATTATGCTAGATCTACTCTTAAGCAGGGTCTATCCCTCCTCCACCTAAGCACATCAAACTTGAATCAATATCCGCGAAATATTAACTCAAGAATTAAGCACACATAATTAAGAACAAACTAAGTATTTATCATATAGTTCAGAAAACGATAACAAGATTCATCTAGGTTTCATCCCCTTCAGGTATCTGAGGGGTTTAGTTCATAACAAATAAAGAAAACATCTCAAGAGAAAAGATAAAACAAAACATAAGAAATCCCTAAAACTCCCTAAAGGAATTGAAGGAGAGATCCGCCGTCTTGAGTAGAATTCCAGCTTCTTGGGATGGATCAACTGGCTAACTTTGAGCAATTCCCTTAACTCTAACTTTTCGGCTTGGCTCCTTGGCCTAGCTCGACGCCCTGTTCCGGCTTTTGCCGAACTCCCCTTTCAAGTTGCCCCCTTGGGTGTTTATATAGACTTTGTGATGCCTTGCTTGGTTCCTAAGTATCCTAATTTAAGTAGAATTCCTACTACGGTGTTTGAATAGGCTTTGGAATGTGTTTCTTTTCCTCCAAGTATCCTTTCCCTAATGAAATTGCTCTTCCCAGCGACAGGGACACGGCTATGGCACACGCCCGTGTGAATCGTGGGTAGGCCGTGCTCGAACTTCTTTAATGAGGCACGGCCGTGCTTTTGAGGGTCCATTCCGTGTTCTAGTAATTTAATGAGGCACGGCCGTGTGGGCTTGGGCCCAGTCCATGTTGATTTCGTGAATTGGCCCATTTGGCCCGTTTTAAGCCCGTTTCTCATTCTTTTCATCCTCGGGTGCTTTCCTGGTTATAAGACATGAAAAGAAAAGATTAAGAGCACCTTTTTACATGAGTTAAGGAATAAATCCTCCAAAAGTATGCTAAATGTGGGACTAAAATATGTTACTTTTATGGTTCATCAAATACCCCCACACTTAAGCTTTTGCTTGTCCTCAAGCAAAATTCCCAACTTACAATTAAAACGAACTTTCCATAATTCATAATTCCTATCAGTATTGTCTTATCATAATTCATGGATAATTCATACATGGATAATTCAACTCAAAGAGTCCTAAAGATTCAAACAATCAAAGTCATAATTTTTATAGTATGAAAACATAGGTGTTTCTCTTTACCTAAATAATTACCTCTGATTCAAAATCGACAAGAATTGTCATCCTCACTAAAGATTCACTCAAACCACTCGAAGTGTTTAAGGTTCCAAAAATTAAGCACTCAAAAGTCAAATATGAAAAGTTAATCCCATAGGCTTGCATGAAAATCATATCTCCACCACTAAAATATTAGATGATACACAAATCAAAAAGGTCTTTACAGGGTTGTAACGGGGCTTGGGTTAAAGGTATGGATAAAGGCTGAATTAGAAGGTTAGAATTGAGATTGACTTGATAAATTACCTAACTAGAAACAATGAACTAATAGTGAACATTTACATCAATTACAAACTTATAATACTAATAATACTCTAATACGAGCTTTCTTCTTCAATAATTGGCATTCAAGCGTATAAGCTCATTCACAACTAATAATGAATGTAATTTGGTTTTTTTTTAATTAGGAACAAGTCAAATAGTGAATTCAACTTCTGAAATAAAATTATTAGGCAACTGACCAATTCAAATCTCGAAATAAGGGTAGTCAAAAAGAATGGTGATAACAAATACAAAGGGTTTTGGGTTAGTATTAGTGGGTGAGTCAATAAAAAGGGTTGTTAGGATCAACGGGGTTCACTAGGGGTTAATTATGAAGGTAGGCTTTTTAATGGAGTAAGTGGGTTAAAACCTAGGTGCCTTTATCATCTCTGTATATCAAATCATAGGTGTGGTCTAGACATGTATAATCAATGCAAGTTCTAGAATAACAAATCAATGTTGACACACTCATAATAAAAAAAAGTGAGCCTGAAAAAGAATATATGCTCTAATAGGCTCAAAGTCTCACAAAAATTATGGGTTTTTGATGACAACCTCGTAAACTTCAAATTTCAAGATATCATTCAGATTCAGGTAGACAACCTAAAAAAATTTAAATTTTTTGAAAAATAGACTTATCATGCTTGATTCTCTAGTGTTCTTCAAATTTAATCATCAATGCACAATTATCAATGACTTACTCTAAAAATATCAATAAAAATCATAAATCAAAGGAATTTTCATTCTAATCATGATATGAGAGACTTTACTTTCGAACAAGGCATAATTCAGGGATTTTCAAATAATACTATAGTTAACCCCCCACACTTTAGTTGTACATTGCCCTCAATGTACAAAGATAGATAATAGCAAAATAATCATAAAATCATAAGATGGGGAGAGAAGTGAATCTTCCTGAATTTTGGATGAAGTCAATGAAAAGAAACCAGATAGGATTGGAGGTGAACATGGGGAAGCATCTTGAACTGTTTTAAATTGAATCCTTGAAGCAGCCGTTTTGATTTTATTGAATCCTAAGCTAAATCTAAATGTCATAGAAAATAATAAAGAAAATAAAGTAAAATAAAGGAAAAATAATAAAAATAAAATAAAATAAAATAAAATAAAAATAAATAATGGAAAATGAAAGACAACTAGAAAAGAGGAAAGGAAGAAGGAGGTTTAAATAGAGATGTAGCCCGTGTTTTGGGATTTTTTTTTGCCACACGGCCATAGCCACGGTCGTGTGTAAGGCCTTGTGGTCTGGAAATCTGTTTTCTTGGTTAGTTCGGTGCTAAAGAAGAAGAGGAAAAGGAAAGAAGAAAAAATAAAAATGTAAAAATAAATAGGGTTAGTGCTCGGGTTGCCTCCCGAGAAGCGCTCGTTTATAGTCTTAAGCTAGACTTTACCTCTCATTTGTATGGTCATGGTGGTTTGAGGAGGTGAAAATCCTTTCTTATGCGATCAATTCGGTTATGGATATATAGTTCAAGTCGAGTAGTGTTTACCTCAAAAGTGTTGAATTTAGGCTTGCTTACCTCGACCGTGCCGTATAGGAAGACATTAAGTACCTCAAAAGTGATTTCTTCATTTGTCTTAAGGTCTGAATTGGTGATTTGATGTTCTTCCTTATTCAACAATACCTGATCCCCTATTTTGAAGTGATTTGTTGTTTCTATCAGCTCTTCTGGGGTTTCCTTCGATTTCACTTCGTGTATTCCTAGTTTCTCTTTAAAGTGTGTTTTCCACTCATCTAGTTCATTGACCTGAAGCCTTAGTTCTTCATGAATTATTTCTTTATGGGTACGAGGTCTAAGATCTAGCTCAGCTAGGTGATTTCGTGAAGTTTCCTGTAAAGAAGGTTGAATCAAATGGTTATCAATAGAATTAATGTTCGTACCTTTATTACTCAATGTCCCAGCTGAGTCAAGAGTTTGAAGAGTGATTGTTTCATCGTCTACACGAAGTGTGAGTTCACCGAATTCTTCCTCTGTGTGATCTTTCTTTACTGCATCGGGATATGGCACACGAGCTTGGTATTCTGTATTTACCGGGTTTGGAAAATCATGGTTTACCTCAACCTTACCTTCACTTACCACAGGTTCTTGCCTTGGGTCAAATTCCACTAACAATTCACTGTTATGAGCTTGTACGGCTTGGGGCCCATGATTCAGCTCAGGTTTGTAGCCTTGTGGTGTTTCCTATGGTGAAATTTGAACAATTTGATTATCAACTGAATTTACTTTCTCACCTTCATCACTTGATGTCCTGGCCTGATTGATTCGTCACCTACACGAAGAATGAGTTCTCCTGTACCAATATCAATTTTAGTCCTGGCAGTTGCTAGAAAGGGTCTTCCTAAAATTAAAGGAATCGAATTGTCCTCATTCATGTCTAAGATAACAAAATCAACTGGGAATATGAATTTATCAATTTTGGTTAGAACATTTTCTATTATACCCCTAAGAATTCTGATAGTTTTATCAGTTAACTGAATGCTCATCCTAGTTTGTCTGGGTTTCCCTAGACCTAGTTGTTTAAACATTTTATAAGGCATAACATTTATGCTTGCCCCTAAATCAGCTAAAGCATTATCAATAGATAAACTACCAATTAAACATGGAATTGTAAAACTCCCTGGATCTTTTAATTTCCGTGGCAGTTTATTTTGTAGAATTGCTGAGCACATTGCGTTTAGCTCCACATGCGATGCCTCATCTAGTTTCCGTTTGTTTGTCAACAACTCTTTTAAAAGTTTTCTATGATCGGGTATCTGTGAAAGAGCTTTGAGAAACGGTAAGTTAATATGTAATTTCTTTAAAAGTTTAAGAAACTTACCGGACCGTTCCTCTGTATCGTCTCTCTTCCTCGCTTCGGGATAAGATATGCGGGGTTGGTACTCTTTGATTACTGGTTTTGGCTTTTCTTGTGTTACCTCAATTTTACCTTCGTCTACCTTGTTTTCTTGTATTGAATTGGGTTCATCTAACCCTATACTCTCCTGAGCTGTTATGGCTTGAAATTGTTCCTTCGGGTTAATCTCTATGTTGCTTGGTAGACGCCCTTGCGGTCATTCTACCATTAACTTTGCAAGTTGATTGACTACATTAGTGACTTCCCCAACTGACTTAGTAAGTTTTTCCATTGACGCTTGTCGATCTTTAAGTGTTCTCTCAGTTTCTTGGAAACAGTTTTCCGTGTTTGCCATAAATTTTGTTAGCAGCTCGTCGAGGATCGACTCCTCTTCCTGTTGGTAAGGTGGTTGTTGAAAATTTGGAGGAAGTCCCTGTCTTTGGCTATTTTGATCATCCCACGAGAAATTGGGATGGTACCTCCAACCTGCATTATAAGTGTTACCATAAAAATTATTTTGAAGTCTAGGATAGTTACCCTTATAGTTGACTTGTTCATTCTCCATGCCATATCTGTAGGGTGCGTACTCAGGATTTGCCACGCCTCCACTTGGTTCGTACTGCATAACTGGATGTACTGGGTCGAGGTTGTAGATATCGGCTGCTTTTGTTGGCTCTATCCTCATGAATTGCCACTGATAATTATTCAGTGCCATCTCTAAAATTATCTGCCAAAAATAAAAAAAATTAGCAAAGTAAAAATAAAAATAAAAATAAAAATAATAATGAAAATAAATTGCAATAAATAAAAAAATAGCTAAAGTAATAAAAATAGAGCTTTCTTAATATTTTAGTTCCCCGGCAACAGCGCCAAAAACTTGATCGCTGAAACTAGAGCTTTAAAATTTATAAAACGAATGATCAAACCTGGAAACTAACTCTGACAACGATTAATGGCAAGTGTACCTATCGAACAGTAGTATAGCTTAGGCAAGACCGAATTGTCGAACCCAAAGGAACTAAAAGTACTAATACTAACTTTCTTTTTATTATTTAGCCTAAAATAAAGTGAAGTTCCTTTAAATCTAAATTAACGACTACTAAGCTAAAGACGCAAAGACAAAAAGAACGAATTGGGAAATAACTAGAAGAAAAACTCTGTTGATCACAACGATACCCTCAGGAAGAATCCACCTAGACTTCACTTGTTATCTAACACTGAACCATACGATTTATTCACTTAGTTTGATCCGTAGGACTCCCTAACGTAATTAAACCCTCTCTCGAGGCGAATAGCGTCTAACCTTAGGTTAATTAGTGGAACTCTCGTTCTCTTATAATAACCCCCTAGAATAGCAGTAAATCGATCTATGGGCTCCCATATTAGGTTTCACCCTAATTCGGCAAAATCTCGTCACCCTATCTCTAGGCGTGCGATCAACTCCGCTTAATTATGCTAGATCTACTCTTAAGCAGTGTCTATTCCTCCTCCACCTAAGCACATCAAACTTGAATCAATATCCGCGAAATATTAACTCAAGAATTAAGCACACATACTTAAGAACAAACTAAGTATTTATCATATAATTCAGAAAACGATAACAAGATTCATCTAGGTTTCATCCCCTTCAGGTATCTGAGGGGTTTAGTTCATAACAAATAAAGAAAACATCTCAAGAGAAAAGAGAAATCAAAACATAAGAAATCCCTAAAACTCCCTGAAGGAATTGAAGGAGAGATCCGCCGTCTTGAGTAGAATTCCGGCTTCTTAGGATGGATCAACTGGCTAACTTCGAGCAATTCCCTCAACTCTGACCTTTCCGACTTGGCTCCATGGCCTAGCTCGACGCCCTGTTCTGGCTTCTGCCAAACTCCCCTTTCAAGTTGCCCCCTTGGGTGTTTATATAGACTTTGTGATGCCTTGCTTGGTTCCTAAGTATCCTAATTTAAGTAGAATTCCTACTAGGGTGTTTGAATAGGCTTTGGAATGTGTTTCTTTGCCTCCAAGTATCCTTTCCCAAATGAAATTGCTCTTTCCAGCGACAAGGACACGGCCATGGTACACACCCGTGTGAATCGTGGCCAGGCCGTGCTCGGACTTCTTTAATGAGGCACGGCCGTGCTTTTCAGGGTCCAGGCCGTGTTCTAGTAATTTAATGAGGCATGACCGTGTGGGCTGGGGCCCAGGCCGTGTCGATTTCATGAATTGGCCCATTTGGCTCGTTTTAAGCCCGTTTCTCATTCTTTTCATCCTCGGGTGCGTTCCTAGGTATAAGACATGAAAAGAAAAGATTAAGAGCACCTTTTTACATGAATTAAGGATTAAATCATCTAAAAGTATGCTAAATGTGGGATTAAAATATGTTACTTTTACGGTTCATCACACTGTACGACCATTACCCACACATATACCATTCATATAATATTGAGGAAGGTTACTTACCGAACACAGTTTATATAGCAATGAAATTTACAACAGACGGAAGTAAGAAAGAACTCACTAGAAACTCTAATACAAATTTACATAGCAAGTCCTTTGGCTTTATCATTGGGACCTTCGTTAGCTTCTTTAGCTAAAAGAAAGATACTTATACATATCAGATCATCAATCCATCAAAACCTATCAAGCATGCAAGAGTCGGTAACACATAATCCAGAATCAGGAAGTTTCCTTCCTCACAAACAATTCTAACATCCATGCATGCAGTACATAAACATATAAATGAATTCAATAATAACCTAAGGGTTCATCAGTAATTACCAGTGAGTTGGTACTAATGTAGCTGATAGTTAAACACTGTGAACTTTCTTTTCGATGAAGTTCTTCTAAACTTAGGTTTTTCAAAGATTTTAAAAAAATCAAGAAAGAAGAAAAAAGACGTAAAGGTGATTCAAAAAGACTACCGCTATCATTTTATACTTAAGCAAAAGAAAAAAGGATTAGTGGAAAGATTAGATAATTCCACTAACACTCTTGATTCCCATGATTAAGTGCACTTAAAAAGTTTTAGGTCTTATCATCTATAGTAGTCTAGTTCAGTTTTAACTAAATCTCAACTAAATCTTAACATGATTAACCAAATCATCATGCACTAAAATAAAAAGCAAATGTTAAAAAATGCAAACTTAATGAGTTCACCCAAAGCATCTACGGTGGAAGGATACCTAACAGAAGAGTCTGCCAAACCCTAGAGCTTGCCAAAACTAAGAGTTCGCCAAATGGAAAATCACTCAGAATATTCTACTTAGCTAGGAAAATTACTTTATTTACTAAAATATATTTTTATTTTAACATATATTCGCCAAACAGTAACCAAATAAGAGACTCTGTTGGGTGGGCTATTATAAGAAAATTCCTAATTTTTGGCCGCTAATGCATTTTTTCATATTTTCGTAGATACATGTCCCTATGCAAACATGTTTCTCCTATAGAATAACATACAACAACAAAGATCGAAAAGCATTTATGTTAGGCACATTTAAGGTAGGTGCAATCTGGGTGCCTAGAAATTGCATCCACATCTTTGCGATGGGAAACATGATTTCCTAATTAAAAGAAATGGGGACATCAGTACCAAGGCGGTGTTTCCATTCACCCATTCATTCGGTTAAGTAATTTACAATGGTATCCATATCCGAGTCCTTAAAATATGTCAAATCGGTATTTTCAATAAACTTAGAATAATAGTACGACACATTATAGTATTCACAAATTTCTTTTGGGGTAACGAGCACCTCTTTTCCTCTAATTGTTACAGTTTTCCAAATAGCAGTGCAAGGCCTCCTAGATTCTTGGTTCTTAAATAAGGCATAAAATCTTGGATCACGGGTATAACAATAGGGTCCTTTGGGGTTACACAGAAGCGTTACCACGTATAACATCAGTCTAATGCCCAAATTTCCATACATAAATGCATCGATGGCTCGAAACTTTTTTGTTGTATGAACGCCTTTTCTTGTAATTTGAGAAAATATTGTTGGACGTTCGGGTTTGGAAAATTAATGGGGTTTACGTTCATGCTTTTTCCTCATTAGTTATTCTAGATTTCCTAGGAGACATATTTCTAATAGCTTTTAACTAAATGAACTAAAGTAAACAAGCAATGTAACAGTAACAAGAATAGGAACCCTTAACCATGTCACTCCGATTGCTTTTTCCTTCGTTTGCTCCTAGTTGGGAATTCTTGTTGCTTTGAAGACTTGGTTTGTAATGTACCTATAAAAGTATTGTAAAAAAGGAAAACGAAAGAAGAATGATTTTGAAAAGAAATTAGAAAGAGTAGGTTTGAGAATTAGAGGGAGAAGAGAAAATTTTAGGTTTTTGATGTTTAAAACTTAAAATTAAGCCTAATGATATGTTTTAGGTTATTAAAGTGGTGAAATTAAGGTTAAAACTGGGAAAAATTAGGTTTTAGCCCAACGGGTTGCACATTGGGTTGGGTCAAACATTACAGATTTTTGCAATGATGTTGCAACACGGAAGCGACATAGGGGTTCTATGTTGCGACACCCCTGGCAGTTTAGTGTTGTCGTAATATCAGGGTTCGATATCGCAACATACCTTGAAATTTTTGGGTTTTGACGCCACTTTCATCGATCTTGCGACATAGGGGTATCCATGTCATGATACCAAGCTAAAGTTTCTAATTTTATTGTCTATGGTCAATGTTGCGACGCGAGGGTTCCATGTTGCAACAACAGCTTTATTTTTACCCCTATTTCTTTCTTTTCAAGGTATTTGGTATAGGCACACCCTATTTCTTAATTTCCCTAATAATAATCAATCCTAATCTACCTATTTAGTCCTAATTTATGTCCTATGCCTATTAATATTGTTTAGCTTCATAATAAATAATTAGATTACAATAATTTACAAAACAATAAGTATCTTATTCGCAAGTCCATTACATTTGGCTGCCAAATTCATCGGTCAGGTTAGTGAGGCTATGCATGGATGTCTCCTCTCCCATTTTTCTGTCTGAGTCTATCCATCTTCCATCATGCCACTCCAAAGTGCTTCGTTTGCCCAGCTGCTTGGGTTTATTCATTTGATCTGCACTTATCACATGGTATACCTTTCCTGGATGAAGGTTGTTAGGGATATTTACAGATCTTTCATAACATTTAAGCCTTAGATTTTCCTCACATCCCTCATTTTGTAGGTTATCACATTTAAATGTTTCAGTCTCACCATTTATTCTTATTATGAGCTCATTGTGTAACACCCCAAACCCGGCCTAAACGTTACGACTGAATCTGGCATGTCACATAAAAGGGTTGTTTAAAAACTGTGCGTTTGTTAAAAAGTTCGTATTCTTTTTGAAACTCCGCGTTTTGTGGTTTGTTTATAAAAGCCGATTCATTTCAATGCCTATTTTACAAAGTTGTTATTAATTTGAATAAAATTGTATTTGTTGTGAAAATCGAGTTTAAGTAATTTTGAATAAAAACGATTTATTATCATTTCAGGAAAATCCCATATTGAACATTAAATAGTAAACAGTAACCAAATTGAAAGCTAAAACCAAATAAAATACCAAAGGCCTTATTACATATCAAAATCCCAAAAGAAAAAGTAAGTTTAAATATAAGAAACGAGTTTACGAGAAAACATTGCAGGGCCACGACAAGTCTGCCTTGGCTCCCCAAATCCGCGGTCTAATGATTACCTGAAACATTTAAAAAGAGGGGGGTGAGTTTACGAAAACTCAGTGTGCAATTCCCCTCACGAGTGATAACTGGGCCTAAGCCCACAAAAGCAGATTGGGCCTTAGCCCTCACAATAACATACTTGGCTGAAGCCCACATAAATCGAATCAGGCCGTAGCCCTAACATCACAGTATAGCAGATAATCAGATAATCAATGCGATATGATGCATATACAGATGATAATGCAGAACCCAATCCCAGCCTAAATTTCCATCCGCTACACATCACCCGTACCTGCCAATCACACCGTGGGGATTACTAAATCGACCCTCCATTCGCTATACACCATCGAAGGTAGTCACTGCAGTCAACTTCTCATCGCCCTTATAATCGTGGCATAGCCACCAGATAATGTGACAGAGTCACCAGATAACAATATGTGACATTAGTCACCGGATAATGTGATAGAGTCACCAGATAACAATATGTGACATGAGTCACCAGATAATGTGGTAAAAACCACCAGAACACTTCCCCTTTATCAATATCATCCATATGCCCATGCAACATACATATTATTCAGATATCATGCAATGTGTCATGTATGCAAAACATATATCAAATATAAGAATAACATGAGTTACCATCATAATCAGATAGACATAAAATAATAAAATCAAGCTAATCAACCTCTAAGGGTATAATCGTAATTTTACCTACCAATGGTATTTTCGTAATTTACCCACCAAGGGTATTTTCGTAAATTTGCACCTACAATGGCCTTTCCGAAGGCCTAATGTCGCCCCGAGCGACTCAACTACCATTTCCGGTCCTTACCGGACTATTGGGCCTAACACCCGATTTCGGCCCATTCGGGCCCACACGCTCGTGTGGCCCACCTAGCACAAATCTAGCCACGTATATAAGTTCCACCTAGTCTAGTTCACTATATACTACACAATTGCATATTTTACCCATAAGGGCCCATGGGCCCATTGGGCCCACTTCGGCCCATCGCGGCCCAAGCAGCCTCAACCCACAAGAATACTATTGTTGGCCTCAACTATCGCGTCGAAGCCCCACACGTGCGCTCGTACGCTCGTGTGGCTACTATTGCCGTGATCGGCACTTCGGCATTTGCCGCTTTACAACTAGAGTAGAGAGAGTTACACACCTGATAGGACTCTGGTGCTAAACCGCGCTGCGACCACTCCTGTGCCCAAACGCCCTCCAAGGTGTGTTAACCCTCCTCTTGGAATGCTCTTTATATAGCTAGCTCTTCACCTTCATTCTTTGTGTCTTTCCGATGTGGGATCCCTTCACCAGTAGAGTTTAAATTCAACTGAAACTCTTGCCGTCCAATCCGCAAAATAAATACTCCCTTGCTACTCATGAGATTCGAACCCAGGCTCCCTTGTAGCATAATCCATGCCGCTAACCACTTGGCCACAAGCTCCTCTGTGTCTTAAACCATGCGCAACTAAATATAAACTGTGGCCCAAATTCTAAGATCCAGGTAAAAAGAAACCAAAATGCAAAAACCAAGACTTGAACCTTGGACCTCCTTCCTTCCTTGTGGCGTCATTCCCTTGCTCTTATGTGGCATCACTTTGCCACTACACCACACCTCCACTTGTGTCATTTTCTTCCACTTTTTATTTTTAGGGCCTACTTGCCAACTTCCAGGGTTTTTTTCCGCCTAAAACCAAAATTTCCCTAAAGCCTAAATTTGATCCCAGGACTTCCTAGAAGCCCTCTAACCTTCCAAAATAACTTATCTAAAAGGTCCAACTTGCATTTAAGCCAATCTCTTGTTCTCTGAAAATTTAAACGCTACTACGCTCAAGGCCCATTGGGCCCAATCCTACTAGGCCCAATTTCAGGATGTTACATATTGTTTTATAAGTCAATGGTGGACTTAGATGTTGCTAAAAATGGTCTTCCTAACAAAATGCGGATTTTACGATCCTCTTCGAAATCTAAGATCATAAAATCTACTGGGATTGTAAAATTATGCACCTTAACTAATACGTCTTCCAGTACACCTTTTGTTTGTACAGAGGACTTATCAGCTAACTGTGGTGTGATATTCATATTATTATGTTTGCGCAACCTGATTTTCTTATATGTTTATAAGGGTATTAAATTTGTAACACCCCTCACCCTTATTCAACGTCGGAATAGGGTTTCAGAGCATTACTAGACTTATAACACAGTTACACATACATTTAATCATACATTTCCAAATTTCATTCAAATATGAATCAACACATTCATGCCGTCCCTAATACGAACCTACGAGGCCCTAAACATGCATTAGGAGTGGTTCGGGACTAAACCGGGACTAAACCTACGAAACTCGTGTAGCCCGCCCGTGTCACAGGCCGTGTGGACATTCGAAATAGGAGCACATGGCCGTGTCCCAGCCCGTGTCCGACCTCGTGTAACACTCTGACTTGGGTCACAAGGCCAACACACACACCCATGTGCCCTAAAAATGGCCATACATGCTTGTGTGCCAGGTCGTGTACTAGGCTGTGGCAAACCTGTAGGGTATATTGACTTATGCCACACGGCCAAGTCACACGCTCGTGTGTGAGGTCGTGTAGAGCATACTGACTTGGTTTTATTTTCAACACCAGGGGACACACGGTCGTGTACATAACCGTGTGTCACACACGGCTGAGACACACGCCCGTGTCTCTCCCGTGTGGACAAAAATAGGCTATTTACCAAGCTAATTTGCCACCCAAACTTGTGCACACCTATATCAAATTCAAAGGCATCAATACATAGCATATATGATCATTTAAACCAGCCATTTCAAACATAATTCACGTACATTCTATACTCCTATTCTCCATACAAACAAATCACAAAACATGCCATACCATTTATACCAAATCCACATACACAATTTAACTTGCTAGACACTTCCAAACATACATCATTAAGCATCAAACTCACAAGCATATAACTACTATAATATCAACCAATTGGCCACCACAATCTTTATAATTCACAAGCATCATATATCTATCCATGAACTCACAACACTAGCCATATATTTACATATATACATAATTCAAACATACCAAAACATGTAACACCCCTTACCTGTATTCAACGTCGGAATAGGGTACGAGGCATTACTGGACATAAACACAAGCAAACATATAAAACCGAGACATAAATTTCCATCCAAGTTTAAAACCTTTCACATACAATTATATCATCCCTATCACGAGCCTACGAGACCTAAAACATGCATAGAAAGTGGTTCGGGACTAAACTAAAAATTTTGGAAACTCTTGGGAAACTTAGAAAATTTTTCATGTAAAAGGGGTCACACACCCGTGTGGGTTTGGGACATGCCCGTGTGACCCTAAGACACGCCTGTGCTTCAGGCCGTGTTCAAATTAGGGAGCTTTCTATTTATGATGTCATCATCAAATTGAGGTCACACGACCAAGTCACATGCCCGTGTGCTTAGGCCATGTGATCGATTAAATTTCCATAATTTTTCATAAAATAGGTGCAGACTTCACACGGCCAGGGCACACGCCCATGTTCGAGTCCGTGCCATCCACACAGTTGAGACATACGCCCTTATCTTTGCCCGTGTGCTCATTACTGAGCGTTTCTATTTTGCAACAATTAAGGTGCGTGGGACACACTGCCAGAACAAACGCCCATGGGGCAAGCTGTGTGTCACTCACGGACTAGACACACGCCCGTGTTTCTAGCTGTGTGGACAGAAACAAGGCTATATACCAAGCCATTTTGTCATCCTGACCAATATTTTTTGTTAGGACGTACTACTCTTTCAAGAATACCTTTGATTTCACGATTCACCCGTTCAAGTTACCCATTCAATTGTGAGTGATAAGAAGTAGCAATATTATGTTTCACATCGTACTTGTCAAGCAACCACTTAAGCCACTTATTTACAAAGTGAGATCCTTCATCGCTAACTATAGCTCTAGAAGTTTCAAACTGTATAAATACGTGCTTATGTAGGAACCACATGACTACCTTAGTGTCATTCGTTGGGTAGGCCTCGACTTTAACCCACGTGGACACATAGACCACATCTACAAGGATATACTTGTTCCCATAGGAAGAAGGAAACGAACCTAAGAAATCAATCCCCCATACATTGAAAAGTTCTACCTCTAAAATATTTGCCAAAGGCATCTCGTTCCTTCTTGATATGTTTTTAGTTCTTTGATATCTATCATAGTTTCTCACATATGCATAAGCATCTTTGAACAATGTAGGCCAAAAGAACTCAGCTTGCAAAATCTTTGCTGCTATACGTGAACCACCAAAGTGTCCCCCACTCGGAGATGAATGATAGTGGTACAAAATCTCGTCAATCTCACTTCCAGCTACGCATTTCTTGATTATGTTATTGGTACATTGTTTAAACAAAAACGGGTCCTCCCAGAAATAGTATCGACTATCATGAAGGAATTTCTTCCTCTGTTGGTGCATCATTTCTTGAGGAATTATTCCACATGCTAAGTAATTGGCAAAATCAGCAAACCAAGGTGTTTAATAGATTTGTTTTACCTCGAAGGTATGCTCATCAAGAAAATTCTTATTAATTGGAATAAATAAAGAAGTTACCTCATTTTGTTCCAACTTGACAGATGATCAACTACTTGCTTTTCAACACCTTTTCTATCTTGGATCTCAAGGTCAAATTTTTGGAGCAAAAGTATCCATCGAAGTAACCTTAGTTTAGTATCTTTCTTCGTAAGTGCTTAATGGTAGCATGATCGGTAAATACCATAACTTTGGTACCTATATGATATGAACGGAACTTGTCAAAAGCAAAAACTATAGCAAATAGTGCTTTTTCAGTTATCATATAATTGATCTAGGCTTTTATCAAATATTTGTTTGCATAGTAGATAGCGTGAAACACTTTGTTCCTTCGTGATCCGTCACAGCTCCAACAGCGACATTGCTTGCATCACACATCAACTCAAAAGGCATGTTCCAATCAGGTGTGACAATTATTGGGGTTGAAATTAACTAATTTTTCAACAGCTTTTAAACATGCTTTGATAAAATTAAAAACATATTTTTCTAAAATCATACATAAATGTTTACAAATTTTTGAAAAATCCTTTATAAATCTATGATAAAAACCAGCATGGCCTAAAAAGCTTCTAACTCCTTTCACACTAACTGGAGGCAGTAATCTTTCAAATATGTCCACCTTTTCTTTATCAGCTTCCATCCATTTCTTGGAAATTTTTTGCCATAAGACAATTCCCTTCTTAACCATAAAATGACACTTCTCCCAATTAAGGACGAGATATGTCTCCTCACATTTTTTGAGTACCTTAGCCAAATTATTCAAGCAAATATCGTAGGTATTACCAAAAATAGAGAAATCATCCATGAAAACCTCAACATAATTTTCAACCATATAAGTGAAAATTGCCATCATACATCGCTGAAATGTGGTAGGTGCATTACATAAGTCAAAAGGCATTCGCCTACAAGCAAATGTACCATATGGACAGGTAAAAGTAGTTTTATGTTGGCCTTCCAGGGCTACAACTATTTTGTTGTACCCCAAATATCCATCTAAAAAGCAATAAAATTTGTTACTTACCATCGATCTAGCATTTGATCAATAAAAGCTAAAGGAGAATGATCCTTACGAGTGGCTTTGTTCAACTTTCTATAGTCAATATAGATTCTCTAATCCGTGACAGTTCTCATTGGGATTAACTTGTTTTGTTCATTTTCGACGATCGTGATTCCACCTTTCTTCAGTTCATATTGTACCAGACTTACCCAAGAACTATATGAGATGGGGAAAATAATTCCTGCATCTAACCACTTAATTACCTACTTTTGAACCACTTCTTTCATGATAGGGTTAACTCTCCATTACCAATCAATTTTACCTTTTTCACCTACCTCTAAAATAATTTTATACATACAAAAGGAATGACTTATACCTAGTATGTCAGCTATTGTCCAACCAATTGCCTTTTTAAACTTCTTTAAAACAGGAATCAATTGCTCCTCTTGATATTCTGTCAAGTCGGCTGAAATAATCACAGGCAAAGTAGAATTATTACCGAGATAAACATATTTTAAGTGAGATGGAAATACCTTTAGTTCGAGTTTAGGCGGTTCCTCGATTGACAATTTGGGTTGTGTAAATTCCCGAACTTCCAACTCTAGCGGTTCGAACCGTAGTGGTTGAATATAACTCCTCAGATTGGCTTCCATCAAAGCAAAACCTTGATTACCTTTTTCATCTTCAAATGGTTGAAACTCTAAAGTGTTCTCTAACAGGTCTTCTTTAGAATTGCTTCCCATAGAAATTAAGGTTTCTAATTCCTCTATTATTGAACACTCTTCCATTGAATCAAAAAATTTCATTGCCTTCATAACGTTAAACATTTCTTTATCGCCATGAACTTGCATCGTGAGTTCACCTTTTTGCATATCTATCAATGTTCTTCTTGTGGCTAGGAAAGGTCTCCCTAGTATGATCAGAACTTCTTTTTCTGCTTCAAAATCCAAAATAATGAAATCAGCAAGAAAAATGAATTTATCGGTCGGGGCTTCAGCCAGAACCTTCTTCAGTTTCTCAAAATTCTCCTGCTACTTATAAGTCCAGTTGAAAGGTACCCCTTTTCGCAGCAATCAGTGAGAACCTCTCCACAAAACGTCTGTAATACCCAGCCAGACCCAAAAAACTTCGAATCTCAGATGCAGACTTCGGTGGTTTCCAATCTAATATGGCTTCAATTTTTCGAGGATCAACCCTAATCCCCTTGGCAGACACCACGTGACCTAGAAATGTCACTTCCCGCAACCAGAACTCACACTTGCTGAACTTTGCATAAAGCTGCTTTTCCCTCAATATTTGCAATACAATCCGAAGATGCAAATCATGATCCTCCGTGATTTTTGAATACACCAGGATGTCATCTATAAACACCACCACGAACCGGTCCAAATAAGGTTGGAATACTCGGTTCATCATAACCATGAAAGCAGCTGGTGCATTCGTCAACCCAAATGGCATGACCAGAAACTCGTAATATCCATAACGAGTCCTGAACGCAGTCTTATACACATCCACCTCCTTAACCCTTAGTTGATGGTACCCAGATCGAAGATCTATCTTCCAGAAAACCAAAGCTCCTCGCAGTTGGTTGAACAGATCGTCTATCCTTGGTAAAGGGTATTTGTTCTTGATCGTCAATTTGTTCAGTTGACAATAATCGATGCATATACGCATGGACCCATCCTTCTTCTTCACGAATAACACTGGTTCTCCCCACGAAGATACACTCGGCCGAATGAATCCTCGGTCCAGTAGCTCTTGAATTTGAGCCGTTAACTCTACCAGCTCTTTCGGCGCCATCCTATAAGGGGGTGATGGACATCGGAGCTATTCTAGGTAAGAGCTCAATGTCGAATTTGACCTCACGGTTTGGAGGCAACCTAGGAAGCTTTTTGAGAAATACATCCGAAAACTCCTTCACAGTTCTGGCATCCTAACAGAAGGACCTTTAGAATCAGACATGCTGGCATAAGCTAAGAACGTCTCACAACCCTTGCGAACCAGCTTCTCGGCTCTCAATGCTGAGATTACATTAGATAGATAATCCCTTCGCTATCCTATCACAACCACCTCTTCATCCTCAGAAGACTTCAATACCACACGCTTAGCAGCGTTGTAACATACCGAATTTGACCCTAATCGGAACGGTGGTTTTGGGACCACGAATCTGAGTCTGAGAAATATTTAAATATTATATTTCATTCTTATTATATGTGAATTAATGTATGTGAAAGTTTCGTAGAAAAATTTAATCGTTTGTGTGTTTAATTTAGAAAAAGGACTTACTTGCGTAAAATGTAAAAGTTGCAAACTATAGTGCAAAGTGCTAGAATGATGATGGCTTTTTAATATGAGGCATTAAAAGGGCAAATAGCCCATTTTTAAGTTAATGGGTGGTATATGACAAGATTAACCTTAAGTTATATTTTGTTTTTATTATTATTTAAAGGTTAAAATGGTAAATCATTAAAATGTTAATATATGTTAAATGAAATAAAAAAAAAGAAGCCATATGTTCATCTTTTGGCCGAAACTTAGCAAGGGAAAAGGAAGAAAAACCCTTAGGCACATTCGGCATTGTTCAAGCTCAATTAGGTATGAATTTTAGTTCGCTTTTCGTTAATTTCTATGTTTTGAGATCGTTGCTTCGAACATTAGCTGACCCATGTTAGAATTTTTAGATTTAAGCGTTCTTGATGTTCGGCCATTGACATGTTCTTGTGGTTTTTTATGTTTGATGATTTTAAATTAAAGATATTGTAACATCTGGGATTTAGGGGTCTCGCATTTTATTTCGTATCTATGTGTTAGTATGTTTTGCATGTGTGTTGTGTATGTTTTGGGGCTTCGGGAAACCTTGAGGTTAAGTTTGAGCCTTAGGGAAAATTTTTGGTCTAAACTGTTAAGGGGAGAGCTAGTGGAGCCAGGCCTTAAGGGATTTAACGTGGTGATTATTGACACAACAAGTGAAGTGGTGGAGTGGTAGGGAGATTCCACCTTGTGTACAGGGAGTTGCATCAGAAGGGAGTTACAAGGGGGGAGGAGGTTCGAGCAACGTGGACAGCATTTTGAAGTTTATTTTGCGTCTGGAGGGGTAGGAGATGGATTCGGTGAGGGCACTTGGAAGGAGGAGGGTTGAAAGGGTCAAATGTTTTGAATGGATGGTGGAGAGTAAGGCATGAAGTTTGAACCATTCAAACTTGTTTGAATGGGTGAAGGAGAGGAAATTTAGGAAAGAAAGAAGGGATATGGAGAGGAGTGGGGTGTTGGCTGAATATGGGGTTTTAGGAGGTGGAAATTTTGGTCATGTGAGGGGGGTTAGGTGCTGAATTTAGGTGTTCTAGTAGCTTGGGTATTCATCTTTTGCATTTTATCCTCTTTGCCGAAAGGTGCCAAGCAAAAGTTATCCATTTCATTATTTTTCTTTCCATATGACCAAAAGCTGATATTGAAGAGACCACACCATTTGTCGTCCCCTTTTCTTTTTCTCTTCTTTGCTATTCACTTCCAAAGGCCGAACCTTCTACCATTCTTTTCTCATTTTCTTCTCTTTTTCATCCTTACTTGATTGCTTCACAAACTGAATCTCATTCCTCTCGTCATCTCTTTCTCTTGGTGGCCGAATATACCTCTCATTTCTAAACCATAGTCGAACCTTCTAAATCATCTCTATTTCTTCTTTAGTCGTTTGTTGCAAGCCCATCCCTTAGCCGAATTCTCCTTATCCTTTTCTTTCGAATCTAATTCCATATCGATGTTTGGGTGTTCTTTCGATTCTTGTTATCAAAGCTGAATATCTCACTCTGTGGTGGTAAGGGTTCACTTTTTCCTTAATCTATCTATGTTTTCTCTTTGGGTTGCAGAAACCAAGAGTCTAACTTTGTTTTTCATATGTGGCCGAATCTATGAGGGCCTGATTTCGTTCCTGTTGTTTGTAGCCAGCGTGAGGGGCATTACGGATCAGTTGGGTTCGATTATCCAAGGTAAGAAGGGTGCACTTTTGTTCGGCCGAAGGCCACCTTGTTTGGACCATAAGTGTTAGGCCGAATCTAACAAGGGTTCATGTAGGGATTTCGACACTCTCTTGGTTCAGTGGAGACTCTCTGGGTTCTGCTAATTTCGGTAAGGGGAATTGGATTAAAGTCTTTATTTAGTCCGTTATTATCTGAATCTACGTTTTAACCGGGTCTTCTGACCAAGATTTTACTTGATGGAATCGAGTACTAGTCAGTTAAAGAGAGGGGTTGGACGCGTAGTCCCTACCCCTAAGTTCAAGAAGCGGTCAGTTTCAGCGGTTCAGGATTGGCCACCGGGCTGTGGACCAGCGTCTGAAAAGGATAAGTAGATCGCTGTAATCTCTTCAAGTGAGGACGTTAGGGAGATCGATAGTCTGGTTCTTCAGGTTTTCAGGTGTGTAATTACCACACTGTTTCCTTAGTTGTTTTAATTAAATGTATGTTTCATGTGTGGTAGCCGCAATAGTGGCTGTGGTGGTGTTGTTACCCACATTGGGTAATCTGGTAAACCAGGTTAGTATACTACCTACATCAAAGTTGAGGATAAATGGTTGTGGATGCATGTAAGCATGTTATATATATATATCTAGATGTTTTCATATTCTACCATATTGCCATTTACCATATCATGCTGCATGTGCATGGGGTTCAGGATATAATGATTAAAGGGGAAGTGTATATATATGTGGGTGACTCTGTCACGGTTGATGATGACCTCGAGTCTCATTGTGGATATTTGTGATTTAATCATGTGGATCAGTGGCTAGACCACTTATGTGTACTTTGAGCAGTGTGTCTGTCAGCATAGACTGCCAAAGAGGTGTGTAGCGGATGGAGGGTCGATTGTAGAAATCCCCAGGTGTGTATGAGTTTGGATGTACGGGTGGTGTGTAGCGGATGGATATTAGGCTGGGTTGGGTTAACATATTGCATCTTTGTGCGTGGTATATCGATTTGATGTGGATTTAGGGCCAAACCCATTTGTGGATTTGTGTGGACTAATTGCACACTGAGTCTGGTGACTCACCTTGTTTTTCAAAACAATGAAGGTAATTCATGACTCATTGGACTGTCCTGGAGTGGATTCGAGGTGGCCATGCAGAAGCTGTTTTCGTTAACTCTATATTTTAAACTGTTGGTTACTATTTGGGATTTTTTTATTATGTAATAAAGCCACTTTAAATGTTTTGGGATATTATGGTTTTATGTCAGATTTGCTATCAGGTAATTAATTAAAAAGTGATTTTAAAATATTTGCCCCATGAGAATCAAAATGAAGTTTTAAAAATTCGGGTTACTTATAAACAATCGTTTTCTCGAAACTCTAGCACAAATAACGAACCGAACTTTACACAACTTGGAAGTTTTCATTCGTAGGCAAACTACTATTTTTAAACGACAAACCCCTTTAAGCGGAAGATTTATTTTAAAACTTAAAATTTATTCTCACCATCAAAACAGAATTCGTTTTCAACACTTTTCCAGTAACATTCTGGATTCGGCCGTGGTGTTTTGGGCCAGGTTTGGGGTGTTACAATTTGGTATCAGAGCCCAGATTTAAACTCGGCCTTTAGGTTTTGAGGCCCACAACGTTTTTAAATTTTGTATTCAAAATTAGTTAAAAGACATTTTTCATGAAATGAACTTGTGAAGGCATGGCACTCGAATTTCCGGCCCAGGTCTACCAAGTAAATCTTCTGACTATTAAATGAATTGAATGGAGGTGGTTATATAATGCATTGTTATGAATGTTAAAATTTAGGATATTCTCTTTAGAGACCGAAACCTTTAGGGATGTATGCACTTTGCGAAAGAACAACTTGAAATTCTGTGTCATAAAACTACCCCTTTAATCAACAAGTGGAAAGAAAGACTAATGCATAAAATATCTTTAAAACAGATTAAAATGCGATAATAGACATAAGTACTAGGGGACGTGAACGTAATGCGCGTGGGTGTGGTAGAGGCAGGATGACTGTGTCGGAACCAGTTGGGTCTGGTCATGGATCAGGGAACGAAGCGCCGCCGCCGGCTGCGGAAGCAGAGTTTCAAGATCAAACGGGTGGAGACAACGCGGTGTCTCAGGCTATGTTGTGGGTTTCGGAGAGAGTTGTGGGAGCAAATATGGGTATTAGGGCCTGGAAGTTTATGTCTGAGCGACTCTGAGCGAATGAAGCCGAGATATTTAGGGGTGTCTCTGGGGTAGCTCCAAATGTGGCGGAGTATTGGCTAGAGGCGGTCGAGAGGATCATGGATGACTTGGACTGCACAGCTGAAGAGAAGTTGAAGGGCACTGTTTCTCTACTTCGGGATGAGGCCTACCAGTGGTGGCTTACTGTTAGAGAAGGTACTTCAGCAGACTGAGTAGATTGGAGTTTCTTTAAGATGAAGTTTGAGGGGAAGTACGTTGGGGCTAGTTATGTGGATGCGCAGCGGAAGGAATTCCTGAATTTAGTTCAAAGGGGTAAGTCTGTAGCGGAGTATGAGGCAGAATTCTTGCGATTAAGCCGATACGCCCGAGGGATGGTTGCAATCGACTGCGAGCGCTGTGTGAGATTTGAAGATGGGCTACAAGACGAGCTGCGGGTGTTGATAGCTCGTCAACGGGAGAGGGACTTCGCTATTTTGGTGGAAAAAGCTAGGATAGCTGAGGAGGTTAAGCGAACTGAGAGGCAAAATAGGGATAAGGACAGAGGCAGGAATAAGAGGAGTTATAGACTGTCAACATCATCGGGGGGTTTTCAGAAAAAGCCTAGGGTTGAGGGACCTGCTCGCGTTTCTATGCCAGCTGCTGGAAGTCAGTTTCAACAGTGTGCTCAGTATGGGAGGTCTCATGTAGGGGAGTGCTGGGGAAGAAGTAAGGAGTGCTACAGGTGTGGGTCAAAGGACCATTTGATTAAGAACTGTCCTCAAGACATGGCCAGGGCTCGGATGGTAGGTCAGGCGTATGCGCAGCCGGGAAGGGGTGGTCAACAGATGCCAAGAGGTCGTGGTCCAAATCGAGGAAGGAATGGTTCTGGCCGAGGTCGTGGAACACCGGGCAGAGGAACAGGGGGTGTTGAGGCTAGGCAGCCTGGGTTGGTTTATGCGGCCAAACATCGTGAAGAGGGGGATGCACCAGACGTTATAACGGGTACATTTCTCATTTTTGGGTTACCCTTTACTGCTCTAATTGATGTTGGATCGACTCACTCTTATATTGCTAGTACAGTGTCTGGAACCTTGAATGTGAATCCTGAAACTGCCTCTAGGGAGATGACTGTACTTAGTCCTTTAGGACAATCGGTAGTGGTAGATAAACTTTTTAGAGATGTGCCTTTAGAAGTTCAGGGGTCAGTGTTCCCGGCTGACTTGATGGAACTACCGTTTGGAGAATTTGACTTGATCCTAGGCATGGACTGGTTGGTGAGGTATCGTGCGAATTTGGACTGTGCTGCTAAGCGTATGACGTTGAAGACTTCCGGGGACGATGAAGTTTTGGTGATAGGTGAGAGGAGAGACTACTTGTCTAATGTAGTGTCTGCTCTTTAGGCGGAGAGAATGGTGAAGAAGGGGTGCATGGCTTTCTTAATGTTTGTTAGTGCCTTGCATGCAAAGGAAGCAGCTATGGGGGAGGTTAGAACAGTAAAGGAATTTGTAGATGTTTTTTCGGAAGAACTTCCAGGGTTGCCTCCGGATCGTGAGGTGTAGTTTGGAATCGAGCTTCTGCCAGGTACAACGCCGATGTCCATTGCTCCTTACAGGATGGCACCGAAGGAGTTGGTTGAACTTAAAGCCCAAATCTAGGAGTTGCTAGATCGTGGTTTCATTTGACCCAGTGTGTCTCCATGGGGAGCACCTGTGTTATTTGTAAAGAAGAAAGACGGGTCTATGCGTATGTGCATAGAATACCGCCAGTTGAATAAGCTGACAATCAAGAACAAGTACCTGCTACCGAGGATAGATGACTTGTTTGATCAGCTAAAAGGGGCTGCAGTTTTTTCGAAGATAGATTTAGGGTCAGGATATCACCAGTTTAAGGTGAAGGAAGCAGATATTCATAAGACGGCTTTTCGGACTCGTTACGAGCACTATGAATTTTTGGTGATGCCATTTGGGTTGACAAACGCACCAGCTGCGTTCATGGATATGATGAATCGGGTTTTTCAACCCTATTTGGACCAGCTCGTCGTGGTGTTCATAGACGACATTCTAGTATATTCCAAGTCAGAGGAGGAGCATGATGCGCATCTTCGAGTAGTGCTGTAGATTTTAAGGGAGAAGAAATTGTATGCCAAATTTAGTAAGTGCGAATTTTGGTTAAGAGAAGTTACTTTTCTGGGTCATGTAGTATCTGCAGAAGGGATAAGAGTGGATCCTCGGAAGATTGAGGCGGTACTGGATTGGAAACCACCTAAGTTGGTGGCGAAGATTTGGAGTTTCTTGGGGTTAGCGGGTTATTACAGAAGGTTTGTCGAGGGTTTCTCCTCAATAGCGGTTCCCTTGACTAAGTTGTTGAGAAAGGAGGTACCTTTTGTGTGGACGAACAAACAACAGGAGAGTTTCGAGAAGCTAAAAAGGGTTTTGATAGTGGCTCCGATTTTAATTCAGCCTAAAGATTTTGTGGTGTATTGTGATGCTTCTCATACGGGGTTAGGTTGTGTACTGATGCAGGGGGGAAAGGTTGTTGCCTATGCGTCTCGGCAGTTAAGACCGCATGAGATCAACTATCCCACGCATGACCTGGAGTTGGCTGCTGTGGTTTTCTCTTTGAAAGTGTGGAGACATTATTTGTATGGAGAGAAGTCGGTGATCTACACTGACCACAAGAGTTTAAAGTATCTACTGACTCAGAATGAGCTAAACTTGAGACAACGAAGGTGGGTGGAGCTGTTGAAGGATTACGACTGCTCGATTGAATACCATTCGGGTAAGGCGAATGTGGTGGCAGATGCACTAAGCCGGAAGGTTGTATCGGATTTGAGAGCGATGTTCACTCATCTTAGCCTATATGACGACGGGAGTTTATTAGTGGAGCTGCAGGTGAAGCTGACATGGATAAGTCAATTAAAAGAGAAATAGTTGGTGGATGAGGTTCTGAGTGCTCGACTTCTACAAGTACAGGATGGGGGAATAGAGGATTACAGTGTGAACAGCGACGGAGTTTTGTGTTTCCATGGAAGGGTTTGTATGCCAAGGGATGTGGAGTTAAGGCAAATGATTCTTCGGGAATCGCATAGTAGCCCTTACGCTATGCATCCTGGAGGAAGTAAGATGTATCGAGATCTACGGGAACAGTTCTGGTGGCCTAGATTGAAGCAGGAAGTTACAGAATTTGTGGGGAAGTGTTTAACGTGTCAGCAGGTCAAAGCTGAACAACAAGTGCCTTCGGGGTTGCTGCAACCGGTGAAGATTCCAGAATGGAAGTGGGAGAGAATCACGATGGACTTCGTTAGTGGGCTTCCTCTTACGCCTACTAAGAAAGACTCAGTATGGGTGATTGTGGATCGGTTGACAAAATCTGCTCATTTCATACCTGTCCGGGTTGATTATTCTCTTCAAAGGTTAGCTAAGCTGTATGTGGTAGAAATTGTGAGGCTACATGGGGTACTAGTGTCAATCATATTAGATAGGGACCCTAGATTTACGTCGCGGTTTTGGAGGGTGTTACATCAAGCTTTGGGCACTAGGCTGGACTTTAGCACGGTGTTTCATCCGCAGACGGATGGTCAGT
The DNA here is from genome assembly GCA_005393395.2 of Gossypium australe. Classification (NCBI taxonomy): domain Eukaryota; kingdom Viridiplantae; phylum Streptophyta; class Magnoliopsida; order Malvales; family Malvaceae; genus Gossypium; species Gossypium australe. Next base: position 66,612,367 of record CM016623.1, on the reverse strand, counting down.
ATGAGAGGGTAATTCAGGTGTTGGAGGATATGTTGAGGGGATGTGTTATTGACTTCAGAGGTAGTTGGGAAGAATTCTTGCCCTTAGCAGAGTTCGCATACAACAACAGTTATCAAGCTAGTATTCAGATGGCACCGTATGAAGCATTGTGTGGGCGGAAGTGTCGCACCCCTACCTGTTGGACAAAGCTAGGTGAACGTCATGTCTTGGGTCTGGAGATGGCGGTAGAATCAGAGGAGAAGGTTAAGGTAATCCAAACTCAGTTGCAGGAGGCATCGGACAGACAGAAATCTTATGCGGATCTTAAGCGAAGGGAGATAGAATTTGCAGTAGGTGATCGGGTGTTCCTGAAGGTTTCGCCATGGAAGAAGGTGATGAGATTCGGACGTAAGGGTAAACTAAGTACCAGGTTTATAGGGCCTTATCGGGTTTTGAAGCGAGTGGGACCAGTAGCGTACCAGTTGGAGTTGCCTTCAGAGTTGAAGCAGATGCATGATGTGTTCCATATCTCGATGCTAAGACGTTACCAATCGGATCCGTCTCACATGGTGCCAGTAGAGGAAGTTGAGTTAAGGCCTGACTTGTCCAATGAGGAGGAGCCAATTTAGATTTCGGAGCGAGATGTGAAGGTGCTACAGAAGAAATCAGTTCCTCTAGTCAAGGTGTTGTGGCAAAACCATGGCTCAGAGGAAGCTTCGTGGGAGCTGGAGGAGGCAATGCGTCAACATTACCCTCATCTCTTTTGATCAGGTAATTTCGAGGCCGAAATTTCTTTAAGGGGGTAGAACTGTAACATCCGGGATTTAGGGGTCTCGCATTTTATTTTGTATCTATGTGTTAGTATGCTTTGCATGTGTGTTGTGTATGTTTTGGGGCTTCGGGAAACCTTGAGGTTAAGTTTTAGCCTTAGGGAAAATTTTTGGTCTAAGCTGTTAAGGGGAGAGCTAGTGGAGCCAGGCCTTAAGGGATTTAACATGGTGATTATTGACACAACAAGTGAAGTGGTGGAGTGGCAGGGAGACGCCACCTTGTGTGCAGGGAATTGCGTCAGAAGGGAGTTACAATGGGGGAGGAGGTTCGAGCAACGTGGACAGCATTTTGGAGTTTATTTTGCGTCTGGAGGGGTAGGAGATGGATTCGGCAAGGGCACTTGGAAGGAGGAGGGTTGAAAGGGACAAATGTTTTGAATGGATGGTGGAGAGTAAGGCATGAAGTTTGAACCATTCAAACTTGTTTGAATGGGTGAAGGGGAGGAAATTTAGGAGAGAAAGAAAGGATATGGAAAGGAGTGGGGTGTTGGCCGAATATGGGGTTCTAGGAGGTGGAAATTTCGGTCATGTGAGGGGGGTTAGGTGCCGAATTTAGGTGTTCTAGTAGCTTGGGTATTCATCTTTTGCATTTTATCCTCTTTGCCGAAAGGTGCCAAGCAAAACTGTCCATTTCATTATTTTTCTTTCCATATGACCAAAAGCTGATATTGAAGAGACCATAGGTGCATTTGTCGTCCTCTTTTATTTTTCTCTTCTTTGCTATTCACTTCCAAAGGCCGAACCTTCTACCATTCTTTTATCATTTTCTTCTCTTTTCCATCCTTACTTGATTGCTTCACAGACCGAATCTCATTCCTCTCGTCATCTCTTTCTCTTGGTGGCCGAATATACCTCTCATTTCTAAACCATAGCCGAACCTTCTAAATCATCTCCATTTCTTCTTTAGTCGATTATTGCAAGCCCATCCCTTGGCTGAATTCTCCTTATCCTTTTCTTTCGAATCTAATTCCATATCGTTGTTTGGGTGTTCTTTCGATTCTTGCTATCAAAGCCGGATATCTCACTCTGTGGTGGTAAGGGTTCACTTTTTCCTTAATCTATCTAAGTTTTCTCTTTATGTGGGGTTTGATTATCCAAGGTAAGAAGGGTGCACTTTTGTTCGGCCGAAGGCAACCTTGTTTGGACCATAAGTGTTAGGCCGAATCTAACAAGGGTTCATGTAGGGATTTCGACACTCTCTTGGTTCAGTGGAGACTCTCCGGGTTCCGCTAATTTCGATAAGGGGAATTAGATTAAAGTCTTTATTTAGTCCGTTATTATCTGAATCTACATTTTAACCGGGTCTTTTGACCAAGATTTTACTTGATGAAATCGAGTACCAGCCAGTTAAAGAGAGGGGTTGGACGCGTAGTCCCTACCCCTAAGTTCAAGAAGCGGTCAGTTTTAGCGGTTCGGGATTGGCCACCGGGCTGTGGACCAGCGCCTGAAAAGGATAAGCAGATCGCTGTAATCTCTTTGAGTGAGGACGTTAGGGAGATCGATAGTCTGGTTCTTCAGGTTTTCAGGTGTGTAATTACCATACTGTTTCCTTAGTTGTTTTAATTAAATGTATGTATCATGTGTGGTAGCCGCAATAGTGGCTGTGGTGGTGTTGTTACGCACATTGGGTAATTCGGTAAACCAGGTTAGTATACTACCTACATCAAAGTTGAGGATAAATGGTTGTGGATGCATGTAAGCATGTTATATATATATCTGGATGTGTTCATATTCTATCATATTGTCATTTACCATATTATGCTGCATGTGCATGGGGTTCGGGATATAATGATTAAAGGGGAAGTGTATATATATGTGGGTGACTCTGTCACGGTTGATGATGACCTCGAGTCTCATCATGGATATTTGTGATTTAATCACGTGGATCAGTGGCTAGACCACTTATGTGGACTTTGAGCAGTGTGTCTGTCAGCATAGACTGTCAAAGAGGTGTGTAGCGGATGGAGGGTCGATTGTAGAAATCCCCAGGTGTGTATGAGGTTGGATGTACGGGTGGTGTGTAGCGGATGGATATTAGGATGGGTTGGGTTAACATATTGCATCATTGTGCGTGGTATATCGATTTGATGTGGATTTGGGGCCAAGCCCATTTGTGGATTTGTGTGGACTAATTGCACACTGAGTCTGGTGACTCACCTTGTTTTTCAAAACAATGCAGGTAATTCATGACTCATTGGACCGGGCTGGAGTGGATTCGAGGTAGCCGTGCAGAAGCTATTTTTGTTAACTCTACATTTTAAACTGTTGGTTACTATTTGGGATATTTTTATTATATAATAAGGCCACTTTAAATGTTTTGGGATATTATTTTTTTATGTCGGATTTGCTAACAGGTAATTAATTTTAAAAGTGATTTTAAAATATTTACCTCATGAGAATCAAAATGAAGTTATAAAAATTCGGGTTACTTATAAACAATAGTTTCTCAAAACTCCAGCACAAATAATGAACCGAACTTTACACAACTTGGAAGTTTTCATTCGTCAGCAAACTACTATTTTTAAACGACAAACCCCTTTAAGCGGAAGGTTTATTCTAAAACTTAAAATTTATTCTCACCATCAAAACAGAATTCGTTTTCAACACTTTTCCAGTAACATTCCGGATTCGGACGTGGTGTTTTGGGCCGGGTTTGGGGTGTTACAGATATGTTAAAGATTAGTATGTTTTGTATTGGAAATTTTAGTGAATTTGAGTATTTTGGGCTAAATTGAAAAAATGAATTTTTGAGGGGGCTAAAATGCAAAATAAATGGAAGAAATGGACTTGTATAGTCCCTATGAATATTTTGCCCTAAGGTGCTATAGTGAAATTTTGTGTATTTTGTGTTTTGTGCAAATAGGACTAAATTGTAAAAATGTAAAACATTAGGGGTAAAATGGTAATTTTCCCATTTATATGTTTTGGGACTAAATTGAGATGAAATGTGCTTGAATGAGCTAAATTTTAATGTGTTTAGATCAAGAACAAAAAAAAATGGATTTGGATCGGGGAAAGGCGAAGGTTATCGAATAGCCGATCTACGTTGTTCGTCGACAGTCGAGGTAAGTCTTTAAGCAAGTATACGCCAAAGAATTATTTATGAACATAGTATATGATGAAATTTGGAAATTTAAGGTATAAAAATATATTTTGGCCGAATGTGGGGTATGAGTTTGTAGTGAATTTATTTTGTTTAATGTAATGTGAATAAGTATGTTCGGTTTAATAAGTGAAGGTAATATGAAGTATATGAGATGGTTGTGATTTTAGTACTAAGTAAAGTGTGTTGAAATATTGAATGTGTTGATATTTCGGGCTTTGAACCTAGCAGGCCTTGTGCCGGTGATTTACTTCGGGCTTCCAGCCTAGCAGGCCATGTGCCGGTGATGTATTCCAGGCTTAATGCCGAGCAGGCCTCGTGCCAGTGAATATATCGGGCTTAATGCCTAGCAGGCTAAATGCTGGTGTTTTAAATTCTCGGACTTTGAGTCTAGCAGGCCAAGTGCTGGTGTACGCGATACGGATTAATGCATAACTTGTTATACACTGGTGACTTTTCAATTCCCAAACTTTGATTATGAAATAGTAAAGTTATGAAATAAACCAAGAAAGCTTAAGTTTGTGAATGCGAATTTGTGAGTTCGGCTATAAGGTATGTATTAAGCATACTTTAATGTTATGACTATATGCTATGATGCTAAGTAAATGAAAGGGTGAAAGAAAGTGATATATATATATATATGATAGATGGAATGTAATTATAATGTATACTATTAGTGAAATGGTTATAGAAAAGCATGAAAGAAGTAAGTATTTGTACAAGTATAATTATATGCATAAGTGTAAGATTATTTATTCAGTATATAATATACTGTTGTAAAGAAATGAAATTTGATATATGTACAGTGAGAAGGCATATTCGGTTATGGTAAATTAAATATTAAGTTTTGAATGTTTAATGTTAGGAAATGTTTTTATTAAATGCTTGTGTACTTGAATGTCATAATGTGGTTGCTTAAGACTTAATAAGCTAGCAAGCTTACCTTGTGTGCATCCCTTGTTTGTGTTATAGATTTCGTTCAAGCTACGGGCTCAGAGGATCGTCAGAAGAGTCATCCACACTATCAACCCCTTTTTGGTACTTATATATTTGGTTTTTGAATCAAAAAGGCATGTATAGGTTAGACTAAGTTGTTAAATTAATGAACTTTGGTTTTGTTTATAAGCATAACTTAGCCTTGCGAAAAAGGCTTATTCCTTTTGGTTGAAAAAGGCTTATTCCTTTTGGTTGAAAAAGGCTTATTCCTATTGGTTAACTTTAGTTGTTGTGCTCTTTGATATAATGGTTGGTTTTTATAGTCAAGTTGGATATATGTATGAATGGTTGAATGCTTGATGTGTTTGGTGCTTGGCAATTTTATTCTTAGCTTGTTATATGCTAATCTAGGTCGATGTAAGATACATAGAGAGTATGTTTGAGGTTAAAATGATTTCATGTGCTTTAAGTTCAATATGTTTACGAACATGGCTTTTATTTTGTGTTATGATGAGGATATATATGATTTTCTTTTTAATGACTAGATGATGCACATGGTTATGTCATTGTGATGCAAAAGTAGTAAGGATTTGCTTACTTTATATTCGGCCATGGTCTAGGTGTATGTAATAGGTACAATTTGGTCTTGCGAGTAATGACACCGTAGGCTAATATTAATGTCTTATTAATATGAAATTAGTCAGGGGATAGAAGGATGATATGTTTGTTATGTTTATGTTTTGTATTCAAGTATGTTTAATGAGGTTTTAAACTCACTTCGGTAAAAAAATGTGAAATAACACTTGTAATTGGTAAAAAGGGAACATTTGGTTTATATTTATATATAGGAAATTTGGTATGATTAAATTGGGTTTGAAATAATGAATGTAACTGAATAGGTAGTTATTTATTAGTTCAATATACGAATTTGAATATTCTATTTGGTCATTCAAATTATGTGTACTTGTATTTGTTACTTATGTTCAAAATGTTTAAAACGATTATAGACTATATGATAATTTGGTAATGAAATAAAATGGTATATGTATGATGATTTGATTATAAAGCAAACGAATTTAGTATGTTAAAAACTGTTCTTTATGATCATAAATGTAATATATGATCATATAAGTATGCGATGTATGTATCGTATAAACAACTTAGATTCATTTATATGCATGCAAATGAATTCATGTGAACTTTGAGTTGAGTGATTATTTGATTTAATCTAAATTTTGGTATAAATTATTAGTTGGATATTAAGAAGTTAAATATGCGATTTTGGGATTTGATAAATGTATGAATTGCTATAAATGCCTGCGATGTTCTGAGTCTAGTTTGGTAATGCCTCATAACTCTAATCCGGTGACGGATACAGGTTAGGGTGTTACATTTGATTGGTATTAGAGCTTACAGATTAGTCGATTCTAGGACTACCGTAGCATGTGAGAGTCTAGCTATACATGCCTTTTTTGTATATACGATAGTGTGGTGACTTCTAACATTTCAAACTGTGTTTTATATAGTAAATGGATTCTGATCCTGAGCCGTAGCAGATGATGTAGAGAGTGTAGCGCCTGATCGCTCACGCAGGTCAACGCTGGAAGACTCTCGAGCAGTTTCGGGTAGCCATGAGGGGGAGGCTAAACAAGCCTTCTACCAGATGATGAATGAATGGTTTACCCAGTTTGTTCAGAATAACCCGGCTGTACAACAACCTCCACCCCCGAATAATCCAACTTCGGTACCTTCAGCACCTCCGATGATAGATCCGATGAGATCCAGTAGGCCTCCTGTTGATAAAATCAGGAAATATGGGGCCGAAGAATTCAAAGCTAATGATGATGATGATGCGGAGCGAGCTGAGATGTGGCTTGATAACACAGTTCGGGTACTTGATGAGCTATCCTGCACTCCAGATGAATACCTGAAGTGTGCTATATCTCTACTTCGGGACACTGCGTATCACTGGTGGAATACACTGGTATCAGTGGTTCCGAAAGAAAAAGTGACTTCGGATTTCTTCCAGATCGAGTTCCGTAAGAAATATATCAGTCAGAGATTCATTGATCAGAAATGAAAAGTATTTCTGGAACTGAAATAGGGTCGTATGACTGTGACGGAATATGAGCGGAAGTTTGTCAGATTGAGCCGTTATGCCCGAGTGTGTATATCAACTGAAGCCATTATGTGTAAAAGATTTGAAGACGATCTGAATGAAGACATAAAGTTGCTTGTTGGCATTCTTGAAATCAAAGAGTTCGTAGTACTAGTCGAACGAGCTTGCAAAGCTGAAGAGCTTGGGAAGGAGAAAAGAAAGGCTGAAATAGAAGCTAGAGACACTCGTAAAAGATCTTCGAGTAAGACTTTCCATTTAGCACCTAAGAAGTTCAAAGATGATTTTGGCCGACATAAAGCTACTTCAGACCTGTCTAGATGAGATCGACCTCCAGTGAGTTCCCGAGCCACTTCGATGGCTAGTGTTGGTAATGTTCAGCAGAACTGAGCTGAGTGCAATCATTGTGGAAAATGGCATTCTGGGAGTTGTAGATTCCGTGATCGATCCTACTTTAAATGTGGATTGTCAGACCATTTTATTCGAGAGTGTCTGATGCAAGTCGAGCAAAATACGGCCCAGAATATCAGACCGAGTAACGCGCCAGCACGAGGCAGACCACCCAGACATTCGGGAAATGTTAGTGGCAGTCAGAAAGGAACTAAAAACACTTAGATCAGAGGCTCGTGCACCAGCTAGAGCATATACTATTCGTGCCAGAGAGGATGCTTCTTCCCCAGATGTTATCACCGGTACTTTCATTCTTTATGATACTACTGTGATTGCATTGATTGATCCTGGATCAACTCATTCATATGTGTGTGAAACTTTAGTATCCAACAAGACTCTACCTGTTGAGTCTACTGAGTTTGTGATCCGTGTGTCTAACCCCTTGGGTCGATATGTACTTGTGGATAAAGTGTGTAAAGGTTGCCCGTTGATGATTCGAGATTCCTGCTTTCCAGCTGATTTAATGTTGTTGCCTTTTGACGAGTTCGACATAATTTTGGGAATGGACTGGTTAACTTTGCATGATGCTATAGTAAATTGCCAAAGAAAGATTATTGATTTGAGATGTCAGAACGGTGAAATCATACGGGTTGAATCTAATGATCTGAATGGGTTGCCTACAGTAATATCCTCGATGTTAGCCCGAAAGTATGTGAGAAAAGGATGTGAAGCTTACTTGGCTTATGTGTTAGATAATAAAGTGTCCGAAAAGCAGATTGAATCCGTACCAGTTGTGTGTGAATACCCAGATGTGTTTCCTGAAGAATTACCGGGTTCACCGCCAGTACGAGAGATTGAGTTTGGCTTTGAATTAGTACCGGGAAAGGCTCCGATTTCAATAGCTCCGTATCGGATGGCACCTACCGAGTTGAAAGAGTTGAAAGCACAGTTGTAAGAGTTGACAGTAGGGGCTTTGCACGACCGAGCTTCTCTCCTTGGGGTGCACCAGTTCTATTCGTGAAAAAGAAAGATGGGACTATGCGAATGTGTATTGACTATCGGTAGCTGAACAAGGTAACTATAAAGAATAAATACCCATTACCTCGGATTGACGATTTGTTTGACCAGTTAAAAGGGGCTTCAGTGTTTTCAAAGATAGATTTGAGATTGGGCTATTATCAGTTGCGAGTCAGAGATTTCGACGTGTCAAAGACTGCATTCCAAACGAGGTACGGGCATTTTGAGTTTCTGGTTATACCTTTTGGACTTACTAATGCACCTGCTATTTTTATGGACTTGATGAATCGGGTTTTCAGACAATATTTGGATCGATTTGTGGTAGTGTTTATAGATGATATCCTAATCTACTCTAGGAACGAAACCGAACATGCCGAGCATTTGAGATTGGTGCTACAAACTTTGTGAGATCAACAGTTGTATGCAAAGTTTAGTAAGTGTGAATTCTGGATGAAGGAAGTCAGCTTTTTGGGTTATGTCGTTTCAGCATCAGGTATTCGGGTTGATTCGAACAAAATATCGGCTATACTTGATTGGAAACCACTAAAGAATGTTTCCAAAATTCGAAGCTTTCTGGGACTTGCGGGATACTACAGACGATTCGTCAAAGGTTTTTCCATGATAGCCACACCTTTGACAAAGCTACTACAGAAAGATGTCAAGTTCGAGTGGTCGGAAAAGTGTCAGAAAAGTATCGATCAGTTGAAAGCCCTTTTGACCGAAGCTCCAATGTTAGCTCAGCCTGAATCGGGTAAAGAATTTATTGTTTATAGTGATGCTTCTTAGAATGGTTTGGGTTGCGTTTTGATGCAGGAAGGCAAAGTCATAGCCTACGCTTCGAGACAATTGAAGCCTCACGAAAGAAATTATCGGACTCACGATCTAGAATTAGTAGCCATCGTTTTCGCGTTGAAAATTTGGCGTCATTATTTATTCGGTGAGAAATGTCATGTTTATTCGGATCACAAAAGTCTGAAGTATTTGATGACTCAGAAAGATTTGAACTTGAGACAACGCAGATGGTTAGAGCTGTTGAAAGACTATGAATTAGTGATTGACTACCATCCGGGAAAAGCTAACGTCGTTGCAGATGCCTTAAGTCGAAAATCTTTGTTTGCTCTTCGTGCGTTGAACGCACACATGGTTATGGCTAGTGATGGTTCGATTATAACCGAGTTGAAATCAAGACCGATGTTTATTCAACAAATTTGTGATGCACAGAAAATTGACAAAGATATGATTGCTAGACGGGTTTAGTGTGAAAATGATGTAGGGCCAGAGTTTCGAATTGACGCAAATGATTGTTTGAACTTCAAAGACCGAATATGTGATCCGAGGAATGTGGATTTCATTCAGATGATTTTGAATGAGGCTCATAATAGTCGACTATCGGTACATCCGGGTAGCACGAAAATGTATAATGATTTGAAACAGTTCTATTGGTGGCCTGGCATGAAACGAGATATATCAGAATTTGTTTCAAAGTGTTTAATTTGTCAGCAAGTAAAAGTCGAGCATCAAGTGCCTTCTAGGTTTCTTCAGCCGATCATGATACCTGAAGGGAAATAGGATAGAATCACTATGGATTTTGTATCCAGTTTACCTACGACACCGAGCAAGAAAGATGCAGTCTGGGTTATAGTGGATAGACTGACCAAATCAGCTCACTTTGTACCGGTTCGTACAGACTATTTGCTCGATAAACTTGCTGAGTTGTATGTATCTCAAATTGTGAGATTACATGGTGTGCTGAGTTCCATTGTTTCAGAAAGAGACCCGAGATTCACATCACGGTTTTGGAAGAAGTTACATGATGCTTTGGGTACTAAACTCCACTTTAGTACAGCCTTTCATCCGCAGACAGACAGTCAGTCTGAACGAACCATTCAGATACTTGAGGCCATGTTGAGATGTTGCGTCCTTGAGTTTGAAGGTACGTGGGAAAGATACTTACCTTTGATTGAATTCGCTTATAATAACAGTTTTCAATCTAGTATCAAAATGGCACCTTACAAAGCTCTATATGGCCGTAAGTGTCGTACACCGTTGTATTGGACCGGGCTCAGTGAAAATAAGATACACGGGGTTGGTTTGATTAAAGAGATGGAACAGAAAGTGGTAATAATTAGAGATAGGTTGAAAGCTGCCTTGGATCGTCAAAGATCCAATGCTGATTTGAAACGTAAAAACATTGAGTTTCAGGTCAGAGACCGGCTTTCCTTGAAAGTTTCTCCATGGAAGAAAGTACTCCGATTTGGTCGGAAAGGCAAACTAAGTCCGAGATTCACCGGACTGTACGAGATCATCGAACGTATTGGGCCTGTTGCTTACAGATTGAAATTGCCCTCCGAATTAGAAAAGATACACAATGTATTTCACGTTTTGATGCTTCATAGATATAGATCAGATCCGTCACATGTGGTCGCTCCGTCTGAGATTGAAATCCGATCCGATATGACGTATGAGGAAGAACCGATCCGTATTTTAGATCAGGAAATGAAAGAGTTGAGAAACAAGAAAATTCCGTTAGTAAAAGTACTATGGAATCGACACGGAGTTGAAGAGGCTACATGGGAGCCTGAGGATTCAATGAGGCAACAATATCCGAATTTGTTTAACGGTAAGATTTTCGGGACGAAAATCCCTAAGAAGGGAGAGTTGTAACAGACCGAATTTGACCCTAATCGGAATGGTGGTTTCGGGGCCACGAATTCAAGTCCGAGAAATATTTAAATATTATATTTCGTGCTTATTATATGTGAATTAATGTATGTAAAAGTTTCGTAGAAAAATTTAATCGTTTGTGTGTTTATTTTAGAAAAAAGACTTAATCGCGTAAAATGTAAAAGTTGCAAACTATAGTGCAAAGTGTTAGAATGATGATGGCTTTTTAATATGAGGCATTAAAAGGGAAAATAGCCCATTTTTAAGTTAGTGGGTGGTATATGACAAGATTAACCTTAAGTTATATTTTGTTTTTATTATTAATTAAAGGTTAAAATGGTAAATCATTAAAATGTTAATATATGTTAAATGAAATAAAAAAAAGAAGCCACAGTTCATCTTTTGGCCGAAACTTAGCAAGGGAGAAGGAAGAAAAGCCCTTAGGGACATTCGGCATTGTTCAAGCTCAATTAGGTATGAATTTTAGTTCGGTTTTCGTTAATTTCTACCTTTTTGAGATCGTTGCATCGAACATTAGCTGACCCATGTTAGAATTTTTAAATTTAAGCATGCTTGATGTTCGGCCATTGACATGTTCTTGTGGTTTTTTATGGTTGATGATTTTAAATTAAAGATATGTTAAAGATTAGTATGTTTTGTATTGGAAATTTTAGTGAATTTGAGTATTTTGGGCTAAATTGTAAAAATGAATTTTTGAGGGGGCTAAAATGCAAAATAAATGGAAGAAATGGACTTGTATAGTCCCTATGAATATTCGGCCCTAAGGTGCTATAGTGAAATTTTGTGTATTTTGTGTTTTGTGCAAATAGGACTAAATTGTAAAAATGTAAAACATTAGGGGTAAAATGGTAATTTGCCCATTTATATGTTTTGGGACTAAATTGAGATGAAATGTGCCTGAATGAGCTAAATTTTAATGTGTTTAGATCAAGAACAAAGAAAAATGGATTTGGATCGGGGAAAGGCGAAGGTTATCGAATAGTCGGTCTACGTTGTCCGTCGACAGTCGAGGTAAGTCCTTAAGCAAGTATATGCCAAAGAATTATTTATGAACATAGTATATGATGAAATTTGGAAATTTAAGGTATAAAAATATATTTTGGCCGAATGTGGGATATAAGTTTGTAGTGAATTTATTTTGTTTAATGTAATGTGAATAAGTATGTTCGGTTTAATATGTGAAAGTAATATGAAGTATATGGTTGTGATTTTAGTACTGAGTAAAGTGTGTTGAAATGTTGAATGTGTTGATATTTCGGGCTTCGAGCCTAGCAGGCCTTGTGCTGGTGATTTACTTCGGGCTTCGAGCCTAGCAGGCCTTGTGCCGGTGATGTATTTCAGGCTTAATGCCTAGCATGCCTCGTGCTGGTGAATATATCGGGCTTAATGCCTAGCAGGCTAAATGCTGGTGTTTTAAATTCTCGGACTTCGAGTCTAGCAGGCCAAGTGCCGGTGTACACGGTACGGATTAATGCATCACTTGTTATACACTGGTGAGTTTTCAATTCTCGAACTTTGATTATGAAATAGTAAAGTTATGAAATAAACCAAGAAAGCTTAAGTTTGTGAATGCGAATTTGTGAGTTTGGCTATAAGGCACGTATTAAGCATGCTTTAATGTTATGACTATATGCTATGATGCTAAGTAAATGAAAGGGTGAAAGAAAGTGATATATATATATATATGATAGATGGAATGTAATTATAATGTATACTATTAGTGAAATGGTTATAGAAAAGCATGAAAGAAGTAAGTATTTGTACAAGTATAATTATATGCATAAGTGTGTGATTATTTATTCAGTATATAATATACTGTTGTAAAGAAATGAAAGTTGATATATTTACAGTGAGAAGGGATATTCGGTTATGGTAAATTAAATATTAAGTTTTGAATGTTTAATGTTAGGAAATGTTTTTATTAAATGCTTGTGTACTTGAATGTTATAATGTGGTTGCTTAAGACTTACTAAGCTAGCAAGCTTACCTTGTGTGTATCCCTTGTTTGTGTTATAGATTTCGTTCAAGCTACGGGCTCAGAGGATCGTCAGAAGAATCATCCACACTATCAACCCCTTTTTGGTACTTATATATTTGGTTTTTGAATCAAAAAGGCATGTATAGGTTAGACTAAGTTGTTAAATTAATGAACTTTTGTTTTGTTTATAAGCATAACTTAGCCTTGTGAAAAAGGCTTATTCCTTTTGGTTAACTTTAGTTGTTGTGCTCTTTGGTATAATGGTTGGTTTTTATAGTCAAGTTGGATATATGTATGAATAGTTGAATGCTTGATGTGTTCGGTGCTTGGCGAATTTATTCTTAGCTTGTTATATGCTAATCTAGGTCGATGTACAATACATAGAGAGTATGTTTGCGGTTAAAATGATTTCACGTGCTTTAAGTTCAATATGTTTACAAATGGATATTAAGTTTGGTCATAGGTATTATAGTCATACGAACATGGCTTTTATTTTGTGTTATGATGAGGATATATATGATTTTCTTTTTAATGACTAGATGATGCATATGGTTATGTCATTGTGATGCAAAAGTAGTAAGGATTTGCTTACTTTATATTCGGCCATGGTCTAGGTGTATGTAATAGGTACAATTTGGTCTTGCGAATAATGACACCATAGGCTAATATTAATGTCTTATTAATATGAAATTAGTCTGGGGATATAAGGATGATATGTTTGTTATGTTTATGTTTTGTATTCAAGTATGTTTAATGAGGTTTTAAACTCACTTTAGTAAAAAAATGTGAAATAACACTTGTAATTGGTAAATAGGGAACATTTGGTTTATATTTATATATAGGAAATTTGGTATGATTAAATTGGGTTTGAAATAATGAATGTAACCGAATAGGTAGTTATTTATTAGTTCAATATACAAATTTGACTATTCTATTTGGTCATTCGAATTATGTGTACTTGTATTTGTTACTTATGTTCAAAATGTTTAAAACGATTATAAACTATATGATAATTTGGTAATGAAATAAAATGGTATATGTATGAGGATTTGATTATAAAGCAAACGAATTTAGTATGTTAAAAACTGTTCTTTATGATCATAAATGTAATATATGATCATATAAGTATGCGATGTATGTACCGTATAAACAACTTAGATTCATTTATATGCATGCAAATGAATTCATGTGAACTTTGAGTTGAGTGATTATTTGATTTAATCTAAATTTTGGTATGAATTATTAGTTGGATATTGAGAAGTTAAATATGCGATTTTGGGATTTGATAAATGTATGAATTGCTATAAATGCCTGCGATGTTCTGAGTCTAGTTCGATTATGCCTCATAACTCTAATCTGGCGACGGATACGGGTTAGGTGTGTTATAAGCATAATCCAAATTTGCATGGTGTTTCACTAGCCAATCCATGCCCAAAATAAGATCGAATTCGACAAACGGCAGTTCCATCAAATCCGCCGAAAACACAACCCCTTGGACCTATAGGGGCACATCTCTAAATAGCTTATTTACTCTAATCGACTGTCCCAATGGCCTTATCACTATCATTTTAATATCAGTAATTTCAAACTGAAAACGCAATGTCCCAGGCACAGTACATGCAACAAACGAGTGTGTAGACTCAATATCAATTAAAGTGGTATATGGTACATTATAAATGAGGAACGTACCAGTTATGACGTCAGGAGCGTCGCCACCTTGTAGACGCCGAGCAGCATAGACCAAAGCTGGCTGCCTCGCCTCACTTTTACCAGCACCTCTACCTAGTGCTCCACGACCTCTACCCAAACCATTTCCCCTTCTGGCCTGACCACGGCCTCTCGGTGGCTGCTGACCACCTCTCCCTGGCTGAACATAGCCTTGACCTACAACTTGCATCTGAATCAGCCTCTGTTTATAGTTCTTAACCTGATGATCCATGGACCCACATTTGAAGCACGCCCCAGTTCTTTTCCAACACTCACCCTGGTGAGATCTCCCACAATCAGTGTAAGGCTGCGGTCTAACAACAACAGGAACCCCAGCTCGAACTGGCCCATCAAATCTAGGCTTCTTCTTAGGCCCATTAAAATAACTTGAGGGCCCAAAATCCCTTTTACTTCTGCCCCTATCTTTCTCATGGTTCTGTCGCTCTGAGCGTTTCATGTCCTTGAAAATTTTTGCCTTTTCAACAAGGGAAGCAAAGTCTCTTACCCTCTATAGAGCTATCAGCAGCCACAACTCATCTCGGAGGCCATCCTCGAATCGCACACAGCGTTCATACTCAGTCGCGACTATGCCCCGAGCATACCAGTTCAACCGCAGGAACTCTGCCTCATACTCAGCTACAGACCTATTCCCTGGGACCAGACTCAGAAATTCCTTCCTCTGGGCATCAACGTAGCTCGCCTCAACATATTTTCCTTGAAAGGCTGTATTAAAGAAGTCCCACGTCAGACAGTCGACCTATGTACCCTATCTTATAGTGAGCCACCACTGATATGCCTCGTCTCGCAGTAAAGACATTGCTTCTTTTAGTTTCTGCTCCATAGTACAGTCAAGATCGTCCATTATTCGTTCGGTAGCCTCTAACCAATATTCCGCCTCATTCGGGGCTACTCCGGAAATACCTCTAAAAATTTCCGCTCCATTAGACCGGAGTTGCTCAAAAATTGGCCCTCGGCCCACTGACCCAGTACAAGCTCCAACAACCCTTTCAAGAACCCATAACATTGCTTGGGATATAGCATCATCCCCAACCACTCGGTCATAAGACCCTGTCTCAGTTAATGGTGAGGCTGGTGCCTCCCTAGCAGGCATGTGACCAGATACTGAAGACCCAGCCCTAGCACTTCGGACTCTACCGCGGCCACGTGTATCCCGTCCGCGACCTCTTGTGCTCATGTCGATGTAGCGTATTATCTGATTTAAAAGTATTATGAATCAGTTCATAATTCCAGTAATTAATAACAAATATTTTATGATAAACAGTAATTAGAGTTGTTTTCACAGATCGAAACCTCAGTACAGTTTTCAGTCTCTTACAGTCTTAGTTTACTGTAGCTAAAGAGTTTCAGCGCACTACAACTATCCATAATAGTTTCTCAGTATAATCATTTTAGCATATAAAAGAAAGCAGTGTCAAAGAACTTACAGATTTGGCGCGGGAGACTCAGTGTGCCACACTTTTAGTAACAACATTTCTTTCCAAACCAAAATTTAGACAATTTTAGAAAAATTTTCAAAAACCCTTTCCACAACCGAGTTTTGCAACTTGACTCTGATACCACTAAATGTAACACCCGAAACCCGGCCTAGATGTTACGATCGGATTTGATGTGTCACATCGATATGTTGTTTGAAAACTAAGTTTGTCGATAAAAGTTTGTTACTAAATTTAAAATCCCATTTAACAATTGTTTACTAAAATGTTAGTGTTTGTAAAACCTTGTTGCCTAATTATAGGTCGTATCAATTGTTATATGCTTATCCATCTGAAATAAAACCACGAAAGCCTTTTCTAGTTGTAAACTTTAAGATTTGAAAATGTTATTTCAAAAACAGTTATTGTTTCAAAAACTTGTGTTTCCTAGACTAGCATGCTGAAATAAAGAGAATGCCGAATAAAAGTTAAAACCCCAAATGGCCTTATTACATAATTAATAACCCAATATAATGAAAATAAAATAACTAGGTCTAAGATTAAATCATATCGATTGTGTGGCCACCTCCGAGTCCCTCGCAGCTCCAAATTATCTAAGGTTGGGGATTACCTGCACAGTTAAAGAAAAGGGTGAGTTACGAGAACTCAGTGTGTAATCCCTAATCATGCAATAATAGTCTGGGCATGAGCCCTATCCAGTATCAGTTCAGTCTGGGCTTTAGCCCTATACAGTAGCAGTGTGGACCTAAGCCGAAATGATCACAGAATAGAATAGTAATACAACCAAACCCAATCTAGCCAGCACACCACCCGTACCAGCCAACACACCATGTGGGGACCAAGTCGATCCACCTAGCCTGCACACCAGTATCGCAGCATAGCTGCTAGTAGTAATGCAGCAAAACTGCTAATGACAATGAACATGGGCCAAGCCACTAAAATCAGAATACGTGGCGAAGCCACTAAATCAGTAAAACGTGGTAGAGCCACTAGTACAGTACTTCCTTCAAATACAAATCCCAACCCCGATGCAGAATGTTGTGTCATAAATAATTCGTGAATGCAACATGTCACAATCATAATCACTAATATAATATCACACACATCACTTAAACTACCATTAGAGTTATAACGGTCATTTCACCCCTCAGGGGTATTTCTATAATTCTACCCTACAGAGGTATTTCGATAATTTTTCCCATCGAAAGTATTTCGGTAATTTCACCCATCAAGGGTATTTTAGTAATTTTACCTATCGAGGGTATTTCGGTAATTTTATCCATCGAGGGTATTTCGGTAATTTTACCCATCGAGGGTATTTCGATAATTTTACCCATCGAGGGTATTTCGATAATTTTATCCATCAAGGATATTTTGGTAATTTCACCCATCAAGGGTATTTCGGTAATTTTATCCATCGAGGGTGTTTTGCTAATTTTACGCATCAAAGGTATTTCGATAATTTTACCAATCGAGGGTATTTCCGTAATTTTCCTATAACGGCCTTTCCGAAGGCCTACAGTCGCCTCGAGCGACGCATATACCCTTTTTGGTCGAAACAGTGTAATTGGGCCCAAAGCCCAATTTTTGGCCCAAGTGGGCCCACACGCCCGTGTGGCCTATTCAGGCCCAATTTCGGTCGCGGCTATACGAACTTCGCAGCCCAATCCATTATATGCCACTATCGTAAATTTTACCCATGTGGGGCCCATGGGCCCAATGGCCCATCTCGGCCCAACGAGACCCATTACGACCTAAGCCTACGAGACTGTTCCTGGCAGCCTCAACAGTCTATCGCCAATGATTGTGGCTCGGTTTATCTCTACGAGCGCTCGCACGCTCGTGAGCCCTCGGATGCCGAAGTTTCGGCTTATCAGTTTTTCGGCTTTAGCCGCTTCACAATTCATCCGGGGTGTGAATATACACCTTCAGTCGTCATATTGACAGAACCAAGATTGGGTGTACGATTACACACTTGATTGCAACTGCGAAGACTGCAAATAATCCAGAGCACACAACCTATAACCAACACAACACACAGTTAAGGCATATTCTTAAACTATCACCTTTAATCATTTAAACCACAACCACTCACCCTGCTTGAACTAACAGATACCAGCGCCTCCCTGCTAACCTAGGCGATTTCCCCCTCCTACATGATTTGGCATCACAAGAGTTGTTAGAAAACAACCAGCATTAAGCCTTCAAGAGAAAAACAAGAAAAGAAAGCCGAAGCTTGCTAACAGAGACAGAGGAGATCTTACTAATAATGAAATAATTGAGTGGTTGCAGTATCCTCTTACCAATATCGGTAGCCAAATGTATTTCGGCAATAGTTAGCTAAGAAGATTAAATCTTAACCACAAAGAACAAAGAGGTTGCGAGGAAGAGGGTATGAGTATTCGGCCCAACAAAGATGGGGAAAATGAAATACTGGAAAAAAAAAGAAAAAAAAGTAAAAGAGGAGAGGCTTACAAATTCGGCAAAATAGCAAATTTTGATGAAGAAAGAAGGAAGACGAGAAACAACAGAATGAAAGGAAGGGAGAGGAAATGAAGTCGGCAGAGGTGAACTGAAAAGAAAAAGACCTAAAATGGCAAAAATGTGCCAAAATGGAAAACAACGATTGAAAAATGCTAGAGATATTTCAGCACCCTAACAATCCCACAAAGCCGAAAATGCACAATTGAAAACCCTTTAGCCGAAATTCCCCTTCCTACTCAAGCTCTCCCAATTCGGCCAAACACCCTTCACATTCAAACTCCACAAACTCTCCACCAAATCCTCCTTGAATTGCTTACAGCATCCCATTCGAATTTGTTGACCAAGTCTTCAACCTCCTCTACAGAGTTTGATCCAAACTCTAGCTCTTACATCACCAACTCATAAAATAAAAGCCCCCATTTGCATGTCATGGGATTCGAACCCCACTTCCCTTCCCATCTTAGTGACGCCACAACCATCAAGCCACAGGCTCTTTTTGTGACACATAAACACACATATCTATACATAAGTCGTACTACTAACAGCCCATTCCTCTAAAGAGTAAAAACTAAAAATTTTCCAAGGCCCAAACTCGAACCCCGGCTTCCTAAAAACCCCCAAATATACTCAAATACCAAGCCGTTCAAGCACATCTTGGAATTTAAGCAAATTAAGCAAAATTACAAACCCCACATTTTTGAGGCGTTACAAATCTACCCCCTTAAAGAAATTTCGACCCCGGAATTTACCTGGTCAGAAGAGGTGAGGGTATTGTTGTTGCATCGCCTCCTCAGGCTCTCACATGGCTTCCTCTGAACCGTGATTACGCCAAATCACCTTGACTAACGGAACAAATTTCCTCCTTAGTACTTTAACGTCACGATCCAGTATCTACACCGGTTCTTCCTCAAAAGTCAGATCAGGTCTAGCCTCGATCTCCTCCACTGACACAATATGTGAGGGATCAAAGCCGTATCACCTCAGCATAGAGACATGGAACACATCATGTATCCGGTTCAATTCAGGAGGCAGGTCAAGCTGATAGGCGACCGTTCCCGCACGCTTTAATATCCGGTAAGGTCCGATGAATCTAGGGCTCAGTTTTCTTTTCCGTCCAAATCTCTGAATCTTTTTCCATGGTGAGACCTTTAAGAAGACATAATCCCCCACAGTGTACTCTATCTCTTTACGCTTTAAATCAGCATACGACTTTTGCCTATCAGATGCTTCCTTTAGTCGATCTCGAGTCAACTTTACTTTCTCTTCGATTTCAGCAACCAACTCTGGCCCCAAAACTCGCCGCTCACCAAGTTCTGTCCAACAAGTAGGGGTACGACACCTACGACCATATACTGCCTCGTACGGTGCCATCTGTATACTGGATTGGTAGCTATTATTATATGCAAACTTTTCCAGTGATAAATAGTCCTCCCAACTACCTCAGAAATCGATTACACAACTTCTTAACATGTCTTCTAGTATCTGAATCACTCTCTCTGACTGACCATCTGTCTGAGGGTGAAACGCAGTACTGGAATCCAATCTTGTACCCAATGCCTCTTGTAACACTTTCCAAAATTGTGATGTGAATCTAGGGTCTCTGTCTGAAATGATAGACACTGGTACCACATGCAGTCTTACAATCTCAACCACGATAACTTAGCCAACTTTTGCAGCTAATAGTCATTGCGGATCTGTATGAAGTGGGCAGATTTAGCCAGTCGGTCAATAATAACCCATACTGAATCCTTCTTAGTAGGCGTCAAGGGTAGCCCACTAACAAAGTCCATGGTTACCCTCTCCCACTTCCAAAGTGGAAACTTAACGGGTTGCAGTAATCCAGAAGGTAGATAATGCTTAGCCTTAACTTGCTGGCATGTTAGACACTTACTCACGAAATCTGTAACCTCGAGCTTGAGCCCTGGCCACCAGTACAGTTCACGCAGATCTCGGTATAACTTATTTCCGCCAGGATGCATAGCTTGTGGACTACTATGCGCCTCTCACGGTATAGACTGCCTTAACTCAAAATCCCTCAGTACACAGACTCTCCCACGAAAGCGTAGCATTCCCTCACTATTTAGCCCAAAATCCACAATCTCCCCCTTCTCAACTAGTCGAAAATGAGGGACCAACAATTCATCCAGCAACTGCTTCTCCTTAATTTGAGCAATCCAGGTCGGTCTCACTTGGAGTTCAGCCAACAGACTACCATCCTCAAACAGGCTGAGACGAGCAAACATTGCTCTCAGATAAGATACAGCCTTACAGCTCAGTGCATCTGCTACTACGTTAGCTTTGCCCGGATGGTACTTAATCGAGCAATCATAATCCTTAAGCAACTCTATCCATCTTTGTTGCTTAAGATTCAACTCCTTCTGAGTAAGGAGGTACTTGAGGCTTTTATGGTCGGTGTAAATGATAAACTTCTCACCGTATAAATAATGTCTCCAAATCCTCAATGCAAATACCAGCCGAGCTAACTCCAAGTCGTGAGTGGGGCAACTCGCCTCGTGAGGCTTAAGCTGGCGAGACACGTAAGCAACCACCTTACCCTCTTGCATCAACACACATCCCAATCCAGTGTGCGACGCATCACAGTAAACAATATATTTCTTCCCAGACTCTGGCTGTATCAACACTGGGGCTTTAGTCAGAACCTTCTTCAGTTTCTCAAAACGCTCCTATTGCTTATCAGTCCAGTTGAAAGGTAACCCCTATCGCAGTAACTTCGTCAGAGGTGCAGCAATCAGTGAGAGCCCCTCCACAAAACGTCTGTAATACCCAGCATGACCCAAAAAACTTCGAATCTCAAATACAGTCTTCGATGGTTTCCAATCCAATACAACTTTAATTTTCTGAGGATCAATCCAAATCCCCTTGGCAGACACAATGTAACCCAGAAATGTCACTTCCGGCAACCAGAACTCACACTTGCTGAACTTTGCATAAAGCTACTTTTCCCTCAGTATGTACAATACAATCCAAAGATGTAAATCGTGATCCTCATCGGTTCTTGAATGCACCAGGATGTCATCTATAAACACCACCACGAACCGGTCCAAATAAGGTTGGAATACTCGGTTCATCATATCCATGAAAGCAGCTGGTACATTCGACAACCCAAACAGCATGGCCATAAACTCGTAATGCCCATAACGAGTCCTGAACGCAGTCTTATACACATCCGCCTCCTTAACACTTAGTTGATGGTACCCAGATCGAAGATCTATCTTGGAGAAAACTAAAGCTCCTCACAGCTGGTCGAACAGATCGTCTATCCTTGGTAAAGGGTATTTGTTCTTAATCGTCAGTTTGTTTAGTTGACGATAATCGATGCACATGCGCATGGACCCATCCTTCTTCTTCACGAATAACACTAGTGCTCCCCATGGAGACACACTCGACCGAATGAATCCTCGGTCCAGTAGCTCTTGAATTTGATCTGTTAACTCTACCAGCTCTTTCGGCACCATCCTATAAGGGGCAATGGACACCGGAGCTATTCTAGATAAGAGCTCAATGCCAAATTTGACCTCACAGTTTGGAGGCAACCCAGGAAGCTCTTCGAGAAATACATCCGAAAACTTCTTCACAGTTCTGACATCCCCAACAGAAGGACCTTTAGAATCAGACATGCTGACATAAGCTAAGAACGTCTCACAACCCTTGCGAACTAGCTTCTCAACCCTCAATGCTGAGATTACATTAGACAGATAATCCCTTCGCTCCCCTATCACAACCACCTCTTCATCCTTAGAAGACTTCAATACCACACGCTTAGCAGCGCAATCCAAATTCACACGGTGTTTCACTAGCCAATCCATGCCCAAAATAAGATCGAATTAGCTAAACAGCAGTTCCATCAAATCCGCCGGAAAGACAACCCTTTGGGCCTCTAGGGGTACGTCTCTAAATAGCTTATTTACTTTAATCGATTGTCCCAGTGGACTTATCACCATCATTTCACTATCAGTAATTTAAAATTGAAAACCCAACATCCCAGACACAGTACATGCAACATACGAGTGTGTAGACCCAATATCAATTAAAGCGGTATATGGTACATTATAAATGAGGAACGTACCAGTTTTGACGTCAGGAGCGTCGCCATCCTCTTGACTGACCCCGAGCAGCATAGACTAAAGCTGGCTGCCTTGCCTCAGTGTAACCAGCACCTCTACCCATTGCTCCACAACCTTTACCCAAACCATTTCCCCCTTTGGCCTGACCACGGCCTCTCGGTGGCTGCTGACCACCTCTCCCTGGCTGAACATAGCCTTGACCCGCGACTTGCATCTGAACCGGCCTCTGTGTACAGTTCTTAACCTGATGATCCATGGACCCACATCTGAAGCACGCCCCAGCTCTTTTCCAGCACTCACCCTGGTGAGATCTCCCACAATCAGTGTAAGGCTGCAGTCTAACAGCAACAACAGAAACCCCAGCTCGAACTGGCCCATCAAATCTAGGCTTCTTCTTAGGTGCATTAAAAGAACTTGAGGGCCCAAAATTCCTCTTACTTCTTCCCCTATCTAAGCGTTTCACGTCCTCGACAATTTTTGCCTTCTCAATAAGGGCAGCAAAGTCTCTTTCCCTCTACAGAGCTATCAACACCC
This sequence comes from Gossypium australe, assembly GCA_005393395.2. Lineage (NCBI taxonomy): Eukaryota > Viridiplantae > Streptophyta > Magnoliopsida > Malvales > Malvaceae > Gossypium > Gossypium australe. Next base: position 66,589,069 of record CM016623.1, on the reverse strand, counting down.
GCAACTCATCTCGGTGGCCATCCTCAAATTGCACACAGCGTTCATACTCAGTCATGACTATGCCACGAGCATACCGGCTCAACCGCAGGAACTCTGCCTCATACTCTGCTACAGACCTATTCCCCTGCCCCAGACTCAGAAATTCCTTCCTCCGAGCATCCACGTAGCTCTCCCCAACATATTTTCCTTGAAACGCCGCCTTAAAAAAGTCCCCGCCTTGAAACTGCTCCTTTTAGTTTTTGTTCCACAATATAGTCAAGATCGTCTATTATTCGTTCGGTAGCCTCTAACCAATATTCCACCACATTCGGGGCTACTCCCGAAATACCTTTGAAAATTTCCACTCCATTAGACTGGAGTCGCTCAGAAATTGACCCTCGACCCACTGACCCAGTACAAGCTCCAGCAACCCTTTCAAGAACTAGTAACATTGCTTGGGATAGAGCATCATCCCCAACCGCTCGGTCATCAGACCCTGTCTCAGTTACTGGTGAGGCTGGTGCCTCCCTAGCAGGCATGTGACCCGATGCTGAAGACCCAGCCCTAGCACCTCGGCCTCTACTGCAGCCACGTGTATCCCTTCCGCGAACTCTTGTGCTCATATCGATTGTGCGTATTATCTGATTTAAAAGTCTTATGAATCAGTTCATAATTCCAGTAATTAATAACAAATATTTTATGATAAACAGTATTTAGAGTTGTTTTCGCAAATCGAAACCTCACTAAAGCTTTCAGACTCTTACAGTCTCAGTTTACTCTAGCTAAGGAGTTTCAGTGCACTACTACTATCCATAATAGTTTCTCAGTATAATCATTTTAGCATGTAACAAAAAGCTGTGTCAGAGAATTTACAAATCTGGCGCCAGAGACTCGGTGTGCCACACTTTCAGTAACAACCTTTCTTTCCAAACCAAAATTTAGACAATTTTAGAAAAATTTTCAAAAACCCATTCCATAGCTGAGCTTTGCAACTTGGCTCTGATACCACTAAATGTAACTCCCAAACTTGGCCTAGACGTTACAACCGGATTTGACGTGTCACTCGAAGTGTTGTTTGAAAATCGAGTTTGTCGATAAAAGTTTGTTACTAAATTTAAAATCCCATTTAACAATTGTTTACTAAAATGTTAGTGTTTGTAAAACCTTGTTGCCTAATTATAGGTCGTATCAATTGCTATATGCATATCCATCTGAAATAAAACTACGAAAGCCTTTTCTAGTTGTACACTTTAAGATTTGAAAACGTGATTTCAAAAACGGTTATTGTTTCAAAAACTTGTGTTTCCTAGACTAGCAAGTTGAAATAAAGAGAACGCCAAATAAAATTTAAAACCCCAAATGGCCTTATTACATAATTAGTAACCCAATATAATAAAAATAAAATAACTAGGTCTAAGATTAAATCATATCGAGCATGTGGCCACCTCCGAGTCCCTCGCAGCTCCAAATCATTTAAGGCCTGGGATTACCTGCACAGTTAAAGAAAAGGGTGAGTTACGAGAACTCAGTGTGTAATCCCCAATCATGCAATAATAGTTTGGGCCTGAGCCCTATCCAGTATCAGTTCAGTTTGGGCTTTAGCCCTATACAGTAGCAGTGTGGACTTAAGCCCAAATGATCACAGAATAGAATAGTAATACAACCCAACCCAATCCAGCCAGCACACCACCCGTACCAATCAACACACCATGTGGGGACCAAGTCGACCCACCCAGCCAGTATTCCAGTATCGCAGCATAGCTGCTAGTAGTAACGTAGCAACGCTGCTAATGACATTGAACATGGTCCAAGCCACTAAAATCAGAATACGTGCACTAAATTAGTGAAACATGGTTTTATTTCGTAGAATGTCAACCCCGATGTAGAACGCCAAATAAATCAGAATACGTGGCGAAGCCACTAGTACACCACTTCCTCCAAATACAAATCCCAACCCCGATGTAGAATGTCGTGTCATAAAGAACTCGTGAATGCAGTATGTCACAATCATAATCAGTCATATAATATCACACAAATCACTTAAACTACCACTAGGGGTATAACGGTAATTTTTCCCATTGAGGGTATTTCGGTAATTTCACCTACCGAGGGTATTTTGATAATTTTATCCATTGAGGGTATTTTGATAATTTTACCCATCGAGGGTATTTCATTAATTTTATCCATCGAGGGTATTTCAGTAATTTTATCCATCGAGGGTATTTGGTAATTTTACCCATCAAGGGTATTTCAGTAATTTTATCCATCGAGAGTGTTTTGGTAATTTTACCCATCGAGGGTATTTCAGTAATTTTTCTATAACGGCCTTTCCGAAGGCCTACTTGTGCCTTGAGCGACGCAGATACCCTTTTTGGTCAAAACGGTGTAATTGGGCCCAAAGCCCAATTTTTGGCCCAAGTGGGCCCATACGCCCGTGTGGCCCATTCAGGCCCAATTTTGGTCGTGGCTATGCGAACTTCGCAACCCAATCCATTATCTGTCACTATTGTAAATTTTACCCATGTGGGGCCATGGGCCCATCTCGGCCCAACGAGTCCCATTACGACCTAAGCCCACGAGAATGTTCGTGGCAGCCTCAATGGTCTATCACCAACGGTTGTGGCTTGGTTTATATCTACGAGCGCTCGCATGCTCGAGAGCCCTCAGATGCCAAAGTTTCGGCTTATATGTTTTTCGACTTTAGCCAATTCACAATTCATCCGGGGTGTGAATACATAGCTTCATTCGTCATATTGACAGAACCAAGATTGGGTGTACAATTACACACCTTATTGCAACCGCGAAGGCTGCAAATAATTCGGAGCACACAACCTTTAATCGTTTAAACCACAACCACTCACCCTGCTTGAACTAATAGATACCAGCGCCTCCCTACTGACCCAGGCGATTTCCCCCTCTTACATGATTTGGCATCACAAGAGTTGTTAGAAAACAACCAGCATTCGGCCTCCAGGAGAAAAACAAGAAAAGAAAGCCGAAGCTTGCTAATAGAGATAGATGAGATCCTACTAATAATGAAATAATTGAGTGGTTGCAGTATCCTCTTACCAATATTGGTAACCAAACATATTTCGGCAGTAGTTAGCTAAGAAGATTTAATCCTAACCATAGAGAACAAAGAGGTTGAGAGGAAGAGGGTATGAGTATTCGGCCCAACAAAGATGGGGAAAATGAAATACTGGAAAAATAAGAAAATGAAGTAAAAGAGGAGAGGCCTACCAATTCGGCAAATAGAAAATTGTGATGAAGAAAGAAGGAAGACGAGAAACAACAGAATGAAAGGAAGGGAGAGGAAGTGAATTCGACAGAGGTGAACTAAAAAGAAAAGGACCTAAAATGGCAAAAATGTGCCAAAATGGAAAACAACGACCGAAAAATACCAGAGAAAATTCGGCACCCCAACACTCCCACAAAGCCAAAAATGCACGATTGAAAACCCTTTAGCCGAAATTCCCCTTCCTAATCAAGCTCTCTTAATTCGGCCAAACTCTCCTCACATTAAAACTCCTTCAAACTCTCCATCAAATCCTCCTTGAATTGCTCATAGCCTCCCATTCAAATTTGTTGACCAAGTCTTCAACCTCCTCTACAGAGTTTGATCCAAGCTCTACCTCTTACACCACCAACTCATAAAATAAAAGCCCCTATTTGCATGTCATGGGATTTGAATCCCACTTCCATTGCCATCTTGGTGACGCCACAACCATCAAGCCACATGCTCTTTTTGTGACACATAAACACACATATTTATACAGAAGTCCTACTGCTAACAGCCCATTCCTCTAAAGAACAAAAACTAAAAATTTTCCAAGGCCCAGACTTGGACCCCGGCTTCCTAAAAACCCCCAATAGACTCAAATACCTAGCCATTCAAGCACATCATGGAATTTAAGCAAATTCAGCAAAACTACAAACCCCACATTTTTGGGGCATTACATGGAATGTTGATGTGTAATTACTTTAAAACATCTAAGAACTTCTTGAATTTTACCTCTTATTTCTTCTTGTTCTGTTGAAGTCTTTGAGGATATAGAACTCTAGGTTTATTTGGAAGAATTTTTTGAGGAGGTAAATCTACAAAAGAAGGTGTTAGTTTTCCAGAATTCACTAGTTTAGGGTTTACCTCATCAGATTTTTCAACCTCTGATTTTTCTGTTGTAGGAACTTCAACTGTCGTTTAACTTTCATCTCTTTCAGTAGGCTCATCTTCAACTGCAAAATTTTTAGGTTCCAAAATCTTACCACTTCGTAATTCTACCACTTTGCAATGATTTTTACCTAAATTTCTCAAATTTTCTGTTTCGCTCAGCAAAGCTCCTTGGGGTTCTCCAAATTCTTTAGTGTTGCTGCTTGGGATTGGATCGTTGCCGCTTGACTTTGGATCAAGGCATCATTTTTCGCCATGTATTCTTTCCGCTAGTCCTCCAAACTATTTGATGACTCAACTTGAGGTGGTTTTGGGGCTTGTTGGTTAAACCCTTGGGTGGTTAGGTATATGTTGCATCTGATTATTGTTTGGTCCATTTCCTTGGTTACTCTAGGAAAAGTTCAAATGATTCCACCATAAAGAATTGTAGAAATTGGACTGTGGTCCTTGTCCACTTCTATTTTGGTACCATTTTCTTACATAACAAACTGACTCAGGGTTTGAAGGGCAATTCTTGAAAGAATGACCATCCCCACAATACACACAGGAAACAACATCATACTAACTTGCTGATTGAACTACAAAATTGTTCAAAACACTAGTGGTAAATTGTTTTAACATAGAGGAAATAAAAGATACCTGAGCAGAAAGTGAAGTTAGTGCATCCACTTCATGCACTCTGGCTACTCGTCTTCCTGAAACTGCTTAACTTGTCGGCCATTAGTAATTGTTTCTAACTATCCTTTCGATGATCTTGTAAGAACCGTTCGCAGAAGCATCCATCATTAAACTTATATGTTCATTGAGACGATTATAAAACGTCTCCAATTGGATACAATGAGGAATCCCTTGATGAGGACACTTATGATGTAATTCCTTGAATCTTTCCCACGCCTCATACAAAGATTTGTACCCAATTGTTGGAAAATTGTTATCTCAATACGCAACTTTGCATTCTTACTTGGTGGAAAATATTTTACCAAAAACCTTTCTGCTAATTCTTGCCAAGTAGATATTGAACTGGGTGGAAATGAATTCAGCCATGCTCATGCTTAATCTCGTAATGACTAGTTTCAACCTCAGTGCGTCTTCAGACACTTCAGCTATCTTGATTGAATCACTCACCTTTATGAATAATCGAAGGTGTAAGTGTGGATCTTCCATGGGCATCCCCCTGAACTGGACCACCGTTTGTAGCATTTGAAACATCACTGGTTTCAATTCCAATTAGGGTGCCTCGATATCCGACCTTCTAATTCCCAGATTTAACTAATTGAAGAATGGCACAACGTATTGTTTGATGGCATGATCCCTATCATCAGCAATAAGGATTGGGTTGTGCACTTGATTGACTCCATTACCTTGTCCATCGTTTTGATTTCTAAGGTCCATCCCGGCTTTTCTTTGAGTAGATCTCTCACATTTTCTTTGTCTAAAAGTTTGCTCGATCTCAAGGTCCACAGGTAATAGATCAATATTCGATCTAAGCTCATAAAACACTTGATAAATAAATCACAAATAAAGAATAAAGAATAAATTAGTAAAGTTAAAAATTAAATAAAGTAAAAATAAAAACCAAATTTTAAAAATAATTTCACAAAGAATGGTTAAGGCAATAGTCCCTGGCAACGACGCCAAAAACTTGTAATGTGGTTTACATAAGTGTATGTAGTTGTTCATGTAACTACCCGTTTTCATTGAAATCAGAACAGTGGTTCAAGACCACCAATTTGAAGTTGAAAATTTTATTTTTTTATTATTTTATGGTCTATAGCATGATAGAAATACCGTATAAAAATTTCGTTAAGAAATTTTATCGTCTACATGCTTAATTTGATAAAAGGACTAAATCGCGTAAAGTGCAAAAGTTAAGTTCTAATAGCTAAAGGTATTAAATACCTATAGAATTTTAAAGTGGAGATCCTTATGTGGTAATTATACCATTAATGTGTTAGTGGAATATAATGGCTTGGCATTTAGTGAAATAAATAATGTTTATAAAGGTTAATTTTGTAATTTGGTTATGATATAATAAGTTAAAACAAAATAAAAAAGCTTTCAGCTTTCTTTTATTCTTCAACCAAATATCAAAGTGAAGAAAGCCATTTTTGTTCAACTAGGCTTCGACTACTTTGAAGTTCAATTGGTGAGTGATTTTTGTCCTGTTTTTTATGATTTCTATGTTTCCAGAATCGTTGTAGCTTAATCTAGCTAGCTTGGGGACTAATTTGTGAAACTGTTAAACTATTAGGGTTTTCCCATTGATGAGTATGCTTGATTTTTTATGTTTGATGATAGAAAATGAACGGTTATTTTTAGATAAACTACTTTTGTAAAGGAGTTTTTAGTGAATTTGTCAAATAGGGACTATATTGAAAATTAGAGAATATTATGTGGTGAAATTGTGAATTTATGAAATATATGGGCTGCTATTAATACGTATAAAAATCAACTAGTTTTGGGTAAAGATTAAATTGCCTGAATTTCATTTTTTGAACCTAGGGACTAAATTGCAAAGAAATTAAAAGTATAGGGGTAAAATGGTAATTTTGCTAAAATTATATGTTGGACTAAATTGGATGAGAAATATATTGAATTGGGTTATATTTATTCATATAGATCCAAATAGACCTCATGCGGAGTTAGATTAGGGCAAAGGAAAAATCTCGGATTAATCGCCTCCATGTCTACGTATACTCGTCGAGGTAAGTTTGTGTAATTATATGCTTTAGTTGAATTCTATGTATGTGATTTGCATTATTGTCATTTACGAATTTCGATCACATATCCGACAACGTACTACGATTACTGAGTCTCGTTTGAACCTTAGGAATTCGTAGGATACAAATGACATGTCATTAGGGTTACCGATTTCAGCTCATATGAGCTTACTGTTATTCAGCTCGCATGAGCTTACTTTATTCAGCTCTTATGAGCATACCATTATTCAGCTCACATGAGCTTACTGTTATTCAGCTCGTATGAGTTTACCGATTACAGCTCGTAAGAGCATACCGATTCAGAGCTCATATGAGCATACATGTACAAAAATTGATGGATTACAGTTCAATACACCTCGTGTGTGCTACCCGAGTATACAACGATATTCTAAATGGTTCAACGGGCAATATTCTGTTACAAGATTATATGAGTTTGATATGAACTACTACATGTAATTTAATGAAATACATGGAAATGATGTTACATGATATATATTGATATATGAGATGAATGATACATGTATATGAAATTTGAATATTTGTTGAGTTCATCCATGAATATTGGATATTATACGTGCTTTATATAGCTAACATGTTGGTGATTATGTGTTTAGGCTTTTGGCAAATTTTGTTGGGATATGATATGTTTACTTATCTTAATTGTGATTAAATGGAAAGTTAAATTTCATGTTATACGAACTTACTAAACTTAAATGATTACTTTGTGTTATTTTTTGTGTTTTATAGTTATTCGGAAGCTCATTTGGGTTGGAAGCTTGTCAGAGCTATATCACACTATCCATCAGCTCACTCAGTACTTTCGGTTGTTTAATTTTGGTTATAATGGCATGTATAGGTTATTTTGGCTAATGTTAGCCTATATGTATTTTGTTGAGATTGGCCACTTATTTGGCTTGTATTTTGGCACATTTTGGTTTGTGCATAATTCCCTTATATGGTTGATATGTGGCTTGATTTATGGTTGAATGATGAAAGATAAATTGGTAGTTGAATATACTTATGATATATGTTTTTATAATTTGGTGTGATTAGGTGCTTTGTTATTGAAAGCATATATGTATATTGATGCCAGTTTGAAATGGCTTATTTGGTACCATTTAAGAAGTTTTGTATGTGTTGATAGGTAGACTAGGTGGCATGAAATGATGCAAAATGGCTTGGTAAATTATTGGCTTATTTGGTTTAATGGTGTACAAGATTATACATGTTTGCATATTGTCATTTGAGGTGCCTAAGGGCATATTGGTTTTATGCGAATATACTACATGTTTAAGGCTTGATTTTTCTTGTCATGGATGCCTTAATATGGCTTGTTTATATGCACATTATTGAGTGTAGGTGGATGCCGAATTGGGTGAGAAACATGGCTTGTAAAATGGCCTATTTTCGTCCACACGGGCAGAGACGTGGACGTGTGTGATACACAGCTAGGTGACATGGCCATTTGTTACCTGTATCTTTCAAAGGGTTGCAAGTCAGGCTGTTACACGGCCTAGCACACAACCTAGCACACTGGCGTGTGAGGCTACTTCGAAGGGTACACGGCCTGGCACACGGGCTTCTGGCTTGGCCGTGTGACCCAAGTCAATGAGTTACATGGGTAAGGACACGGGGCTGGGACACGGTCGTGTGTCCCTATTTCGAATGCCCACACAGCCTAAGGCACGGGTGTGTCCCTTGGCTATGTTACCCCTGCAGCTTTAAAAATTTGCAATATTTTTTGAAAAATTCTACGAGTTTCCAATTTAGTCTCGACTTGTTTCTAACGTGTATTTAGGGCCTCGAGGGCTTGTATAAGGGAAAGTATGTATGATTTTGATTGGTTTTATTATGAATATTGAAATGTTATGAAAAGTTCAAAATTTTGTTTGTTTGTACTGTAAACTTCAGTAATACTCTGTAACCCTGTTCTAGCAACGGATACGGGTTAGTCGTGTTACAATTCAATAATAAGTACGAAAAAATGAGTTATCGTCTCCACATAGACTATATAAGCTTAATCAATTAAGTGCAAAATTATGATTAATAATTTGATGTAAAAACTCAATAAACTTGGATAGTGATTATTAAATTTAACTGAATTCAAAAAGTGATCCCTAATGCAATTTACTTTAGATGCAATTTAACTAAATGTATGAATGAAGGCTTTAGCAACAAAAAAATCAACATTAATTGGGCTAGGATAATTATATTAATTAATTTAATTTACTCTCATCATGCTTAACATGTTCGTAATTACTTCCATGGCAACTCGATCTCTTATGGGTTTGGAAACCAAATTAAGTCCTCTCGGATCTTTTACTTAGTGAAATATTACTGATCATGTTAGACTAAGGGTTTCTTAGAATTCATGCAAGGTCACAGGGGCATTTACGTTTGCAACAGTTTAATTACATAAACCTAAAAATCATGCAAGATAATAGAACTAACTAAAGATATTATGCACCTCAACTTAGTCGGGTTTAATTACCTAAATTGAGCATTGCACTTTTCAATTATGTGTCTACTAGTCGTCGTTTGGTTAGGGTCGCTCACCTAATCTGAGTGCACCCAATCACATATGAATGAAATTCATCATGATATTAATTGAAAACATAATCGATTGAGGCACAAAACATGTTAACATGAATTAAATAAATCTCATTAAATTAATATAATCATCCTAGCAAATAGGAATTAAAAATTCATAGTTGATGTCAAAAACATAAAACTCAAAGGAAACATGTTTAAAATAACAAAAAGGAAAGAGTAAACTCTACTCAGTTCAGCAGCCTTTTGGATCTATTCTAACTAATGCGCTTCTCCATTCTGATTGATGTTTCTTTTGCTAAGTGGTTAAAGGGTAGTTGTTTGAGGAGTGCTTTTGACAAGCTTTTAAGGATAAAGAATGGAGGAGGGATGGACATCTATGCAAGGGAAAAAGGGAAAAAGAATTGAGATGAAAATTGGTAAGAGTGAGAAAGGAATGTTGAGGGATGAGGGATGTCATTACAAGTAAGGGATGGCGAGGTATTTATAGGTGAAGGTAAGCGTTTGAGTTTACTAAAAATAGGTTTAAATTTCCTTCCTTCCCTCTATCATGTGGCCGACCATGTTTCAAGGAATAAGGGATGACCAAGTCTTCTCAATTTGAATTTCAAATTCAAGCTAAAAATAGCTATAGAGTGGACGATTTCAATAGAGAAGTTGTTAGGTGAATTCTAATTATTTTCCAACTGTAAGGACCTTCAATTAATTATCCCAAAACATATTTTGGGCAGCCACCTTCAAGTGTCGAATTTGGGCTCTTAGTTCCCCTTGTTGGATGGTAATTCAGTCCAAAACTGAGCAGATATTTCCATCTTTCATCACCTTCTTTATTGGGTCAAGTAGTCATCCTCATGCCCCAAATTGCATGGTCTTGTCGTCCACATGTGTAACACCCTTAACCTGTATCCGTCATCGGAACAGGGTTATGGAGCATTACCGTACAAACAAAACATTTAAACATTCATTTTATACATTATTGCAAACATAATCTAAATACATTCAATCACATACATAACATACTTTATAAGAGTCATCGAGGCCCTGGAAATACCTTAGAAACAATTCGGGACCAAATTAGAAACAATCGGAAAGTATAAGAAAAAGTTAGAAAAATTGGACTGCAGGGGTCACACGACCATATGGCCAAGCCATGTGCCTCACATGGCTGAAAAACACTCCCATGTCTCAGGCCGTGTAACAATAAAATAGGGACACATGACCGTGTCCCATCCCCTGTTCTCAACTGTGTAACTCACTGAGTTGGGTCTCACGGCCAAGCCACATGCTCGTATGCCAGGCCGTGTAACTCTTGAAGTAGCCACACACGCCCGTGTGCCAGGTCGTGTGCTAGGCTATGTAACAACCTAACTTACATGCATTAAAACCTATATGGGACACACGATCATGTTGCCAGGCCGTATGGACATGAAATTGGCCAAAATCAAGCCTTTTCCAACACCAACTCATGTAATCACCTAAAAGTATTTTGTGCACATAATCAAGGCATTATAACATGACCAAAACCAACACGAAATGACCAATTCAATAGTCCAAAATCATACAACCAATATGCCATATAAGGCACCTCAAATGCAAAAATACAAACTTACCAAAACATACATATTTGGACACATTTCCATCATTCACATTTAATTCAATACATTTCCAAAACATGCCATATTTTAACCACAATCCAAGAAACATAACACATACCATTTGAGCAATGCCATTCATGCATCACAAGTACAAAAATGACACAATTCAACCACCATCAAATGGTTACAAACAGCTTATACATGCCAAAATCATCAACTAGATACCAATACAAGTTCACCTATACATGCCATTATAACCTTAGCCAAAACATCAAAGACTGTAGAAATTTATGCTGGATAGTGTGATAGATCTCTGATGAGCTTTCAATCTGATTGAGTGTAACACCCCAAACCCGGCCTAGACGTTATGGCCGGATCTGGCGGTGTCACATGATAGTGCCTTAGAAAACATACTTACGATAAGACCATTTTTTGTTATCTTATGATACTTTCAAAACGTGTCTTTTGCTTCAATCATTATCCACTTCCAAAATATTTATATTTCACGGAAGCATTTAAATCAGTTTGCGTAATCGTGGTGTTTTGGTTAAGCATTATTTATTTTGAAAACTCAAGCTTTCCTACTACTAGCGATAAAACCATAAACGTTGCAAATCCCAAATTTAAACAAAAATCCGTAAAGGCCATAATTCCATAAAATAATTTCCCAGATATAATCAAAACCATAAATAAAAATAAAAACCATATAAGTCAAGATACGGGGTCACTGTCGAGTCCTCCGCCGCACCGATCCTTCTAATGCTGGGAGTTACATGAACAGATTAAACACAAAAGGGTGAGTTTTTGCAAACTCTGTGTGTAACCCCCACAGAAAACACGCACATAGCATAATATCAGAAAATAGTCATGCGTTTACAGCTCGGGTCTGAGCCCATTACAGTAACGATGTGGACCTTAGCCCACTCAGATACAAAGTTAGATATATTCTAGGGCCTTAGCCCATTTCAAACACAATATGCAGATCAGAACAGAATAGCAGAGTCCTACGCACCAGCCTCTACACACCAACTCCATCCAATCCTACACACCATGTGGGGATAATATCAACCCACCCATCCCTTCACACCATGCTGTACCGAGTGCGGCACATAATCAGAAATTTGTAGCTGAGCTGCTAGATATCAGGCTTAAGAGCCTTTCAGACACTTCCTCCAATAAATAATCAACCCACTCCGATGCAATGCAACATATACAGAATGTCATGCTATAATGCAGATAACAATTCATACATTCAACTCATTATACATGCTAAGTCTCACATGCTTAGTACAGATTTCACATAATCAAATCACATAACTACGGGTCTAAGTACTGCTTACCGACCCTTCAGTAGGTCCACAGTCGCCTTGGGTAACCCGTGCAACCTTACAGAACATTTCATAAAATGGGCTCACACGCCCATGTGGCTTGCCCATGTGGCCCACACGGCCCAAATTGGCCTTAGTCATGTGGGATCACGTGACCTGGCCCAGAATCCCACACACTTGTGTGGTTCACCCATGTGGCCTACACGGCCCAAATTGGCCTTGGTCGTGTGTATCACACGGCCTGGCCCAATCGTCACACGGCCGTGTCAATCGCGCATGGCCTAGCTCGTCAATCACACGGCCCTGTTGTGGCTCACAGCCTTGCACACGGCCTACCACACGGGTGACCACACGCCCGTGTGGCGTTGACAGTGAGGTTTCTAGCTTTTGCCAAAACCTCATTTTCTGCATTCCGGGTACACACTTGGTTTTGATTAATGCTGAAACGATCTCTGAGCAATCCCGAACCTATAATAGACAAATTAATCCCCAAAATCAGTCTTAGATCATAGTTAATCCGAAACAAAACACCAACAAGTGTCTAACATGGCCGCTTAACATTTACCTCGAAACCACACACGATACCAACTACGAATCAACACGGGACGAGCCTCGCTCAATCTTATTCTCTGCTATCCAAAACAAAAGTTGTAAATCCCCATCTACTAAACTATAAAAAAAATTTGAAACTATAACGTACTCAACTACTTACCAACTAACGACGGAAACGGTGCAACGAACTTTAGAAGGTAATAAATGCACGAACGGAGTTGAGAGAGCAACAATCGAAGAATAAAAGGGCAAAAGGAAAGAAAAGGGGATAGGAACGTCAGAAAAATGAAAAGGAGATAAAACTGAATTTTCAAAAAAAAGAATCAGATTAGAATTCCTGTTAACTTCCCACTATTCTCCCAACTCCCAAGTATCCCACTACATCACAACCAACTACCTAATCCCTTACATATCCGGCCACATCCACCCACTATCAGCATTTTAATTCTACCGAAACATTGTCCCATAATCGAGCAAAAATAATGTCAATGCCAGGACTTGATCTCAGGACCTCCAGCACACCAACACTCCACTTAACCACCAGACTAGCAGGCCCATTCTGATAGCATACTACAACCAATGAATTATGAGCCTATTGAACCTAGTTAAGGCTTTAATCATAAAAATGCCAAAAGTTTCCCAAGATAAGGCTTGAACTTCGGACCCCTTACACACTCCTAGAACACTTAACCATTGAAGCAAATAGATATTGTGTCACGAAATTACAAAAGCCAGAATTAAAGAAAATTCGGGGCGTTACATTGAGCTTCTGATTATCTACAAAACATAAGAAAGAAAACTACGTAAGCGCATAATGCTTAGTGAGTTTGTAAAACATGAAAATAACTTACCATTTCAATACATAACATTAAGATAAAGCATAAAACAATCCAACCACAAGCTTGGCACAAGCCTAAGCGCCATCAACAACACATGTTAGTGCATTCAAACATAATTCACTTGAATTTTACATAAGGTAAGTCATTATACATGAACATACTTCACTTGAATTCATCATTTTCATTAACAAAACCATACTTCCATTGAAGCTTACCATTTCAATCCTTTTCATAATTACATGATATAGTTCATTTGAAAACTTACCGTTCCTTTCCTTTTCATGCTTGTTGAACCACTTAGAATATCATCGGATATTTAGGAAAGCTCACATGAAGTGCGCTTAAACATATAACCGTAGCCTTTTCTTTACATTGTTGCTCACACGAGCTGTGAAATGGGCATGCTCACACGAGCTATGGGTTAGAATGCAAACTACATGGTGCTACTCACACAAGCTATGGAGTACCTGTAACAAATGTAGGACCTCAGCCATCTGTAGAACATTCAAGACCAACACCCGAAACATAAAAATCCTAATGACATTTCATTTGCATCACACAAATTCCTAAGGTTCAACCAAGACTCGTTAATCGTCATGGAATTGTTGGATATTCATCATTCAATTATATTACAACTAACATTTTAACATATAATTGAAAATAGCATTAAAATGACATTTATTCGTAAGAACTTACCTCAACGATTAGGGCGTAAAAAGCGAAGTCGATTAATCTGAGGATTTAGCTTTTCCTCGATCTAGATTCGTACATGGTCTACCTTGATCTAAATAGACAAATTTAATCCATTTAATAATTCTATTATTCATTTTAGTCCATATTTCATTTTTTTTGCAAAATTACAATTTTTGCCCTAACATTTTAACTTTTCATAATTTAGTCCTTAAACTCATAAATTGAAATCTAAACATTTTCATCCTTTTCTCAAGCTAGCCAATTTCTCTAAGGTCTGAATCAATCTATACAAATCATCATTTCACAGATTTACCATGAACTTTCAAAATTTTTATAAACAAGTCCCTAAATGTCATTTTCATCCAAAATCACTTTACAAAACTAGTTTATTTATCCGTGCTAGAGAGGAAGCTTCAGCACTAGATGTTGTCACTGGTACATTTTCTATCTTTGATACTGATGTTACTGCTTTGATTGACCTGGGATCAACACATTCATATGTATGCACGACTTTAGTGTCGAACAAAAAATTGCCTTTTAAGTCTACTAAATTTTTGGTTAAAGTAATGAACCCCCTAGGTCAATATGTGTTAGTTGATAAAGTTTTTAAAAGCTATCCTTGATGCCTCAAATTGAATCAGATAGACCGGATAGTGTATCTAATGTGATACCAGCTATGTCAGCACAAAAATATGTTAGAAAAGGTTGTAAAGTGTACCTTGCTTACATATTTGATTCTAGAGTTTTTGAGTTGAAGCTACAATCGGTTCCTATGGTATGTGAATATTAAAAGTGTTTCTAGAGGAGTTATCCGGATTACCACCAATTAGAGAGGTTGATTTTGCTATTGAGTTAGTGCTATTGAGTTAGAACTGAAAGAATTGAAAGCACAGTTTCAAGAGTTGATAGATCGGGATTTTGCTCGACCCAATTTTTATCTGAGGTTATTTGTTAAGAAAAAAGACAGGTCCATGCGATTGTGTATTGACTATTGTTAGCTCAAAAAATTCACGATCAAGAACAAGTATCCATTGCCACGTATTGACAATCTGTTAGATCAGTTGAAAGGTGCAACAGTGTTTTCGAAGATTGATCTTCGTTCTGGTTATTATTAGTTGCAAGTTAAAGACTCAGATGTGTCGAAAACTGAGTTCAAGACCAGGTACGAACATTATGAATTTCTTGTGATGCCATTTGGGTTGACTAACAGTATTTATGGATTTAATAAACAAAATCTTCAAACAAAATTTAGATAGATACGTTGTGGTTTTCATTGATGATATTCTGATTTATTCACAAGATAAGACAGAACATGACGAGCATTTGATTGCAAACTTTGCGCGAAAAACAATTGTTCACTAAGTTTAGCAAATGTGAATTTTGGCTTCAAGAAGTTGGACTTATAGGACATGTTGTATCAACCGATGGCATTAGGGTTGACCCGAGGAAAATTTTAGCTGTAGTAGATCGGAAACCTCTGAGGAATGTATCTGAGGCTAGAAGTTTTCTGCGTTTAGCTGGTCATTACAAAATATTTGTCAAGGGATTCTCAATGATTGCTACACCATTTACGAGACTGTAGCAAAAAGATGTTAAGTTCGAGTAGCCCGAGAAATGTCGACAAAGCATTAATCAGTTGAAAGCATTGTTAACCAAGGCACGTATGTTAGTTCAGCCAGAGTCCGGTAAAGAAGTTGTAATTTATAGTGATGCATTATTAAATGGTTTGGGCTGTGTTCTGATGCCAGAGGGCAAAGTGATAGTGTATGCTTCTAGACAGTTGAAACCGCATGAAAAGAATTATCCAACACATGATTTAGAGCTTGCAACAATTGTATTTGCTTTGAAGATTTGGCGACACTATTTGTACGGAGAAAAATGCCATATCTTCATGGATCATAAAAGTGTAAAATACTTGATGTCACAGAAAGATTTGAATTTGAGATAGAGCAGATGCCTCGAGTTATTAAAAGACTACAACTTGATCATTGATTATCATCCAGGAAAGACTAATGTAGTTGCTTATGCTTTGAGTAGAAAGTCTATGTTTGCTTTACGAGCTTTGAACACACAGTTGACGTTGATTGATGATGGTTCGGTTTTAGCTTAGTTGAAAGCTAAACTGATGTTTTTGCAACAAATTAGTGAACTTTAAAAATTTGACAAGGTGTTGATAGCTAAATGGAAATAGATTGAGACGACATCTGATTCATAATTCCATGTTGATGCTGATGATAGTTTGTATTTCAAAGGTAGAATTTGTGTTTTGAGGAATTTTTATCTAGTTCAGAAGATTTTACTGGAAGCTCAAAGTAGTAGCTTGTCTATTCATCCTAGTAGCAATAAAATGTACGATGATTTGAAACAAATGTACTGGTGGCCAGGTATGAAACGATAGATTTCTGAGTTCGTATCAAAATGTTTTGTTTGTCAGCAGTTAAAGCTGAATATTACGTACCTTTTGGTTTGTTACAACTAGTGATGATTCTAGAGTGGAAATAGGAGTGTGTTATGATAGATTTCGTATCGGGATTGCCTCTATCTCTTATAAAGAAAGATATTGTTTGGGTCATTATTGATAGTTTGACGAAATCCTCGTATTTCATTCCAGTACGTATGGATTTTTCACTCAAGAGATTAGCAAAGTTGTATGTGGCCGAGATCGTTAGATTGCATGGTGTACCAGTTTCCATTATTTTCGATTAAGATCTGTGGTTTACGTCTCAATTTTGGAGCAAATTACATGAGGTTCTAGGTACTCGTTTGCATTTTAGTAATGCGTTTCATTCTCAGACTGATGGTCAGTCCAAGCGAGTGATTCAAATACTCGAAGATATGCTTCAATGTTGCATTTTAGAGTTTACAGGTAACTGGGATAGATTTTTACCGTTGGTTAAATTTTCGTACAAAAACAGCTACCAGTCGAGCATTAAAATGGCACCATATGAGGCTTTTTATGGTCGAAAGTGTCAAACTCCATTATACTAGACTGAACTTAGTGAGAAAAAGCTTCACAGGGTTGATTTGATACGAGAAACTAAAGAAAAGGCTAAAGTGATACGAGACAATTTGAAAGCAGCTTCATATCAACAAAAATCCTATGTGGATTTGAAAAGAAAAAACATCAAATTTCAAGTTGGTGACAAAGTGTTTTTGAAAGTGTCGCCCTGAAAGAAAGTTCTTCGATTCAGTCGTAAAGGAAAGTTAATTTCGCGGTTTATTAGGCCGTATGAGATTATTGAAAGAATCGAACTGGTAGCTTACAGATTAGCTTTACCATTAGAATTAGAAAAGATTCACAATGTATTTCACGTATCTATGTTGCGACAGTATCGATCAGACCTTTCACATGTGATTTCACTTTTTGACGTTGAGATTCAGCTTGATATGACGTACAATGAAGAACCGATCAGAATTCTAGCTCGAGAGGTTAAAGAATTGAGAAATAAAAACATAGCTTTAGTAAAAGTTCTTTGGCAATGTTACGGTATAGAAGAAGCCACCTAGGAACTGGAAGAAGCTGTGAAAGTGCAATACCCGAACCTCTTTTCTGCTAAGATTTTCGGGGACAAAAATTCCTTTAGGGGGAGAGTTGTAACAACCTGTTTTCAATGAAAATCGGAACAGTGGTTTTGGGACCACAAATCTGATGAGTAAATATTTATTTTATTATTATTTTAATATATATACAGTATGTTAGTAAGGTCATATAAAAATTTCATTAAGAAATTTTAACGTTTGCATGTTTAATTATGTGAAAAGGACTAAATTGTAAAAGATGCAAAAGTAAAGTTCTAGTAACTAAAGGTATCAAATAGCTATGCAAATTTAAAATAAGAGGACTTAGATGGTATATAGACCATTTATATAGTTAGTGGATATTCATGGATTGTTTTTGTTAAAATTATCAATGTTTTTAAAGGATATTTTGGTAATTAGGTAAATAAAAGTTAAAAATTAGACAAAACAAATTTTCTTCATCCATTCATCTTCCCCACCGATTTTTCTAAGGAGAAGAACACCATTTTAGGGCTCTTCCATTCGGCTACTTTGGCTGCTAGCATGTAAGTGTTATTTTGTCCCGTTTTAATGATTTTTATGTTTTCGGGATCGTTATAGCTTAATCTAGCTAGCCCAGGGACTAATTTACAAAAAAATTAAAGGTTTAAGGTTTTTCCATGAACATGTTTTATGGTTTTTGAGGTTTAATGAAAGATTATGAGTCCTTGTTGTTAAATAAATAAGTTTTGTAAAGTGATTTTGGAAAGTAGTAAAATATCATGCTAAAATTATGAAATGATGGTTTGTATGGGTTTATATGAGTCGTTAGGTAAATTCACTAGCATAAAATGTGGATGAAATTGCATAAATTTTCATTTATGAGCTTAAGGACTAAATTGTAAAAAAGTTAAAATATTAGGGGTAAAAGTGTAATTTTGCAAAAGTATGAACTTTGGACTAAATTGTATAGTATGAGTATTAAAAGGACTGAATTTGCTTATTTAGATCAAGATAAACCTCATACGAATTTAGATCGAGGAAAAGGTAAAGCCTCAGATTAGTTTATCTTATTTCGACATCTTCATAACCCTATTACAATTTTATGGGTTAGGGGTGTTACATTTAGTGGTATCAAAGCTACTGTTTAGTCGGTTCTTGGACTGAACTTAGCGTGTACGAGTCTAGAAATACATGCCATTATATAACCTGTAATAGTGTGATAACTCCTAACTCGATTTGAACTATGCTTTCATATAGATAACGTCATCCAACTGAGCCGATTCCTATGAGGCTGAAAGTAATGCACAAGGATCCATTCACAGAGCAGCGTTGAGTGGTACTAGGCCCATATCTGAGGGTTGAGGAGGAGAGGCTAAGGAAGCCTTCTTCTAGATGATGAATCAGTGGTTTATCGAGTTCGTATGAACGAATCCGATGGCTCAATGACTTCCACACCCACCTGTTCCCCAATCGGGTTCGTAGTTCCTCAAGGTTTTGAACCAATACAAGTTAAGTTAGCAAGCCTCCATTTGATAAAATTCATAAATATGGAGCTGAAGAGTTTAGAGCTATATCTAAAGATGGTCCAGAGAGAGTTGAGTTCTGGTTAGAAAATATGATCAGAGTTTTCAATGAATTATCTTGTACAACGGCAGAATGCGTGAAATATGTTGTTTCCTTATTAAAAGACTCAGCCTATCAGTGGTGGAACACTTTGGTTTCAGTTGTGCTGAGAGAGGGAGTAGACTGGGAATTCTTTCAAACCTAATTTTGAAAGAAATATGTGAGCCAAAGATTTCTTGACAAGAAACGTAAAGAGTTTCTCGAGCTAAAACAGGGCCAGATGACATTATCTGAGTACAAGAGGGAATTTGTTCGATTGAGCAAGTATGCCCAAGAATGCATACCGACAAAGGTTGCTATGTGTAAATGATTTGACGATGGGTTGAATGAAGATATTAATCTATTAGTCAGGATTTTAGAATTGAAACAAATTGTTGTTCTTGTTGACCCAACACACAAAGCCAAAGAATTGAGTAAAGCTAAAAGAAAATCTGATTTTGAGGCTCGTGATTCGGGTAAGAGATAAGCGAGAAAATCATATCAATTGCTATAAAAGAAGTCAAAATAATATCATGGTCATTCGACAGCTTTAGTGGGTTACTCTGGTAGAGATTCAGGAAAACAACATGCGAGTTCAAAACCTTAGGCTACATTTATAGCGAGCGTAGGCAGTGTTAAAGGTAACAAACCTGAATGTCAATAATGTGGACGTCGACACTTTGGTGATTGCAAAATGAAAGACAAGACATGTTTTGAATGTGGTTCGTATGAACATTTTATCAAAGATTGCTCGGAGAAGACCGAAAAATAAAAGGCTGAGACTGTTCGACCGAGCAACACTGTTGTGAGAGGTAAACAGCCACAGAACACTAGAAATGTAGGAAATAGCCGTAGTGGGACAAAGGACTCTGCAATGAGATCTGAGGCACAAGCACTGGCTAGAGCTTATGCGATCCATGCTAGAGAGGAAGCTTCAGCGCCATATGTTATCACTGGTACATTTTCTAGCTTTGATATGATGTTACTGCTTTAATTGACCCGGGGTCAACACATTCATAAATATGCACAACTTTAGTGTCAGATAAGAAATTTCTTTTTGATCTACTAAATTTGTGGTTAAAGTAACGAACCCCCTAGGTCAGTATGTGTTAGTTGATAAAGTTTTTAAAAACTATTCTTTGATGATTTGGGGTTGCAACTTTCCGGCTGATTTGATGTTACTACCTTTTGATGAGTTTGACGTAATTCTGGCTGTTTTTTGAATTTGCTACTCCCCTTGTTAAAGTTCAATTTGAATCAAAGACTTGATTATATGATGTTGGAAAAAAGACTTGATTTTATAATTTTGAAATAAAGACTTGAGTGTGGAAAACTGGTCACTTAGGTGTTGGCATTAAAATTTATTCATTAAAAAATAATCAACCATATACCAATTAAATCTACCTTTCTTTCTCCCCCTTTTTGTTATACAGAAAATAAACAAATAAAACTTAAAATGAAAAGAAAGTGGTTAGTTCAACGATAGATATCTAAAAATAAAGAACAAGTGAACTAACATTTGCAAAATAATCATTAAAATATCTTGAAATACCAAATAAACATTAAGGTGCAATCACATAGAAATAGGAAAAGAAAAATAACTCAAAATATGCAATTGTTCTGGCCATTTCTAATGATTTCATATACCTAATTGTATAGAATTAAAGCATGATGTATATGAACCATAAAAGATCATAAAATATGCAAAAATTGAACATTTACATCAAATAAAGTCTAATTTAGCATTCTCAAAGGCATTCAAAAAATTATGTAAACTAGACCAAATTGGTTAAAATAAACTAAACATGAAACGTTAACTCCCCCTCACTATTTGCATATAAGAGCCATAGAAATTATCATGCTTTTTCAGTTGATTTTAAGTCATTAAACATTTTGAAAACATCAAAGGGCACAAATTCATTTGAACACAAAATCAAGGCAAGGTAGTAATACATAGTTCTCTCCTAAGTGTCTGAAATCTTTCTTTATCTAATGGTTTTGTAAAAATTTCAACTAATTGATGCAAAGTGTCAAAAAAATTCTAAAACATCTCTTTTTTGGACATGATCTCTAGTGAAATGAGAATGAACATAATTCTAGAATGTTGGGTGAAATTTTTAGTGAGACAAATAGCACTAGTATTCTCACACTTTATAGGACTAGTATCTATATAAATTCCATAGTTCTTAATTTATTGTTTCATTCATAAAAATTGAGCACAACAACTGTCAATGGAAATGTATTTCGCTTCGGTGGTGGACAACGCAACACTATTTTGTTTCTTTGAAAACCATGAAATTAACATGTTGCCTAAAAACTGACAAGTACTGGAGGTGCTCTTTTTATCTAGTATGCAACCTCCAAAATCCTCATCCGAGAAAGCATGCAAGCTAAATGAAAAGTCTCTAGGATACCAAAGTTCTAAATTAGGAGTTTCTCTAAGGTACCTAAATATTATCTTAATGGCTTGTAAATGTGATTCCAGAGGGCATGATTGATATCTAGCACATAAGCAAACAATAAACATATTATATGGTCTACTTGTGGTAAGATAAAGCAAAGAACTAATCATTGACCTATATAATTTAATGTCTACACATTTACCTTCTTCATCTTTGTCAAGCTTTGTAGAAGAGCTCATGGTAGTAGCGTGTGGTTTGAGATTGTCCATCCCAAACTTCTTGAGCATTTCCCTTCTGTACATTGCTTGGTTGATGAAGATGTCATCTTTCCTTTGCTTGATTTGGAGTCTCAAAAATAGGTTTAATTATCCCATCATGCTCATATCAAATTCACCTTATATTAGCTTGGAAAATTTTTGACAAAGAAGAACATTAGTAGCACCGAAAATAATATCATCAGCATATATTTGAACTACTAATAAGTCTTTGTCTTTTCTTTTAATAAAAAGTGTTTTGTCAACTTTCCCTTTACTAAAACTTTTTCAATAATAAATTTTGATAATATTTCATATCAAGCTCTAAGAGCTTGTTTCAAACCATATAAAGCTTTTGAATGTTTGAGAACATGGTTTGAAAATTTTGAATCTTCAAAATTGAGTTGTTGTTCAACATACACTTGTTCATTTATAAAACCATTTAAAAAAACACTTTTTACATCCATTTGATATAATTTAAAATCATTAAAGCATGTAAAAGCTAAGTGAATTCTAATGGCTTCCCTTCTAGTTACAAGAGCATATGTTTCATCATAATCTACTTCTTCCTCTTTAGTGTAACGTTAAGCAACAAGTATAGCCTTGTTCCTCACTATGTTACCACTCTCATCTAGTTTGTTCATAAAAACCCACTTAGTACCTATAGTAGATTTATCATAAGTTCTTTCAACTAGGGTCTATACTTTACTTCTCTCAAATTGATTTAACTATTCTTGCATAGCCAATATCCAATATTAATCATTTAAAGCTTCTTTGATATTTTTAGGCTCAATGCATGAGATAAATGCAACATAATTGCAAGTATTTCTAAAAGAAGATTTAGTAGTTACCCCTTTGGATGGATCTCCCAAAATCTTACCATCGTTCACATAATTGTACTCTATTGGATGATGGACTTCGTTTTCCTCTAGGGTAAGCTCATTTAGAGCATATTGTGTTTGTTCTTGGATTCTTTCATTTGATGATTGATCAATTCTCTCATCATTGTTCCATATTCCTACATCATCATCATAAGAATCCTTTTTATGAAGGAAGTTAGAATCATTGAAAACAACATGTTTGGACTCTTCAACTACTAAAGTTCTTTTATTAAAGACTCGATAAACTTTAGAACTGAAAGAATAACCAAGAAAATCACTTTTTGCATCAAATTTTCCAAAATTATCTTTTCAATTCTTTAAAACAAAACACTTACATCCAAAAGGATGAAAATAGCTCATGTTAGGCTTTTTTTTCTTTTTTTTGAAAAGTTCATATGAAGTTTTCTTCAAAATAGGTCTAATCATTACTCGATTAATAACATAACAAGTAGTATTTGTGGCTTCTACCCAAAAATATTTAGGCTAATTATTTTCACAAAGCATGGTTCTAGCAATTTCTTCTAAAGTTCTATTTTTCCTCTCAACAACTCCATTTTATTGAGTTCTAGGAGTAGAAAAGTTATGACTAATACCATTTGAGTTGAAAAAATTATAAAAACCAAGATTTCGAAATTTGGTTCCATGGTCACTTCTAACACTAGTGATAGAGTAACCTTTTTCATTTTTATTATTTGAAGATGTAATGAATTTTTCTAAACCTTCATCTTTAGTACTTAAGAAAAGAACTCAAATAAATCTAGAGTAATCATTTACAAGCACAAAAGCAAATTGTTTTCCACCCAAGTTAGTAGTCCTAATTGGTAAAAAGATAAATGTGAATTAATTGAAGAACTCTACTAGTATATACATCATTTATAGGTTTAAAAGAAACTCTCTTATGTTTACCTTTAGCACATGCATCACAAACTTGATCTAAGTTAAAATCAATTTTTGGCAATCCTCTTACTAAGTCATATTTAGCCAATTTATACAATATGCTCATACTAGCATGCCCTAATATTCTATGCCACAACAAATAATTATTTTCATTTTCAATCAAGAGGCAAATGTTTGAATCATGCAAGTCTTCTAAATGCACCATGTATGTATTTCTTATTCTATGTAACACCCCAAACCCGGCCTAGACGTTATGCCAGATCTAGAATGTCACATCAAAATGTTATTTAAAAACTACGCGTTCATAAAAACCCTTCCTCAAAATAAAACTTTCTATCTTTTTAAAATCCCGATTTTTGTTACTTACAAAAAACGAGATTTTCTCAAAGTTATTCACTTGCAATAAATTTTATTATTTTCAAAACTTTGTTTGTTGCGGAAGTTTGACTTAAATGGTTGGGGAAACGTGAAATTTTGAAAAGAGTAGTTATTATCTTAAAAACCCATGTTTAATAGATTAGCAGTTTGTAACAAAAAAAATACCAAATAAAAGTTAAAAGAAAATCCCAATAGCCTTATTACATAAACCATAAACCCAATAATTAAAATAAAGTAAAAAAATAGAGTTGCTAAGTTCAGCTTTAAAGTATGTCGGTCGTGTGGCCACCTCTGAGTCCCTCGCAGCTCTAAATCCTCTAAGACTGGGGATTACCTGCACGGTTAAAAGAAACGGTGAGTTGCGAGAACTCAGTCTGTAATCCCTTCTTATAGTCATAATCTGGGCCCGAGCCCATACGGTATCAGTCTGGGCCTAAGCCCTATTCGGTAACGGTTTGGGCCTAAGCCCTATAAACATATCAATGCAATAAACATGTACCCATCCCATTCGAACCAAACTCTCCACCCATACCAACCAATCTCTCCATGTGGGGACCATGTCAACCCACCCAGCCAAACTCTCCAATAATGCAGCCAAGCTGCTTATAACGGTATACATGGCTGAGCCACTAAAATAAGAATATGTGGCGATGCCACTGTAACGGTATGTGGCGATGCCACTAGAACGGTACTTCCTCCAATCAACAAACCCAACCCAATGCAATATGTTAAGTATGCAGTGTATTACAATAATATACATATATATATATAAATCACATAACCAACGCTAAAACTACCACTAAGGGTATAACGATCATTTTGTCGTTTAGGGGTAATTTTACACATCGAGGGCATATTGGTAATTTACCAGCTAAAGGTATTTCGATAATTTACCCGCTAAAGGTATTTCGGTAATTTACTCATCTACAGCCCTTCCGGAGGCCGACTGTCACCTCGGGCGACACAGGTTCCATTTCTAGTCAAAACGGTGCATTTGGGCCTAAAGTCCAATTCTGGCCCAAAAGGGCCCACACGTTCGCGTGGCCCGTTCTGCTCATTTTCAGTCTCTGTTCTACGGACTTTGCAGTCGCATCCATCATGTGGAACTTACCATCGATTTCACTCATGTGGGCCTATTAACCCATTGGGCCCACTTAGCCCACTTCGGCTCAACACGACCCATTACAACCTCAGTCCCACGAGAGAGTTCGAGACCCTCCCAACAGTCTACGCCAACATTATTGACTCGATTTATCTCTACGAGCGCTTGTACGCTCGAGAGATCTCAGTTGCCGATACTCTAACTTTTCAGTATTTCGGCTTATAGCCGATTCACGGAACATCGCATAACGGAATAAACAGCAGTGTGAGATTACACACCTGTTATGGGTTGTAGGTTAAAGCTCCCAAGATTAAGAACCTATGAAAACAACAGTTCCAATCAGTTAGCTTCAACCTTTGTTAAGACATCTACATAAAATCGAAACCGTTAAATCAATCTACGCTACTTACCACCAAACAAGAGATCTCCTGCAAAGGAAGCATAATCAGCCCTAGACCTTGGCTAAGAATGACGAGTCCCTAGTAACATTCGATGAAAAAGAAGGTGTTAGCGATAACCATCTCCATGGTAACGGGGATGAAAGCCTTTTTCGCTAAAGAAAAACACAAAGAAACAAGAAGAACACCAACCCCAGATTCGGTTATAGTCACACTTACCAACCAATTTTCGAGATTCGAAGGCTGAATGAACGGAGAGAAGGATATGCCTAGACCCCAATAGATTCGGCCTACACCAAAGGAGTCAAGGTTTAAATGCTTCGGCTTATGCCTTGCAGGGAGAGGGGAGGAATAATAAGAGGAAGAGAAAGTGTTGTATTCGGCCAGAGAACAACCGAAAATAGACAAGGGATTCAGCAGCAAGCGAGCAGTAACCACGAAATGATTTTGCAAAGTAAGAAGAATAGTGTGAAGAGGGAAGAAAAGAAACTGAATGTAGAGGCTTATCATTTCGGCAATTAGCAAGAAAAATGAAGGAGAAAGAAAAGATGAAGAAAGGTGAATTCGGCAGAGGTCCACAATGAAAAGAAATCACCTGAAACGTCCAAAAGTGCTAAAAAGCAAACACTTCCCCAAGAAAATTCAAAGAAAATTCGGCATTTCCCCTAACACAAACAGAATATGCACTCCCCCAAAATGACAAGCCTTTGGCCAAAATACCCTATTCACCTTCCCCACATTCGGTCAACTCTCCCTCACACATCCATCCCCTGGATTTTCTCCACTGTTTTCTCCTACTATTGCTCCCCTCCACCAATTTGAAACTTTTGACCAAGTCTCCAACTCCCCTAAAAGAGTTTGATCCGAACTCTGCTTCCTCCACTCCCAAGGCATAAAATAAATGCCCCCATTTGCTGGCCAAGGGAATCGAACTCCCCTCCCCCTTTTCCCTAGTGATGCCACAGCCATCTTGCCACTAGCTTACTTGTGACACTTAGACGCACACAAATATACTTAAGCCCTACTGCCAACAATCCTCTCCACTAAATGGCTAAAAACTAAATTTTTTCAAGGCTCAGACTCAAACCCAGGCCTTCCTAGAACCCCCAAATACACTCAAATAACCAGCTGAGCAAGCACAACATGAAATTATGCAAAAATTACAACCCCAAATTTTTGGGACATTACAACTCTACCCCCCTTAAAGAAATTTTGGCCTCAAAATTTACCTGACAAAAAAAGGTGAGGGTATTGCTGTCGCATCGCCTCCGCAGGCTCCCACGTGGCTTCCTCTGAACCGTGATTACACCAAAGCACCTTGACTAACGGGACAGATTTTCTTCTTAACACTTTGACATCACAATCCAGTATCTACACTGGTTCTTCTTCAAATGTCAGATCAACTGTTACCTCGATCTCCTCCACTAGCACTATATGAGAAGGATCAGAATGATATCGCCTCAACATAGAAACATGGAATACATTATGTATACGATTTAGCTCAGGAGGCAGCTCCAGCTGATAGGCAACAGGTCCCAAACGCTTTACTATCCGATAAGGTCCGATAAATCTAGGGCTCAGCTTGCCCTTCTGCCCAAATATCAGAATCTTCTTCCATGGTGAAACCTTTAAGAAAACAAAATCTCCCACCGAGTACTCAATCTCTTTACGCATTAAATCAGCATACGACTTCTACCTATCAGACGCTTCTTGTAACTGCGCCCAGATCAATTTTACTTTCTCCTCTGTTTCAGTAACTAATTCTGGCCCCAATACTCATCGTTCACCCAGTTCTGTCCAACAAGTAGGGGTACGACACTTACGACCATATAACGCTTCGTACGATGCCATCTGAATACTGGATTGGTAGCTATTGTTGTAAGCAAATTCTGCTAATGGAAAATAGTCTTCCCAGCCGCCCTTGAAATCAATCACAAGGCTTCTTAGCAGTTTTCCAAAATCTGTATTACCCTCTCCAACTGCCCATCAGTCTGAGGATGAAATGTCGTGCTGAAATCTAGCCTTGTACCCAAAGCTTCATATAACATTCTCCAGAATCGAGATGTGAATCTAGGATCCCTATTTGAAATGATAGACACTGGTACTCCATGTAGTCTTATAATTTTCGCCACATACAACTTTGCCAACTTCTACAACGAGTAATCGGTGCGAACCAGTATGAAGTAGGCATATTTAGTCAGCCGATCAACAATAACCCAAACTGAATCTTTCTTAGTAGGCGTCAGGGGTAGCCCACTAACAAAGTCCATAATTACCCTCTCCCATTTTCAGAATGGAATCTTAATAGGTTGCAGTAATCCAGAAGGCAGTTGATGCTCCGCCTTCACTTGCTGGCATGTCAAACACTTACTTACAAAATCGGTAACCTCACGCGTAAGTCCTGGCCACTAGTACGATTCACGTAGATCTCGGTATAACTTGCTTACACTAGGATGCATAGCGTATGGGCTACTATATGCCTCCCGCAGTATAGACTACCTTAACTCAAAATCTCTCGGTACATAGACTCTCTCACGGAAGCGTAATATTCCTTCACTATTCAGCCCAAAATCCACAATCTCTCCCTTCTTCACCAGTTGAAAACGAGGAACCAACGATTCATCTAGTAATTGCTTCTCCTTAATTTGACTAATCCAAGTCGGTTGCACTTGCAGTTTAGCTAGCAGACTACCATCCTCAAACAAGCTGAGACGAGCAAACATTGCCCTTAGCTCAGATACAACCTTACGGCTCAATGCATTCGCCACTACGTTAGCTTTTCCCAGATGATACTCAATCGAGCAATCATAATCCTTAAGCAACTCTATCCATCTTCGTTGCCTAAAATTCAACTCCTTCTGAGTTAGGAGGTATTTGAGACTTTTATGGTCGGTATAGATGATCGACTTCTCCCCGTACAAGTAGTGTCTCCAAATCTTTAGTGCGAACACCACCGCAGCTAATTCCAAGTCATGAGTGGGGTAGTTCACCTCGTGCAACCTAAGCTGACGAGACTCATAAGCCGTCACTTTACCCTCTTGCATCAACACACAACCTAGGCCCATGTGCGACGCATCACAGTAGACAATAAATTCCTTTCCAGCCTCAGGCTGTATTAATACCAGAGCTTCAGTCAGAATCTTTTTCAATTTCTCAAAACTCTCCTACTATTTATCAATCCAAACAAACGGTACTCCCTTACAAAGTAACCTAGTGAGGGGTGCAGCAATAAGTGAAAACCCCTCAACGAACCGTCTGTAGTACCCGGCCAGACCCAGAAAACTTTGAATCTCAAATACCGACTTCGGTGGCTTCCAATCCAATACGGCCTCAACTTTTCGAGGATCAACCTTAATCCCTTCAGCAGACACGACATAACCCAAAAATGTCACCTCTCGTAACCAAAACTCGCACTTACTGAATTTGGCATAAAACTGCTTTTCTCTCAATATCTGCAGAACAACCTAGAAATGTGAATCATGCTCCTTTTCGGTTCTTGAATACACCAGAATATCATCTATAAACACCTCCACGAACAGGTCTAGGTAGGGTTGGAAGACACGGTTCATCATATCTATGAAAGCAGCTGGTGTATTCGTTAACCCAAACGGCATGACCAGAAACTCGTAGTGTCCATAACGAGTCCTTCTGCCTCCTTAACCCTTAACTGATGGTACCCTAATCTTAGATCTATCTTGGAGAAAATTGAAGCTCCTCGTAGCTGGTCAAACCGATCATCTATCCTTGGTAACGGGTACTTGTTCTTAACCGTCAGTTTGTTCAATTGACGATAATCGATACACATGCGCATTGACCCATCCTTCTTTTTCACGAACATCCCTGGTGCTCCACGGAGACACACTCAGTAGGATGAATCCTCGATCCAGTAGCTCTTGAATTTGAGCCTTTAATTCTACCAGCTCCTTCGGCACCATCCTATAAGGGGCGATGGACACCGAAGCCGTTCCCGGTAGAAGATCAATGCCATTCAACCTCACGATTGGGAGGCAACCCCAGAAGCTCTTCAGGAAATACATTCGAAAACTCCTTTACTATCCTGACATCCTCAACAAATAAACCCTTAGCATTACATGTTTTGACATAATCTAGGTAAGCCTCGCACCCTTTGCGAACCAGCTTCTCAGCCCTTAATGTTGAGATTACATTAGATAAATAATCCCTTTGCTCCCTTATCACGACCACTTCTTCATCCTCTGAAGTCTTCAATACCATACGCTTAGCAGCGTAATCCAAATTTGTACGGTGTTTCACTAACCAATCCATGCTCGAAATGAGATTGAACTCGCCAAACGACAACTCCACCAAGTTCGCCGGAAAGACAGACCCTTGGACCTCTAGGGGTACATCTCTAAATAGTTTATTCACTCTAACCGACTGTCCCAGAGGACTAATGACCGACATTTCTCTATCAGTAAGTTCAAACTGTATGGCCAAAGTTCTAGACATAGTACATGAAACATACGAGTGCATCTACCCAATATCAATTAAAGCAGTATATGATACATTAAAAATGAGAAACGTACCGGTTATGACATCAGGTGCGTCACCATCCTTTCGACGCTGAGCAGCATAAACCAGTGCTGGCTGTCTCGCCTCGGTATCACCAACACCTCTACTCGATGCTCTACGATCTCGTCCTAACCCATTTCTCCCTCTGGGTGGACCACGGCCTCTCGGTGGCTGCTGAGCACCTCTCCCTGGCTGCACATAGCCAAGACCTGCTGCTTGCCTCTGAACAGGCTCCCGAGGATAGTTTCTAAACTGATGATCCTTGGACCCACATCTGAAACATCCCCCAGTTCTTTTCTAGCACTCTCCCAAATGAGGTTTCCCACACTCAACGCAAAGCTGCGGTCGACTAGCAACAACTGAAACCCCAGCTCGGGCTGGTCCATCAAACCTAGGCCTCTTATTATGCCCACCTGAAGAACTTGAAGGCCCCAAAATCCCTCTTATTTCTGCCCCTTTCCTTCTCACGGTTATGACGCTCAAAGCATTTCACATCCTCGGCAATCTTTGCCTTCTCAATCAGGGCAACAAAGTCCCTTTCCTTCTGCGGGGCTATCAATACCCGCAACTCATCTCGAAGACCATCCTCAAAACGTACGCAGCTCTTATAATCGGTCGCAACTATACCCCGAGCATACCCGCTCAACTGCAGAAACTCTGCCTCATACTCTGCTATAGACTTATTCCCTTGAACCAGATTCAGAGATTCCTTTCTCCGGGCATCCACATAACTTTCCCCAACATAATTTCCTTGGAAGGTCATCTTAAAGAAGTCCCATGTCAACTGGTCGGCCTGCTTGCCTTCACTCACGGTAAGCCACAACTGATATTCATCATCCCACTGTAAAGACACTGCTCCTTTCAGTTTTTGCTCCACCGTGCAGTCAAGATCATCCATTATCCGCTCAAAAGCCTCTAGCCAATATTCTGCTACATTTGGGGCTACACCAGAGATGCCCCTGAAAATTTTCGCCGCATTCGACCGGAGTCGTTCAGAAATTGACCCTCGGCCCACTGACCTAGTACTCGCTCCAGCAACCCTTTCAAGAACTCGTAACATCGCTTGGGACAGAGCATCATCCCCACCGGCTCGGTCATGAGACCCCTTTCAGTCACTGGTGATGCCAGCACTTCCCTTTCAGGCATATGTCCTGATGCTGAGGACCCAGCCCTAGCACAACGGCCTCTACCACGGCCACATGTACCCTTTCCGTGACCTCTTGTGCTCATATCGATGTAGCGTATTCCTCTGATTTAAGAGTTTTATGAATCAGCTTATAGTTCTCATAATTATTAACAAATATTTTATGAAAGACAGTAATTAAAGTTGTTCTCACAAATCGAATTTACTATAGTTTCAGTCTCCTATAGTCTTAGTTTCTATAGCTAAGGAGTTCAGTATGCTACTACTACCCCTAGTAATTCTCAGTACAGTCATTTCAGCATATAACAGAGTATAGTATCAGGAAACTTATGGATTTGGTGCCGGGGACTCGGTGTACCACACTTTCAGTAACACTATCACTTTCCAAACCAAAATTTTAAACACTTAAGGAAAAATTTTAAAACCCATTCCACAGCCGAGTTTTGTAACCTGGCTTTGATACCACTAAATGTAACACCCCAAACTCGGCCTAGACGTTATAGGCAGATCTAGAATGTCACATCAAAATGTTATTTAAAAACTACGCGTTCATAAAAACCCTTCTTCAAAATAAAATTTCTATCTTTTTAAAAACCCGATTTTCGTTACTTACAAAAAATGAGATTTTCTCAAAGTTACTCTATTGCAAAAAATTTTATTATTTTCAAAACTTTGTTGCGGAAGTCTGACTTAAATGGTTGCAAAAACGTGAAATTTTGAAAAGAGTAGTTATTATTTTAAAAATACGTGTTTAATAGATTAGTAGTTTGTAATTAAAAAAATACCAAATAAAAGTTAAAAGAAAATCTCAATGGCCTTATTACATAAATCATAAACCCAATAATTAAAATAAAGTAAAAAATAGAGTTGCTAAGTTCAGCTTTAAAGTATGTCGGTTGTGCGGCCACCTCTGAGTCCCTCGCAGCTCCAAATCCTCTAAGACTAGGGATTACCTGCACGGTTAAAAGAAAGGGTGAGTTACGAGAACTCAGTGTGTAATCCCTTCTTACGGTCATAATCTGGGCTTGAGCCCATACGGTATCAGTCTGGGCATAAGCTCTATTCGGTAACGGTATGGGCCTAAGCCCTATAAACATATAAATGCAGTAAACATGTACCCAACCCATTCCAACCAAACTCTCCACCCATACCAACCAATCTTTCCATGTGGGGACCATGTCAACCCACCCAGCCAAACTCTCCAATAATGCATCCAAGCTACTTCTAACGGTATATGTGGCTGAGCCACTAAAATAAGAATATGTGGCGATGCCACTGTAACGATACTTCCTCCAATCAGCAAACCCAACCCAATGCAATATGTTATGTATGCAGTGTATTACAATAATATACAAATATATATAAAAATCACATAACCAACGTTAAAACTACCACTAAGGGTATAACAGTTATTTTGTCGTTTAGGGGTAATTTTACCTATCAGGGCATCTCGGTAATTTATCTGCTAAAGGTATTTCAGTAATTTACTCATCTATAGCCCTTCCGGAGGCCGACTGTCTCCTCGGGCGACACAGGTTCCATTTTTGGTCAAAAATGGTGCATTTAGGCCTAAAGTCCAATTTCGGCCCAAACGGGCCCACACGTTCGCGTGGCCCGTTCTGCTCATTTTCGGTCTCGGTTCTGTGGACTTCGCAGTCGCATCCATCATCCGGCACGTACCATCGATTTCGCTCATGTCGACCCGTTATCCCATTGGGCCCACTTAGCCCACTTCGGCTCAACACGACCCATTACAGCCTCAGTCCCACGAGAGAGTTCGAGATCCTCCCAACAGTCTATCGCCAACATTATTGACTCAGTTTATCTCTACGAGCACTCGCATGCTCGAGAGATTTCAGCTACCGATACTCCAGCTTTTCGGTATTTCAGCTTTTAGCCGATTCACGGAACATCGCATAACGGAATAAAACTGTGGTGTGAGATTACACACCTGTTATGGGTTGTAGGTTGAAGCTCCCAAGATTAAGCACCTATGAAAACAACAGTTCCAATCAGTTAGCTTCAACCCTTGCTAAGACATCTCCATAAAATCGAAACCGTTAAATCAATCTACGCTACTTACCACCAAACAAGAGATCTCCTACAAGGGAAGGATAATCGACCATAGACCTTGGCTAAGAATGACGAGTCCCTAGTAACATTCGATGAAAAAGAAGGTGTTAGTGATAACCATGTCCATGTAACGGGGATGAAAGCCTTTTTCGCTAAAGAAAAACATAACGAAACAAGAAAAACACCAACCTCAGATTCGGCTATAGTCACACTTACCAACCAATTTCTGAGATTCGAAGGCTGAATGAACGGAAAGGAGGATATGCCTAGACCCCAATAGGTTCGGCCTACACCAAAGGATTAGGTTTAAATGCTTCGGCTTATGCCTTGTAGGGAGAGGGGAAGAATAATAAGAAGAAGAGAAAGTGTTGGATTCAGCCAAAGAACAACCGGAAAGAGATAAGGGATTCAGCAACAAGTGAGCAGTAACCGCGAGATGATTTTGCAAAGTAAGAAGAATAGTGTGAAGAGGGAAGAAAAGAAAGTGAAGGTAGAGGCTTATCATTTCGAAAATTAGCAAGAAAAATAAAGGAGAAAGAAAAGATGAAGAAAAGGTGAATTCAGCAGAGGTCCACAATGAAGAGAAACGACCTGAAACGTCCAAAAGTGCTAAAATGTAAACACTTCCCCAAGAAAATTCAAAGAAAATTCGGCACTTCCCCTAATACAAACTGAATATGCACTCCCCAAAAATGACAAGCCTTTGGCCAAAATTCCCTATTCACCTTCCCCACATTGGGCCAACTCTCCCTCACACATCCATCCCCTTGATGTTCTCCACTATTTTCTCCTACTATTGCTCCCCTCCATCCATTTGAAACTTTTGACCAAGTCTCCAACTCCCCTAGAAGAGTTTGATCCGAACTCTGCTTCCTCCACTCCTAAGGCATAAAATAAATGCCCCCATTTGCTTGCCATGGGAATCAAACTCCACTCCCCCTTGTCCCCTAATGACACCACAGCCATCTTGCCACTAGCTCACTTGTGACACTTAGACGCACACAAATATACTTAAGCCCTACTACTAACAGCTCTAAAGGGCCAAAAAATAAAATTTTTCCAAGGCTCAGAGTCGAACCTAGACCTCCCTAGAACCCCTAAATACACTCAAATAACCAGCTGAGCAAGCACAACATGAAATTATGCGAAAATTACAACCCCTAATTTTTGTGACGTTACATTCTATGAACAACAAGCATAATGTTATTAGACACAATGTCAATGTCTTTTCATCCATAAGACTCAAATATGACATAATTGACTAATACTCAATAGATTATGCTCATGACCTTTGAAATTGAAAACATTTTCAACTAAAATTGAAGAGTTTTTACCAATAAAGTCAATTCCCTCAATAAGTCATTTAGAGTCATCACCAAATGCAACTTCTCCTCCACTTTTTGGTTTCAACTTAATAAAATGGCTCTTGTTATTAGTCACGTGCCTTGAGCATGAACTATCATGGTACCATGAGTTTTTGCTTGAATTGCTCACCTTGAAGCAATGCCCCTTTTCCAACAAGCATAAAATTAATTTTTTATTTTTGATACCTAAATCCTTTTGGGTCCATAAGCATTAGTTTCCAAGATTCTAGTCCCTTTGGGTATCCATTTAGAAAGGATATCATTGTCTTGAGTGGTACTTAGTCCTTTAGGGACCTATACACTTGTAACAATTTTTACTTTGTAAAAACTCGGGGAACCTCTATATTTATAGTAATTAAAGCTTGATTTAATAAAGTTTTCCTTTGAATTTTCTCCCTTTTCAAATCCTTTTTGAGAAACTTTGTTAGATAAAGTTTTTTCCTTTTTCAAGCAACTTAAGTTGCTTTTGATGATCATTATGAACTATTGAAAGTAAAATATGCAAGTCAAATTCTTTTTCTCAAAATCATTTATAATTTCTTGCATATCATTTATCTTACTTTCAAGTTTATGGTTGGCCTCGGAGAGTGAATTATTTTCATCTCTCAGTTTTGAAATAGTTTTTCTATATTTTGAAACCATTAATTCAACCTCCAAGCCTAATTCATCATAGCCATCTTGCAACTCATCAAAAGAATAAGAATTTGAAGTAGATAAGTTAGAAGTTGCCTTAGAATTTTTTATGGCCATAAGGGAAAAGTAGGCTTCTTCTTGTTTTTCATGAATGACCTTGAGCTTGTCCCATATCTCCTTGGCATTGAAACAAAATGACACCTTATTGAAATCATTCGGACCAAGTGCACAAAATAGAATATGCATGGCTTTAGCATTAAGTTATATACTTTTTTTTATCTTCTTCAGTCCATTCTCTCTTACTCCTTGACATTAATTGCTTTCCTTGTTTTTGAAAAGTAGAGGGATCATCCATGATTATATCTCAAGCCTCAAGATCATTCACTTGAATGAAGAGTACCATTCTTGTCTTCCAATACAAGTAATTTTCTCCATTGAAGTTTGGAGGCTTTGAGATGCACTGAGGTTCTTCATAGAATTTTGACAGAAGTAGACGTCATTTTTTTAGAAAGTATTGATTATTGTTTGAGCTTCTCCGATGATCTTCTCTTGGTTGTTAAATCGTCTTTAGAGACTATCTCTAATACCAATTGTTAGCTCGATTGATCACCGAAAATAGCCAAGAAGGGGTGAATTGGCCTTTAAAATTTTTGGTGGAAACAATGAAAGAATATGAAACAATGAACGCAATGATTTATAGTGGTTCGATCTCAATTGCCTACTCCACTACCTTAGCTTTCCACAGCTAAGAATTTTCTCAAATTCTCTAATTTGATCAACCTTTAGGGATAAGTTTTAACTTACAACTCCTTTAAGATTTCTACCCAAATATTAAGACACAAACCCTGTCAAAGAGAAACAAATAATAAAACAAAGAAATATTCCTTACACGATTAGGATGTTTGCCAATTAAGCACAAATACAAAGAACACACTTGAGCTGATAGCAAATACAATGAATGCTCACAAGTATTTATAAGAAGAAGAAGAAGAAGAAGAAGAAGAATTGAAGCACAAAGTGATTGGTTATGGATTTTTTATGTATTTTGAAGAACTTGATCTATTATAATTTCACTATTTATTATAGGACATTTAGAATGTAACACTTCAGACCCGGCCTAGACGTTATGGCCGGATCTGGCGGGGTCACATAATAGCGCCTTAAAAAACATACTTACGATAAGACCATTTTTCGTTATCTTCTGATACTTTCAAAACGTGTCTTTTGTTTCAATCATTATCCACTTCCAAAATATTGTCCATTTTCCAGAATATTTATATTTCACGGAAGCATTTAAATCAGTTTGCATAATTGTGGTGTTATGGTAAAACATTTGTTTATTTTGAAAACTCGAGCTTTCCTACTGCTAATGGTAAAACCAAAAACGTTGCAAATCCCAAATTTAAACAAAAATCCGTAAAGGTCACAATTACATAAAATCATTTCCCAGATATAACCAAAATCTTAAATAAAAATAAAAACCATATAAGTCAAGAGTCGGGGTCACCGCCGAGTCCTTCGCCGCACAGGTTAAACAGAAAAGGGTGAGTTCTTGCAAACTCAGTATGTAACCCCCACAGAAAACACGCACACAGCATAATATCAGAAAATAGTCATGCGTTTACAGTTCGTGTCTGAGCCCATTACAGTAACGGTGTGGACCTTAGCCCACTCCGATGCAGAATCAGATATATTCTAGGGCCTTAGCCCATTTTAGACATAATATGCAGATCAGAACAGGATAGTAGAGTCCTACCCACCAGCCTCTACACACCAACTCCATCCAACCCTACACACCATGTGGGGATAATATCAACCCACCCATCCCTACACACCATGTTGTACGAATGCGACACATAATAAAAAATTTACAGCTGAGCTGCCAGATATCAAGCTTAAGAGCCTTTCAAACACTTCCTCCAGCAAATCATCAACCCACCTCGATGCAATGCAACATACATAGAATGTCATGCTATAATGCAGATAACAGTTCGTACATTCAACTCAGTAAACATGCTAAGTGTCACATGCTTAGTACAAATTTCACATAATCAAATCACGTAACTACGAGTCTAACTACTGCTTATCGACCCTTCAGTAGGTCCACAGTGGACTTGGCTGGCCCGGGCAACCTTACAGAACATTTCATAAAATGGGCTCACATACCCATATAGCCTGCTCGTGTGGGCCCACACACCCATGTAGCCCACACGGCCAAAATTGGTCTTGGCCGTGTGGGATCACACGACCTGGCCAGAATCCCACACGCTTGTGTGGTTCACCCATGTAGGCCCACATGCCCTTGTGGCACACACGACCCAATTTAGCCTTCACCATGTGGATTACACTGTCTGGCTGAACCATCACATGGCCGTGTCACTCGCGCACGGCTTGGCTCGTCGATCACACGGCCTGGCTCATCGATCACACGGCCGTGTTGTGGCTCACAGCCTTGCACACGGCCTACCACACGAATGACCACACGCCCGTGTGGCATCGACAATGAGGTTTTTAGCTTTCGCCGAAACCTCATTTTTTGCATTTTCGGGTACACGTCTGGTTTTGATTGATGCTAAAATGATCTCTGAGCAATCCCGAACCTATAATCGACACATTAGTCCCCAAAATTAGTATTAGATCAAAGTTAATCCGAAACACAACACCAACAAGTGTCTAACATGGCCTCTTAACATATTTACCTCGAAACCACGCACAATACCAACTACGAATCAACACGAGAGGATCCTCGCTCAATCCTATTCTCTACTATCCAAAACAAAAGTTGTAAATCCCTATCCAGTAAACTTAAAAAAAAATCAAAACTATAACGTATTCAACTACTTACCAACTAACGATAAAAACTGTAGAACGAACTTTAGAAGGCAATAAATGTACAAACGGAGTTGAGAGAGCAACAATCAAAGAACAAAAGGGAAAAAGGAAAGAAAATGGGACAGGAACGTCAGAAAAATGAAGAGGAGAGAAAACTAAATTTTCAAAAAGAAGAATCAGATTAGAGTTCTTGTTTACTTCCCACTATTCTCCCAACTCCCAAGTATCCCACTACATCACAACCAACTACCTAATCCGCTACAAATCTAGCCACATCCACCCAATATCAGCATTTTAATTCTACCGAAACACTATCCCATAATTAAGCAAAAATAATGCTAATGCCAGGACTTGATCTCAGGACCTCCAGCACACCAACACTCCAGTTAACCACCAGACCAGCAGGCCCATTCTGATAGCATACTACAACCAATGAATTATGAGCCTATTAAACCCAGTTAAGGCTTGAATCATAAAAATGCCAAAATTTTCCCAAGACAAGGCTTGAACTTGGGACCCCTCACACACTCCCAAAACACTTAACCATTAAAGTAAATAGATATTGTGTCACGAAATTACAAAAGCCGGAATTAAAGAAAATTTGAAGCGTTATAGAAACTAGTACTTATAACCTCTAATTGATTTCTAATATAACACCCCTAACCCGTATCTGTTGCCAGAACAGGGTTATGGAGCATTACCAGAGTTTACAGTTCAATTATAGTTAATTTATGTCATTTACTATTCATTTTCAAAAATCAATCATAATGTCCCATATATGGGTCCTCGAGTTCCAAAATACATATTAGAATCGAGTCGGCACTAAATCGGGATCACAGAAATTTTTTTACAAAATCTCAAAATTTTTCTTAGGTGCAGGGCACACACACCCGTGTGGCCAGGCCGTGTGTGCATTCGATGTGAAGCACGCGGCCGTGTCCCAGCTTGTGTCCTTACCCCTATAACTCTCTGACTTGGGTTACACGACCAGTCACACGCCCGTGTGCTAGACCGTGTGGACAATTTAATTTTCAAAAATTAGGTGTAGATGTTACACAGCCAGGACACACGCCTATGTGCTGGGCTATGTGTCTCTGATCGTGTGTCAGAGTCTTAAAATTTATATAGCAAATGATCGAGCCTAGAAACTAACTGTGACAACGACTTGAGGCAAGCGCACCTATCAAACAGTAGTATGGCTATGGCAAGACCGGGATGTCGAACCCAAGGGAACCAAAAGTACTAATACTAACTTTCTTTTTATTATTTAGACTAAGAATTAAAGGAATTATTGTTTAATCTAAAATTAACTAACTACTAAGCTAAGGATGCTAAGACGCAAAGAAGGAATTGGGGAAATACTTGTGGGACAAACCAATTGATTAAGACAATACCCAATGAAGAATCCACCTAGACTTCACTTGTTATTTAACTCTGAACCAGACGATTTATTCCCTTGACTTGATCCGTAGGATTCCATAATTTATATTAATACCTCTTTCAAGGCTACTAACTTCTAACCTTAGGTTGATTAATTGAAATCTCTTTCTAATTAAAACCCCTAGAATTGCATTAACTCGATCTATGGACTCCCATATTAGGTTTGACCCTAATCCGATAGAATTTCATCATCCTATTTCTAGGGTTGCGATCAACTCCTCTTAACTATGCTAGATCTACTCTTAAGTAGGGACTTTTGCTCCACTGCCTAAGCACATCAATACCTGAATCAATATCCTAAAATATCAAAAAAAGAATTAAGAACACATAGTTAAGAACAAATCAAGTATTTATCATATAGTTCAGAAAACAATAACAAGATCCGTCTTAGGTTTCATCCCCCTCAGGTATTTGAGGGGTTTAGTTCATAATTATAAAAGAATACATCTCAGAAGAAAATATAAAACAAAACATAAGAAAAACCCTATAACCCCCTGAAAGAAATTGAAGGGAAGATCTTCTGTCTTAAGTATGGTTCCAGCTTCTTGAGATGAATCAACTGGCTTCCTTCGAGTAAATCCCACAATTCGGCCTCTCTAGCTTGGCTCTTCGGCCTACCTAAACTGCCCCCTTTTAGGTCATACTTAGGGTGTTTATATAGGCTTTCAAAATGTCTTTCTTCGCCCCTAAGTATCCTAATCCGAGTGAATTTAAAATAGGTCGCGGTAGAGACACGCCCGTGGCACACGCCCGTGTAAGTCGAGGCTAGGCCGTGTTTGGGTCTGCTAAGGAGGCACGGCCGTGTGGCTTGGGCCCAGGCCGTGTGAACTTCATGCTTTGGCCCATTTTCTCCGTTTTTGGCTCGTTTCTCGTTCTTTTCATCCTCCAGTGCTCTCCTAAGTATAAAACATGAAATTAAAGGATTAGATGCACCAAATTCCACAATTCGGGGGATAAATAATCCAAAAGTATGCTAAATATGGGATTAAAATATGAACATATTATGGTTTATCAAATACCCCCACATTTAAGCATTTGCTTGTCCTCAAGCAAAGTTCTCAACTCACAATTAAAATGAACTTCCTCAATTCATAATATTCATCAATGGTGTTTCATCATAATTCAAAGGTAATTCATACATTGATAATTTAAGTAGAAGGGTCCTAAAAATTCAAACAATCAAAGTCATAGTTTTTATTGCACGAAAACATAGGCGTTTCCCCTTACCTAAATAATTACTTCTGATTTGGAATTGACAAGAGTTGACATCCTCACTAAAGATTCACTCAAATCACTCAAAGTGTTTAAGGTTCAAAATTAAGCACTCAAAAGTCAAACATGAAAAGTTAATCCCATAGGCTTGCATGAAAATCAAATCTCCACCACTAGAAAATGAAATGATACACAAATCAAAAGGTCTTTAAAGGGGTTGTAATGGGGCTTAGGTTAAAGGTGTGGATAAAGGCTGAATTAGAGGGTTAGAATCAAGATTGAATTGACAATATACCTAACTAGAAAAATGAACTAATCCTAAATAATTACATCAATTGAAAACTTGAAACACTAATAACACGAGCTTTTTCTCAGAATGTGGAATTAATTGCTTAAGCTCAAACATAGAAATAACAATGAATAACTTCATTTTTTAGGAACAGTATTTACAATAAGAAGAAAGAACTTTAACAACTGAAACATAGAACATAGTTAGGCAACTGCTCAAAATCAAATCTCGACAAAAAGGGAGTCAAGAAATGGTGATAACGAACACAAGATGGGTTTTGGGTTATTATTAGTGGGTGAGTCAATAAAAGGGTTGTTAAAATCAAAGGGGTTCACTAGGGGTTAATTGTGAGGGTAGGTTTTTAGAGGATTAAGTGGGTTAAATCCTAAGTGCCTTTCTCATCTCTGTATATCAAAACAGTAATGTGGTCTTGACATGTATAATCGAAGCAAGTTCTAGAATAACA
Source organism: Gossypium australe (assembly GCA_005393395.2). NCBI lineage: Eukaryota > Viridiplantae > Streptophyta > Magnoliopsida > Malvales > Malvaceae > Gossypium > Gossypium australe. The sequence continues at coordinate 66,547,247 of CM016623.1, read as the reverse complement.
AATCAATGTTGACACACTCATAATCAAAAAGTGAGCACGAAAGAATGTATGCTCTAAATGGCTCAAAATCTCACAAAAATTATGAGTTTTTTATATCAACTTTGTAAATTTCAAACTTCAAGGTAATAATCAGATTCAGGTAGAAAACCTAACAAAATTTTAATTTTTTTAAAAATGGACTTATCTTGCTTGATTCTCTAGTCTCCTAGAGTTTAAATTATCACTGCACAATTATCAATGACTTATTCCAAAACATATCAATAAAAATCATGAATCAAAGGAAATTTCATTCTAATAGTAATATGAGAAAATTACTTAAGAACAAGACATAATTCAGGGATTTGAGAAAGTTATGAACTTTTTTAAAATAAAATTCACCCCCCACACTTAAGATGTACATTGCCCTCAATGTACAAAGATAGATATTCACAATACAGTATGAAAATCAAAAGAGAGGGAGAGAGGTGAAACTTCCTGAATTTCGGATGGATTCCTTGAGTTGGAAGTGTGGAAACTTGATTCAGAGGTGAAAGATAAGTTGGAGGGGGCGTCCCTGGTGGTGGTATGTGATAAACCGTAATATAAACATATTTTAATCCCACATTTAGCATACCTTTGGATGATTTATTCCCTAAATTATGTAATTTGGTGCTCTTAATCCTTTGTTTTCATGTTTTATACTTAGGAAAGCACTGGAGGATGAAAAGAACAAGAAATGGGCCTAAAATGAAGTAAATGGGCCAAAATACAAAATTGACACGGCCTGGGCCCAAGACCACACGGCCGTGCCTCATTAACAGACCTGAACACGGCCTGGCCACGATTCACACGGGTGTGTGCCATGGGCGTGTCCCTGCCGTGACAAAGAAGAGTTTCATTCGGATTAGGGTACTTAGAGGCAAAGAAAGCCATTCCAAAAGCCTATATAAACACCCTTGAGGCCAACCTTCAGGGGTCGTCCAGTTAGGCCGAAGAGCCAAGCCTAAGAGGCCAGAATTGTGGAATTTACTCAAGGAAAGCCAGTTGATTCATCTCAAGAAGACGGAGTTATACTCAAGATGGAGGATCTTCCCTTCAATTTCCTTCAGGGGTTTTAGGGTTTTTCTTATGTTTTGTTTTATATTTTCTTCTGAGATGTATTCTTTTATTATTATGAACTAAAACCTCAAATACCTGAGGGGGATGAAACCTAAGACGGATCTTGTTATTGTTTTCTGAACTATATGATAAATACTTGATTTGTTCTTACTTATGTGTTCTCAATTCTTTCCTTGATATTTCAGGATATTGATTCAAGTATTGATATGCTTAAGCAGAGGAGGAATAGACCCTGTCTAAGAGTAGATCTAGCATAATTAAGCGGAGTTGATCTCAACCTTAGAGATAGGATGACGAAAATCTGCCAGATTAGGGTCAAACCTAATATGGGAGTCCATAGATCGAGTTAATGCAATTCTAGGGATTTTAATTAGAAAGAGATTTCAATTAATTAACCTAGGGTTAGACGTTAGTAGCCTCGAGAGAGATATCAATATAACTTAGGGAATCCTACGGATCAAGTCAAGTGAATAAATCGTCTGGTTCAGAGTTAAATAACAAGTGAAGTCTAGGTGGATTCTTCCTGGGTATTGTCTTAATCAATTGGTTTTTCCCACAAGTATTCTCCCAATTCATTCTCTTTGTCTTAGCATCTTTAGCTTAATAGTTTGTTAATTTTAGATTAATTAATAATTCCCTTAATTCTTAGGCTAAATAATAAAAAAGAAAGTTAGTATTAGTACTTTTGGTTCCTTTGGGTTCGACAATCCGGTCTTGCCACTTAACTATACTACTGTTCGATAGATGCACTTGCCTCAGTCATTGTCACAGTTAGTTTCTAAGCTCGATCATTCTTTTTATAAATTTTTAAGACTCTGACAAACGATCAAGTTTTTGGCACCGTTGCCGGGGAACTAAAATATTAAGAACGCTCAATTTTTATTACTTTAGCCATTTTTATTTTTTTGCAATTTATTATTTTTATTTATTATTTTGCTTTTAACCTTACTAATTTTCCTTCTTTTATTTGTTCTTTGCAGGTATCTCTAGTTTATGATTAGAAGGAACCCAACAGCACCCCTAATTTACAACAGTGATATTGAAGGTACTGTTCGCAAAAATCGTAGAGAAAAAAGGCGAAGCTTAAACTACATAGAAGAAGAGCAAGAAGTCGAAACCAATACCACCGAAGAGATGGCTAAGAATAATCCGCTACCTCCAGAGGTGGCCGAAGATCATGCTCCTCGAACTATGCATGATTATGCTAAACCCAATTTAACAGGAACTGAGTCAAGTATTGTTAGACCTGCTATTGCTGCAAATAATTTTGAACTGAAACCTAACACAATTCAAATGATGCAGCAATTTGTTCAGTTTGATGGTTTGCAGGATGAAGATCCAAACAATCATTTGGCGAATTTCCTAGAATTTTGCGATACTTCCAAAATAAATGGCGTTTCTGATGATGCCATCCGTCTTCGGTTATTTCCCTTTTCTTTGAGGAATAAAGCTAAATAGTGTTTGCATTCTCTTCCACGAGGATCAATCACTACATGGGAACAAATGACCGAAAATTTTTTATTAAAATATTTTCCGCTGGCTAAAATGGCCAAGTTAAGGAATGGTATCTCTTCTTTTATGCAGATGGATTTAGAAACACTTTACGATGCATGGGAGAGATACAAAGATATATTAAGAAGGTGTCCACACCATGGATTACCCTTGTGGCTACAATTCCAAACTTTTTACAATGGTGTGAACCCCTCGACGAGACAATTGATAGATTCAGCTACTGGCAGAACCCTGAATAACAAAACACCTGAGGCTGCCTACGAATTCATTGAAGAGATGTCACTAAACAACTATCAGTGGCAAGTCACAAGGACCAAGCCAACAAAAGCAGCCAGTGATTTCAACCTCGACGCAGTAACCATGCTATCAAACCAGGTAGAACTGTTAAATAAAAAGATTGATGGTGTATGTGATTCTTTGCAGGAACATCCAGTTATGCAGTGTGTTACGAATGGAGGAGGGATGAACAACACAGACTATCCACCTTACAACCCGAGCGTTGAGAACGAGCAAGTTCACTATATGGGTAACAATTTTAAATCTCAAAATAACCCTTATAGTAATACTTATAATCCAGGTTGGAGGAACCACCCCAATTTTTCATGGGGTGGTCAAGAATATCAGAGACAACAACCCCCTCAAAACTTCCAACAATAGCCCTACCCACAGGAAAAGAAGCCGAACCTTGAGGCGATGCTGACAAAATTCATAGTGGTGTCAGAGACACGTTTCCAGAACACCGAAACAACACTTAAAAATCAACAAGCATCAATTCAAGGGATCAAGAACCAATTAGGGCAACTTGCTAAGATGATCTCCGAACGACCACAAGGAAGCCTACCAAGCAACACTGAAACTAACCCAAATGAGCAACTTCAAGCCATAACAGCTCAAGATAGTGTAGGGTTAGATGAGCCTAAATTAAGCCAAGAAAATTTGGTAGAGAAAGGTAAAGTCGTGGTAAGTCACGAGAAGCCAAAACTGGTAGTTAAAAACTACCAGCCTCGTATACCGTACCCCGATGCGATGAAGAAGAACATTACAGACGAACAATTCGGTAAATTTCTTAAACTTTTAAAGAAATTACATATTAACTTACCGTTTCTTGAAGCTCTTTCGCAGATGCCAGATTCAAGGAAATTTTGAAAGATCTTTTAACAAACAAACGGAAGTTAGACGAGGAATCGCATGTGGAGCTAAACGCAGTGTGCTCAGCAATGTTGCAAAACAAACTACCACGAAAATTAAAAGATCAGGGAGTTTTACAATTCCATGCTTCATCAGTAGTTTATCTGTTGATAACGCTTTAGCTGATTTAGGGGCAAGCATAAATGTTATGCCTTATAAAATGTTTAAACAACTAGGTCTAGGGAAACCCAAACAAACTAGGATGAGCATTCAATTAGCTGATAAAACTGTTAGAATTCCTAGGGGTATAACTGAAGATGTTCTTGTGAAAATTGATAAATTCGTATTCCCAGTAGGCTTTGTCATTTTAGACATGGATGAGGACAATAGTATCCCCTTACTTTTAGGAAGACCCTTTTTAGCAACTGCTAGGACTAAAATTGATGTCAGTGCAGGTGAACTCATACTTTGTGTAGGTGACGAATCAATCAGTCTCTAGGCGCTTGACTCAGCTAGGACATCAAGTAATCAAGGTGAGAACATAAATTCTATTAATAACCATTTGGTTAAACCTTCTTTTCAGGAAGCACCACGGAACTACACAACTGAGCCAGATCCTAGACATCATGCCAATAAGGAAATAACTCATGAGGAACGAAGGCTTCAGATCGATGAGCTAGACGAGTGGAAGTCACACTTCAAGGAGAAATTAGGAATACACAAAGCATAACCAACACCATTCTGTGGGACAAACGAATTTAAGATTGGAGATCAGGTACTGTTAGATAAGGCAGACCCTTAAATACCTCCTCCTGACCCTAATACAAACAAAGAAATCTCTTTTAGGGTACTTAAGGCTTTCCCATATGGAACAGTCGAGGTAAGTAATCCTATATTCGGCACTTTTAAAGTAAACGCTACTCGACTTGAGCTATATACTGATAAAAGGACTGATAGCATGAGAAAGGACTTTCAACTCTTGAAACCACCATGAATGTGCGAATGAGAGGTAAGTCTAGGTTAAGACTATAAACGAGCGCTTCTCGGAAGGCAACCCGAGCACTAACCCCATTAATTTTCACATTTTTTATTGTTTCTTTAATTTTTTCCTTTTTTAGCACCTAACTATAAACTAATCAAGTGCAGATTTCCATACCACACGGCCTTGCACACGGCTGTGGCCGTGACCGTGTGGATGCTACGGATGTAGGTACTGACATGGCAGAGATAGTACAAAATAGAACAAAAAATATCTTTAAGCCACGGTCCTCAACTGAACACCACGGCCGTGCGATGCGGCCGTGGTCGACACTGTTTTAGCAGCACGGGCGTGGCGACTTGCACATGGGCATGGGAGAAACGAACGAAGCATAACACGGCCGTGTGACATGGTCTTGTGACTCGACACGTCCATGGTACATGGGCGTGGGGATGTACCAGACCTAAAATTTCTATGTAAACCATCCCTCTCCCCTTCTTACCTACTCCACACCCTTCTTCTTCCTTTACACATCCCCTTCTTTTTCATTCTCATTCTTCTTCATTCCTCCTAACTCTAGATCTAATCACATCCATGTTGAAGAAGCAGAAGGATCCTAGCACAGTCTCTCTTTGTGCGACCGATCTACATAAGTTCATGCCAGCTGCTTCATTAACTCGACAGGAAAATGGCCTTTGAGTCCATTTAACTTTCCTTTTCATTTTCACTTCTCCTTTATTTTCCTTCTCTTTATTTTTCTTTTACTTAGTTTAATCTATTTTAATTCGTTTTCTTTGATTTAGGTTCTAAAGGCTGCTTGGAAATCACCACACCACGACCATAGCCACGACACCACAGCCTTAGAAATCACACTCACCCTGCTAACCATCTAACAATAAGGACTTTACAGCCCATAAATCTTTTCTTTTAATTTTATTTTATTTTCTATTTTCTTTCTCTTTATCTTTCTTGTCTTTAAATATATATTTAGTATATTTTGAATTACTATCATTATTTCCCGGCTAATTCTCCATGCGCTTCCCAATTTCTTCATCTAGCGTAGAGATTGTCGACGGCCACCACACCACGACACTCACAACTCAAGGAAGCCATCCAAATTCAGGAAGTTTCACCTCTCATTTTCTCTTAAATTTCATATAAATCTTTGTACATTGAGGGCAATGTACATCTTAAGTGTGGGGGTGAATATTTATTTCAAGAAAGTTCCTAACTTTCTGCATTATTCTCAAATCCCTGAATGATATCTTATCTTTAATTAATTTTCTCATATCACTAATTAGGATGAAATTTCCTGTAATCCATGATTTTTTTTATATGTTTTAGAATAAGTCATTGATATTTGTGCAGTGATGATTTAAACTTTAAGAGACTAGAGAATCAAGCGTGATAAGTCTATTTTCAAAAATTAAAATTTTGATTAGGTTGTCTACCTAAATCTAATTATCACCTTGAAGTTTGAAATTTACATAGTTGATATCAAAAACCCATAATTTTTGTGAGATTTTGAGCCTTTTAGAGCATACATTCTTTCGTGCTCACTTTTTAATTATGAGTGTGTCAACATTGATTTGTTATTCTAGAATTTGCTTCGATTATACATGTCAAGACCACATCATTGATTTGATATACAGAGATGATAAAGGCACTTAGGATTTAACCCACTCACTCCACTAAAAAGTCTACCTTCACAATTAACCCCTAGTGAACCCCTTTGATCCTAACAACCCTTTTATTGACTCACCCACTAATATTAACCTAAAACCCATGTTGTATTTGTTATCACCATTCTTTGACTACCCTTTTTGTCAAGATTTGATTTTGAGCAATCACCTAACTATGTTCTATATTTCAGTTGTAAAAGTTCTTTCCTATACTTGCTTTGTTCTTAAAAAAAAAACGAAAACAAAGTATATTCAATATTAGCTCTATGTAATTGAGCTTATAGATTTAAAATCCACATCTTGAGAAAAAGCTCATGTTATTAATATTTCATGTTTTCAATTGATGTAATTATTCAGGATTAGTTCATTTTTCTAGTTAGGTAAATTGTCAATTCAATCTCGATTCTAACCCTCTAATTCAGCCTTTATCCACACCTTTAACCCGAGTCCCATTACAACCCTTTTTAAAGACCTTTTGATTTGTGTATCATCTCATTTTACAGTGGTAGAGATTTGATTATCAGACAAGCTTATGGGATTAACTTTTCATGTTTGACTTTTGACTGCCTAATTTTGAACCTTAAACACTTTGAGTGATTTGAGTGAATCTTTAGTAAGGGTGTCAACTCTTGTTGATTTTGAATTAAAGGTGATTATTTAGGTAAGGGGAAACACCTATATTTTCATGCTACTAAAACTATGACTTTGATTGTTTGAATCTTTAGGATCCTTCTGTTTAAATTATCAATGTATGAATTATCCTTGAATTATGAAGGAACATTAATGATGAATATTATGAATCAAGGAAGTTCATTTTAATTGTGAGCTGAGAATTTTGCTTGAGGACAAGCAAATGCTTAAGTGTGAGGGTATTTGATAAATCGTAATATAAACATATTTTAATCCCACATTTAGCATACTTTTGGATGATTTATTCCTTGAATTGTGTAATTTGGTGCTCTTAATCCTTTGTTTTCATGTTTTATATTTACGAAAGCGCTGGAGGATTAAAAGAATAAGAAAGGAGCCTAAAACGGAGTAAATGGGCCAAAATAAGAAATCAACACGGCCTGGACCCTTACAGTCGTGCATCATTAACAGACCCGAACACAGCCTGGCCACGATTCACACGGGCGTGTGCCATGGGCGTGTCCTTACCGTGAAAAAGAAGAGTTTCATTCGGATTAGGGTACTTAGAGGCAAAGAAAGCCATTCCAAAAGCCTATATAAACACCCTAGAGGCCAACCTTCAGGGGGCGTCCAGTTAGGCCGAAGAGCCAAGCCTGAGAGGCCAGAATTGTGGAATTTACTCGAGGAAAGCTAGTTGATTCATCTCAAGAAGCCGGAGTTATACTCAAGACAGAGGATCTTCCCTTCAATTTCCTTCAAGGGGTTTTAGGGTTTTTCTTATGTTTTGTTTTATATTTTCTTCAGAGATGTATTCTTTTATTATTATGAACTAAACCCTCAAATACCTGAGGGGGATGAAACCTAAGACGGATCTTGTTATTGTTTTCTAAACTATATGATAAATACTTGATTTGTTCTTAATTATGTGTTCTTAATTCTTGCTTTGATATTTCAGGATATTGATTCAAGTATTGATGTGCTTAAGCAGAGGAGGAATAGACCCTGTCTAAGAGTAGATCTAGCATAATTAAGCAGAGTTGATCACAACCCGAGAGATAGGATGACGAAAATCTGTCGGATTAAGGTCAAACCTAATATGGGAGTCAATAGATCGAGTTAATGCAATTCTAAGGGTTTTAATTAGAAAGAGATTCCAATTAATCAACCTAGGGTGAGACGTTAGTATCCTCGAGAGAGGTATTAATATAACTTAGGGAATCCTACGGATCAAGTCAAGTGAATAAATCCTCTGGTTCAGAGCTAAATAACAATTGAAGTCTAGGTGGATTCTTCCTCGGGTATTGTCTTAATCAATTGGTTTTTCCCACAAGTATTTTCCCAATTCATTCTCTTTGTCTTAGCATCTTTAGCTTAATAGTTTGTAAATTTGAGATTAATTAATAATTCCCTTAATTCTTAGGCTAAATAATAAAAAGAAAGTTAGTATTAGTACTTTTGGTTCCTTTGGGTTCGACAATCTGGTCTTGCCACTTAACTATACTACTGTTCGATAGGTGCACTTGCCTCAATCCTTGTCACAGTCAGTTTCTAGGCTCGATCATTCTTTTTATAAATTTTTAAGACTGTGACGAACGATCAGTATGGTGGCCGCCAACGAGCTCTGCGCTAGATGAAGAAATTGGGAAGCTCGTGAAGAATTAGCCATGAAATAATAAGAATAATGCAAAATATACTAATTATATATTTAAAAAAAAAAAGAAAGTGTGTAAAAAATGAAATAAAATTAATCGAAAAGAGTAATAGACTGAAAAGTCCTTATTGTTAGATGGTTCGCCAGGTGGGTGTGATTTCTAAGGCTTGGTGTGGTGATTCCCTAACAGCCTTTAGAACCTAAATCAAAGAAAGCAAAATGTAAGAATAGAAATTAAAGAAAAGAAAGATAAAGAGACAGAAAATAAAGGAGAAGAGAAAAGAAAAAGAAAAATGAAATGGACTCAAGGGTCTTTATCCTATCGAGTTAATGAAGTGGCCGGCCTAAACTTATGTAGATCGGTCTCGTCGAGGGAGACTGTGCTAAGATCCTTCCGTTTCTTCGACATGGATAAGGTGTATACCAAGAGTTTGTAAAATGAAGAATGGTGAAGATGAAGAGGGAGGGGAGTGTAAAGGGTATGGAAGAAGGGGAATGGGGAGTAGGTGAGAAGGGAAGAAGGGTGTTTTAAATAGAACTCTCAAATCTGGCACATCCCCACTCCCGTGTACCTTGGGTGTGTTGAGTCACCGTATCGTACGGCAGTGTTGTGCTACGTTCGTTTCTCCCACGCCCATGTGCAGGTCGCCACGCCCAAGTTGGTAAAACAGTGTCGACCACGGCTGTATCGCACGGTCGTGGTGTTTAGTTGGAGCCCGTGGCTTGAAGATATTTTCATCCTTTTTTTACTATCTTTGCCATGCTGGTACAAGAATCCTTAGTGTCCACACGGCCATGAACACACCCGTATGCAAGGCCGTGTGGTATGGAAATCTACACTTTGGTTAGTTTATAGTTAGGTGCTGAAAGTAAAAATAAAAAGAAAATAAAACAATGAAAATTAATGGGGTTAGTGCTCGGGTTGCCTCTCGAGAAGCGCTCATTTATAGTCTTAAGCTAGACTTACCTCTTATTCGCACATTCATGGTGGTTTGAGGAGTTGAAAATCCTTTCTCTTGCTATCAGTTCTATTATCAGTATATAGTTTGAGTCGAGTAGTGTTTACTTTAAAAGAGCTGAATATAGGATTACTTACCTCGACTATTCCGTATGGGAAAACATTGAGTACCTTAAAAGGGATTTCTTCATTTGTATGAAGGCCAGGAGGAGATATTCGAGGGTCTATCTTATCTAACAATATCTGATCTCCGATCTTAAATTTGTTTGTCCCACAGAATGGCGTTGGTTCTGCTTTGTGTATTCCCAATTTCTTTTTGAAATGTGTCTCCCGCTCGTCTAGTTCATCAATCTGAAGCCTTCGTTCCTCATGAGTTATTTCCTTGTTGGCATGAGGTCTAGGATCTGGCTCAGTTGTGTAGTTCCGTGGTGCTTCCTGAAAAGAAGATTTAACCGAATGGTCATTAATATAATTTATGTTCTCACCTTGATAACTTGATGTCCTAGCCGAATCGAGAGCTTGAAGAGTGATTGTTTCGTCACCTACACAAAATATGAGTTCACCTGCGTCGACATCAATTTTAGTCCTGGCAGTTGCTAAAAAGGGTCTTCCTAAAATTAAAGGAATATTATTGTCCTCATCAATGTCTAAAATGACAAAGTCTACTGGGAATACAAATTTATCAATTTTCACGAGAACATCTTTGATTATACCCCTAGGAATTCTAATATTTTTATCAGCTAATTGAATGCTCATCCTAGTTTGTTTGGGTTTCCCTAGACCTAGCTGTTTAAACATTTTATAAGGCATAACATTGATGCTTACCCCTAAATCAGCTAAAGCATTATCAACAGATAAACTACCAATTAAGCATGGAATTGTAAAACTCCTTGGATCGTTTAATTTTCATGGTAGTTTATTTTGTAACATTGCTGAGCACACTGCATTTAGTTCCACATGTGATTCTTCGTCTAACTTCCGCTTGTTTGTCAAAAGCTCTTTTAAAAATTTCCTTGAATCTGGCATCTGCGAAAGAGCTTCAAGAAACGGTAAGTTAATATGTAATTTCTTTAGAAGTTTAAGAGATTTATCGAATTGTTAATCTACGTTGTCTTTCTTCATTGCATCGGGATATGTTATACGAGGTTGGTACTCTTTAACTACTGGTTTTGGTTTGTCATGGTTTACCTCAACCATTCCTTCCTCTACCATTTTCTCTTGCCTTAATTTGGGCTTATATAACCCTTCACTGTCATGAGCTGTTATAGCTTGAAGTTGCTCCTTCGGGTTAGTTTCAGTGTTGATTGGTAGGCTTCCTTGTGGTTGTTCTGATATAATCTTGGCAAGTTGCCCTAATTAGTTCTCGACCCCTTGAATCGATGCTTGTTGATTTTTAAGTGCTGTTTCGGTGTTTTGGAAACGTGTTTCTGACACCGCTATAAATTTTGTCAGCATCTCCTCAAGGTTCGGCTTCTTCTCCTTTGGGTAAGACTGTTGTTGGAAGTCTGGGATGGGTTATTGTCTTTTGTTTCCTTGACCACCCCATGAGAAATTGGGGTGGTTCCTCAAACCTGGATTGTAAGTATTACTATAAGGGTTATTTTGAGGTCTAGAATTATTACCTATATAGTGAATGTGTTAGTTTTTAGTGCTCAGGTTGTAAGGTGGATATTCTATATTGCTCATCCCTCCTCCATTCATATCACACTGCATAATTGGATGTACCTGTGAGGAACCACATAAACCATCAATCTTTTTATTTAACATCTCTACCTGGGTTGATAGCAAGTTACTGCGTCGAGGTTGAAAACACTGGTGGCTTTTGTTGGCCTTGTCCTCGTGACTTGCCACTGATAGTTATTCAATGACATCTCTTCAATGAATTCATAGGTAGCCTCAGGTGTTTTGTTATTCAGGGTTCCGCCGACGGCTGAATCAATTAATTTTCTGGTTGAGGGGTTCACACCGTTGTAAAAGGTTTGGACTTGTAGCCACAAGGGTAATCCATGGTGTGGGCACCTTCTCAATAGATCCTTGTATCTCTCCCATGCATCGTAAAGTGACTCTAAATCCATCTGCACAAAAAAAAGTGATATCATTCCTCAACTTAACCGTTGTAGCCGGCAGAAAATATTTCAACAAAACTTTTTTGGTCATTTGTTCCCATGGAGTGATTGATCTTCGCTGAAGAGAATTCAACCACTGTTTAGCTTTATTCCTCAAAGAAAAGGAAAATAACCAAAGACGAATGGCATCATCAGAAACACCATTTATTTTGAAAGTATCTCAAAATTCTAGGAAATTCACCAAGTGATTATTTGGATCTTCATCCTGCAAACCATCAAACTGAACAAATTGTTGTATCATCTGAATTGTGTCAGGTTTCAGTTCAAAATTATTTGCAGCAATAGCAGGTCTTACAATACTTGACTCAGTTCCTGTTAAATTAGGTTTGGCAAAATCATACATAGTTCGAGGAGCATGATTTTCGGCCACCTTTGGAGGTAGCGGATTATTTTCAGCCATCTCTTCGGTAGTATTAATTTCGTTCTCTTGCTCTTCTTGTATGTACTGTAGGCTTCTCCTTATTTCTCTTCGGTTTCTGCGAACTGTGCTTTTAATCTCACTATCGTAAAGTAGAGATCCTAACGGGTTTCTTCTAGTCATAAACTAGAATACCTGCCAGAAGCAAAGAAGAAAATTTAGAAAAGTAAAAATAAAATTTAATTGCAAAAATAAAATATGGCTAAAGTAATAAAAAATGAGCGTTCTTAATATTTTAGTTCCCCGGCAACGGCGCCAAAACTTGATCGTGTGTCAGAGTCTTAAAATTTATATAACAAATGATTAAGCCTAGAAACTAACTATGACAATGACTTGTGGCAAGCGCACCTATCGAATAGTAGTATAGCTATGGCAAGACAGGATGTCGAACCCAAGGGAACCAAAAGTACTAATACTAACTTTCTTTTTATTATTTAGCCTAAGAATTAAAGGAATTGTTGTTTAATCTAAAATTAACTAACTACTAAGCTATGGACGCTAAGACGCAGAGAAGGAATTGGGGAAATACTTGTGGGAAAACCCAATTGATTAAGACAATACCCGAGGAAGAATCCACCTAGACTACACTTGTTATTTAACTCTGAACCAGACGATTTATTCACTTGACTTGGTCTGTAGGATTCCCTAATTTATATTAATACCTTTTTCGAGGTTACTGACGTCTAACCCTAGGTTGATTAATTGAAATCTTTTTCTAATTAAAACCCATAGAATTGCATTAACTCGATCTATGGCCTCCCATATTAGGTTTGACCCTAATCCGACAGATTTTCGTCATCCTATTTCTAAGGTTGTGATCAACTCCGCTTAACTATGCTAGATCTACTCTTAAGCAGGGACTTTTGCTCCACTGCCTAAGCACATCAATACTTGAATCAATATCCTGAAATGTCAAAACAAGAATTAAGAACACATAGTTAAGAACAAATCAAGTATTTATCATATAGATCAGAAAACAATAACAAGATCTGCCTTAGGTTTCATCCCCCTCAGGTATTTGAGGGGTTTAGTTCATAATTATAAAAGAATATATCTCAGAAGAAAATATAAAACAAAACATAAGAAAAACCCTAAAACCCCATGAAGGAAATTGAAGGGAAGATCTTCTGTCTTGAGTATGGTTCCAGCTTCTTGAGATGAATCAACTGGCTTCCTTCGAGTAAATCCCACAATTCGGCCTCTCTGGCTTGGCTCTTCGGCCTACTTGAATTGCCCCCCTTTTCGGTCATACTTAGGGTGTTTATATAGGCTTTCAGAATGTCTTTCTTCGCCCTAAGTGTCCTAATCCGAATAAAATTAAAACAGGTCGTAGTAGAGACACGCCCATGTAAGTCGAGGCCAGGCCGTGTTTGGGTCTACTAAGGAGGCACGGTCGTGTGGCTGGGGCCAGGCCATGTTAATTTCGTGCTTTGGCTTATTTTCTCTGTTTTTTGCCCGTTTCTCGTTCTTTTCATCCTCCGGTGCTCTCCTAATTATAAAACATGAAATTAAAGGATTAGAAGCACCAAATTCCACAATTCGGGGGATCAATCATCCAAACATATGGTAAATGTGGGATTAAAATATGAAGATATTACTACTTATCAGTCTCACACGGATGAGACACACGCCCGTGTCTCTACCCGTGTGCTCAATTCTGAGCATTCTATTTCTCTAATTTTAAGATGCAGAGGGCACACGGCCAAACTACACACCCGTACGCATGGTCGTGTGTCACACACGGTTGAGAAACACGCTTGTGTGGACAGAATAAGGCCATTTTCCTAGCCTTATTTCTCACCCTTTTTACCTTTCACCTACATCAACACTTAAATATATTCACCAACCAATTCAAGGCATATAAATCAATCTAATGATCAAGTTTTATGCAAGACACATTTACTCATGCTTTCAAGTATCATCTTTACATTAAAATTATATACTCACCCAAACTTAATTGCATCTAATATATTAAACCAAACACATTCATATACTAAATATAATAAACCTCATGCATAAGTATGCATTAAATTTACTATCACTAGCCTTCTAGTGGCTAATTACAACCAAAACATTTACATACCCTCATTTATTATCATTAGCCTATACATGCCATTACACCAAGCTAAGATTCCTATTTATACCAAAACGAGCTAGAGGATAGTGTGTTGATGCTCTGACCGATCTCTAACCTTTACGATCTTTCGAGTATTATAAAACAGAAGAAAGAAAACCTGGTAAGCATTTAATGCTTAGTAAGTTCGTATAACAGAAATTTCACTTACAAATCATGTTCATTTAAATAAACAAATCAATAACATGCATCCCAACAAATTAGCCATTTACCTAATGACATACACTCAATCAAGCAAGTTAGTCATAAATTTTCTAAATACTTTTCAAGTAATAATAATGATGAGCTCATCAGATAATAACTTTCATATACATAATCCTTTCATTTCGTATTTTCACATAACTCATACATTTCCATAACAAGTCATCTCAAGTTCAGTTTCGACATGTTAAAACTCTACCCGTTGAATTTATTTGAAATATCGAGTGATACATTAGTAGTACACTCAAAGTGTACAAAACCGTAAATCCGTCAATTCATATTTAGGGGTACCAAATTGGGGCACATAATCAGGAAGCACTCTCTCGAGCCATGGAACAAGACGCTCATGTGAGCCATGTATCAGGAAGCTTATCCAAGCTAAATAAGAAACTCATAAGACTTTTAATCAGGAAGCTCATTGAGCTTAACAGGTAACTCCGAAGAGTTATTATCATGGAGCTTCGAATAGCCATTTAATAGGAAGTTCAAGCAAGTTATAACAGGATGCTCATAAAGAGCTGCGTTTGTGTCCTCAATATATGCAGGATCACAACCAATCATATAACAGGACACTCACAAAGAGCTACAGTCGTCTGCAACACATCCAGGATCACTACCAATCAGGATGCTCGCAGGAACCATATAACAGGAATGCTCGAGAAGGCTTTTAACAGGATGCTCCTCTGAGCTATAATATCTGCAACATATGCAGGACTATAATAAATACAAGATATACTATTTCCATCGCATTTCATTATTCAAACAAGATTTATCATTTATAGAACAATACCTGTTATGTGATTAATTTCATACATTAAGCATTTATGCAATTCACACAAATACAACATTCGATTCAAACATAATACTATACATAAATAAGTTACACGAACTTACCTTAACACTTGTTCGTATACGGAAATCTACTAATCTGAAACTTTTTGTTTTCCTCGATCCACTTCAGTACTAGGTCTATCCGGACCTATATGAGTAAATTTAACTCAATGTAATGAAATTCCAATTCAAATCAATCAAATTCATATTTTAGGCAAAAGTACCATTTTGCCCCTATACTTTTAATTAATTCCAATTTCGTCCCTAGGCTCGTAAATTGAAATTCATGCAATTTAATCCTTATTTCAAGCCTAATCCAATTTTACAGATCACAATAGCAGCCCATGAATTTCAAAAAAACTAAAATTTTTTACATGGGTTTTACCATTTTTCAATTCAGTCCCTAAATCATAATTTCATCAAAATTCTCTTTGTAAAAGTTGTTTATCTATCAACAACTTTCATTTTTTACCATAAATTTCAAAATTCCAGCATTTACATCCATGAAAAAAATTTTATACTTTGATATCTTTTACAAATTAATCCCCAAAATAGATAGACTAAGCTATTACAAACTCGAAAATATAAAAATTACTAAAAACGGGACAAGAATGCTTACCCAATTAAGCCAAGAAAGCTTGCTTGAATGTTTTTCTCTTTCCTAGGGTTTTCATGTATTTTGGGGAAGAATATGATAATAATATGATATATTTTCTTTTTATTTTTAACTATCATCTTTTAATTATTTCAATTTCCAATTTAGTCATTTTCTTTTTCTAATTTTCCATGGATGATTCATCAAAAATATCTACTAACTCCATTTAATTGTCTAATTTTCATATTAGGACCTCAAGTTTTGAATTCCATAGCTATTTAATCCTTCTAGCTACTAGAATTCAACTTTTTCATTTTATGCAATTGGGTCCTTTCCATAATTAAACATGAAATCGATATAATTTTCTTATCAAAATTTTCATAAGTCTTTCATATCATAATGCAGACCATGTAATAATATTAAAATAAATTTTCTTTCTGACTCGAATTTGTGGTTCCGAAACCACTATTTCGATTTCACTGAAAACGGGCAGTTACAACTCTCCCCCTTAAAGAATGTTCATCCTCAAAAATCTTACCAGTAAAGAGGTTTGGATATTACTTTCTCATTGTATCCTCCGATTCCCAGGTAGATTCTTCTATAACATGTCGTTGCCAGAGAAATTTTACTAAAGCTACCTTTTTATTTCTTAACTCTTTTGTTTCACGTGCCAGGATTTTGATTGATTCCTCGTTGTAAGTCATATTAGGTTGAATCTCTACTTCTGTCAGAGAAATAACATGTGAAGGATCTGACCGATATTGTCGTAACATAGACACATGAAAAACATTATGAATTCTATCAAGTTCTGGTGGTAATGCCAGCCGATATGCAATAGGTCCAATTCTTTCTGTGATCTCATAAGGTCCAATAAACCATGGACTCAGTTTTCCTTTACAATCAAACCGAAGAATTTTCTTCCAAGGTGATATTTTCAAGAATACCTTGTCACCGATCTGAAATTCTATTTCTTTTTGTTTAAGATTGGCATAAGACATTTGGCGATCAGAGACTGCTTTCAAACTATCTTGAATAACCTTTATCTTTTCTTCAGTCTCTCGGACTAAGTCAACTCCGTGTATCTTTTTCTAACTAAGCTCTGTCCAATATAATGGAGTTCTACATTTTCGACCATACAGAGCCTCATACAGTGCCACTTTAATGCTGGATTGATAACTATTATTATAGGCAAATTCAACTAAAGGCAAATATTTTTCCCAGTTACCTTTGAATTCCAAAATACAACACAGAAGCATATCTTCCAAAATCTGTATAACACATTCAGATTGTCCATCATTCTGAGGATGGAAGGCGGTACTAAAATGCAATTGAGTACCCATTGCTTTTTGTAACTTATTCCAGAATCGGGATGTAAATCAGGGATCTTTATCTGAAATAATGGAGACTGGTACCCTATGTAGTCTAACAATCTCAAAAACATATAATTCAGCAAATTTATCTAAGGAGAAATCCATATGTATAGAAATAAAGTATGCAGACTTTGTCAACTGGTCAACAATTACCCAGATAGCGTCTTTCTTTTTTGAAGACAGGGGTAATCTAATACAAAGTCCATAGTAATTCTTTCCCATTTCCATTCCGGTATCGTAACTGGCTGTAATAATCCCAAAGGCAGCTGATGTTCAGCTTTTACTTGCTGACATATCAAACATTTAGATACAAATTCAGATATATCTCGTTGCATTCCCTGCCATCAGTATATCTTTTTCAAATCATTGTACATTTTGTCACTACCAGGATGAATAGACATTGTACCATTGTGAGCTTTATACAAAATCTTCTGTACAAGTTTTGAATTGTTCGGTACACATATTTTGCCTTGGAACAATAAGTAATCATCAGGCCCAATCTTAAATTCTAAATTAGAATTTGACTCACATTGTACCCGTTTAGCTTGTAATTCATCATCATTCTTTTGAGCTTCACAGATTTGTTGCAAGAATATTGGTTTAGCTTTTAATTCAACTATGATTGAACCATCATTTGACAATGACAACCAGGTATTCATTGCTCATAAAGTAAACAGATATTTTCTACTCAAAGCGTCTACAACCAAATTGGCTTTTCCCAGATGATAATCAATAACCAGATCATAATCTTTTAACAGTTCAAGCCATCTACGCGGTCTCCGTTTTAAATCTTTTTTGCGACATCAAATAATTCAAACTTTTATGATCAGTAAATATGAGACATTTTTCACCAAATAGATAGTGTCGCCAAATTTTCAATGCAAATACAATAGCTGCTAACTCTAAATCATGTATCGGGTAATTTCTTTCATGTGGTTTTAGCTGTCTAGAAGCATAAGCTATTACTTTGCCTTCTTGCATCAAA
This sequence comes from Gossypium australe, assembly GCA_005393395.2. Classification (NCBI taxonomy): domain Eukaryota; kingdom Viridiplantae; phylum Streptophyta; class Magnoliopsida; order Malvales; family Malvaceae; genus Gossypium; species Gossypium australe. The sequence goes on along the minus strand of CM016623.1, from coordinate 66,528,949 downwards.
ACACAGCTTAAACCATTCAACGATGCATCACTGTAAATTACAAATTCTTTACCTGATTCAGGCTGAACTAACACAGGTGCTTCAGTCAACAAAGTTATCAAAACTCTACTAACATTGATCAGACCACTCGAATTTCACATCTTTGTACAACAGACGAGTCATTGAAGAAGCTATCATTGAGAACCCTTTAACAAACCTCTGATAATACCATGCTAGTCCTAGAAAACATTCTTTGGTGGTTTCCAGTTAACAATAGCTAGAATTTTATTCGGATCTACCCTGATACCTTCAACAGATACTATATTTGAGAAAACCAACTTCCCGTAGCCAAAATTCACATTTACTAAATTTGGCATATAAATGTTTCTCACGCAGAGTTTCCAACACAATTCTCAGAAGATCAGCATGTTCATTTTAATCTCGGGAGTATACCAGAATATCATCAATAAACACAACCACAAATCTATCTAACTACGGTCTGAAAATTCTGTTCATTAAATCCATGAATACTGAAGGTGCATTTGTCAAGCCAAATGGCATCACAAGTAACTCATAATGTCCATACCTAGTTCTGGAAGTCGTCTTCGATACATTTGAGTCTTTCACTCACAACTGGTAGTATCCAGAATGGAGATCTATTTTAGAGAACACAGTGGCACCTTTCAGCTGATCAAATAGGTCATCAATTTGAGGCAATGGATACTTGTTCTTGATTGTAACCTTGTTGAGCTGCCTGTAATGAATACAAAGCCTCAACAATCCATCTTTCTTCTTTACAAACAGAACCGGTGCACCCCAAGATGAATGACTAGGTCGAGCAAAACCCCTATCTGTCAATTCTTGCAACTGTGTTTTCAACTCTTTTAACTCCGTTGGGGCCATTCGATAAGGTGCTATGGGTATAAGAGTTGTTCTTAAAATAAGATCTATAGAAAATTTTACCTCTGATTGGTGGTAATCTGAGTAATTCTTCCAAAAACACATCAAGAAACTCATAAGCAACTGGCACTGACTTAATCTTCGATTCTGATACTCTAGTGTTAACACATATGCAAGATAAGCATCATACCCTTTTCTGACATATTTCTATGCTGATATAACTGAAATTACATTAGATAACCTATCCAACTTATCATATTTAACATGGAGTGATTCACCATTTTGACAATTTAACACAATTTATTTCTATCACAATTTACCACTGCATCATGCTGAGTTAGCCAATCCATTCTCGAAATCACATCAAATTCATCAAATGGCAACAACATCAAATCAGCCAAGAAACAATAACCCTTTACCATCAACAGACAGTTTTTACAATCTTTATCCACCATAACATACTTGCCTAGGGGGTTTAAAACTTTAACCACAAATTCAGTGAACTCAACAAGTAATTTTTTAACAGACACTAAATTCATGCATATGTATAAATGTGTTGAACTAGGGTCAATCAAAGCAGTAATATCAGTATCAAGAAGAGAAAATGTACCAGTAATGACTCCTGGTGCAGAGGTATCCTCTCTTGCACGTATAGCATATGTCCTTGCTGGTGCTATTGCTTAAGATTTAACTGTTGAATCTTTCGTAGTACTTCGGCTACCACTAACATTGCCAGGGTGTCGGGGTGGTTTACCTCTCAAAGCGGGATTACTCAGCTTCGAAATCATATCAGTATCTTTTTCAATCCTTTCTGGGAAATCTTTAAGATAATGGTCAAGAGGACCACATCTATAACAAGCTCCACTTCTTATACGACACTCCCAAAAATGAAATTTATTACAATATTTACACCTCAATTGGGGGTTACCAACACTTCCAACACTTGTTACAGATGGAGACGAAGATCTCGGATTAGAGTGTTGAGAGCCTTGTTCTTTCCCAGAATATCCCACAGATGCAGTAAAACGATCATGGTATTTCTTTGATTTCTTTGAAGCATATGATTGTGATTTTCCCATAAATATTTTACCAAAAATTCAGGCTTCTCTCTCTGCTTGTTTCTTTTCTTTACTTAATTCCTCAGCTTTGTGTGCTGATTGGCCAGTACTACAAATTCCCTTAATTCAAGAATTCCAATCAATAGCTTGATGTCCTCATTTAATCCTTCTTCAAAACATTTACACATATCAGCCTCAGTGAGAACTCATTCTCTGGCATACTTACTCAATCTAACAAATTCTCATTCGTACTCAAATACTGTCATGTTTCCCTGTTTGAGCTCCAAAAACTCTTTCTTTTTCTAATCCAGAAATCTTTGACTAATATACTTCTTTCTAAATTCTGTTTGGAAGAATTCCCATGTAACATTTTCCCTCAGTACAATAGAAGTTATGGTATTCCACCACTGATGGGTTGTATCTTTTAATACAGATACTATGCATTTCAAACATTCAGCAGGTGTACATGATAATTCATCTAAAACCCTGATGGTATTTTCCAACCAAAATTTAGCCCTCTCTAGATCATCTTCGGCAATAAATTTAAATTCTTCTGCCCCATATTTACAAATTTTATCTACAAGAGGCTTACTGGTTCTAATAGGTTCAGTACCTTACTGCATCTTAGGAACCGATTGAGGAGCAAGAGGGGGAGGTTATTGTACAGTAGGATTTGTTCTTATGAATTCTGTGAACCACTCATTCATCATTTGAAAGAAGGCTTCTTTGCCTCCCCACCTCGGCCCTCAGATATAGGCCTTCTACTACGACTAGATGCAGCCCTTTGTACAGAAGCTTGAGCAGTGCTCTCAACTTCCTTGGATTCAGCTCTAGCTTGGTTGGACGACATTACTATATGAAAAAAAAACATTTAAAATGGTCAGGAGATAACACACTATCACAATTTATATAATGGCATGTATAGCTAAACTCGTACTTGCAACATTAGTCCGAAAATTGGCTAAACCGTAACTCTGATACCAATAATGTAACACCTCTAACCCATATATGTTACCAGAACAAGGGTTATGGAGCATTACCAGAGTTTACAGTTCAATTATAGTAAATTTATGTCATTTACTATTCATTTCCAAAAATCAATCACAATCAATCATAATGTCCCACTTATGGGTCCTCGAGTTCCAAAATACATATTAGAATTGAGTTGGGACTAAATTAGGATTGTAGAAAAATTTTTGCAAAATCTTAAAATTTTTCTTAGGTGCAGGGAACACACACCCGTATGGTCAAGCCGTATGGCTCACACGGCCAATGACACGACCGTGTCCCAGTCCGTGTGGGCATTCGACGTGAGGCACACGGCCATGTCCTAGCCCGTGTCCTTACCCGTGTAACTCTCTTACTTGGGTGAAACGACAAGCAACACACCCATGTGCTAGACCGTGTGGACAATTTAATTTTCAAAAATTAGGTGTAGAGGTTACATGGCTAGGACATACGCCCATGTGTTGAGCCGTATGTCTCACATGGATGAGACACACGCCCATTTCTCTACACGTGTGCTCAATTCTGAGCATTATGTTTCTCCAATTTTAAGATGCAGGGGACACACAACCAAACTACACGCCCGTACGTATGGCTGTGTGTCACACACGATTGAGACACGCGCTCGTGTGTCTGCCCGTGTGGACGGAATAAGGCCATTTCTCAAGCCTTATTTCTTACTATTTTTACCTTGCACCTACATCAACACTTCAATATATTCACCAACCAATTCAAGGCATATAAATTAGTCTAATGATCAAGTTTTATGCATGACACATTTACTTATGCTTTCAAGTATCATCTTTTCATTAAAATTATATACTCACCCAAACTTAATTGCTTCTAATATATTAAACCATACACATTCATATACTAAATATAATAAACCTCATGCATAAGTATGTAAAATGTTAATTCTGCCGTTTAACAAAATTAAAGGGAAATTTTTCTATTTACTGTGGCTTTAAATTGTGAAATTTAACAGCCCAATTTCAGTAAAATCAGAACAGTGGTTTCGAGACCACAAATCCGAGTCAAAAAGAAAATTTATTTTGATATTATTACATAAATTGCATTATGATAGAAATGACGTATGGAAATTTTGATAAGAAAATTTTACCGATTTCATGTTTTATTGTGGAAAGGATCAAATTGCATAAAATAAAATTTTATCGATTTCATGTTTTATTATGGAAAGGATCAAATTGTATAAAAAGCAAAAGTTGAATTCTAGTAGCTATAAGTATCAAATAGCTATGGAATTCAAAATTTGAGGTCCTTATATGGTAATTAGACCATTAAAGAAAAGGTAGTAGATATTTTTGGTGAATCATCCATGGAAAATTAGAAAAATAAAAGGACTAAATTGGAAAGTGGAAAAATTAAAAGATGATAAATTAAATAAATGTTTAATAATATCATTTTATATCATCTTCATCCACAAATATATGGAAACCCTAGGAAAGAGAAACCAAGCTTTCTTGGCTTAATTGGGTAAGTAATCTTGTCTCCTTTTTAGTAATTTTTATATTTTTGAGTTCATAATAACTTAATCTATCTATTTTGGGGATTAATTTGTAAAGATATCAAAGTACAGAAATTTTTCCATGGATGAATATGCTAAAATTTTGAAATTTATGGTAGAAAATGAAAGGTTATTGATAGATAAACAACTTTTACAAAGTGAATTTTCATGAAATTATGATTTAGGGACTAAATTGAAAAATTGTAAAACCCATGGAAAAATTTTGATTTTTGTGAAATTCATGGGCTGTTATTTAGACATGTAATGTTCGATTAGGCTTGAAATAAGGATTAAATTGCATGAATTTCAATTTTCGAGCTTAGGGACAAAATTGTCATTTATAAAAAGTATAGGGACAAAATAGTACTTTTTCTTAAGAAGTGAATTGAGTTCAATTGATTAGGAAATGGATTAAACTAATGCTAAAATATTTATATAGATCCAGAAAACTCAAATATGAAGTTAGATCGAGGAAAAAAAAGTGCCGGATTAGTAGATTTCTATATACGAACAAGTAACGAGGTAAGTTCATGTAACTTAATTATGTATATTAATATGTTTGAAGCGAATGTTGTATTTGTGTGAATTGAATAAATGTTTAATGTAAAAATTAGTCACATGCCCGATATTGTTCGATAATTGATAAGTTTCGTTTGAATAATGAAATGCGATGGATACAACATTTTCCCATATCGATTATAGTCCTGCATATGTTACGGGCATTATAGCTCATACGAGCATCCTGTTAAAAGCCTTCTTGAGCGTACTGTTATATAGTTCCCGCGAGCATCCTAATTGGTATTGATCCTGCATGTGTTGAGCACTACCATAGCTTTTTGTGAGCGTCTTGTTACATGATTCGATCAGTTGTGATCCAGCATTTATTGCGGACACAAACGTAGCTCTTTGTGAGCATCCTGATATAGGCTCTTATGAGCTTCCTAACATGGCTCACTTGAACTCCCTGTTATGCTATCTGGAGCTCCCTGTTAATAACTCTTCGGAGTTACCTGTTAAGCTCAATGAGTTTCCTGTTCTAAACTCTTAAGAGTTTCCTGTTTAGCCCGGATAAGCATCCTGTTACATGGCTTATCTGAGCATCCTAATATATGGCTCGAGAGTGTACTTCTTGATTATGTGCCCTAATTGGGTACCCCTGGATATGAATTGACGGATTTTAGTTTTGTACACTTTAAGTGTACTACATGAGTGTATCCATCGATATTTTAAATAAATTCAACGGGTAAATTTCTGACATGGCTAAAATGAACTTGAAATTATTTATCATGGAAATGTACATGTAATATGGAATAATTATATGGAAAGCATATGTATATGAAAATCATTAAATGATGAGCTCATCCATGTTCTTGGTATTATGTGAATTACTTGACTAACATGATTGGTGAAGTTGTGTGTTTTAGGCTATTAGCCAAATTGCTTGGGTGCATTTTTATGTGCTTATCTTTAATGAAAATATATGGTAAGTTAAATTTCTGTTATACGAAATTACTAAGCATTTGAAATGCTTACTCGATTTTATTTCCTCTGTTTTATAGTGATCGGAAGCTCGTAAAGTTTGGAGATCGATCGGAGCATCACCACACTATCCTTCAGCCCGTTTTGGTATAAATAGAAAACTTGTTTTGGTATAATGGCACGTATAGACTAACTTGGCAAATGTTGACATGTAAATGGTTGTTTGTAATCTATTCACTAGAATGGCTCGTAATGGTATGTTTTGGTACATAATTATAAGGTTATAACATGTTTATCATATATGTATATGGTATAATTAAATTGAATTATGATAAAATATATGTTTTCATAAAAAAGGTAAGCTTGGAAATACATGAATGTAAGTATTAATATATCATACATAACTCTTGTGTTTGGCTTGGATAAGTTGCCTTGAATTGGTTGTTGAAAATGCTTAAATGTAACGCCCCAAAAATTTAGGGTCGTTGTTTTTGCAAGCTTGGACGTAAATATCATGGTTGCTTGTGAGTCAGGTAATCTGGGCATGTTTGGGGGATTCTAGGAAGCATGGGTTCAAATATCACCTTTGGCAAAATTTTGATTTTTGCTCTTGTGGAAACCTGAATTTTAGCTTAAAGGGCATATATTATGTTGTGTTTGTTTTGTGACACAAGAGATCTTGTGTTGTGGTGGAAAGTGGCATGCTGGGGCATTTAAGAGGGAGTGGGTTCGAATCCCATGGCATGCAAAATAGGGGTTTTATTTTATGTCTCTGTGGCGCGAGAGGTAGAGTTTGATTCAAACTCTGCAGAGGTGGTTAGAGAACTGGTCATCAGAATTTGATGGATTTGAATAGGGGGTTTGGAGTAAAACTATGAGAGATCGGTGGAGATTTTCAAGGAGTTTGAAGGCTTGAGAAGTTGTGCCGGAATAGGTTTCTTGCTCTTAGAAATTTAGCTAGGGGCTTTTGTTAGGTATACCCGAAGTGTCGGAGTTGTTTTCTTTGCTTACTCTTTTGTATGTTGTCGATTTGGTCTCTCCTTTTCAGCTTTAGTTTTTCTTCTCTTCTTAAAAAGAAACCGAATACTGTTTCTTCTCTGCTTGAAAGTTCCTACTCATCTCTTCTTTAATCATTTTCTTCTATAGCCGACCCTCTATTTTACTTTCATCTCTACTTCTTTCCCATTTCGTTTTTCCTTTCTCTGTTAGGTCGAATTCTCATACTCTCTCCCTCTCAAATCTCTTTGTTCTTCTTGTTTCGGGCTGAATCTTCTTAACTAACTATTGCCAAAATACGTTTGTTTTATTGGTAAGGGGGTGTTACAACCACTTTATTATTTCGTTCATAGTCAAATTCTTTTGGCTCTATTATCAAGCCCCGGTTTTCCCTTTTCTTTCTCTTAGAGGTCGAATGTATGGTTGTTTTCTAACAACTTGTGATCTGCCGAATCATGTTAGGAGGGGGAATCGCCCTTGATCTGCAGTGAGGTGCTAGATTCTGTTAGTTCTAGCAAAGTGAGTGTTTGTTGTTTAGTAAATAAAGTTTATGGATTAAGAGTATGCGTTAATCTTGTGTTGTGTTGGTTATAGGTTTTATGCTCTATATTATTCACACTCTTCGTTGTTGCAATCAGGTGTGTATTTGTATGCGATATTCGATGATCGGCTGAAAAGCCAAAAGTATGTGTTGTTTATACTACTATGACTGTAGTTCGTCAAAATGCCGAAAAGCCAAAAATATGGCCTATGATGCTACACAAGCGTGTGATCGCACGTGTGGTGAACCGAGCCCACAACCATGGGCGTTTAACTATAGAGGCCACCACGTGCGTCTTCGTGGACTGGGGCCGTTATGGGCCCCGTTGGGCCCAATGGGCTCATGGGCCCAATATGGGTAAAATCCACGATAAGTGAATAATAATGGATTGGGCTGCAAGGCTCGTATAGTCGTGACGAAATTTAGGCTGAACGGGCCACACGAGCATGTGGGCCCACTTGAGCCGAGTAATAAACCTTGGACCCAAATACACTATTTTGGCCATATAGGTTATCTGAGTCGTTCGAGACGACTGTAGACCTTCTGAAGGGTCGTTATCTATGCTAAGACCCCAAAAGCAGTTAAATGACCAAAATACCCTTGAAGGGTAAAATTACCGTTTTACCCTTAATCAACAAAATGACCATTATACCCCTAGTGGTAGTTTAACTGATGTGTGTATGATATCTATATGACTGGTTATGAATATGACATACTACACACACGTAATACTTATGACACAACATTCTGCATTGAGGTTGGGATTCTAATTCGGAGGAAGTACTGTACTAGTAGCTCTGTCGCGTTTTTACTGTTCTAATGGCTTCGCTACGTATTCTGATCTTAATGGTTGGACCACGATTAATGTTGTTAGCAGCTTTATTGCGTTACTATTAGCAGCTATGCTGCGATATTGGTGTGTTGGCTGGGTGGGTCGACTTAGTCCCCACATGGTGTGTTAGTTGGTACGGGTGGTGTGTTGGTTGAATTGGGTTGGGTTGCATCTCTGTTCTGTACTGTTATTATTTTGGGCTTAGACCCACACTGTTACTGTATAGGGCTAAAGCCCATTAACTATATAGGGCTTAAGCCCAGTTTGTTTCTGCTCGCACCGATTGTTATTTGACTGATAGGGGATTACACACTGAGTTTTCGCAAGCTCACCCTTTCTTTTAACTATACAGGTAATCCCCAACCTTAAACGATTTGGAGTTGCGATGGACCCGGAGGTGGCCACGTGAACACTGATTTTCTGCTTGAGACTTAAATGTTTTAAATTTATACTTGGGTTTGATTATGTAATAAGGCCATTTGAGGTTTAACTTTTATTTGGTTTTAACTTCTTTCTTCAACCTGCTAGATTAGGAAACATGGGTTTTCTAAATAATAATTGTTTCCAAAGAAAATCATGCATTTCAAAATTTAAAGGTTACAATTAGAAAAGCTTTCGCGGTTTCTAACTCAGATTAATAAACTTGTAACAAATAATTTGACCAATAATTGGTCAACAAATTTTGATTTTACAACACCAACGTTTTCAATAGCAATTAGTTAAAAGGGATTTAAAATTTTAGTCACAAACTTTCATCAACAAGACTAGTTTTCAAAGCAATACTTTGATATGACACGTCAGATCTGGTCGTAACGTCTAGGCCAGGTTTGAGGTGTTACATTTAGTGGTATCAGAGCCCTGTTGCAAAACTCGGCTGTGAAATGGGTTCTTGAAAATTTTTCCAAAATTGTCTAAATTTTAGTTTTGAAAGAAAATTGAAAGGTTGTTACTGAAAGTGTGGCACCCCGAGTCTCCGGCGCCAAATCTGTAAGTTCTCTGACACTATTTACCGTTATAGATTGAAATGTTATACGGAGAAATTACTATAGATAGTAGTACTATGCAAAAAACTCTTTTGTTAGGTAAATTGAGACTGTAGAATACTGAAAACTATAATGAGATATCTCAATTGGTGAAAACAAAAACTTTAAATACTGATTTTCATAAAACATCCATTAATAATTATTGGAATTATGAACTGATTCATAAGACCTTTAAAACAGAAAATACGATGTATCGATATGAGCACAAGAGGTACTCGATGAAAGGGTATACGAGGCCGTGGTAGAGGCCGGGGTACTAGGGCTGGGTCTTTAGTATTGGGTAACATGTCTGCTAGGGAGGCACCAACCTCACCAGTAACTAAGACGGGGTCTCATGATCGAACAGCTAGGGATGATGCCTTATCCCAAGCAATGCTCTGCATTCTAGAGAGGGTTGCTGGAGCAAGTACTGGATTAGTGGGCCGAGGGTCAATTTCTGAGCGACTCTGGTCTAATGGAGCGAAAATCTTTAGGGTTGTTTCTGGTGTAGCCCCGAATGTGGCAGAGTTTTGGTTAGAGGCTACTGAGCAGATAATGGATAACCTTGACTGTACGGTGGAATAGAAGTTAAAGGGAATAGTGTTCTTACTACGAGACGAGGCATACTAGTGGTGGCTCACTGTGAGAGTGGATATGCAAGCCAACCGCTTGACGTGCGATTTATTCAAGATGGCCTTCAAGGGAAGTATGTGCAAGTTATGTGGATGCCCGAAGAAAGGAATTTATGAGCCTGACTCAGGGGAATAAGACAGTGGCAGTATATGAGGCAGAATTCTTGCAATTGAGTCGTTATGCTCGCGGTATAGTCGCAGCTGAGTATGAACATTGTGTGCGGTTCGAAGATGGCCCCCGGGATGAGTTACGTGTGCTGATAGCGCCACAGAGGGAGTGAGACTTTGCGGCCCTTGGTGGGAAAGAAAAAATTGCTGAGGATGTGAAGCGCTTTGAGCGCCAGAATCGCGAGAAAGATAAGGGTAGATTTAAAAGGGATTTAGAGCCCTCGGGTTCTTCTAGAAGGCCTATAAAGAAGGCTAGATTTGATGGGTCATTCCGAGCAGTCCCTATTACTATGGTTAGACCGCAGCCTTGCACTGATTGTGGGAGAGCTCACCAGGGTGAGTGTTGGAAATGAACTGTGGAGTGTTTCAAATGTGGGTCCATGGATCATCAGGTTAAGAACTGTACTCAGAGGCCTGTTCAGATGCAAGCCGTAGGTCAAGGCCATGCTAAGCCAGGGAGAGGTGGTCAGCAGCCACTGAGAGGCCGTGATCAGGCCAAAGGTGGAAACGATTTGGAAAGAGGTCGTGGAGCACCGGACAGAGGTGCTAGTAACACGGAGGCCAGACAGCCAGCTTTGTTCTATGCTGCTCGTCACCGAAAGGATGGCGGCGCCTCTGACGTCATAACTAGTACGTTCCTAATTTATAATGTACCATACACTGTTGTAATTGAGATTGGGTCTACACACTCATATGTTGCATGAACTGTGTCTGAGACGCTGAGTTTTTCAGTTTGAAAATACTGATGGTGAGATGACTGTGTTAAGCCCATTGGGACAATCGGTTAGGGTGAATAAGTTGTTCAGAGACATGCCCCTAGAGGTCCAAGGGGTTGTCTTTCCAGCGAATTTGATGGAATTGTCGTTTGGTGAATTTGATCTTATATTGGGCATGGATTGGCTAGTGAAACACCGTGCGAATTTGGATTGCGTTGCTAAGCGTATGGTGTTGAAGTCTACTTAAGATGAGGAGGTGGTTGTTTTAGGAGAGCAAAGAGATTATCTGTCTGATGTAATCTCAGCATTAAAGGCCGAGAAACTGGTTCGCAAGGGTTGCAAGACGTTTTTAACTTATGTCAGTAGTTTTGATTCTAAAGGTCCTTCTGTTGGAGATGTCAGAACTGTTAAGGAGTTTCCGGATGTATTTCTTGAAGAGCTTCATGGGTTGCCCACAAAACCTGAGGTCGAATTTGGTATTGAGCTCCTACCGGGAACAATTCAGGTGTCCATTGCCCCTTATAGGATGGCACTGAAGGAGCTGGTGGAGTTAAAGGCTCAAATTCAAGAGCTACTGGACCGAGGATTCATTCGGCTGAGTGTGTCTCCATGGGGAGCACCAGTGTTATTCATGAGGAAGAAGGATGGATCCATGAGCATGTGCATCAACTATCGTCAACTAAACAAACTGACTATTAAGAGCAAGTATCCTTTACCAAGGATAGATGATCTGTTTGACCAGCTGCGAGGAGCTTTAGTTTTCTCCAAGATAGATCTCCGATCTGGGTACCATCAGCTAAAAGTTAAGGAGGGGGATGTCTATAAGACTGCGTTTAGGACTCGTTATGGTCATTACGAGTTTCTAATAATGTCGTTTGGGTTGATGAATGCACCAGTTGCTTTTATAGATATGATGAACCAAGTATTCCAGCCCTATTTGGATCAATTCGTAGTTGTGTTTATAGACGATATCCTGGTGTATTACAGAACCGAGGAGGATCATGATGCACATCTTCGAATTGTTTTGCAAATTCTGAGGGAAAAACAACTGTACGCAAACTTCAGCAAGTGTGAGTTCTGGTTGCGAGAAGTGACATTTCTAGGTTATGTTGTGTCTGCCGAGGGGATTAGGGTTGACCGTCGAAAAATTGAACCCATATTGAATTGGAAACCACCAAAGACTGTATCTGAGATTCAAAGCTTTCTGGGTCTGCCTGGGTATTACAGATGTTTTGTTGAGGGGTTTTCACTGATTGTTGCACCTCTGACTAAGTTACTGTGTAATGGGGTACCGTTTAATTGGATCGATAAACAGCAAGAGAGTTTTGAGAAACTGAAGAAAGTTCTGACTGAAGCCCCTGTGTTAATACAACCAGAGTCTGGGAAGGAATTCATTGTCTACAATGATGCGTCGCATACTGGATTGGGTTGTGTGTTGATACAATAGGGTACAGTGGTTGCTTACGCATCTCATCAGCTTAAGCCTCACGAGGCGAATTACCCTACTCACGACTTGGAATTAGATGTGGTGGTATTCGCACTGAAGATTTGAAGGCATTACTTATACGGTGAAAAGTCTATTATTTACACAGATCATAAAAGCCTCAAGTACCTCCTTACTCAGAAGGAGTTAAATCTTAGGCAGCGAAGATGGATAGAGTTGCTTAAGGATTATGATTCTGGGTTACTGCAGCCAGTAAAGATTCCACTCTGGAAGTGGGAGAGGGTAACTGTAACAGCCTGGTTTAGACCCTAGTCAGAATAGTGGTTTCGAGACCACAAATCTGAGGTCAGAAAAATATTTTAATATTATTTTTGGTGTTTATAATTTGTGATTGAGCATGTGTGAAAATTTGGTGTGGAAATTTTATCGATTGTGTGTCGAATTAAGAAAAAGGACTTAATTGTATAAAATGTAAAATCTGTGTGCTGATTGTTAAAGTGTCTATTTGGCATGCTTATTAAATGAGAAGTCCTTATGTGGTAATTAGCCTTTTGATAGTTGGGATGGACAAAAATGGGCTTATATTAGTGAATTTTAAATGTTATTCATTAAGGGCAAAATGGTAAAATGATTTTTAAGTTAGTATAATTAAAACAAAACAAAATTTGATGAGCATATTCTCATCTCTTCCACCGAAACTAGAGAAAAGAAATAGCCATTGAAGTATTTTTAGGTTCGACAAGCTCAAGCTTCAATTGGTAAGTGTTTTGTGTTCGGTTTTTGATAATTTTTACGTTTTTGTAATCGTTGCTTTGTGTTCTATCAAGCCCATGTCTTAATTTTAGAATTTGATGAAAATTTTGAGATGTGCCATTGATGATTATGTGAACTTTGTGTTAATAGTTGGTGAAAAATGAAAGTTTGATGTTGGATTAACATATTTTGTCTTTGAATTTTTGGTGAAATTGGCTAATTTGGGTTAAATTGTGAAAATAATATTTTGAAGGGCTAAATGTAAAATAAATGGAATGTGTGGGCTTGAATGGATACAAGGAGAATTCGGCTAGACATGGGTGAAATGAAATAATGTGTATTTGATGATTTTATGAAATAGGGACTAAAGTGTCAAAATATGAAAATATGAGGGCTATTTTGTAAAATGCCCTACATATGTGTGTTTGGACTAAATTGAATGAATTGGTATATGAATGTGTTAGATTTGAATGTGTTTAGACCAAGAAAGAAGAGATTCAGATCGAGATCGAGGCAAAGACAAAGTACTCGATTGATTGACCAGTTTTGGTATTTCGACGTCCTAAGTAAGTTCGGATATAGTACAAGTTGGTAATTTATTTTCTTTGTGATGTGAATTGAATGATAGATATTGAATTAGAAATGTAATATATGAAATTGAGAAATGAAGCACTAAGTGTGCGTAATTGAATTGAGACAGAGTTGAATGGCACTGTTTGTGTGAATTTTTGGAAGCTTCGGCTTTCTTAATTTGCACTGTGTGTGCGATATCGAATTAAGTTCAGTTTTGTATTGAGGCACTAAGTGTGCAATGTGAATTAAGCTTCAGCTATGTTTTGGGCACTAAGTGTGCGATTGAGTTGAAAAGATATCGAGCAGTAAATGAGACATGGTATCGAGCATTAAATAGCAAGTAAGTTGTTAACTAAGTGTTGGCAAAGGTATGTTTGAACCTATGTGGTTGATAATATTTTAAAGATTGAATGAATGGATATTTGAGCATATGGTTGAGGATGATAATATGCTTAATAGGTATCTATCTATGTGATGGTTTAATGGTATATTGATGTTGCATTATTGAGTAGTATGTATTATATTACGAACTTACTAAGCTTTCAAGCTTATTGTGTGATGTGTTTCTTTGTTTTACAGTGTCAGTAGAGCTAGCTCGGGTCCGGGGATTGTCAGCGACTCGATTACACTATTGGCTATCTATTTCGGTACTTTTGAAAAGATGTTTATAAATGTGGTATATGGCATGTATAGGCTAGTTAATGTGGCATGTTTTGTGATGTGTAATCTTTCCCATGTGATATGGCTTAAAGGTTGAATAATGTTAGTATGTATGTGTGGAAATATGTGAGTGATAAATATTGTATACTTCTTGCTTAACTGGTTGATGAAAATTGTGGTTTGAATGTGAATTGTGGTAAGCTTTATATGGTGCTTAATCTATGAGACTTGAGATGTGAAATTGGGTGTGTTGGATGGATTTAATTGAGTAGGAATTGAGTGTGGAAGTAAATGATTTAGATGATGATTAAATGGTGCATATATTGGTATGTTTTGGTTGCCATTTATGGTATAAATGTATATTGTTTGAGGCTTGTAGGTGATTCAAAGTGTAGGTGGCAAGTTTGGCCTTGAAAATGGCCTATAATTGCCCACACGGTTGAGCACACGGGCGTGTGGCTCGACCGTGTCATACAAGTTTGAAATTTGGTGTAAAACAGGCTCGACCACGGGCTGGACACACGGGCGTGTGACTGGCCGTGTGGTGCATGTAACACCCCAAACCCGGCCTAGAAGTTAGGCCCGAATCTGACGTGTCACATCAAAGGCATAATTCAAACGATTTTGCTAATTAAAAATTTAAGGCCCAAAAGCCCAAAATCCTTGAGTTGTGTTATGTAATGAAAAAAAAACCCATTTTATAATTTTAAGTACTTCAGAAACCAAGTTTAAACGTAAAAAATTTACTCAGGTTTAATAATTGAGTAAACAGTTGAAACAACAAAACCCAAAGTCTAAAGTCAAACGGAGTACAAGGCCTTATTACATCCAACGAAAATAAGCAATTAAACTATGTCTTTTGAAACAAATAAATGAAAGTTTAAACATCTTGTGTGTGGCCATCTCCGAGTCCTCTCGCATGTCGAGCCATTTACTGAGGATCACCTGAAACATTAAATAAAGGGTGTGAGTTTCGAAACTCAGTGTGTGCAACCCTTGGCATTGAATTCAATATATATTTATCACATTGGCCTGAGCCCTATCAAAATCAGTGGTCTTGGGCCTTGGCCCACAATGACCTCATAGCATATCATATCATATGCAAAACAAGGTAATGCAAAACCCTCCCCAAAAATCCATCCGCTACACACCATTTCCCTTCCAATCTTGCACACCTATGGGGATTGCTAAATCGACCAATCCATCCTCTACACACCACAGGTAGCACTCACAGCGGCACTACTCAACGTTGCAGCAAAGTTTCTAATCATATAATGGGCTTAAAGCCACTGATGGATCCATGGTCGTCAAGCGACTATGCGATCCTCAAATCTTCCTCCGTACCATAATTCCCACCCATATGCATCCTAATCAGAATATCATATGAATGCAACATGCACATGAGTTACATCCACAAAACTCATACTCATCACATAGGGGTATTTTAGTCATTTCACAACCCAAGGGTATTTCCGTAAATCTACTATACAGGGGTATTTAGGTAATTTTGCAAAACAGAGGTACTTTGGAAATTTTGTAAATCAGGGATGTTTTGGTAATTCTACAAACCAAGGGTATTCTGGTAATTTCACAATTCGGGGCTATTTTAGTGATTTTACAAATCTAAGGATGTTTTGGTAATTTTCAAAGTAAGGGTATTTTGGTTATTTTCAAATTAGGGGTATTTTAGTAATTTTACAAATCTAGGAGTATTTGGTCCCTCTCGGGTTTTAGTTATGAACTTTGGCCCATTAACAAGTCCTTGCGGCTAAAGTGAACAGACACTATGCACCATGTAGGATTCTAGAGAAGAGGAGGTGGGTCGCTAGGGCCTCTTAAATACCAAGCTCTCCCCAGATCCAATCCTAGACATGCACATGCCATTTACCACACTCTAACCTAGCGACTTGTCCACGAACATGTTTAATTATTAGAAAGTCTTATGCGGTTTAAGAGTTTTTCAGTACTAAGCCTAAAGTCCAGAAAACCCTAGCATACTAGTCTACGTCCCCATAAAGCCCATCAACCCATTTCACGTTCATATAACCCATAATGGCCACATCACATTTTTATGGCCCACTAGGCCCAAATCTCAGTCATATGACCCATTAGGCCCAAAACAAATCCAGATCATGTAATATCCATGCCTAACCCAATTCATATAATCAAATTAATCCATTTCATCAAACTTAGCCTCAGGGCCCACCGGGCCCATTTAGCCACTTTCGGCTTTTCGGCTTTCTGGCATTGCCGATATCGTGTGTGTGTGTAGTGTTTGTACACACCTGGTTACAGCAATGTGCTATTCTATCCTTAGCCTTGAACCTACAATCGGCATCACTTAACGATTAATCATGGCTTAATACACACTTTATCAAAAATCGAAACCTCACCGTAACCTTACCGTGTGTCACACGTTCTAGTAGCCCTTCCTTTGCTACTATTTGCCATTATCCTCTAGATCTGCATCTAAACATATTTTGTCAAAATCAAGTGACCCATATTCCTCATAAGTCGCCCCTACAAGCCATATTACATTAGGCCATCTACTAAACCACAACCAAGATGAGTGCACTTACCTCTCGCTATCGATCCTTACCTACCACGTTTGTGATCTCTAAACCTTATCCTTTTACCCACAGAGTTAACGATAGGTCAGTTAGATAGCCTTTCGGCTTTTAGCAAAATGTACAAGACAGGTTAACTAAATTCTTACCAAATCCACTTTCGATCCTGCGGCCTAAATTCGGCTTTTGAGATTAGTATGGTGACAGAGACAATTCGGCACCAATAAGGAGAAGAAGAGGAGAAGTGATCGGCTCGAACTAAAGGTGAACAAGAGAAGGAATTTAAGAAGAGAAGGTATGGGGAATTCAGATAGAGAGAAAACCAAAATTTCGGCAAAGGAATGATGGGTTTTTTTTCGGTAAATGGAAGAATTCGCCTAAAAGGGAGAAAAAGAAATGTAATGGAACCCAAGGAACCTCTCAAAGGAATTCGGCACCTCCTTTTATAGCCAATAGCCGAATCCTACCTTCCCTCACAGTCCAATTCGGCACCAACTCTTCCCACCTCTCATCTCCTAATTTCTCTCCATGATGTCTCCCTTATCTCATCCGAAATTCCCTCTTTTATCAGCTCACAAGACTAATTCAAACACTTCAACAAAAGATTCCAAGTTCCACACAACTCTGGCTGTCTACTATGCAAAATAAACACTCCAAAAACACCTTACCACTTGTAGCATCCTAGATTAAGGGTTATGCGTTCGTGCGTAATTCATGAGATAGTGGGCTCAGTGGGTGTGTTGGATGTGTTATGAGGAGTTTTAGAAACCCTAACATGTAAGGAAATGTAAGGAAATGTATGGAAATGTATGGAAATGTATGGAAATGTAAGGAAATGTATGGAAATGTAAGGAAATGATCTAGAAATGATTCAAAAGAGGAAAGTAAACATTTCGGGAAACTTGGAAATGCAAGGAAATGTTAAGTTTAAAGGAGGCAAACAAAAATTATTGGAAACTTGGAAATGTAAGGAAATGTCAAGTTTTAAAGTTTAAAAAGAGGAACCTAAGGCAAGGTGGCCTTAAGAAAATTAATAGGAGGAATTTGACACACAAACAGGCTTAGAAAAGTGGCCTGAAGATATCACTTAAGGCCCAGGTAGGTGACGCCACCAGCTATGCAAGTGGGCCTGAGTTCGAGTCACTTGGGGACCAAATAAAAGAAATTTTATTTTGCTACAAGGAGTAGAGAGGTGGACGGCACAAGGCTGTATTTTGGGAGTTTTATTCTCTTTAAAATTCGGCTAAAGGATGGATAAATAATAGATTTATTTTAGATTATTTTCAAGAGATAATTGTTGGATTAAATTCTTTTATTTTGTGATAATTCAAAGGATAAAGCTATCAAAATAGAAGAGTGGTGGCCAAGTAAGGGATTTTGAGTAGTAAATTCGGCTATAAAAGGAAAAGAGAGGCCATTCTGCATTATTTTCTGTTCTTTGGAAGCCTCTGCCGAATTCTCTTCACCAAATCTTCTTCTTCTTTTATTTTTGCCAAGCCCAAGTACCTTGTGTTCTAGCCGAATCCTCCATCTTTATTCTTCCTTCTCTTTTCTTTCTAATCCCTCCAAAAGCCGAAAGTTGTGAGAGCATCATTTAGCCATAGCCGAATCTCTGAAGGTTGAAGTAAAGGTGCAATCGGTTTCTCCAAATAAGGGTAAGATCTAGATTCGGTTTCCTTTCTTTCCTTTTTAAGCCTGTCGAAATTCAGGGACTAATCCCTCATATTGTGTTTTGGCCGAAACTATGGAAGGGAATTTCACGATTTAGGTGGTGTCGATTAGAGGAGTTCTCCGGGATTTCAACATTCAAGGTAAGCGAATATAAGATGCGGCCATAGGCCATTCTATAGTGCTTTAATGTTAGATTAAACTCTAACATTTGTCTATAGGGTTTTCGACAGCATTAAGGAAGCAAAGATCAATTTCGGGATTTAAGATTTGGAAGGTAAGCATCTATGTATATTCGGCTAAGGCCTAGATTAGTATTTAGATCTGTTCTTTAAATGTTCAAGAGCCGAAAACTAACCAAGTTAATTGATTCAATGCCTGGCCGAATACAAGGAGGAATAAAGCAAAGATTTCGAGATTTGTTGGTGTCCCAATCGGCAACAAGGTAGGTATTAAGTGTACAAATCCTACTAGGATTTGGTTTTATAGCTGAATAGGCTTTATGCTAATATATTAAGGTTGGCCGAATGTAGGAATTGAGATCTAAGGCATTAGATCAAGTTTTTCGGGATTTAAGTGAACCGCTAAGCAAATCAGGTGTGTACCCACACTTCTTCTTAATAAAATTTATGGCTATAATTAGAATGTGCATGTTTATAAGAATGTGAATATGGCTAAGTACCATGTAATGGTACAAAAGTACTCAGGTACGTTTCCTACTCCTACTAGGATTATGAAATATGTTATATGTTATATGTAACATGTGAATAAAGATAAGAATGTGAATTTTGGCATGGTAATGCATATTAATTATGATATGGGGCATATGGGTTGTTGAAAAGGGGAAGTGAATGTGGTGACCCAAGACCACGAAATCTGAATGCGGTGACCTAAGACCGCGATATCTGAATGTGGTGACCTAAGACCACAATATCTGAACGTGGTGACCTAAGACCACGAGACTATAAGGGCGATGAGCACGTCGACTGCAGCAACTGCCTTCGATGGAGTGTAGCGGATGGAGGGTTGACTTATTAGTCCCCACAGTGTGCAGGTTGGTACGGGGGAAGTGTAGCGGATGGTTAACTAGGTTTGGGTTTTGGGTTGCATCATTATCGTAAATTGTTATGTGAATATGATATGTATGTTATGCCTAAATTTATTTGGACTTAGTGTTGTGTACACATTGAGTCTGTTGACTCACCCCGTTGTGGGACTATTTTCAGGTGACGAACAGTAATGGACCGAGCTCGGCAGAAGCTTAGGGATGGCCATGCACAGCAAGAAATTTATGATTTGGACTTTTATTTTGTTTCAAGTATTTTTATTTTAATTTTGGGATTATTTGATGTAATAAGGCCATAGTTGAATTTCTTTACTTCACTTTGATTTATTATGTTACAAATATTTATTAATTGAAAGATTAAGTAAATTTATTATCAAAACCAACCCTAAATGTTTTGTCACCTAAAGCTAAAGGATTTTTAATCAAATAAACTCGTTTTCAACTCAAGCCCAACCCAAAACAAATTTTCTTTGAAAACACACAAGTTTTTCCTAAGTCACAAAAGAATTTGAAACGGTTTACACCGGGGAACATACCAGATCCGGTCAAGGCTCCTGGGCCGGGTGTGGGGTGTTTCAATTTGGTATCAGAGCCTAGTTTCAAACCCTCAGCCTGGGGTTTAAGGCCCAAAACATTTTCAAATCGAGCCCAAATGAGTTTTTGAAGATAAGCAGGGTTTTCTGGCATGGCACCTAAGTCTCCGACCCGAAGTCCACCAGGTAAGTACCCCTAACCTTTGGTTGATTTATATTGTGAATATGGAACGTAGATTAGTATGATAGGTACTTGAACTATAAGGCTAGCTTACCCCAACAGTTACATAAGACTTAAATGCTTAATAAAACAAACCTGTGTCTAAGTCGCCGAGTTAGGGTGTGGAAACCATTGTGTGCATGTCTAGGATTGGATCCGGAAGAGATTGGTATTTAAGCAGTCCTAGTGACTCACCTCCTCTTCGCAGGAATCCTACCTGGTGCGTAGCTTTAGTTCACCCTAACCAAAAGGACTTCTTCATGGGCTAAACCCCTAACTAAAACCCGAAAGGGATTAGCCACATTTTTATGGAAACCCTAGTTTTAAAATGACTAAATTACCCTTTTGATTTACACAAGCTATCCCATAAAATTTTTCTGAAATATTTCTTGATTTACAAAATTACTAAAATACCCCTAGTGGTAAAATTACAAAAATGCCCTTGGTTTATGAAATTTCCAAAATACCCACAGTTCTTATTCAAAAAAAATTCATTACTTTATTACAAGCCCAAAAACCCTAATTTGCAAAATATCAAAATACTTTGATTTTGGAAAATTACGAAATTGCCCCTGACTTACAAAATTACCAAAATGACCCTGAATTTCAAAAATTTTGCAACATCACCGATTTGGAAAACAAATTCTCAAAAAGAACCCTCAAGTTTTGCAAATTTTGGAAATACCCTTGATTTATTAAGCTTTCCAAATTTACTCTGATTTATTACCAAAATACCCCCGAGTTTTAAAATTTACTAAAATACCCCTGTAATTTAAAAATTTTTGAAACACCCCCGGGATTTCAAAAAAAATGACCAAAATACCCTTATTGACAAAATCACCAAGGAACCTTATTTTGACAAATTACGAAAATACCCCTGTAGGACAAATTACGAAAATACCCCTGAGTAGTGGAAAAACAGCAACAATGAAAACTACAACATTTCTCTGAATGAACGAAAGTTCATAATTGATTGATGAATGTATGAATGTAAAGACTGTATGCATGTATGAATACGAAAGAACCACTTCTAAAATTCTTTTCATAAAACTTCTTCGCGGGTAATCAGTGGAATAAAGGCTAATTCATAAAATTTCTTAATTAGATTAAAGCACGATCGTAGAAATGAGCTCTAGGGGACGCGGTCGTAGTATACGAGGACGCGGTAGAGGCAGAAGGACTGTGTCGGAACCCGTTAGATCGGGTCAAGGGTCTGATAATGAGGTACCACCGCCACCACCACCCCCAGCTGTTGGTGTTGAGCAGCAAGCTCAGACGGGGGATGATGCTGTGTCCCAGGCTGTGCTGCGAGTTTTGGAAATGGTGGCTGGCGCGGGTGGAAGTATGGGAGCTCGAAAATCTGTACCCGAGCGACTCCGAGCCAATGGGGCTGAAATGTTTCGAGGAGTATCTGGGGTGGCACCCAGCACGGCTGAATATTGGTTGGAAGCAACCGAGCGTATTATGGATGAGCTCGATCTGACCCCTGAGGAGAAGTTGAAAGGAATGATGGCACTGCTACGCGATGAAGCGTATCAATGGTGGTTAACTGTTTGGGATGGTGCCACGGCTGAGGATCTGACCTGGGAGTATGTTAAGGAAGCGTATCAAAAGAAATATGTTGGAACAAGGTATACTAATGAGCAAAGAAAAGCATTTCTGGGGAACAAGTCCGTAGCCGAGTATGAAGCTGAATTTTTGAGGTTGAGCCGATATGCTCGAGGAGTAGTAGCTACGGAGCATAAGCGATGTGTCCGATTTGAGGACGGATTAAGGGATGATTTGAGGTTGTTAATAGCTCCACATTAGGAGCGGGAGTTTTCTGCCTTAGTAGAGAAAGCTAAGGTAGCTAAAGGGATTAAGGACTCTACAAGGCAGAACTTCGATCGAAATAGGCCAGAAAGAGGTCTTGGATCGTCTGGATCATCTGGGAATAAGAGGCCTAGAGTTGATGGGCCGCGAGGTCAGCAATCTGCTACAGGAGGGCAGTATCGTCCTTGTGATCAGTGTGGAAAGAAGCACTTAGGAGAATATTGGAAAAAGACGGGAGGATGCTTTAAGTGTGGGTCAAAGGACAATATGATTAAGGACTGTTCTATGGAACCGGAAGGGAGACGGCCAGCAGCTCAGAATGTTAATCAGGCCGGTAGAGGTGGACAGCAGCCTCAGCAAGGTCGTGGACCGAACCATGGAGGAAATGGTTCCGGCCGAGGTCGTGGAGCACCAAGTAGAGGTGCTGAAGGTGCAGATGCAAGGCAGCCAAGGTTGGTTTATGCAGTTGGTCGTCGCGAGGAGGAAGATGTGCCAGATGTGACAGTGGGTACGTTCCTTATTTCTGGAATACCCTTAATTGCTTTGATTGTTGTATAGTTTTCTTGTATCGATAGTAAAAGTGTTCGAAGCCTTGCATGTGGACTTAGAGATTATGCATAGGAAGTATGATATTTTTATAAGATTAGAGTGCGCAGCATAAGCGTAGTGCGGCGAGTTAAGATGTACGATTAATTGTTAGTAAGTAATTTCGAGGACGAAATTATTTTTAAGGAGGGTAGAACTGTAACATCCTAGATTAGGGGTTATGCGTTCGTGCGTAATTCATGAGATAGTGGGCTCAGTGGGTGTGTTGGATGTGTTCTGAGGAGTTTTAGAAACCCTAACATGTAAGAAAATGTAAGGAAATGTATGGAAATGTATGGAAATGTATGGAAATGTAAGGAAATGATCTAGAAATGATTCAAAAGAGGAAAGTAAACATTTCGGGAAACTTGGAAATGTAAGGAAATGTTAAGTTTAAAGGAGGCAAACGATAATTTTTGGAAACTTGGAAATGTAAGGAAATGTCAAGTTTTAAAGTTTAAAAAGAGGAACCTAAGGCAAGGTGGCCTTAAGAAAATTAATAGGAGGAATTTGACACACAAACAGGCTCGGAAAAGTGGCCTGAAGATATCACTTAAGGCCTAGGTAGGTGACGCCACCAGCTATGCAAGTGGGCCTGAGTTCGAGTCACTTGGGGACCAAATAAAAGAAATTTTATTTTGCTACAAGGAGTAGAGAGGTGGACGGCACAAGGCTGTATTTTGGGAGTTTTATTCTCTTTAAAATTCGGCTAAATGATGGATAAATAATAGATTTATTTTAGATTATTTTCAAGAGATAATTGTTGGATTAATTTCTTTTATTTTGTGATAATTCAAAGGATAAAGCTACAAAAATAGAAAAGTGGTGGCCAAGTAAGGGATTCTGAGTAGTAAATTCGCTATAAAAGGAAAAGAGAGGCCATTCTGCATTATTTTCTGTTCTTTGGAAGCCTCTGCCGAATTCTCTTCACCAAATCTTCTTCTTCTTTTATTTTTGCCAAGCCTAAATATCTTGTGTTCTAGCCGAATCCTCCATCTTTATTCTTCCTTCTCTTTTCTTTCTAATCCCTCCAAAAGCCGAAAGTTGTGAGAGCATCATTTAGCCATAGCCGAATCTCTGAAGGTTGAAGTAAAGGTGCAATCGGTTTCTCCAAATAAGGGTAAGATCTAGATTCGGTTTCCTTTCTTTCCTTTTTAAGCCTGTCGAAATTCAGGGACTAATCCCTCATATTGTGTTTTGGCCGAAACTATGGAAGGGAATTTCGGGATTTAGGTGGTGTCGATTAGAGAAGGAGTTCTCCGGGATTTCAACATTCAAGGTAAGCGAATATAAGATGCGGCCATAGGCCATTCTATAGTGTTTTAATGTTAGATTAAACTCTAACATTTGTCTATAGGGTTTTCGACAGCATTAAGGAAGCAAAGATCAATTTCGGGATTTAAGATTTGGAAGGTAAGCATCTATGTATATTCGGCTAAGGCCTAGATTAGTATTTAGATCTGTTCTTTAAATGTTCAAGAGCCGAAAGCTAACCAAGTTAATTGATTCAATGCCTGGCCGAATACAAGGAGGAATAAAGCAAAGATTTCGGGATTTGTTGGTGTCCCAATCGGCAACAAGGTAGGTATTAAGTGTACAAATCCTACTAGGATTTGGTTTTATAGCTGAATAGGCTTTATGCTAATATATTAAGGTTGGCCGAATGTAGGAATTGAGATCTAAGGCATTAGATCAAGCTTTTCGGGATTTAAGTGAACCGCTAAGCAAATCAGGTGTGTACCCACACTTCTTCTTAATAAAATTTATGGCTATAATTAGAATGTGCATGTTTATAAGAATGTGAATATGGCTAAGTACCATGTAATGGTACAAAAGTACTCAGGTACGTTTCCTACTCCTACTAGGATTATGAAATATGTTATATGTTATATGTAACATGTGAATAAAGATAAGAATGTGAATTTTGGCATGGTAATGCATATTAATTATGATATGGGGCATATGGATTGTTGAAAAGGGGAAGTGAATGTGGTGACCTAAGACCACGAAATCTGAATGCAGTGAACTAAGACCGCGATATCTGAATGTGGTCACCTAAGACCACGAGACTATAAGGGCGATGAGCACGTCGACTGCAGCGACTGCCATCGATGGAGTGTAGCGGATGGAGGGTTGACTTATTAGTCCCCACGGTGTGCAAGTTGGTACGGGGGAAGTGTAGCGGATGGTTAACTAGATTTGGGTTTTGGGTTGTATCATTATCGTAAATTGTTATGTGAATATGATATGTATGTTATGCCTAAATTTATTTGGACTTAGTGTTGTGTACACATTGAGTCTGTTGACTCACCCCGTTGTAGGACTATTTTCAGGTGACGAACAGTAATAGACCGGGCTCGGCAAAAGCTTAGGGATGGCCATGCACAGCAAGAAATTTACGATTTGGGCTTTTATTTTATTTTTAATTTTGGGATTATTTGATGTAATAAGGCCATAGTTGAATTTCTTTACTTCACTTTGATTTATTATGTTACAAATATTTATTAATTGAAAGATTAAGTAAATTTATTATCAAAACCAACCCTAAACGTTTTGTCACCTAAAGCTAAAGGATTTTTAATCAAATAAACCCGTTTTCAACTCAAGCCCAACCCAAAACAAATTTTCTTTCAAAACACACAAGTTTTTCCTAAGTCACAAAAGAATTTGAAACGGTTTACACCGGGGAACATACCAGATCCGGCCAAGGCTCGTGGGCCGGGTGTGGGGTGGTTCACCACTACTCAAACCTGGACCTCTTCACGCCACCTTGTAGCTCCCCCAGTGATGCCACCTTGCCACTGGACCACAAGCCCATTTGTGTCCTATTTTCCCCTTAACCTGCTTAAGAGGTCTAATGCCTGAGACTATGGTCCATTAAAGCAAGAAAAATAAATTTTTCCCCATGGTCGTCCCTATCTCTAAGACTTCAAATAATCCCGATAATACCTTAAAATTAATATTCTAAGTGCTACTCATACATAGCAACCTCAGTGCACAGAAATTTAAAGTTTCAGGATTTTGGGGCATTACAACTTGGTTAGTGCCATTCTCTTGTTCTCAAAAATTTTAAACACTCCCATGCCCAAGGCCCAATAGGCCCAAATTCGGGGCGTTACAGTGTAAGTCAGTGGCGACCACGGGTAAGGCACACGGGCGTGTCTCAGGCCGTGTGGACAAGTCAGAAGTGTGCCCTGTTTTGCCACGGTTTGGACGCACGGGGGTGTTCGAGGCCGTGTGAGGCACACGGCCTACGCACACGGGCGTGTGACCTCTGTAACTTAGAAAAAATGTTTAAATTTCAGAAATTTTTGTATGAGTACAGTTTAGTCTTGGCTCTATTCTAAAGCATGTTTAAGGTCTCGTTGACCTATTTAAGGGACTCATTGAATATGAATTGTTATGTTTGGATGTGGAATGATATGGATTGAAATGATCGGTAATGCCTCTTAACCCTAGTCCGGTGACATTTACTGGTTAGAGGTGTTACAGTAACCATGGATTTTGTAAGTGGGCTACCCTTAACGCCGACCAAAAAGGACTCGATATGGGTTATTGTTGACCGACTGACTAAATCTGCCCATTTTATATCGGTCCACACTGATTATTTGTTGTAAAAGTTGGCTAAGTTATATGTGGCTGAGATTGTGAGATTGCATGGGGTAGAAGTTTCTATCATTTTAGATAGAGATCCTACATTCACATCTCGTTTCTAGAAAAAGTTACACGAGGCTTTGGGTACAAGGTTGGATTTCAGTACGGCATTTCATCCTCAAACTGACGGTCAGTTGGAGAAGGTGATTTAGATATTGGAGGACATGTTAAGAAGCTGTGTAATTGATTTCAAAGGCAGAGTTCGCATATAACAACAGCTACCAATCCAGTATTCAGATGGCACCGTACGAGGCGTTATATGGTTATAGGTATCGTACCCCTACCTGTTGGACAGAACTTGGTGAGCGGCGAGTTTTGGGGCCAGAGTTAGTTTCTGAAACCAAAGAAAAAGTAAAGTTGATTTGAGATTAGTTAAAGGAAGCATCAGATAGGCTGAAGTCATATGCAGATTTAAAGCGCAAAGAGATAGAGTACTCTATGGGGGATTATGTCTTTTTAAAGGTCTCACTGTGGGAGAAGATTCTAAGATTTGGACGGAAAGACAAACTGAGCCCTAGATTCATTGGACCTTACCGAATATTAAAGCGTCTGGGACCGATCGCCTATCAACTTGAGTTGCCTCTTGAGTTAAACAGGATACATGATGTGTTCCACGTCTCCATGCAGAGGCGATGCCGCTCTGATCCCTCACATATAGTGCCGGTTGAGGAGAATGAGGTTAGACCTGATCTGACTTTTGAGGAAGAACCGGTGCAGATACTGGATCGTGATGTTAAAGTATTAAGGAGGAAATATGTTCCTTTGGTCAATATGCTTTGGCGTAATCACAGTACCGAGGAAGCCACGTGGGAGCCTGAGGAGGAGACGCAAGAACAATATCCTCACCTATTCTAACCAAGTAAATTTCAAGGCCGAAATTTCTTTTTAGGGGGTAGAGTTGTAACGCCCCAAAAATTTAGGGTCGTTGTTTTTGCAAGCTTGGACGTAAATATCATGGTTGCTTATGGGTTAGGTAATCTGGGCGTGTTTCGGGGATTCTAGGAAGCCTGGATTCAAATATAGCCTTTGGAAAAATTTTGATTTTTGCTCTTGTGGAAACCTAGATGTTAGCTTAAAGGGCATATATTAAGTTGTACTTCTTTTGTGACACAAAAGATCTTGTGTTGTGGTGGCAAGTGGCGTGTTAGGTTATTTAAGAGGGAGTGGGCTCGAATCTCATGGCATGCAAAAAGGGGGTTTTATTTTATGTCTCTGTGGCGTGAGAGGTAGAGTTTGATTCAAACTCTGTAGAGGTGGTTGGAGAATTGGTTATCAGAATTTGAATGGATTTGAATGGGGGGTTTGGAGTAAACCTATGAGAGATTGGTGGAGATTTTCAAGGAGTTTGAAGGCTTGAGAAGTTGTGCCGAAATAGCTTTCTTGCTCTTGGAAATTCAGCTAGGGGCTTTTGTTAGGTATACCCGAAGTATCAGAGTTGTATTCTTTGCTTTCTCTTTTGTATGTTACTGATTTGGTCTCTCCTTTTCAGCTTTAGTTTTGCTTCTTTTCTCCAAAAGAAACCGAATACTTTTTCTTCTCTACTTGAAACTTCCTACTCATCTCTTCTTTAATCATTTTCTGCTATAGCCGACCCTCTCTTTTACTTTCATCTCTACTTCTTTCGCATTTTGTTTTTCCTTTCTCTATTAGGCTGGATTCTCATACTCTCTCCCTCTCAAATCTTATTGTTCTTCTTGTTTTGGGCCAAATCTTCTTGACTGAATATTGCCGAAATACTTTTGTTTTATTGGTAAGGGGGTGTTACAACCACTTTATTATTTCGTTTTTAGTCAAATTCTTTTGGCTCTATTGTCAAGCCTCAGTTTTCCCTTTTCTTTCTCTTGGGGGCCGAATATATGGTTGTTTTCTAACAACTTGTTATCTATCGAATCACGTTAGGAGGGGGAATCGCCCTTGATCAGTAGTGAGGTGCTAGTATCTGTTAGTTCTAGCAAGGTGAGTGTTTGTGGTTTAGTAAATAAAGTTTATGGATTAAGAGTATGTGTTAATCTTGTGTTGTGCTGGTTATAGGTTTTGTGCTTCAGATTATTCGCACTCTTCGTTGCTGCAATCAGGTGTGTATTTTTATACGGTATTCGATGATCGGCTGAAAAGCCGAAAGTATGTGTTGTTTACACTGCTATGACTGTAGTTCGGCAAAATGCCAAAAAAGCCAAAAATATGGCGTATGATGCTACACGAGCTTGCGATCGTGCATGTGGTGAACCGAGCCCACTAATATGAGCGTTTAACAATACAGCCAGCACGTGCGTCTTTGTGGACTATGGCCGTTATCGGCCTCGTTGGGCCGAGATGGGCCATTTGGGCATAATGGGCTCATGGGCCCCATATGGGTAAAATCCACAGTAAGTGAATAATAATGGATTGGGCTACGAAGTTCGTATAGTCGTGACGAAATTTGGGCTGAAAGGGCCATACGAGCGTGTGGGCCCCTTCAGCCAAGTAATGTACCTTGGACCCAAATACACTATTTTGGCCATATAGGTTATCTGAGTCGTTCGAGACGACTGGTGACCTTATGAAGGGTCGTCATCTGTGCCGAGACCCCAAAAGTAGTTAAATGACCAAAATACCCTTAATGGATGAAATTACCGTTTTACCCCTAACTGACGAAATGACCATTATACCCCCTAGTGGTAGTTTAACTGATGTGTGTATGATATCTATATGACTGGTTATGAATATGACATACTGCACACACGTAATATTTATGACACGACATTCTGCATTAGGGTTGGGATTCTGATTCGGAGGAAGTACTGTACTAGTGGCTCTGCCACGTTTTTACTATTCTAGTGGCTTCGCCACGTATTCTGATCTTAGTGGCCGGGCCACGATTACTGTTGTTAGCAGCTTTGTTGCATTACAGTTAGCAGCTATGCTGCGATATTGGTGTGTTGGCTGGGTGGGTCGACTTAGTCCTCACATGGTGTGTTGGTTGGTACGAGTGGTGTGTTGGCTAGATTGGGTTGGGTTGCATCTCTGTTCTGTACTGTTATAATTTTGGGCTTTGACCCACGCTGTTACTATATAAGGCTAAAGCCCAGACTGATCTGTTACTGTATAGGACTTAGGCCCAGTCTGTTTCTGCTCACACCAATTGTTATTTGACTGATAGGGGATTACACACTGAGTTTACGCAACCTCACCCTTTCTTTTAACTGTACAGGTAATCCACAGTCTTAAACGATTTGGGGTCGCGAGGGACCCGGAGGTGGCCATGTGAACACTGATTTTCCGCTTGAGACTTGAATATTTTAAATTTATACTTGGGTTTGATTATGTAATAAGGCCATTTGAGGTTTAACTTTTATTTGGTTTTAACTTCTTACTTCAACCTGCTAGATTAGGAAACACGGGTTTTTTAAATAATAACTGTTTCCAAAGAAAATCACACATTTCAAAATTTAAAGTTTACAATTAGGAAAGCTTCCGCAGTTTCTAACTCGGATTAATAAACTTGTAACAGATAATTTGACAAATAATTGGTTAACAAATTTTGATTTTACAACACCAATGTTTTCAATCGCAATTAGTTAAAAGGGATTTAAAATTTCAGTCACGAACTTTCATCAACAAGACCAGTTTTCAAAGCAACACTTCGATGTGACATGTTGGATCCGGTCGTAACATCTAGGCCGGGTTTGGGGTGTTACATTTAGTGTTGATGTAGGTGCAAGATGAAAAGGGTGAGAAATAAGGCTTGGAAAATGGCCTTATTTTGTCTACACGGGTTGACAAATGAGCGTGTGTCTTGACAGTGTGTGACACACGACTATGCGTACAGGCGTGTGGTTTGGTCGTGTGTCCCTTACATCTTAAAAATTGAAAAATAGAATGCTCAAAATAGTCACACAGGCAGAGACACAGGCGTGTGTCTTAGCCGTGTGTGATACACAGCCTAGCACATGGACGTGTGTCTTGGCCGTGTGAAACCTGCACCTAATTTTCGAAAATTAAATTGACCACACGGGCATGTGGCTAGCCGTGTGACCCAAGTTAGAAAATTACAAGGGTAAGGACACAGGCTGGGACACGGTCGTGTGCCTCACATGGAATGCCCAGATGGCCTAGGACACGGGCGTGTCATTGGCCTTGTGAGCTACACAGCCTGGCCACACGGGCCTTTATCCCTTGCACCTAAGAAAAATTTAGAGACTTTGTGAAAAATTTACTATGATCTTGGTTTAGGCCCGACTTGTTTCTAATATGTATTTTGGGCCTCGAGGACCCATATAAGGGACATTATGATTGATTGTGATCGATTTTTAGAAATAAATGATAAATGACATAAATTAATTGTAATTGAACTGTAAAACTCTAGTAATGCTCCGTAACCCTGTTCTGGCGATGGATACGGGTTAGGGGTGTTACATGAAAGCTTAAATTGTAGCTTCAAAATTGTGACATCAAAGAAAAAGAAACTTATCAATGGTGAATTAAAAAGACAATATGAGAGTGCATGTCTAGGATTGGTTCTTTAAAAGACTTGATATTTAAGCGTGCCAAGTACACCACTTCTCTTTTAGGGTTAGCTACTTGGTGCATTGTTTTATTGTATTTTTTATTAGACTATATAAACTTTTGTTTCAGGTTTTATTAAATTTCTGTTGTCTAACAAAAGTTGATAATTTTTCTAATTCTAGTTTTGTTTCTAAAATTGTAATAGAAAAATGTAAACTCTTACCAATTCAACCAATTTCAAAATCAGAAGCTTTGGTTCAAACGCAATCTTTGATTCAAAATTCAGTGTTACTGGTGGCGGCTGCTGCAAGCTATAACGTGAAACCTGCGAAATTCTTGGGACAAGATTTCAAGACTTGGCAACATAAAATGCTATTTTATTTGACCATGTTGAACCTGGCCAAAATTTTTAAAGATGACCCTCTAATTGTTAAAGAGTGCGAGGTAGATGATACTATCGCTTTTACTGTTGTTAAAGCTTGGAAACATTCAGATTTCTTGTGCCGAAACTACATCCTGAATGGATTCTCGGGTGCACTGTATGTAGTGTATAGTGTTAAGAAAATAACTAAGGAATTATGGACATCTTTGGAACATAAATACAAAACCGAAGATGTTGGAGCTAAAAAGTTTTTAGTTGCTAAATTCTTAAATTTTGTAATGATTGATTCTAAACTAGTTGTGAATCAACTGCAGGAACTTCAACTGATCATTCACAAAATTCTTGCTGAAGGGATGGTGATAAGTGAATCCTTCCAAGTGGCAACCATTATAGAGATGCTGCCTCCTGCTTGGATTGACTTCAAGAATTACTTAAAGCACAAAAGAAAGGAAATGTCAGTGGAAGATTTAATTGTAGACTTTAGATTGAAGAAGACAATAGAGGTACGAAAAAAGGCTCAACAAAGCAGCAAATGTAACAGTCCAAATTTGACCCTAATCGGAACGATGGTTTCAGGACCACGAATCCGAATATGAAAATATTTAAATATTATTTTCTGAGCCGTTGATATGTGATTAAGCATGTGATGAATTTTCGTGAACTAATTTGTCTGTCTGTGTGTTTAATTTGATAAAAAGGATGAAATTGCATTAAATGTGAAACTTGTATGCTATTTGTTAAAGTACCTAAGTGTTGTGGCTTTGTAAAGGTGAAGGCCTCAAATGGCAATTAAGCCATTACTCTAGGAAGTGGGCGGTATTAAATGACATCTTATATATGTTAAATGTTTTTTATATATTATATGCTTATATAAGTTTATAATATATGTAAAAATAGTATATTAAGTGGACAGTTTGTGAAAGGTTTTTCTATAATAGCTACACCATTGACAAAGCTATTACAGAAAGATGTTAAGTTTGAATGATCAGAAAAGTGTCAGAAAAGTTTCAATCAGTTGAAAGCTCTTTTGACCGAAGCTCCAGTGTTAGTCCAACCTGAATCGGGTAAAGAATTTGTTGTTTATAGTGATGCATCTTTGAATGGTTTGGGTTGCGTTTTAATGCAGGAAGACAAAGTAGTAGCCTATGCTTCGAGACAATTGAAGCCACATGAAAGAAATTATCCGACACATGATTTGGAGTTAGCAGCTATTGTATTCGCGTTAAATATTTGGCGCCATTATCTATTCGGTGAGAAATGTCATGTTTATTCGGATCACAAGAGTTTAAAGTACTTGATGACTCAGAAAGATTTGAACTTGAGACAACGCAGATGGTCAGAGCTGTTGAAAGATTATGAATTAGTGATTAAATATCATCCGGGAAAGGCTAACGTTGTTGCAGATGCTTTAAGTCGGAAGTCATTATTTGCTCTTTGTGCGTTGAACGCACATATGGCTATGTCTGGTGATGGTTCGATAATAGCCGAATTGAAAGCAAGACCGTTGTATATTCAACAAATTTTTGATGCTCAGAGAGTTGACAAAGATACAATGGTAAGACGAATTCTGTGTGAAAGTGATGCAGAGTCAGAGTTTCGAATTGATGAAAATGACTGTTTGAACTTCAAAGGCCGAATATGTGTTCCGAGGAATGTGGATTTGATTCAAATGTTGTTAAATGAGGCTCATAATAGTCTATTGTCGGTACATCCGGGTAGCACGAAAATGTATAATGATTTGAAACAGTTCTATTGGTGGCCTGGTATGAAACGGGACATATCCGAATTTGTCTCGAAGTGCTTAATTTGTCAGCAAGTAAAAGCCAAACATCAGGTGCCTTCTGGATTACTTCAGCCGATCATGATACCTAAATGGAAATGAGATAGAATTGCTATGGATTTTGTATCCGGTTTGCCTACGACACCAAGAAAGAAAGATGCAGTCTGGGTTACAGTGGATAGACTAACCAAATCAGCTCACTTTGTTCCAGTTCGTACGGACTATTCGCTCGATAAGCTTGCTGAGTTGTATGTATCTCAAATTATGAGATTACATGGTGTGCCATTTTCCATTGTTTCGGATCAGAGACTCGAGATTCACGTCGTGGTTTTGGAAGAAATTGCAAGATGCTTTAGGTACCAAACTACACTTTAGCACAGCTTTTCACCCGCAGACAGATAGTCAGTCTGAACGAACCATTCAGATACTTGAGGATATGTTGAGATGTTGTGTCCTTGAGTTTGAAGGTACGTGGGAACGATACTTACCTTTGATTGAATTTGCTTACAATAATAGCTTTCAATCTAGTATCAAAATGGCACCTTACGAAGCTTTGTACGGCCGCAAGTGTCGTACACCTTTGTACTGGACCGAGCTCAGTGCAAACAAGATACAAGGGGTTGATTTGATTAAAGAGACTGAACAGAAAGTGGCAGTAATCCGAGATAGTTTGAAAGTTGCATCAGATCGCAAAAAGTCGTACGCGGATTTGAAACGTAAAGACATTGAGTTTCAGGTCGGAGACCGGGTATTTTTGAAAGTTTCTCCGTGGAAGAAAGTACTTTGATTTGGTCAAAAAGGCAAATTAAGTCTGAGGTTCATCGGACCGTATGAGATCGCCGAACGTGTTGGGCTTGTTGCTTATAGATTAAAGTTGCCCTATGAGCTTGAAAAGATCCATAATGTGTTTCATGTCTGAGATTGAAATCCGATCTGATATGACGTACAAAGAGAAACCGATCCGTATCTTAGCTCGTGAAGTGAAAGAGTTGAGAAACAAGAAAATTCTATTAGTAAAAGTATTATGGAATCGTCATGGAATAGAAGAGGCTACGTAGGAGCCTGAGGATTCAATGAGACAACAATATCCGACTCTGTTTAACGGTAAGATTTTCGGGGACGAAAATCCTTAAGGGGGAAAGTTGTAACAATCCAAATTTGACCCTAATCGGAACGGTGGTTTCGGGACCACGAATCTGAATCTGAAAAATATTTAAATATTATTTTCTGTGCCGTTGATATGTGATTAAGCATGTGATGAATTTCCGTGAACTAATTTGTCTGTCTGTGTGTTTAATTTGATAAAAGGATGAAATTGCATTGAATGTGAAACTTGTATGCTATTTATTAAAGTACCTAAGTGTTGTGGCTTTGTAAAGGTGAAGGCCTCAAATGGCAATTAAGCCATTACTCTAGGAAGCGGACGGTATTAAATGACATCTTATATATGTTAAATGTTTTTTTTATATATTATATGCTTATATAAGTTTATAATATATGTAAAAATAGTATATTAAATTATAAGTCATTATATTATATCAATAAAAAGAAAACAAAAGGAAATGACTTCGTTTTTATCAACCTTTGGCTGAATGTCTTAAAGAAAAAGAAAGAACAAAAGCTTTAAAGTTTCGGCACTTACAAGCTTGGATTAAAGATCAAGAACAAAGAAAAACGGACTTGGATCGGGGAAAGGCGAAAGTTAACGAATCGCCGGTTCTCGACGTCCGACGAAATCCGAGGTAAGTCTTTAAGCAAGTAAATATCGTAAATATCGATTATAACCTAGTATACATGCTGAATTATGAATTTGTGGATTGAAATATATAAAAGCCGAATGTATTAAAGTAATTTAGTAATGATATGTAATTGAATTAATTGAGTTCACTATGTGTAAGGATGTGAATTATATGTGATATTTGTGATATTGATTATGTGTAATGTGAATGAGTTGGTTTGGTAATATGAATATATCAGGCTTATTGCCTAGCAGGCCTTGTGCTGGTGAATTATATCGGGCTTATTGCCTAGCAGGCTAAATGCCGGTGTTTAAATCTCAGACCTTGGGTCTAGCAGGCCTAGTGCCGGTGTGTGTGATTCAGGCTAATGCCTAGCAGTTTTTATACCGGTGAGTTGCAATTTCCGAGCTCAGATTACGAATTAATAAAGTCATGAAGCAAATTAAGTAAGCCTAAGCTTTTGGAAATGAATCTTGTTAATTCGGCCATAAGGTATGTGTTTTTCATACTTATATGTTATATATATATGATGCTAATGAGCAAATAAAATGATGAAAGAAATGTGTTGTACATTGGGTTGTTGGAATTTGTATATAAACTATGCTATGTGAAATATTGGTTATTTGAAAGTATGAGAGTGGTTAAAGATGTTCATGTAGGTATATCTTTATACATAGATATGTGTATATATATATTCGGTAAGTGGTGTACTTTGTTAAGAAAATGAAAATTGTTAGGTTAAGTAAGATAATGGTATTCGGCTATGGTAAATTTATAAGTTAAATTATTTATATAGAATGCCATGAACAGATTGTTTAAAGATGCTTGGACGCTTGAATGTTATAATATAGTTGCTTAAGACTTACTAAGCTAGTAAGCTTACTCTGTGTGTGTTCATTGTTCTGTTTTATAGATTTTGATCAAGCTACGAGCTCAGGGCATCATCACTGAAGTCATCCACACTGTCAGCCTATTTTGGTACCTTTTAAGCTGGAATTTTTAAGTTTAAGGCATGTATAGGCTAGCTAAATGTTTAAATGATATTTTGTCGATGTATATAAGCCATGCGAAAATGGCTTGCATTATTATTAAATAATCTAAGGTTATGCAAGATTTGATGGAGGTATAAAAGCAAGTTTTATTTGAATGATGAATATGGGTGAATATAGAATCATGCTTTACATAATGGTTGTATATGTATGTTTGAAATGAAATCGCATAAATGAATTTTTGCTAGTTCATTGCGAAGTGAATATATATACATGAGATAGTATGTTAGGTTATGAATGACATTGGGTATGTATATTTTAAATTCAATTGATTTGATTTGATAATGCAATGATCAAACTATAGTGCTATGGTTTAGTAGTATTCGGTTTTGTAGTATGACCTTTAAATGGGTACATTCGGCATATTAAGCAAGCATATTTTATAGTACATTGATCATGATTATGCTTTAGTTAGTTATTTTTGTATTCTTGAGGTGTGCACATGTTTGTACATATTCGGACATGATAGAAGTTTGTTAAAGTATAGGTAATTTATGAAATTATGATAGAAATATTATCCATAAGTTTAAGTAGATATTTCATGCATGTTTTATGAACTTAACTTAAGAGTTGCTACATGTTATGTTATGTGCATTACATGGGTATTAACTTGGTTGAATAAGGTTATAATGCATTATAGTTAATAGATAAATTTTCGCTTGATTTGCATGCACTTATAAGGCAAAACGTGAAAGAATAAAAGAATTTGGTGTATCAATGATTTATTGAATTTATACTCACTTTTGAAATTTTCGTTAGTGGCATGAACTTAGTTGGCATTATATTTATTTTGGATTTCTTATATATATATATATATATATAATCGGTCAAGAAAATTTAAAGGTTAAAGCATTGATGTGAATAACTAGTTATGTTTGCATGTGATTGAATATACATGTGGTAAATTAGTTGGTGTAAGTAGACTTTTGATAATCTACTTATATGCTGTCACACTCTTTTAAATGACCATATGAATAGTGCTCTGTAGTTTGAATGAGTTTATTTATTTTATTGTATATAATGAAATTGATATTATATTTGTGATGATTTGTTTAACTTAATATCATTTCTTAAGTATTATGATGTATGTGATCGAATGAACTTGGTGGTTAGTTGAGTAACACCTCGAAACCCTAATTCGGCGACGGGTACGGGTTAGGGGTGTTACAGCAAATGTAAATGGTGCTAGGGAAAATGTCGTAGAAGTTAAGAAGGACTTCAAGAAGGGAAAACAAACTCAGAATGGATCTAAACTGGGACCAAAATGTGGTGTTTCCAAGAAGAAAAAATTTCAAGGGAAATGCTTCAATTGCAACAAGATAGGGCACAAGTCAGCTGACTGTAGGATTCCAAAGAAAGTTAGAGCTAATGAGGCCAATGATGTGGAAGAAATTTCCAAGGAAGTGTTTGATATGGACTTATGTGCCTAATAGACGCAAGAACTATGAATAAGAATGTTTCTTCTAAAGGGGGAATATTTGTGAAAAGGGGGTATGTAATGCAGTCTCTGTAAAAGCAAAAAACTATGAATAAGAATGGTTCTTCTTCATCTGTTTATATGCTTGAGTAATTTAAGTCATGGCATGGTAGGCTCGGAGATGTTAATTATGATACTTTTCGTAGACTAATTAATTTACATTCCTTCATTTTACATTAATTATAAACATAAATGTAAAACTTGTGTTGAGACAAAATTAACAAGATCTTCATTTCAAACTGTTGAAATAAGCACAGAACCACTTGATTTAGTACATAGTGATGTTTGTGACTTAAAGATTGTTCAAACGAGAGGAGGGAATAAATATTTTACTATCTTCATTAATGATAGCACAAAATATTGCTACATATATTTACTTAAGATCAAAGACGAAGCTATAGAGAAATTTATTCTTTATAAATAAGAAGTTGAAAACCAACTTAATAAAAAGATTAAGATGGTGAAGTGATCGTGGTGGTGAATATGTTGAACTATTTGGTGAATATTGTGCACAGCATGATATTATTCATGAAATGACACCACCATACTCTCATCAATCAAATGGAGTAGCCGAGCAAAAAAATCAGACTCCAAAGGAAATGATGAACGCATTGCTAGGAAGCTCTGGGTTATCACAGAAATGTGGGGGGACGTTTTTCTATCAACTAATTACCTTTGAAATAAGGTACCCCTCAAGAAAAGGGACAAGACATCATATGAGTTATGGAGAGGTAGATAACCATCCTACAACCACTTGAAAGTGTGGGGGTGTCTTGCTAACGTAATGTACAATGGTAAGTCGAGACATATGCGTCGTCGATACAATATCGTTAGACAACTGATCTCAAATGGAGTTACCTTTATTGATTTTGTAAAATCAAAAGATAACATTGCAGATCCACTAACTAAAGACTAAAATCGAGGTCATGTTGATAAAACATCGAAGGAATGAGACTAAAGCCCATGAAAATAAAAGGTACTATATGAAGGAAAACCCTACCTAGTTGACTAGAGATCCCAAGATCTAGGTTCAAAGAGACAACCTAATTGCATAGACCTTGTGAGGTCACTGTAGGGGTTCTTATCCCAAGTCCATTCCTATGATGTAAATAGTGACTAAAAATGGGATAGGTTAAGCAAAGCTTTTAATGACTATTGTATGTTTCGGTGAGCTGAGCAATAAAAGTCACCTATGTGAGAGTGAAGTGGGGCCACATTAAAGAGACTATTGGGGTATAGGTCTCTCAAACTCTTGTAGAACCAGGAGATGTTCGTGGCTGTAACATCCTAGATTAGGGGTTATGCGTTTGGAGCATAACCCAAGTGTTAGTAGGCTTTAAGGGTGTTTGGAGGTGTTTTAAGAGTTTTTGGAATTCTAGGATGGAAGAGAAAGCTTTGAAAAATTATTGGTTTTCAAGTTAAAAAGGGGAAGCTAGGTTAAGGAAGCCTTAAGAAAATTTGTGTTGGATTCATGACACAAAGAAACCAATTGGCAAGGTAGCAAGGGACGCTACCTTGGGGCTTGGAAGGTGCGTCACATGGAGTGCCAAGGGAAGGAGGTTCGAGCTGCAGAGATTGCACTTGGGAGCTTTTATTTTTTTGGCGTTAAAAGGGGAGCAAGGCGAGGAAGGTCTTAAGGGAAAAATCTTAGGCATGTTTGGCATAAAACAGGCCTTGGTAAAGTGGCTGCAAGGCGCCACTTAAGGGCCTGGAAATGACGCCATAAGCCTGGTGCAGGTCTGGAGTTCGAGTCTTGTTGGTAGCAGGGATGCGTGTTTTATTTTTTCTTTTGGCATTAAGGGGGGAGCTAGGTGAAGGAGACTTTAAAAGAAATTGTGGCGAGTTTTTGTCAGAAAAAACGCCTTGGCAGAGTGGCTTGGGGCGTTATTGCAGCTTGCAGCAGTGAGGGCTCAGGTTCGAGCCTCGTGGACAGCAGTAGGTGGGATTTTATTTTGCTTTTGCGTCAAGGCAGGGAAGGGGAAGGTTATACGGCAATTGGACTTCTATTTGGATGAAGATTAAGCTTATTTTATCCTATTAATATTCGGCTAAGAGTAGGATAATTGTAGTTTTTGTAAGAGTATGCCCAAAGATCAATCATGAGATGGTTGTAATAACATACTTAATTTACCATGTTTATTAATATAAAGCGTTGTCATTATTATTTCAGTTTTTCTTTCTGTGTGTATAGATAAATTGTTTTATAATAATGTCCAGAGAATAATATGATTATTCTTAAAAGATCCTTAGTCGAGTATTATTGTTGACTAGGACAATAATAATGCATTAAGACTAACATGTAATTGATTGATGATAAACAGTTGTCATTGATATGGAGTGTCAAAATCAATGCATGAATATGTGTGTTAGAGAACAATATATTGGATTGACCTGATATGAGTATGTTTCTTGGATTATTATGTAATTGTCACAACATTACTCATAGTGATTAATATGTATATGATCCTCAGACTTGAGATCATTATAATCCCAGCATCGTGAGTTGTATATTTTGATACAGTCAAACGTACACCGTAACAGGTTGTTCTATAAAGGCTGATGTTGGATATACCACAATCTATGTAGAGGGATATGGTTGATCAATAAAGGATAAGTGTAACATCCCAAAATTGGGCCTAGGAGAATTGAGCCCAATGGGCCTTAGGCGTAGTAGCGTTTAAATTTTTGGAGAACAAGAGATCGGCTTAAATGCTAGTTAGACCTATTGGATAAGTGATTTTGGAAGGTTAGAGGGCTTCTATGAAGTCCCGGGATCAAATATTGGCTTTGGGGAAATTTTGGTTTTAGGTGAAAAAAACCCTGGAAGTTGGCAGAAAGGCCTTAAGAATAAAATATGGAGAAAAATAACACAAGTGGAGTGTGTGGTGTAGTGGCAAAGTGACGCCACTTAGGGGACAAGGGAGTGACGCCACAAGGGAAGGAAGGAGGTCCAAGGTTCAAGTCTTGGCTTTTGCATTTTGGTTTCTTTTTGCTTGGACCTTAGAATTTGGCCCATAGTTTATATTTAGTTGCGCATGGTTTAAGACACAAGAGGAGCTTGTGGCCAAGTGGTTAGCAGCGTGGATTATGTTGCAAGGGAGCCTGGGTTCGAATCTCATGACAAGCAATGGAGTATTTATTTTGCGGATTGGACGGCAAGAGTTTCAGTTGAATTTAAACTCTACTGACGAAGGGATCCCACATCGGAAAGACACAAAGAATGAAGGTGAAGAGCTAGCTATATAAGGAGCATCCTAGGAGGAGAGTAAACACATCTTGGAGGGCGTTTGGGCACAAGAGTGGCCGGAGCGCGGATTAGCCCAAGAGTCCTATCAGGTGTGTAACTCTCTCTACTCTAGTTGTAGAGCGGCAAATGCCGAAATGCCGGTCACACGGCATTAGTAGCCACACGAGCGTACGAGCGCACGTGTGGGGCTTCGACGCGATAGTTGAGGCCATCAGTAGTATTCTCGTGGGTTGGGGCTGCTTGGGCCTCGATGGGCCGAAGTGGGCCCAATGGGCCCGTGGGCCCATATGAGTAAATTGCATGATTGGTTAGTATATGTTGAACTAGACTAGGTGGAAGTTATATACGTGGCTAGATTTGTGCTAGGTGGGCCACACGAGCATGTGGGCCTGGATGGGCCGAAATCGGGTTTTAGGCCCAATCGTCCGGTACAACTGGAAATGGTAGCTGAGTCGCTAGTGGTGACATTAGGCCTTCGAAAAGGCCATTTTAGTTGTGAATTTACGAAAATACCCTTAGTAGGTAAAATTACGATTATACCCTTAGAGGTTGATTAGCATGATTATGTTGTTTAGTTTTGGCCGATTGTAGGGGAAGGCTTGATCTCGCATATCTCGGGTTGTGGCTAGTGCTCGAAATGTGTTAAGGAAGGGGGGATCTAGTGCGTTAGATCTTGATCTACGGGATTTGATAGTCGCATTAGTAACCAGGTGTGTACACACACACACTCTTCTAGTAATTTATGTGCTTATTATATTGTGTGCACATTTACACACTTATCTGTTATTGTATATATATGTATGTTGTGTGTGTTTGGATCCATGGAAGGTGGATTAGATACCATTAAGGTAGGAGGCAAGGGGTCAGGTAAGTCCCTGTTATGAGTTCTCATTATGATGCTCTTGGTGAGCATGATGTATCTGGTACGTGATATATTGATT
Organism: Gossypium australe; assembly: GCA_005393395.2. Lineage (NCBI taxonomy): Eukaryota > Viridiplantae > Streptophyta > Magnoliopsida > Malvales > Malvaceae > Gossypium > Gossypium australe. Next base: position 66,487,461 of record CM016623.1, on the reverse strand, counting down.
GGTTGATGATTAAACCTATGTGCGTTACTAAACATTCATGATGATATATTTTGATACATGTGCATGATTGATGTGGGTTGTACGAGTGGAGGGGGCAGTGATATTTTGTGCTGACGAGCACCAGTGTTTTGGTAACACAACTTTGTGACTTTGGGTCACCAGAGGTTTGGCACCTCCAGAGGTTTGGCACCTCAGCGTCTCGTCCCCGTGGTTTCGCACCACAGTGGGTTGGCCCCACAAGGCGGTATTGAGGGATTGACGCCAGTGATTTGGTATCACACGATGGGTTGGCCCCATCAATTGATTTGTGACTTCGGTCACCAGTGTTTTGGTAACACACTTTGTGTCTTTGGGACACCAGTGGTTTGGTACCACATTGACGGGTATCGTGTCTTCGGACACCAGAGGTTTGGCACCTCCAGTGATTTGGCATCACATCTGTGACTATACGTCACCAGTGGTTTGGCACCACCAGTGGTTTGGTACCACACGGGGTAGAGAAAGGTGTTATGGATGGTTAGGTTGGGTGCATATTAATGAGATGCATGATGATCATGTTTATGTTTGTATATGATATTTTGCTAATCCGGGAAAAAGGGTGGCACACTGAGTCTTGGTGACTCATCTTTTTCCTTAACTGTTTCAGGTAGTGCATAAAGCTGGACCGGGATCGGAGAGGACAAGGTGGCCCATGCCGAAGATCAAGTTTAATTATATTATGCTTAATATTGATTCGAGTATTTCATGTTAGTATTGGTTTGTAATAAAGGCCATTCTATTATTTTGGTATTACTTTAACTATGGTTATTTAATTTAAGTTGCTAGGTGAAAATGATTTATGGGTTGCAACCTATTTATTCAAACCGGTTTTCATATACTAAAGCTTTAAAAATGCATAAGTTTTAATAATAAAGTTTTACTCAAAAGCTTCAATGGATAAGTTTTCCAAAATTCAACAAACTACAATGTTTTATCTTAAATTAGAAAGATTTTCAACCGACTTTCCCCAGTGACATAACCAGATTCGGTCGTAATGAATGGGCCGGGTTTGGGGATGTTACAGATTGGTATCAGAGCCCGGTTCAAAACTCGACTTTGAGATTTTTGGGCCCAAAAACATTTTTTTAAAATGGGCTTTTCAAAGATATGGGTTTTATAAAAAGGTTTTCAGGTATTCTGGCATGGCACCTGTACCTCCGACCCGAAGTCCACCAGGTAAGTACTTCGGACTTTCTTGAAGTGAATTGTTTACATGAATTGATTTGGGCTTAGTTTGGGCTCGTAGATTAGAAAGTTAGGACTATTGGACCCTAGGACTAGTCTACTCAAACATATGCATAAGACTTAAAGCTCTTAAACAAACCTGTGAAGTAAGTCGCCGAGTTAAGGTGTGGTAACCTTGGTACGCATGTCTAGGATTGGATCCGGAAGAGCTTGGTACTTAAGCAGTCCTCGTGACCCACCTCCTCTTCGCAGGAATCCTACCTGGTGCGTAGCTACGGTTCACCTTAACCAAGAGGACTTGTTCATAGGCTAAACCGATTATTAAAACCCGAAAGGGAACTAGCCTTGCTGTTTTTAAACTTTCTGTTTTTAAAATTTTCAACTTTACCCCTTTGGTTTGTAAAACTCTAAATCAGATTTTGAAAGATGTTTTCTCGGTTTACAAAATTACCAAAATGCCCTAGTGGGAAAATTACAAAAATACCCCTGTGTTGAAAATTACTAAAATGCCCCTGACTTTCAAGATTTCCGGTTTAACTCCAATTTTAATAAAATTTCCCTACTTTGCAAAAGTATACAAAAACGCTATTTTCAAGATACCCTGATTTGAAAATTTACAAAATTACCCCTGATGAACAAAATTACCAAAATGCCCTTGGTTTCAAAATTTTCATAATTCCCTCGATTTTTACTAAAATGTTCTTACATTATGAAAATATCAAAAACTTCTATTTTACAAATATTGAGATATCCTGATTTGGGAAATCTACGAAAATGCCCTTAACATCCCCAATTACTGAAATAACCCCGATTTCTGAACACATCTGGTTTGAAAAACAAATTTTTCCAAGATGACCCCTGAGATTTTGTAAACTTTGAAATATCTTTAATTTGAAAACTATTTTCAAATTGACCCTGAGTTATTACCGAAATACCCCTATAGGAAAATGTCGAAATTACCCCTGGGTTGGGAATGCTCAAGAAAGTGACATGGATGAATGAATGTGTCTTTAGTGAAGTATGTGAATGTTTGAATTAGAACAGAGAACTTGAGATGAAACTTTGATTGCTCGAAAGAACGACTTCCAGAAACTTCTGTTCATAAAATTTGCTCGTGGATAAAACAGTGGAACAAAATTCCTAATGTATAAAACTTTTAATCAGATTAAATCGCGACGCTAGATATGAGTTCTAGGGGACGTGGTTGTCGCGGGTGGTCAAGGTGGAATCACAGCTTTATTAAGATCAGAGTGCGCAGCAAGAGCGTAGTGTGGTAGGTTAGGATGTGCGACTGTTAGTTAGTTGGAAATTTCGAGGACGAAATTTCTTTAAGGAGGGTAGATTTGTAACATCCCAAAATTGGGCCTAGGAGAATTGAGCCCAATGGGCCTTAGGCGTAGTAGCGTTTAAATTTTTGGAGAACAAGAGATCGGCTTAAATGCTAGTTAGACCTATTGGATAAGTGATTTTGGAAGGTTAGAGGGCTTCTATGAAGTCCCGGGATCAAATATTGGCTTTGGGGAAATTTTGGTTTTAGGTGAAAAAAACCCTGGAAGTTGGCAGATAGGCCTTAAGAATAAAATATGGAGAAAAATAACACAAGTGGAGTGTGTGGTGTAGTGGCAAAGTGACGCCACTTAGGGGACAAGGGAGTGATGCCACAAGGGAAGGAAGGAGGTCCAAGGTTCAAGTCTTGGCTTTTGCATTTTGGTTTCTTTTTGCTTGGACCTTAGAATTTGGCCCATAGTTTATATTTAGTTGCGCATGGTTTAAGACACAAGAGGAGCTTGTGGCCAAGTGGTTAGCAGCGTGGATTATGTTGCAAGGGAGCCTGGGTTCGAATCTCATGACAAGCAATGGAGTATTTATTTTGCGGATTGGACGGCAAGAGTTTCAGTTGAATTTAAACTCTACTGACGAAGGGATCCCACATCGGAAAGACACAAAGAATGAAGGTGAAAAGCTAGCTATATAAGGAGCATCCTAGGAGGAGAGTAAACACATCTTGGAGGGCGTTTGGGCACAAGAGTGGCCGGAGCGCGGATTAGCCCAAGAGTCCTATCAGGTGTGTAACTCTCTCTACTCTAGTTGTAGAGCGGCAAATGCCGAAATGCCGGTCACACGGCATTAGTAGCCACACGAGCGTACGAGTGCACGTGTGGGGCTTCGACGCGATAGTTGAGGCCATCAGTAGTATTCTCGTGGGTTGGGGCTGCTTGGGCCTCGATGGGCCGAAGTGGGCCCAATGGGCCCGTGGGCCCATATGAGTAAATTGCATGATTGGTTAGTATATGTTGAACTAGACTAGGTGGAAGTTATATACGTGGCTAGATTTGTGCTAGGTGGGCCACACGAGCATGTGGGCCCGGATAGACCGAAATCGGGTTTTAGGCCCAATCGTCCGGTACAACCGGAAATGGTAGCTGAGTCGCTAGTGGTGACATTAGGCCTTCGAAAAGGCCATTTTAGTTGTGAATTTACGAAAATACCCTTAGTAGGTAAAATTACGATTATACCCTTAGAGGTTGATTAGCATGATTATGTTGTTTAGTTTTGGCCGATTGTAGGGGAAGGCTTGATCTCGCATATCTCGGGTTGTGGCTAGTGCTCGAAAAGTGTTAAGGAAGGGGGGATCTAGTGCGTTAGATCTTGATCTACGGGATTTGATAGTCGCATTAGTAACCAGGTGTGTACACACACACTCTTCTAGTAATTTATGTGCACATTTACACACTTATCTGTTATTGTATATATATGTATGTTGTGTGTGTTTGGATCCATGGAAGGTGGATTAGATACCATTAAGGTAGGAGGCAAGGGGTCAGGTAAGTCCCTGTTATGAGTTCTCATTATGATGCTCTTGGTGAGCATGATGTATCTGGCACGTGATATATTGATTGGTTGATGATTAAACCTATGTGCGTTACTAAACATTCATGATGATATATTTTGATACATGTGCATGATAGATGTGGGTTGTACGAGTGGAGGGGGCAGTGATATTTTGTGCTGACGAGCACCAGTGTTTTGGTAACACAACTTTGTGACTTTGGGTCACCAGAGGTTTGGCACCTCCAGAGGTTTGGCACCTCAGCGTCTCGTCCCCGTGGTTTCGCACCACAGTGGGTTGGCCCCACAAGGCGGTATTGAGGGATTGACGCCAGTGATTTGGTATCACACGATGGGTTGGCCCCATCAATTGATTTGTGACTTCGGTCACCAGTGTTTTGGTAACACACTTTGTGTCTTTGGGACACCAGTGGTTTGGTACCACATTGACGGATATCGTGTCTTCGGACACCAGAGGTTTGGCACCTCCAGTGATTTGGCATCACATCTGTGACTATACGTCACCAGTGGTTTGGCACCACCAGTGGTTTGGTACCACACGGGGTAGAGAAAGGTGTTATGGATGGTTAGGTTGGGTGCATATTAATGAGATGCATGATGATCATGTTTATGTTTGTATATGATATTTTGCTAATCCGGGAAAAAGGGTGGCACACTGAGTCTTGGTGACTCACCTTTTTCCTTAACTGTTTCAGGTAGTGCATAAAGCTGGACCGGGATCGGAGAGGACAAGGTGGCCCATGCCGAAGATCAAGTTTAATTATATTATGCTTAATATTGATTCGAGTATTTCATGTTAGTATTGGTTTGTAATAAAGGCCATTCTATTATTTTGGTATTACTTTAACTATGGTTATTTAATTTAAGTTGCTAGGTGAAAATGATTTATGGGTTGCAACCTATTTATTCAAACCGGTTTTCATATACTAAAGCTTTAAAAATGCATAAGTTTTAATAATAAAGTTTTACTCAAAAGCTTCAATGGATAAGTTTTCCAAAATTCAACAAACTACAATGTTTTATCTTAAATTAGAAAGATTTTCAACCGACTTTCCCCAGTGACATAACCAGATTCGGTCGTAATGAATGGGCCGGGTTTGGGGATGTTACAGATTGGTATCAGAGCCCGGTTCAAAACTCGACTTTGAGATTTTTGGGCCCAAAAACATTTTTTTAAAATGGGCTTTTCAAAGATATGGGTTTTATAAAAAGGTTTTCAGGTATTCTGGCATGGCACCTGTACCTCCGACCCGAAGTCCACCAGGTAAGTACTTCGGACTTTCTTGAAGTGAATTGTTTACATGAATTGATTTGGGCTTAGTTTGGGCTCGTAGATTAGAAAGTTAGGACTATTGGACCCTAGGACTAGTCTACTCAAACATATGCATAAGACTTAAAGCTCTTAAACAAACCTGTGAAGTAAGTCGCCGAGTTAAGGTGTGGTAACCTTGGTACGCATGTCTAGGATTGGATCCGGAAGAGCTTGGTACTTAAGCAGTCCTCGTGACCCACCTCCTCTTCGCAGGAATCCTACCTGGTGCGTAGCTACGGTTCACCTTAACCAAGAGGACTTGTTCATAGGCTAAACCGATTATTAAAACCCGAAAGGGAACTAGCCTTGCTGTTTTTAAACTTTCTGTTTTTAAAATTTTCAACTTTACCCCTTTGGTTTGTAAAACTCTAAATCAGATTTTGAAAGATGTTTTCTCGGTTTACAAAATTACCAAAATGCCCTAGTGGGAAAATTACAAAAATACCCCTGTGTTGAAAATTACTAAAATGCCCCTGACTTTCAAGATTTCCGGTTTAACTCCAATTTTAATAAAATTTCCCTACTTTGCAAAAGTATACAAAAACGCTATTTTCAAGATACCCTGATTTGAAAATTTACAAAATTACCCCTGATGAACAAAATTACCAAAATGCCCTTGGTTTCAAAATTTTCATAATTCCCTCGATTTTTACTAAAATGTTCTTACATTATGAAAATATCAAAAACTTCTGTTTTACAAATATTGAGATATCCTGATTTGGGAAATCTACGAAAATGCCCTTAACATCCCCAATTACTGAAATAACCCCGATTTCTGAAATTTTTGCAACACATCTGGTTTGAAAAACAATTTTTTCCAAGATGACCCCTGAGATTTTGTAAACTTTGAAATATCTTTAATTTGAAAACTATTTTCAAATTGACCCTGAGTTATTACCGAAATACCCCTATAGGAAAATGTCGAAATTACCCCTGGGTTGGGAATGCTCAAGAAAGTGACATGGATGAATGAATGTGTCTTTAGTGAAGTATGTGAATGTTTGAATTAGAACAGAGAACTTGAGATGAAACTTTGATTGCTCGAAAGAACGACTTCCAGAAACTTCTGTTCATAAAATTTGCTCGTGGATAAAACAGTGGAACAAAATTCCTAATGCATAAAACTTTTAATCAGATTAAATCGCGACGCTAGATATGAGTTCTAGGGGACGTGGTTGTCGCGGACGTGGTCAAGGTGGAATCACAGCTTTATTAAGATCAGAGTGCGCAGCAAGAGCGTAGTGTGGTAGGTTAGGATGTGCGACTGTTAGTTAGTTGGAAATTTCGAGGACGAAATTTCTTTAAGGAGGGTAGATTTGTAACATCCCAAAATTGGGCCTAGGAGAATTGAGCCCAATGGGCCTTAGGCGTAGTAGCGTTTAAATTTTTGGAGAACAAGAGATCGGCTTAAATGCTAGTTAGACCTATTGGATAAGTGATTTTGGAAGGTTAGAGGGCTTCTATGAAGTCCCGGGATCAAATATTGGCTTTGGGGAAATTTTGGTTTTAGGTGAAAAAAACCCTGGAAGTTGGCAGATAGGCCTTAAGAATAAAATATGGAGAAAAATAACACAAGTGGAGTGTGTGGTGTAGTGGCAAAGTGACGCCACTTAGGGGACAAGGGAGTGACGCCACAAGGGAAGGAAGGAGGTCCAAGGTTCAAGTCTTGGCTTTTGCATTTTGGTTTCTTTTTGCTTGGACCTTAGAATTTGGCCCATAGTTTATATTTAATTGCGCATGGTTTAAGACACAAGAGGAGCTTGTGGCCAAGTGGTTAGCAGCGTGGATTATGTTGCAAGGGAGCCTGGGTTCGAATCTCATGACAAGCAATGGAGTATTTATTTTGCGGATTGGACGGCAAGAGTTTCAGTTGAATTTAAACTCTACTGACGAAGGGATCCCACATCGGAAAGACACAAAGAATGAAGGTGAAAAGCTAGCTATATAAGGAGCATCCTAGGAGGAGAGTAAACACATCTTGGAGGGCGTTTGGGCACAAGAGTGGCCGGAGCGCGGATTAGCCCAAGAGTCCTATCAGGTGTGTAACTCTCTCTACTCTAGTTGTAGAGCGGCAAATGCCGAAATGCCGGTCACACGGCATTAGTAGCCACACGAGCGTACGAGCGCACGTGTGGGGCTTCAACGCGATAGTTGAGGCCATCAGTAGTATTCTCGTGGGTTGGGGCTGCTTGGGCCTCGATGGGCCGAAGTGGGCCCAATGGGCCCGTGGGCCCATATGAGTAAATTGCATGATTGGTTAGTATATGTTGAACTAGACTAGGTGGAAGTTATATACGTGGCTAGATTTGTGCTAGGTGGGCCACACGAGCATGTGGGCCCGGATAGGCCGAAATCGGGTTTTAGGCCCAATCGTCCGGTACAACCGGAAATGGTAGCTGAGTCGCTAGTGGTGACATTAGGCCTTCGAAAAGGCCATTTTAGTTGTGAATTTACGAAAATACCCTTAGTAGGTAAAATTACGATTATACCCTTAGAGGTTGATTAGCATGATTATGTTGTTTAGTTTTGGCCGATTGTAGGGGAAGGCTTGATCTCGCATATCTCGGGTTGTGGCTAGTGCTCGAAAAGTGTTAAGGAAGGGGGGATCTAGTGCGTTAGATCTTGATCTACGGGATTTGATAGTCGCATTAGTAACCAGGTGTGTACACACACACACTCTTCTAGTAATTTATGTGCACATTTACACACTTATCTGTTATTGTATATATATGTATGTTGTGTGTGTTTGGATCCATGGAAGGTGGATTAGATACCATTAAGGTAGGAGGCAAGGGGTCAGGTAAGTCCCTGTTATGAGTTCTCATTATGATGCTCTTGGTGAGCATGATGTATCTGGCACGTGATATATTGATTGGTTGATGATTAAACCTATGTGCGTTACTAAACATTCATGATGATATATTTTGATACATGTGCATGATAGATGTGGGTTGTACGAGTGGAGGGGGCAGTGATATTTTGTGCTGACGAGCACCAGTGTTTTGGTAACACAACTTTGTGACTTTGGGTCACCAGAGGTTTGGCACCTCCAGAGGTTTGGCACCTCAGCGTCTCGTCCCCGTGGTTTCGCACCACAGTGGGTTGGCCCCACAAGGCGGTATTGAGGGATTGACGCCAGTGATTTGGTATCACACGATGGGTTGGCCCCATCAATTGATTTGTGACTTCGGTCACCAGTGTTTTGGTAACACACTTTGTGTCTTTGGGACACCAGTGGTTTGGCACCACATTGACGGATATCGTGTCTTCGGACACCAGAGGTTTGGCACCTCCAGTGATTTGGCATCACATCTGTGACTATACGTCACTAGTAGTTTGGCACCACCAGTGGTTTGGTACCACACGGGGTAGAGAAAGGTGTTATGGATGGTTAGGTTGGGTGCATATTAATGAGATGCATGATGATCATGTTTATGTTTGTATATGATATTTTGCTAATCCGGGAAAAAGGGTGGCACACTGAGTCTTGGTGACTCACCTTTTTCCTTAACTGTTTCAGGTAGTGCATAAAGCTGGACCGGGATCGGAGAGGACAAGGTGGCCCATGCCGAAGATCAAGTTTAATTATATTATGCTTAATATTGATTCGAGTATTTCATGTTAGTATTGGTTTGTAATAAAGGCCATTCTATTATTTTGGTATTTCTTTAACTATGGTTATTTAATTTAAGTTGCTAGGTGAAAATGATTTATGGGTTGCAACCTATTTATTCAAATCGGTTTTCATATACTAAAGCTTTAAAAATGCATAAGTTTTAATAATAAAGTTTTACTCAAAAGCTTCAATGGATAAGTTTTCCAAAATTCAACAAACTACAATGTTTTATCTTAAATTAGAAAGATTTTCAACCGACTTTCCCCAGTGACATAACCAGATTCGGTCGTAATGAATGGGCCGGGTTTGGGGATGTTACAATAAGTCCCTCCTACATAATAGGAGTAATATCTTAGGCCACTTGATTGAGTGAGACTAGAAATGCATGGCCATGCTCAAATAAGTTGATATGAGATGTCATACTAATTTGTATATCATAGTCTACTCAAGATATCAAGAAACATGGGATGGACTATGCAAGTGTGACTATCCCATGACTTGTATCCGTTCCAGAGATAAAGGACTTAAGGATTAATGCATGAAAGGTTAATCACGAAAGGTTATGTCGAATCATGACTTCTTGTAACTTAGGTAGCAATGATGCATTGCTAGATGCCACTCATTGTCTGTGACAATAGAATCGTTCTAGTATTACTGCTAACGTTGCAAGAACCTACAGGGTCACACCCTATGGTTGAAATGAACGGAATAAATATAGTTGGTATTGTGCTTGGTTGTCACATAAATTAAATTAATTAAAGAATTAATTTAATTGGGCAATCAATATTGAACATATTATATGTACAAGGATGTTGTACACATAATGATAACATAATTTTATTAATATATGAATTTGATTCATATATAAATTTAAATAAATATAGTTTACCGGAATCCTTATTATAATTAATGTAATTATAATTTTCAGATATAATTAATGTAATTATAATTTTCGGTTAAAAACTTTATTGTATTTATTTAATCTTGTAATACATTCAAGAGATACCAATTATAAAAGGCCCAATTAAGAGGATACCTATTATAAAAGGCCCAATGAGAAAGGCACCCATTATAAAAGGTATTAAAAGGAGACAAAACTGAATATGAAAACCCTAAGTGATTGCTTGTTAGGTCTAGCAGCCGTCAAGCAAATAAGCCTCCAAAATAGTTTTGGAGATTTCTTCCGTTCATAGTCAAACCGGGTGGATTACGTAGAGGCCGACATCGGAAAAGGTTGAGGCTTGATTCGACAGTAGATCAAAACTCTTGTTGCCAAGGCGTCGTTGTCTACTCAGATTGAAGTTTTGGTAATTTTGAAACCTTTATTTCACCCCGATTCGTTCCTCACACATGGATCCATGATTTGGATCGCTGGATCTAATTTTATTCTGCTGCGCCATGGGGTACCGGCGTTCCAACAGTTTTATTTATTTATTTTATTATAGGATAATTATGGTTTTATTTAGATTAAATGAGATTTTATTTTAGTTTAGTTTAATAGATAGATAAGAGATAAGGTGTTGGATTAATTATTTTATTTGTTAAGAGATAAAATAGGAGTTTAAGTTGGGATTTGATAAGTGGGGAAGTGGTGGCCGATTGTTGGACTCTAGGAGCTTGAATTTTCGGTATAAATATGGTGCTAGTGTGTGCTAAGTTTCCCCTTTCAAAACCTTTCTTTTTCATCTTGGTTATTGCCGAAATTTAGTACCTCTTTTCCCATTGGTGTCGTTTTTCCCTTGTGCAAAAGCCACTTGTGTTTCATTCCTCTTCTCTCTGCCGAATTTCCCAGTGCAACTCCTCTTTTCTCTTCTCTTTTTGCCAAGCCGAAATACTTTGTGTTCTAGCCGAAACTTCTTCCAAAATTTAGTTAGTATCGATTCTTTCTAAGCCTCATATCCCTCTCTTTTATCTTTGAGTGAAGCCGATTATACAAATTGCCACATAGCCGATTATTTTCTAAGCCTCAAAGCCGAATATCCCTGTGGTGACAAAGATAGGTGCTGTCGATTTCTTCAATAGAGGTAAGAACAAGTTGGATTTCTATTCTTTTCTTTAAGGACTTGTCGAAAATTAAAGACTAATCCTTACTATTATTCTTTGACCGAAATCTTAAGGAGAGATTCGGGATTTTGGCCTATTGTCGATTTCTAGGAGGAAGATCTTCGGGATTTCAAGGATTTACGGTAAGTCATGTATTCGGCCAAAAGCCATTGATCATGTTTAAGTGATTAGAATCGGATCTAACATATGTGTATAGGGATTTCAACATCTCCATAGTCAAGTGGTGTTCGGGATTTAAGATTTGGAAGGTAAGTACATTCGGCCAAGGGCCTATTTCAGTATTTAGACTTGTTTCTTATCTGTTCAAACCGAAAACTAACCAAGCTAATGGATCTAGTGGTTAGCCGATTATAAAGAGGAAACACTACAAGTTTCGGGATTTCTTTAAGAAACAAATCGGCAACAAGGTAAGATTTTTGTCACCAAGATCCTTCGGGATTTAATCTCATAGCCGAATAGACTTTTGCTAAACATCAAAGTGATTGACCAAATGTAGGAATTGAGATCTAAAGTGTTAGATCGGGTTTCGGGTTCTCAGGAAAGCATTAAGCGAATCAGGTGTGTACCCTACCCTAAGTTTTAATATGTTCATGGCTATGTTTTAAATTAAATGTGTTATTAAGAATGTGAAATATGGCTAAAGTACCATGCAATGGTACGGAGTACCCAGGTACGTTTCCTACTCCTACTAGGATTATGAATATATGTTATATGTAACATGTGAAAAAAATGATAAGAATGTGAATTAAGGCATGATGTGCATGATATGTGTGATATGGGGCATTCGAGTTATATGAAAGGGGAAGTGAATGTGGTGACCTAAGACCACGATATCTGAATGTGGTGACCTAAGACCACGATATCTGAATGTGGTGACCTAAGACCACGATATCTGAATGTGGTGACCTAAGACCACGAATTTTATAAGGGCGATGAGCACGTCGACTGCAGCGACTGCCTTCGATGGTGTGTAGCGGATGGAGGGTTGACGTAGTAGTCCCCACGGTGTGCAGGTTGGTACGAGTGACGTGTAGCGGATGGCTATCTAGGTTTGGGTTCGGGTTGCATCATTTTAATGATATAAGGATATGTATGCTCTGAAATGTCTGAATTTGTTATGACTTAGTGTTGTGGTTACACATTGAATCTGTTTGACTCACCCCGTTGGGGAATATTTTCTTCCAGGTGACGAGCAGTGATGGACCGGGTCAGCAGAAGCTTAAAGGTGGCCATGCACAGCAAGGAATTTTCAAACATTTAGACATTTTATTTTTATTTAAGTACTGTCAATTATTTATTTTTGGGATTTAATTGATGTAATAAGGCCATAGTTGAATTACTTCATCTTACTTTTATTTATTATGTTACAAATTTTTATCACTTAAAAGATTAAGTAAATTTATTTTAAAATAAACTCTAAGTGTTTTGTCACTAAAAGTAAAGGGTTTCTAATATAAGATAAACTTGTTTCCAACTCGAGCCCAACCCAAAACAATTTTTCTCTCAAACACATAGTTTTCCAAAGTAACAAAAGAATTTTGAACCGGTTTACATCGAGGAACATACCAGATCCGGTCAAGGCTCGTGGGCCGGGTTTGGGGTGTTTCAGCGGCTATATGAACATACCCATGAGAACTAAAAGCTTGCCAGGGAGGTAGTAGTGTGAGGTGTATCATCATTTACACAAACGACAGAACAGTTCAAGAACATCATGTCTACTGGTCAGCTAGTAAAGTAAAGATACTTTCACAAGGGAAGGTTCAAGGGTGGATACCTACCTATCCTATACAACTATCGATTGTAGATTCTATCACCACATCAAGTCAATGTTTTCGTTAAAACTATCAATTTTCATTCATGTGGAGGATTGTTGGAAAAATTGTAATTTTTGAAAAACTTTGAGGCATATTTTCGATTGGTAAAAGTGAAGAGTTGAATAAAAAAAATTATGGTTTTATATTATACTCTATGAGACATTTACAACGGTATATCATATGCTCAAAATGGTTGAGTGATGAATGAGAAATTGATGCTCAAAGTAAGTTACTTGTGAATATTTGTTGAGGAAAAGAAAAGCTTAGATCCCATATTGGTTAAATACCAAGTGTGAGATGTGTATATATATGAGAACCCACTTGAAGGGTGATTAAATGACTAAGCTTGAAACCCTGCTTCGCGTACAAGGGGGATGCAGATTCAAACCCATCGGGGTTGGGGCACACCCGCACGACATGGGTGACGCGAAATGTCCGAACGGTCCGACCCAAAATGGGCTTGCGGATATTTTAGCCCAGTATGAAATTTATTTTTCTCAGCAAATATACAAAATATGTTTTAAAAGTACATTTATTTTGATTGTATTTGATTCCAATCAATTTGATTTAATTTTATTCAAATTAATTTAAAGGCTCCTTTAATGCAGATTTTGTATCTTTATTCATGAAAATTTCTAAAATTCCTCCATATTGAATGCCTATAAAAGCCTAAAGAATTCTTTAGAATTTTTTACACATTCAGAATTTCCAAAATTCCTCCATATTTAATGTAGATTTTGTATCTTTATTTTTCTCTAAAAAATTCTTCTCCTTTTCCTCTCCATATTTTCCAACGTTTCGGTGATAGAAAAAGGCAATGCTTGTTCGTTGATCACTACAGTGGTGCTACTGCTTCGACTGTTGTTGCATCTTGGGAGACAGTCGACCAATGTTTCTCCAAGTACCATAGGAGCGGCTGAATCTATCTTAAGGAAACTATGTAAAATAGGCCTCAACATCTAGTAAAACTTAATTCTTTTATTTGATTTCTAGTTTTCATAATCTTATTTATTTAATTGATTTTTCGTATATGATATTTTAAATATAAATATTTATTTTATTCTTATATAAATATTTGTTTATTTATATTTATATTTGTTCGATAATGTGTTTTGTCCAACAAACAATTCATATTGTGCATGTGTATTATACTTACTAGCATGTAGAAAAGGATTAAATTGTGTTGTAATTGGTTGTAGTTGTTTTAGACGTGGCGATCGAGCCGGATATGGGGTGTTACATTTAGTGGTATCAAAGCTACAAGTTTAGTCGAATCTCGAACTAAATCAAGCTCAGAATTGAGTTTAGAGGTACATGTCAAGGTTGAGTCGAGTCTGAGTCGAGATTTGGATGTTGATTATGAATTCTTTTTGTTTTATAGCTAAAATGTTAGAAGAATCAATAACTATTGTTGATGATGAAATAAACATCAGTGATATCTCTGTTGAGGGTGAGAATCGAGTAGAGATCGAAGCACCCAACGTTGATCAAACTGGAGCCCAACGAGATAGAGCTGATAGACCTTGCACAATAGCGAAGGTACTCCCGAGAGTAGCGGGAGTTGCTTTTCAAGCTAAGCCAGTAGCTTCAGCTCGACAAGCCCCAACAATAGAGTTGCATAAATATGGATTATGACATACTCCCATTACGAGAAAAAAATAAAATTATATAATAAATGTATTTGTAAAAAAATTATATAAATAACAAATTAGGTTTCCATTGAGAAGTAAAGTGCAAATGTAAAAAAAAAAAAAAAAAAAAAAAAAAAGAAGAAGAAGAAGAAGAATAAGACGACTATGATCAAATCCTTTTATGTGTGAATGTTCTTTTATATAAAAGGGTAAAAACACAATTTATTTTATAAAGTGAAAATATTTCTCAATCAAGTTATTAGCCACGACATCAATGGCTCTCAAGCAAAATAAAATAACTCGGATGGTTAAGCTTCTGTTTGTAAAGCAAAGGAAATAGGTTAAAATTTGAAACCGTAACTTAATCTTAATAGAGAGAGTTATATATGTATTATTGCATTCAATAATATAAAATTTACTTAAAATAATGATTTATATTTTATGTATCTTCCAATTTATAGTGTTGGAAGTTAGCCAAACAATACACATGAGATAGCAATTCCAAATCCGAAATACGAACATATTCATCACTACTATTAGTTAAATCCGCCATTTCTCTAGTTTTGAGCCAATCATATAATTTGCTTACAGTAATACATAGTTTATTGTTTTTTAACTAGTTTTTATTGAAACGACAATCCAATCTTTACCTTGCTGACACAGATAATCATGCAAAAAGCGATTCGACTCAGTTCACATTCTACTCACCCGACTGGAAGATGAACCCATTCCCTTTGCAATTTCCCTCAGAACAAACTTGAGAATCTTCCCGGTTGAAGTCTTGGGAAATTCATCCTTAAACACCACCGTTTTGGGCACCATGTAGTGTGGCAACTTGGCTCAGCAGTACTCCATAATCTCAATCTCACTGGGTTTCCGAGTTAACTCAGCTTTCAAGCTCACAAAAGCACAAGGAGTCTCTCCCCAATACACATCCGGCCTGGCCACCACCACTGCTTCATTGATTGCTGGGTGGGTGTACAAAATGGATTCAACTTCAACACTGCTCAGATTCTCCCCGCCGCTAATTATAACATCCTTTGAACGATCTTTGATTTCCATATATCCATCAGGGTGGATCACCCCAACATCTCCGGTGTAAAACCAGCCGTCCTCTTTCAAGCACTTGGATGTGGCATTTGGGTCCTTTAGATACCCCAACATGATACAAGGACCTCTCAAAACGATTTCCCCAAGGCTTGACCCGTCTCGCTTTACATTCAGTCCTGACTCGGGATCCACTATGTCCGCTTCCGTCACAGTCAGAGTTCTCACTCCTTGTCTCGCTTTCAGCCTCGCCCTCTCCGTTAATGGAAACTTGTTCCATTCCCTTTTCCAAGCACAAGAAACAACCAGTCCTCCCATTTCGGTTAACCCGTAGCCGTGACTCACTATGAAACCGAGTGACTCGGTCCTGGAAAGAACCGCTGCCGGTGGTGGAGCTCCAGCGGTGAGGATCTGGACTGGATTTTGGAGTGGTTTAGTTTCAGGAGAATTTGATAACATGTTAAGCACCACGGGGGCTCCACACATATGAGTGACGCCATGTTTTCTGATCAAACTATAGATGATTCGGGCGTCGATTTTTCGAACGCAAATATTAGTTCCACCAACGGCAGCCATCCCCCAAGTGAAACTCCACCCATTAGCATGAAACATTGGGAGTGTCCATAAGTAAACAGGTTGTTTTGGAACTTCCCAATCGATTAAAGAATCAACGGTGATGGTGAAAACTGCCCTGTGGCAATGAACCACTCCTTTAGGTGACGAGGTGGTACCTGATGTATAGTTCAAAACAATCGGATTCCACTCACTTTCAGGCCGAATCCACTTGAAACCAGGGTTACCTTTCTCCACCAGACTCTCATACGTGCAACAGAAGCGAGAATCAATGGTGGAACTCACATCATCATCCTCATCATCTTTGATTAAGACCAGAAGTGGGGGGTTTTCGTTGGGAGGAAACAAAGAGATGGCTTCCAAGGCCAGAAACTGAGAAAGGGTATCGACAAAGAGGAGCTTTGATTCACTGTGACATAGGAGGATGGAGACAGTGTGGGCATCAAGGCGGGTGTTGATGCTGTTTAGGACAGCACCAGACATGGGAACAGCGAAATGAAGCTCGTACATTGCTGGGATGTTGGGGGCTAAAACGGAAACGACGTGGCCCGTTTTGATGCCGGTAGAGGAGAGGGAAGAAGCTAACTGGAGACATCGCCGGTGGGTTTCAGACCAAGTGTAGGAAGTATTATTTTATATGATGGAGGTGCAAACACCGTACACGATGGCTGCTCTGTCTAAGAAGCCTAGTGGGGTGAGAGGAGAAGAATTTGCAGGCCTTGGCTTTAGCTCTTGCATTAATTTTCCTTGAAACGCAGGTGGTTTGGGTTTTTTGGTTCTTTTTCTTATAATCTTTTAGAGGTGCGTTTAGTGGGGGTGTAACGACAAAGATTCAATAGTTACAAGTAAACACATTAAATTTTGAACAACAAAAACGGAACACAGAATATATTTGATTGTTCAAACAGAAAAGCAAGGGAAGAAACAGGTGACTAATTAAAGCTCCTCCGGTGTGGTGTTCTAAAGTGAGTCTCGAAGCCAAAGGATCTCGGTATTCGTATAGCTTATCAGTGATTGAAACATGTCTAATCATGAACTGCATCCCTCTATTTTACTAAAATTGACATGTTAGTCCATATTTTTTCTTTTGATAATTGGGGAGGGGAATGAGGTTTTTGGAATCGAACTTAAATTCTTATACTTACAACAAAATGCTCTTTTCATTAGATTAAGAGATTCTTGACTTAGACCCTATTTTTTAATTTGCTTTACAGAAACTAATAAGTTAGTCTCATAAGGTAACACTATTAAATATTGCCTTCGAATTGTTATCCTCAAAATTAATAGTTTTCGTAATTCATATGTACAAAATTAACTAAAATCAACAATTCAACAATTTATATTGAATAAATTTGTAAAAGTTAATGGTTTAACTTCATGTTTTTACCAACAACTAAACTAATATTTTAGTTTTCGTAAAGTACAAATATCAAATTTTGATAAATTAAAATAGGGGAGTAATTTATTAATTTTCATAAAATAAAAGGATAAAATTCATAATTGATCCATTATTTGGAAGTAAGATATTAAAACAAAAGAAGGAAAACATCCTATATGACATGTCAAAAATGATGACAACTTACATTTGTAATTGGTTGACACCTCATCAATTATGATATTAAAAGAGTAATGGGACCCATTATTATGGATAATATTTACCATACTTAAGTTGGAAACCTACATTAATGTTTAAACATTTTTAATAAATCCTTAATTATTTGATATTATTTACCATAATTAATGTTTAAACATTTTTAACATAATATAAATTTACTATATAATCAATTAATATATATTGACCATAATTAGTTAACATAATATAATTAATCATAATTACTTAATATACATTTAGTTTACATATTTACAAAAGTATACATTTGTGTATCACATTTAATTATAGTTACATAAAATTCAAAAATTATATTAAATACTTAAAAAAAAATCCATGCATCATAATTAATATCAAACTATAAACATATTTAGAATTTGACTTGTACATTTGCGAACACCGTCGATCTAATTTCTTATATTTTTAGTGTGATATTTTTACTATAAATGATAACACTTTATAGGTGGTCAAAAGACATAAAAAAATCAAAGTGTCGCAAGTAAGGTGGAGTCAAAAGCAGAATGGGGGTGACATCGCGATGACACGAAAAGCGACGTTGCAACATCACGACGAATAGGGGCAACATCCTGACGAGGAAACTAGGGACGTCGTGATAAATGATAGAATTCCAATTCTCACAAGATTTAAGCTATTTCAGATCAATTTGGGGCTTCATTCGACTCATAGGTTCCCTCTTCATCTCAATTGCAAAATTATAAGTTGGTTTGTGACAGGAAAAGGTGAGAAATTCGACCATTGCAAAAGTACTATGAAGGAAATCTAGTAGCATAAGCTCTAAGTGTTGCAAATGGCTTATTGGGATGGAAGAAGGAATGGAATCCATTCAAGAAAATGAGACTTGGCAGCTAGTAAAACCACCCATCAGAAAGAAAATAGTTGGTTGCAAATAGGTGTTCAAGAAGAATGAAGGTTTAGGTTGGAGTGACACTAGATATAAGGAAAATTTGTAGGGTTTGCCTCCTATTTTCAACTGAATAGACAGTGATGTCACGATAAGAAGCTTCCCGACTTTGTGACGATGGACAACATCATGACAATGCGAAAAGGGATGTTGCGATGTGGCGACTTGTTCCCCACAATAATTGTGTAACACCCCATACTCGAGTCCGATGCTAAGACTGGATACGAGACATTACCATGCTTGAACTCACTTAAACCTGTACTTACGGGCTCTAAAATTTTGTTCCGAAATAGAAACTCTTCTTTCTTAGTCAAAACGTACATATCATGGGCCTATGAGGCCTTGAATACAAATCCGGGAACTTTCAGAATTCAATCGGAAACATTTCCTTAAAACAGGGGTCACATGCCCATGTGGCTTGGGACACGCCCGTGTACCCCAAAGACACGCCCGTGTCTCCCAACCGTGGTCGACACTGACTAATTTCACACGGCCTGGGCACACGCCCACGTTCTAATCGTGTGTCATGCACGGCTCAAACAAACAGCCGTGGGATTTGCCCGTAGCCTATCCTGACTTCAATTATAAAGATGCAGGGTACGCACGGCCTAGACACACGCCCGTGTGTCCAACCGTGTGGGCACTTAGAGGCTATTTACCAAGCCAATTGCCACCCTAAAATCAAGATCAATCTCAAGCTTAATTCAACCATTCAATACTACATTTTCATAATTAAAAACTACATGCTTCATTGGTATATATAAACATACATACTTGGTTAATCACTTATCCATACACAAAAGAATAATAACTTGATAGCCTATACATTGGCCCTTCTTAAAACATATACTCAAATGAAGTTTTTCCTATACATGTCATACTTAGTAAAATAACTTGGCTATACCCAAAATAGCGATTGATAGTGTGCTACGAGCTCCGATGACGATGATCCACGAGATTAGCTTGGCGGAACTACATGGAAAGAAAGAATAAAGGACGTAAGCATTTAGCTTAGTAAGTTTGCATATAATGCACATAGCAACATACTTGATTAATATAAACCATTTGACATAAACAATGGTATCATAAATTTCAGCTATAAAGCTTACTTACTCATACTGATTCTTACAATATCTCATGATATTTACTAGTCTCATACTCGTGAGGTAAACAAGGTACCTGTATCACTTGATCACATAGATCAGCATACTCTACACTAATAATCATAATCTCTAGTTCATCATTCATAATATGAATAATACTCATTTCCAACTTGATAATAGCTTTACTTACTTATTTTTCTTGTTATCTCATTTTAACTTTACTCATTTGCCCGATGAATTTCTGCTAATAACCGAGGATACTGAATCTCATTCCACATATAACTTGATGCCAAAGCCATATCCTAGATACGGTCTTACATGGAATATCTCATCTTGGTTTCGAGGCCATGTCTTGACATGGACTTATACGAAGTCTTTCTCGTTTGTTCCCTTGGGAACTTACCATTGCCATGTCTTGACATGGTCTTACTTGGTATCTTTACTCATGAACTGGTCAATGCCGAGCCTTGGCTTAGACTTACATGAAATCTTTCTTGTTCTCACCAATGTCATGCCTTGGCTTGGACTTACATGGGATCTATATCTCTTGCTAGCTTTTCAATGCCAAGACTTGTCTTGGATTTACATGATAACTTTTCAATGCCAAGACTTGTCTTGGACTTACATGACATCTTTGCTTGGAGACTCACCAATGCCATGCCTTGGCTTGGGCTTATATGGGTCTTCATCTCATAATTACTCTTCAAAGCCAAGACTTGTCTTGACTTACATGATAACTTGCTTGATTGCCAATGCCATGCCTTGGCTTGGTCTTATACGGACTTTCTCATTTCATGTGGTAGATCGAGTATCCTTGGTAATTCATCTTCAATCGAGACTTTCTCATGCTTAATCTCATTGATTTCTTTGTTTAACATAGCATTAAACATTTCATGGTAACAATGTACATTATACTAAGCAATTCAATGATAGAAATCATAAAGCTTATAAATCATACAAACTTACCTCAATATACAAAATGTATGTAGATATGCAATTTAGTCCTCGACTTTGTTCTTGCCTTGGTTTCGATCTGGGCTTCGTTTTTCTTGATTAGCAAGCTTGAAAAATTGAAGAACCCTAGCTATGGAGTCTCCCAAATTTTCGGCACCAAGGAAGAAGATGAATGAGATTTTTATCATCTTTTTCCTATTTTAATCATTTAATTGATAAATGACCAAAATGCCTTTCTCTCTAAATTTTTACAAATTACCAACTAATGTCCAATTTTGTCCAAAAATTATAATTAATGACTTCTAATTATTATTCTAAAGCTATTTCATACAAAAAGCTTCTGGAAACTCATATTTTGCAACTTTTGCAATTTAACCTTAATTTAACAAAATTGCTTCATGAAACTTTCACACTAGCATGCAAACATGGCATAAACCTTAAAAATTCATAAATTCACCTCAGATTCGTGGCCTCGTACCACTATTCCGACTAGGCCTTATATCGGGCTGTTACAATTCTCCCCCCTTAGGGATTTTCGTCCTCGAAAACCTTACTAGCAAAAAGGTTTGGATACTGGTTTCTCATACTTTCTTCTGGTTCCCGGGTAGCTTCTTCTATTCCATGTCTTTGCCACAATACTTTCACTAGGGCAATACTTTTATTTCTCAGTTGCTTGACTTCCAGAGCTAAAATCTTCACTGGTTCTTCACCATAAGTCATGTTGGGATGAATCTCTATTTCTGACAGGGTAATTACATGTGAAGGATCTGATCGGTAGTGTCTCAACATTGACACGTGAAACACATCATGTATCTTTTCTAACTCTGACGGTAAAGCCAATTGGTAAGCTATCGGCCCAACTTTCTCGGTAATCTCGTAAGGTCCAATGAAACGTGGACTTAACTTGCCTTTCCGGCCAAATCTGAGAACTTTTCTCCATGGTGACATTTTCAAGAAAACTTTATCCCCGATTTGATACTCTATCTCTTTTCTCTTTAAGTCCGAATAGGATTTTTGTTTGTCTGATGCAGCTTTTAAACATTCTCGTATTACTTTCACTTTCTCTTCAGCTTCTCTGACCAAATCAACCCCTTGAATTTGGTTTTCTTTGAGTTCAGTCCAAAATAAAGGCGTTCTGCACTTACGCCCATATAAAGCTTCATAAGGCGCCATCTTTAAGCTAGACTGGAAACTATTATTATAGGCAAATTCTGCCAATAGGAGAAACTTTTCCCAACCGCCTTGGAATTCGAGAATACAACATCTGAGCATATCCTTGAGTACTGGAATTAATCTCTCCGACTGACTGTCAGTTTGAGGATGAAAAGTTGTACTGAATCTTAACTTTGTACCCAAGGCTTCTTGCAGCTTCTTCCAAAATCTAGAGGTGAATCTCGGATCTCTAACCGATATGATTGACAAAGGAACTCCATGAAGTCTTACTATTTTAGAAACATACAGACTTGCTAACTTGTCAAGTGAGTAATCCACTCGTACAGGTATAAAATGGGCTGACTTCGTGAGTCTATCAACTACAACCCATATAGCATCTTTCTTGCTCGGTGACAACCGTAAACCCGTTACAAAATCCATGGTGATACGGTCCCATTTCCACTCGGGAACCAAAATGGACTGAAGCAAACCCAAAGGTACTTGGTGTTCAGCCTTTACTTGCTGACAAATCATGCATTTGGAAACAAACTCTAAAATATCTTTCTTCATTTTCGGCCACCAATACTATTGTTTCAAATCATTATACATCTTGGTAATACCCGGATGTACAGATAAACATCCGTTATGTGCCTCGTGCAAAATTCTCTGATTAAGCTCCTCTTTTCTCTGTACACAAACTCTATCTCTAAACATCAAGTATCCATCAGAATTAATCCGAAAGTCAGATTCAACATCTGACTCGTACTGAGCTCTCCTAACTTGCAATTTGCTATCTTCTTTTTGTGACTCAAAGATCTCTTGAAGGAATATTGGTCTAGCTCTCTTCTCAGCTAGAATGGAACCATTGTCAGATAAGGTCATCCGCGAATTCATTGCCCTTAATGCAAAAAGGGACTTCCTGCTTAAAGTATCGGCGACCACATTCGCCTTTCCTGGATGGTAGTCAATGACCAACTCATAGTCTTTTGTCAACTCTAACCATCTTCGTTGCCTTAAGTTCAACTCTTTCTGCGTCATCAAGTACTACAGACTTTTGTGATCAGTAAAAACCCGACATCTTTCACCATATAAATGGTGTCTCCAAATCTTCAAAGCGAAGACTATGGTAGCCAACTCTAAATCATGCGTTGGATAATTCTTCTCATAAGGCTTCAACTGTCTGGAGGCATAAGCAATCACCTTGCCTTCTTGTATAAGTGCACAACCTAATCCATTTAAGGATGCATTGCTGTAAATTATAAATTCTTTCCCTGACTCGGGTTGTACTAAAACTGGAGCTTCTGTCAACATTGCCTTCAGTTTCTCGAAACTTTGTTGGCATCTTTCTGTCCACCCAAACTTCACATTTTTCTGTAGCAATTTTGTCATCGGGGTTGCAATCATGGAAAACCCCTTGACGAATCATCTGTAATAGTCGGCTAGGCCTAGAAAACTTCTAATCTCAGAGATGTTCTTCAGTGGCTTCCAGTCCATTATGGTCGAAATCTTACTTGGGCCTACTCGAACTCCTTCTTCTAAGACAATATGTCCCAGAAATCCCACTTCATTGAGCCAAAATCCACTTTTACTGAACTTGGCATACAACTGATTTTCTTGTAGAATCTGTAAGGTTATCTGTAGGTGCTCAGCATGCTCATTCTCATCTCGGGAATAAATAAGCATGTCATCAATAAAAACGACTACAAACTTGTCGAGGTACGGCCTAAAAATACAGTTCATTAAATCCATGAATACCGCAGGAGCATTGATCAAACCAAAGGGCATGACTAAAAATTCATAATGCTCATACCTTGTTTGAAAAGTGGTCTTGGATACATCTAAATCCTTTACTCTCAACTGGTAGTACCCTGATCTCAAGTCTATTTTGAAGAATACAGTGGCTCCTTTCAATTGATCGAACAAATCATCGATCCTAGGCAATGGGTACTTGTTCTTTACCGTCACTTTATTAAGCTGACGGTAATCTATGCACAATCTCATGGTGCCATCTTTCTTTTTCACAAATAAAACCAGAGCACCCTAGGGAGAACAACTTGACCTAGCAAAGCCTTTATCTGTCAACTCTTGCAACTGTATCTTCAGCTCTTTCAACTCTGTTGGAGCCATTCTGTAAGGAGTAATAGATATCGGTACAGTACCGGGAGCTAGCTCAATATTGAACTCAATCTCTCTAACTGGTGATAATCCTGGTAATTGCTCGGGAAAAACATCCACGTACTCACATACTATCGGTAGTGACTCAATCTTTAGCTCTGTTTCTTTATCATTCATCACAAAGGCCAGATATGCCTTATACCCTTTTCTTATGTATCTCTGTGCCATCATATGAGAAATCACTACCGGTGACCTACTCTATTCATCTAATTCTATATGAAGAGTATCCCCATTCTCACATCTCATCTCAATGTATTTCTTCCCACAATTAACTATTACATCATGGGTGGTCAACCAGTCCATACCAAGAATGATGTCAAACTCATCAAATGGTAGCAACATAAGGTTTGCTTTAAAATAATGACCTCTAATCATTAATGGACAATCTTTACATACTTCATCAACTAACACACTCTTGTCTAAAGGATTAGACACCTTAATCATAAATTCTGTAGAATCTATAGGCATACTCAAATCGGATACTAATTTCATGCAAATGTAAGAGTGTGTGGATCCGGGATCTATTAAAGTAATAACTTTGATATCAAAAAGAGAAAAGGTACCTGTAATAACATCATGGGAAGATGCCTCTTCGCGAGCGCGAATTACATAAGTCCTTGCAGGTGCTCTACCCTTGGGTCTCGCGGCCTGCTCTCTAGGGTTACCTCTTCCATTTGCCCCACTTCCCGGGTTTCTCTGCGGTCTTTCTCGGACCATACTCCCGGATCTCGGGTTTTGAGTTCTCTCTTCTTTCATCATCTCTGGACAATCTTTTATATAGTGGTCTTGGGAATCACATCTAAAACATGCGTTTTCATGCACTTGGCATTCTCTAAGATGACATCTGCTACATTGTGGGCATTCGGGTCTGTCAGATCGAATATTCCCTACACTAGCAACTGAAGTAGTCTGTGCTTTATTTCCCGAATATTGCTTACTCTTGTCCTTCCTTGAAAACCCAGGGGAAGTAGCCGATTGGGTGGAAAAATCTCTTGACTTCTTGGATGAGGATTGGAACGACTTATTCCACTGCCTCTTTCTAGAGTCACGAGACTCCATTTCAGATTTCTTCTTCTCCTTTACTAGTTTTTTGGCTTTACAAGCCCTCTCTACTAGTACAACGAATTCCTTCAGTTCTAGGATACCAACAAACTATTTGATGTCCTCATTCAACTCATCTTCAAATATTTTACTCATGATGGCTTCAGTGGACATGCATTCTTGAGCGTACTTGCTGAGTTGTACAAACTCACGCTCATAATCAGTCACTGACATCTTGCCTTGCTTCAGTTCTAGGAATTCTTTTCTTTTCTGATCCACAAATCTTTGACTGATATACTTTTTCTTGAACTCTTCTTGGAAAAATTCCCATGTAACCTTTTCCCTCGGTACCATCAACACAAGGGTGTTCTACCATTGGTAAGCAGAATCTCTTAAAAGAGAGACTACACACTTCACGCATTCTTCAGACGTGCATGACAACTCATTAAATACCCTGATGGTATTTTCTAACCAGAATTCGGCCTTCTCTGGATCGTCATCTCTTTTAGCCCAAAATTCTTTTGCCCCATGTTTCCTGATCCTATCAATTGGAGGTTTGTCTCCTCTTACCACCTCTACTAATTAAGGGGCTACTAGAGCAGGTTATGGGATAGGTGGGGGTGGAGTGGGTTGTGCATTTGGGTTCGTATGAACGAACTCCGTATACCACATATTCATCATATAGAGGAAGGCTTCTCTAGCCTCTTCTCCTCCTCCTTGACTCACCGTAGTGGGTCTATTCTCATTCTCGTTCGGCACCGTCCCTTCAGCGGGAGCCGGCGCATTTCTTTGTACGTCATCCGCCACAACTCATTCGAGATCCATTTACTATATGTATAAACATAATTTAAGTCATCAGGAGTCGTCACACTATCATTATAAAAACATTCTTATGTATGGTATGTATAGCTAGACTCGTGCTCATGTTACGTTAGCCCTAGAACCGACTAAACCTTAGCTCTGACACCACTAAATGTAACACCCCATACTCGAGTCCGATGCTAAGACTGGATACGAGACATTACCATGCTTGAACTCACATAAACCTATACTTACGGGCTCTAAAATTTTGTTCCGAAATAGAATCTCTTCTTTCTTAGTCAAAACGTACATATCATGGGCCTATGAGGCATTGAATACAAATCGGAGAACTTTCAGAATTCAATCAGAAACGTTTCCTTGAAACAGGGGTCACACGCCCATGTGGCTTAGGACACGCCCGTGTACCCCAAAGACACGCCCATGTCTCCCAGCCGTGGTCGACACTGACTAATTTCACACAACCTGGGAACACGCCTACGTTTTAACCGTTTGTCATGCACGGCTTAAAGAAACGACCGTTGGATTTGCCCGTGGCCTATCCTAACTTCAATTATACAGGTGTAGGGTACACACGGCCTATACATTGGCCCTTCTAAAAACATATACTCAAATGAAGTTTTTCCTATACATGCCATACTTAGTAAAATAACTTGGCTATACCCAAAATAGCGATTGATAGTGTGCTCTGAGCTCCGATGACGATGATCCACGAGATTAGCTTGGCGGAACTACATGGAAAGAAAGAATAAAGGACGTAAGCATTTAGCTTAGTAAGTTTGCATATAATGCACATAACAACATACTTGATTAATAAAAACCATTTGACATAAACAATGGTATCATAAATTTCAGCTATAAAGCTTACTTACTCATACTGATTCTTACAATATCTCATGATATTTACTAGTCTCGTACTCGTGAGGTAAACAAGGTACCTGTATCACTTGATC
Organism: Gossypium australe; assembly: GCA_005393395.2. Taxonomy (NCBI): domain Eukaryota; kingdom Viridiplantae; phylum Streptophyta; class Magnoliopsida; order Malvales; family Malvaceae; genus Gossypium; species Gossypium australe. The sequence continues at coordinate 66,460,602 of CM016623.1, read as the reverse complement.
ACATAGATCAGCATACTCTACAGTAATAATCATAATCTCTAGTTCATTATTCATAATATGAATAATACTCATTTCCAACTTGATAATAGCTTTACTTACTTATTTTTCTTGTTATCTCATTTTAACTTTACTCATTTGCCCAATGAATTTCTGCGAATAACCGAGGATACTGAATCTCATTCCACATATAACTTGATGCCAAAGCCATATCCTAGATATGGTCTTACATGGAATATCTCATCTTGGTTTCGAGGCCATGTCTTGACATGGACTTATACGAAGTCTTTCTCGTGTGTTCCCTTGGGAACTTACCATTGCCATGTCTTGACATGGTCTTACTTGGTATCTTTACTCATGAACTGGTCAATGCCGAGCCTTGGCTTGGACTTACATGAAATCTTTCTTATTCTCACCAATGCCATGCCTTGGCTTGGACTTACATAGGATTTTTATCTCTTGCTAGCTCTTCAATGCCAAGACTTGTCTTGGACTTACATGATAACTTTTCAATGCCAAGACTTGTCTTGGACTTACATGACATCTTTGCTTGGAGACTCACCAATGCCATGCCTTGGCTTGGGCTTATATGGGTCTTCATCTCATAATTAGTCTTCAAAGCCAAGACTTGTCTTGGACTTACATGATAACTTGCTTGATTGCCGATGCCATGCCTTGGCTTGGTCTTATACGGACTTTCTCATTTCATGTGGTAGATCGAGTATCCTTGGTAATTCATCTTCAATCGGGACTTTCACATGCTTAATCTCATTGATTTCTTTGTTTAACATAGCATTAAACATTCCATGGTAATAGTGTACATTATACTAAGCAATTCAATGATAGAAATCATAAAGCTTTGAAATCATAAAAACTTACCTCAATATACAAAATGTATGTAGATATGCAATTTAGTCCTCGACTTTGTTCTTGCCTCGGTTTCGATCCGGGCTTCATTTTTCTTGATTAGCAAGCTTGAAAAATTGATGAACCCTAGCTATGGAGTCCCCCAAATTTTCGGCACCAAGGAAGAAGATGAATGAGATTTTTATTATCTTTTTCCTATTTTAATCATTTAATTGATAAATGACCAAAATCCCCTTCTCTCTAAATTTTTACAAATTACCAACTCATGTCCAATTTTGTCCAAAAATTATAATTAAAGACTTCTAATTATTATTCTAAAGCTATTTCATACAAAAAGCTTCTAGAAACTCATATTTTGCAACTTTTGCAATTTAACCTTAATTTAACAAAATTGCTTCATGAAACTTTCACACTAGCATGCAAACATGGCATAAACCTTAAAAACTCATAAATTCACCTCAGATTTGTGGCCTCGCACTACTATTTCGACTAGGCACTATATCGGGTTGTTACAAATTGAGTTTCTTTTTACGGTTAAACTCTGCTATATTTTATTAGTTATACTCTGATTACTCTAGGGATATTTTTGTATGATTAGACCTCTAATCTTAGCCTATTTAAAGGGGCATTGTATCCCTGTTTTGAGAGGCCAATTAAAAAGGTAATTAAAGATGTAGTAGTACATGGCTTTTTTTTGGGGGGCGACAAGACGTAGTCGCAAATGAGTTTTGGTGAGAGTTTTCGTAGTAGCTATGGAGAGAATTTTGTACCCCTTTTGAGAGAACTCTATGAGAGTTAGGGTTTTATTTTTGGGTTTGCTCTATGAGAGTTAGGGTTTTATTTTCATATTTTTGGGTTTGTACATTTAGCACATTCAGGTTTATTTTACCCATAGTGTACTCTGTTTGCTTACTCATTTAGTGAATAGTAAAAACCTCATTTTTCTATGATTTTTATCCTCTTCGGAGGAGTTTTCCACATAAAATTTGTGTTCAATCTTCTTCACATTTTCTATTTTTTTGTTTATACAGGTCGGTACCCAAAAAACTAGTATCAGAGCATGGTTTAGATTCCAGAATTGATCTATTCAAGGATGGCGATAATGAATTTTGATATTGATAAGTTCGATAGAATCACAAATTTCATATTATAGCATTTTCGGATACAGCAGATTGTTTAAAGTAAGGCTGATCGCAAAAGGTGACAGTCAACTGAAGGGAGTTGATTTCTTCTATGTTTTCTCTCCTATTATGAAGCACAAGTCTGTTCGTGTGTCACCAACCTTGGCTGCATTATACAACCTCGATTTGGTTGCTAAGAGTCTTTTGGTTTCCAAGTTCGAGAATCGTTTTAGCTTCTTGTACATTCTACAAAGATCGAGTTTGGCCCGTGACGGGGCTTAAAGGAGAATGTATGGTAAATATGAGTTAATGTGGAGATTTACAGGTGTGCCTCATATTTTCGGCCAAACAGACGGTATGTCAGATGAGAAGCTTTCTAACCTTGCGACAATAGACGACGTTGTGATGACATGAAAGGGGACTCCGCTATCTTTTCCTAGTTAAAATCTTATTACTCCAGTGATATTTTAGTATGATTAGACCTATAATCTTAGCCTATTTAAAGGGGCCTTATATCCACATTTTAATAGGCCAATAAGATGTAGAACTATAGGGCTTTTCTTTTGGGAGCAATAAGATGTAGTCGTAGATGAGTTTTGATGAGAGTTTTTGTAGTAACAATGGAGAGAATTTCGTACCCTTTTTTAGAGAACTCTATGAGAGTTAAGGTTTTGTTTTCAGGTTTGCTCTTTGAGAGTTTAAGCTTTGTTTTTGGAGTTTTTGGTTTGTACGTTTAGTACATTTAGGTTTATTTTCTTCATATTGTACTTTGTTTTGTTTACTCATTTAGTGAAAAAGTTGAAGCCACATTTGCATGAGGCTTTTATCCTTTTCGGAGGAGTTTCTCACAAATGATGCCAATTATTGGGGTGTGTCTCGATTTTTAGGCAAACTAGAAAAAAGTAAGATTAACGTTATGACGAGGAGGACTACGTGTAACAGCTTGATTTTGGGGCTAGTCGAAACAGTGGTTTCGGAACCACTATTTTGAGGTCGGAGAAATTATTATTAATATTAGTTTATGTGTTATAGCATGATTATATGAGTGCATGAAAATTTTGGTGAATTAATTTTAGTGATTGCATGCTTAATTTCGAAAAAAAAGACTAAATCACATAAAGTGTGAAAGTTTTGTTCTACAGGCTAAAGGTGTTAAATAGCTATGGAACACTAAAGTAGATGTCCTTATTGAGTAAATAGACCAATAAAATTATGGTGGCTGGACATGGAAATTTTAATTGGAGACAAAGTCATAAAATTAGGTGACATTAGGTGACTTGTCTAATAATAAAATAAAACAAAAAGAAAAGGCTATCATCTTTTCTTCTCTCCACCGATTTTTCTCTAAGAAAACAACCATGGAAGCTTGAAAATTTTCAGCAACTTACAACCCTTGCAAGTAAGCCTTTTTGATGGTCATTTTTGTTGATTTTTGTGTTTTTGGAACCCTGGTAGCTTAATCTAGCTAATGAGGGGACTATTTTGCACTATGGCTGAAAGTCTAGGGTTTTTTCATGAGAGAATTAGTGTTGTTTGCTGAATTTTTATGGAAGAAAATGAATCTTGGTTATTTAATAAACAACTTTTGTGAAATGATTTTTCATGAAAACACCTAAAAGGACTATTTTGTAAAAGTTATAAAATGGGTAGTAAATGTATGAAATAATTGGAATTGTGAGTTGTTATACGAGTAATAAAGGTTCAGCTAGGCTTGTTAAAGGAGGAAATCTGATTAAAATTATTTTACGAGCCTAAGGGTAAAATCGTAATTATGTAAAAGTCTAGGGGCAAAACAATAATTTTTCCAAAGTAGGAATTTTGGAATGTCTTAATTAATGTGGTGATTAAATGAGTGAATTTTATCATTATAGATCAAGAAAAATGGAGTCCGGACTTAGACCGGGGGAAAACTAAGTTTTTGGACTAAATCGAACTAGTTGCCCATATTTTGTATATCGAGGTAAGTTGTACGTAAATAATACAACTCTATTGTTATTATGCATTAAAAAATTGATATTGCATTAACTGTTTGATTATTATAATGAATATGCTTAACGAAATTTGATGTGGTATACTTCCGATTGAACCTTAGGAATAGATTGGATATCCATGCCATGACATTTGGGTGATATGTCTGTTAGTGTAAGACAATGTTTGGGACATGGCATCGACCACATTATGAGAGCCAGTGTAAGACCATGTCTAGGACTTGGCATCAGCCACATTATGAGAGCTAGTGTAAGACCATGTCTGGGACATGGCATCGGCATTGAGATGAGAGCTAGTGCAAGACCATGTCTAAGACATGGCATCAGCCTCTATATGTGAGCCAGTGTAAGACCATGTTTGGGACATGGCAACGGCATCGTACCCTGTCGAGTATCATTTGGTATTCCAATTGGTTCAACGGGTAATTTAAAGCTTGTGTCAACACTGAGAAAAGTTATGACTATGCTGTAAGTGATACACGTACCTACACGAAATTCATGAGAAATAAGCCCGATTTATGTTGTATGATTAGTAAGGATGAAAATGAGTAAGTTATGCCTTTAATCATTTGAGAATTATGTGCAAGTTTATAATATGCTATGAGTATGATAATACATGGAAATTGTTGCTAATTATTTATAGGCGACTTATTAAGCTTTATGCTTACTCCCTCTCTTTTCCATTTTCTTATAGTATCGCCAAGCTAGCTCAGAGATCAAAGGACGTCGAAGGCTCGATCACACTATCAATCTGAACATTTGGTATAGTTAGATTTATCATTTTGAGTATGGCATGTATAGGGGCTGGGTCTTTTGTCAAGTGTCATATTGTTTTGGCCAAATGTATTGCCTTGTCTTGAAGATTGATTCATTTTGTATAAGGCCATGGATGATGGCTAATACTTGTTATTGATATATGAAAATGATGATGTTTTTCATGAGTGTGCAATTTGCATAGTGAAATATATGGTGCGTTAATGCACAAATGAGTAGGTTGCATGATTGGATTGATAAAGTATGTGATAAGTTTTGCATGTGAATGGAGTGTAGTGGCCTTGATGTGTGTATGTCTTGGATGTGGCTTATGTTGGTGTAAGTAAGGGTGGCAAAAGGGCATGGTAAATAGCCTTGTTTTTGTCTACATGGGTAGACACACGGGCGTGTGTCTAGGCCGTGTGTGACATATGGTCTGCCCTATGGGCGTGTAGTCCGACCGTGTGTCCCTTACACCTTAATTCGGGCTTTATGATATGGGCATGTGCCCAGGCCGTGTGAAGTCTACACCTTAAATGTGAAATTAAATTTGCCATACGACGTAGCACACGGGCGTGTGCCTTGGCCGTGTGACCCTAAAATGTTGCTGAAGTTAGAAAGAAAATGTCAAGGTTTTAATACACGAGTTGAGACACGGGCGTGCCATGGCCTTGTGTGGGACACGGGCCATAGACACGGGCGTGTGTCAGGCCGTGTGACATCTTGACTTCTCACGAAGTAGAAGTGAGGCTCGTGCACAGGCTAAGGACATGGCCATGCCAGCCACATGGCCATGCCCCAAATCCACAAGGGCGTGTGCCCTTATTTTAATGAAATTTTCTAAAGTTTTCTAAGGTTCCCGATTTAGTCTTGATCTGCTTTTAATGTATGTTTTGAGCCTCGAAGACTCATATTAGGGATTTTATGACAAAGCTTGAAAAGTTTTAAATTTGAACGAATTTTTATGACCCGAAAATGTATGTTAGTGTAACATCCCAAAATTGGGCCTAGTAGGATTGGGCCCAATGGGCCTTGGGCGTAGGAGTGTTTAAAATTTTGAGAACCAGAGAATGGCATTATTGCAAATTGGACTTATTAGTTAAGTGGATTTGGAAGGTTACGAGGTTTCTATGAAGTCTCGAGTTTAATTGGGCCTTAGGAAAAATTTGGTATTTTAGCACTTTAAGGAGAGATGGTAAGTAGCTTCAAGACTTATAGAAATAAATGAGTAATGTGCTTGCATAAATGAGCTATTGGTAAAGAGGTTATGGCATCAAGTGAAGTACCTTGAGGGAAGAGGTTCAAATCCCATTGTGTACAAATTTTGACTATTATTTTTGCACTCTTTCCTTAAGTGTCGGCCAAGCATGTAAATAAGGCAAGATGGACTTTTTATTTTTGGCAAGATGGCTAAGGAAAATAGGAAAGGATGAATGTGAGGAAAGAAATCAAGAAAAAGGGGAAAGTAGGGGGAACATGTGGCCTTTTTTCAAGGGATGTGTTATGGAAAGGGTGGTTGGCAAATTTTTTGACTATTAGGGACATGAATGTGGACGGTTTTGAGGCTAAAAGGGGTGATAGCCGAATTTTTGCTAGTGTTTTGGTAGAAACTTTGGTGCTTGGTTGGTCAAAATTCTTTCTTGCATTTTTATGCCATTTCTCTCAAATTTCTTCTCATCTTTGCCGAAACTTCAAGCCATTAGTGAGCATTTCTTTTCTTCAATTCTTTCTTGTTGCCGTAGGTACCAAACCACTGAGACCAAACTATTTTCATTCATCTTCTCTTAAAAACCGAAATTTGATAAGCACCCTTCTCAACCTTTCTTTTTCTTTTCACGAAATTCTCCAACTCTACTATCTTTTCCTCTAATCCATACCCTCATAACTGAAACTATTCTTGTTCATTTTCTTCCATAGCTGAAACTCACAATCCACAATCACTCTTTCATAATTTCTTTCTCGTTTGAGGTGACATTCCTTCTTCGATTAAATCGGTAAGTGAATTCTTTTCTATGATCATATTCTTTTCTCTTTAGCCGAATAAGTATTTATCACTATTCGGTTGTAAATCGTGATCGTAACCGAAAATGGTGTTATCCTCCACTTCTTCATGTCTTAAACACTCTCTTTTCATAATGCTTTAAGTGGGAGACTGTGTATTGTTCTAGTCGAAGTCAAACGATGGAAATTGGATCCAATATCGATAAGGTAAGGGGGTTCATTTTGGATTTTTCGCTATGTCTCTATTTGGCTATGTTGCAAATCAGATTGAAGTTTCGACTAATTGACTATATGTTTTAGGGACAAATCACTCGATATATTTCTACCTTCAGATATACTGGTAAGTGAATCAAGTGTAAGTGATACGAAATCTTTTGGAAATCCGAGGCTAACTTTTGGTTGGTATTGCTCTAGGTCAATGACGAGTGGTTCGTTAGGAAATAGAAATAAGGTGTGTAATCCCGTACTATCCAAATATATGATTGAAATGGTGGGTAATCTCACATTTCTCTAAAAATGTGCATGAAATATTCTGTGAATCGGTCGAAATACCGAAGAAAACCAAAAACCGGCATCCGTGATCACTCGGGCATATATATGATCGTAATGGTAATCGTATTTTGTAATAAAACAGTTTCAATTAGAAGTAGTATCATTTTTTTGAAAAATCACGAAAAATAGGAGAAAGGGAGTTAGAAAGTGAATAAGATATCAAATTAAAGCATACTATGTCTATTTTAATATGGAAGAAACGAAGAAGGAAAAGAATTTTTATATTCTGAGATATCTTAATTTTAGTAAGACTGGTTCTGATTGACTTTGTGGTTCCCTGATCTGTCTTGGAAAAATCGTATAAAATTGTACAAAGTGAATTATGGGTTATAATTTATATGTATAGATTCCTTAAAGTAAGCCTAATTTCATTAGAAACAAGTGGGAGCAGTATATGAAAACCGTACAGTGAGATATTTGAAATTAAGGTAAGAGAGGTCAGAACTGTAGGATAGTGAAACAAGGGAAATTTTAAGGAATAAACTGTACTAAATGTTTAAGTCAAAAATTCTGGAAAAATTATAGTAAGAAGATATATGAGTCTAGTTTTAAGGAAAATTTACGGATTTAGATTTTGAGATTCCTAAATTGAGTTATAGTCAATTTAGTCAGTATGACGCGGATGGACAATTTCAATTTTTAGGCTCCACATTAGTAATTAAGTCTAAGTTGCGAAATTACCAAAATACCCTTAGAGGGTAAATTACCGAAATACCCCTGGGTTGTGAGATTACTGAATTACCCTTAGCGGGTACGATTGTCAAATTACAAAAATGCCCTTACGGGCCGAGTTACGAAAATGCCCTTATGGGCCGAATTATGGAAATGCCCCTAATGGGCCGATTTGCAAAGTGTTAATGGGCCGAATTGTTATATTGCCTTAATGGGCCGGTTTTGTTATATTGATTAATGGGTCGAATGGTTATAATTGCCTTAAAGGGCCGAATTGAAATGTGTTAATGGGCCGTTTTGATAGATTGCTGAATAGGCCGATTTGATAAGATTGCTATATGGGCCGATTTGATAATTTGCTATATGGGCCGATTTGATAATTTGTTATATGGGCCGAAATTTTGTCTGAATTAATTAATGATTGTGGTTTATATTTGTGAATATCGTGATTTACTTTGTATGTTGCATATACATAATTTTGCATGAGATGGGAAAAATGTTGAAGAGAAGTTATTCTGGTGGCGCTGCCACAAATTTGTATAGTGGCTATGCCACGTATATTCTGTTATTCTGTAGCTCTGCCACAAATATTATAAATGGCCACTGGCCTGTGAATTATTGAATTAAATGGCTTAATGCCTGCGTTTGGTGTGGTGGTGGGGTGGGTTGACTTATGATCACCCACAGGTGTGTTGGTTGGTACGGGTGGTGTGTAGCGGATGGATTTTTAGGATTGGTTTGGGAATTGCATTTCATACACATGTTATATTTGATACATTATTGTTAATGTAAATGGGTGTAACATCCCGAATTAGTGGGCTTATGCGTTTAATGTGTAGACATGTTGAATGTGTTAATTTGAGAATTAGAGGTGCAAATTGGGCTCAGGCTTGGGCTGAGGTCTTGGCTGAATATTTTGTTTAGACACTTTAGGGCTTAAAATACTATATCTATAGTTTAAAATATCAAGTTGGGCTTGTGGCCCAGTGGCAAAAAGGCGCCACTAAGAGGGAAGGGAGTTGGCGTCAATGGCAAAGGAGGAGGCCCAAAATTTGGCTACTTGGAGCCCAAGTTATAGGGCCAAATTCGGCACTTAAAAGGGAGAAATAAGGGGATGGAAACAAGGCAAAATTTTAGGGATTTTTAATGAAAAAAAAATGTGTAGATATTATGCTGATAAAAAAGGGAGGAGTTGGAGCTAATTAAGTCTCTTTTAGACGAGTTAGTAGATTAAGATAAAGGAGAAAATATAGGATTTATCTGCAAGGTTAGGTAAGTGCCGAAATTTCTATAAATAGGGGGGATAGCTAATCAATTCTGGCATTTGAACCCTACTCTTTCTTCTTTTCTTGTACCGAAAATTTGAAGGCCATCTCACTTGTTTTCTTTTCTTATCTTTTCTCTTCCAAAAGCCGAAAATCACCATTGTTTTCTCACCTTTTCTTTCTTTTTCTTTGAAATTTCCTTTTAGCCAAATCTTCTTATCTCCATTGTTATCCTTCTCCCACTCACTAAAAGCTGAAACTCCCCATTTAATTCTTCTAAAAGCCGAAAAACACATCAGCCTTCTCTTGTTCATACTTTTTTAGATTTTTCTTAAAAGCTGAAATTCCTAGATCTCTTCTCTTGTGTTTGCCGAATTTTTCTGCAAGAGGTAGCTAAAATCTTCTGAGGAGGTAAGGGTCGAATATGTTAATCTTTCAATCTATTCTAGCTGAATGGCTATATGGCTAACTAATCGGGTATTTTCTCCCAATTGCGGCATTCTGGGATTTGAAGGGGATTCAATCGCTTAGATTTCTAAGCCAGAGTTCAGTACCACTTGGATCGTATTGCTTTCGGGATTTCAAGGAGAGGCCTTATCTTCGCGTTCTTCCGGCTTTTGAGCAAAGTTGTTGACAAAGGGCATTATATCTGATTAGTGAGGATATCGACATAGAGAGTAGTACTACGAATTAATCAGGTGTGTAACTTCTCACACCATTTAGATTGTCTGCTAATATATGTGTTATTAAATCTGCTTATACTCTGTTAAATGCCGAAATCCCAGCATAACGTTTGAAAACCCGAGGAGGGTAAAAGCGAATCACCAGTTTAGTGATCTCTGTCATTCATGAGTGAATGTTTCTGTTAATGATATGTTTTTGTGATTGCACGGGGTTGGGTAATTGATGAAAGGGGAAGTATTCTGTTGTAGTGGCTTTTTGCCATGATCTGTTGTAGTGGCTATTGCCATGATTTGACGATGTGCAGCTAGCTGCAACATGACTGCCATCGATGGTGTGTAGCGGTGTGGATTGATTTTAGAAATCCCCAATGGTGTGTTCAGCAGGTAAGGGTGGTGTGTAGCGGGTGGAAACCTAGGATTGGGTTGGGCTTTGCATAATTTCTGCTATTTCATGTTTTGATATCTGTTCTGTGGGGCTAAGGCCCAATCTGATGGTGCATGAGGGTTGCACACTGAGTCTCGTGACTCACCCTATTATTTAATATTTTTCAGGAGACACGTAGAGCATCGGACCGGGCTGGAGAGGAACGCAAGGTGGCCATGCATGAGATTATTTTGGATACTACGACAGCCATTATTTTATTTGTTTATATTTAATATTTTGGATTAGTTGGGTTTTTATTTCATTGTAAATATTTGGATTTTATGTTTTAATTAAGCTAAGGCATGTACCAAATTTCGGTTTATAAATCACTAAGGCATTAATTTAAAATGTGTATCTTTTACAAACTATTCCACCATTTAGTTTTCCTGATTAAAAGGTTAAACTCAAGAAAAATATTTCCCGAAATTGCGATAACTTTTAAAATTTCCTTAGTGACATGCCAGATCCGGTCATGGTGTTTGGGCCGAGTTTGGGGTGTTACAATGGGCTTCGGCCCAAGTTATTATTTTATGGGCTCAGGCCCAAGTTTTTGCTAAAAGGGTTCAGACTCAGTGGATGATGGTAAGGGGATTTCACACTGAGTTCTTGTAACTCACCCCCCTTTCTTTCTTAATCCTTGTAGGTAATGCTCAGTGACAAGGACTTGGGGCCATGGATGACTCGGTGGAGGCCATACTTCAGAAATGGTGTTTCTAAATTTATTAAATTTCCTTTTTCGTTTATTTTGTTTCTTTTACTATTTTGGGTTTTAAAGTTGTAATAAGGCCTCTGGACTATTTTTATTTCGCTTTATGTTTGGGATGCTTTTATTATTTTTCTTAAATTGTTTAAAGGGGAATTTTCTAAAAATATAAATAATGGTTTTCAAAATTGATTAATAAATGGATTTTATTGCAAACTTTTACAAATGATTTAACTCGGATTTTCTTTCAAAATTATCTACGACATTTTCAAAAGTCACGATTTTAAAGCTCACTACCTCAATTTTCGACTCATCAATCAACCTCTCAAAAATACTTGTATTTTATTTACGTTTCTGCAATGTTTTCAAATTGCTTCTACAACTCTATTTCCAAACGTCATATTTTTGTAAATTGTTTATTTCAAATATGTTTTCGCAACCAAAAAGGTTTTTAAAAATAATTACGTTTTCAAGTAGATAACAATTGCTTAAGTATTTTGGGTTTTAACAAAGAGGCTGTAATTCTCAAACAAGTTTTTAACAATCGCAAAGATGGTTTTGAAGGAAAAAAAAACACTTCCATGTGACACGCCAGATTCGAGCCTAACTTCTAGGCCGGGTTTGGGGTGTTACAGTTAGTATGTGTTTAAGTTGGTAACGCCTCGTACCCTGTTTCTGACGTCAAACATGGGTAAGGGGTGTTACATTTAGTAGTATCAGAGGTATGGTTTAGTCGATTCTCGGACTAACCTAGCGTGTGTACGAGTCTAGCTATACATGCCATACATGAATTATGATAGCGTGACGACTCCTAACAATTTAAAATGTGTTTTTATATAATAAATGGATCTTAACGGAGCAGTGGCGGATGAAGTTGAAAGTAATGCACCGGCTCCCGCAAATGGGACCGTGCCAATTGAAAGTGGGCCTGTGACATTGAGTCAGGGTGGAGGGGCTAGAAAAGCCTTCCTCTATATGATGAATGTTTGGTATTTCGAGTTTGTTCGTGCAAACCCGAACGCTCCACCTCCTCCAATTCCGCAGTCTGCCCTGTAGCTCCCCAAGTGCTGGTGATGTTAAGAAGGGAAAAACCTCCGGTAGATAGAATTCGAAAGCAAGGGGCTAAGGAATTTAGAGCGAATATAGATGACGACCCAGAAAGAGTAGAATTCTGGCTATAAAATATCATTAGGTTATTCGATAAGTTGTCTTGCACATCTGAGGAGTGCATGAAGTGTGTTGTGTCACTCCTACGAGACTCGGCTTACCAATGGTGGAACACCCTTGTGTTAGTTGTACCAAGGGAAAGGGTAACACGAGAGTTTTTCCAGAAGGAATTCCGGAAGAAGTATATTTTTTAGAGGTTTATAGACCAGAAGAGGAGGGAATTTCTAGAATTGAAGTAAGGCCGAATGACAATAACAGAGTATGAGCATGAGTTTGTATGGCTCAACAAATACGCTCGGGAGTGTCTATCCACTGAAGCTATCATGTGTAAGAGATTTGAGGATGGATTGAATGAAGACATTCAACTTTTGGTTGGCATTCTAGAGCTCAAGGAATTTGTGGTGTTCGTTGAGAGAGCTTGCAAGGTTTAGGAATTGGCCAAAGAGAAAAGGAAGGATGATTTTGAGTCTCTTGACTCAAAGAAAAGACAGTTGAGAAAATCATTTCAGTCATCATCAAAGAAATCGAGAGAATTCACTACCCGATCAAATGCTTTAGCAAGATTCTCGAATAGAAATAAGAATAAGCAATACACGACGTCTAAAGCTCAACCCACTTCTATTGCGAGTGTTGGTAGTGCTCAACCAAATAAACCGGAGTGTTCGCAGTATGGTAGATGACATTTCGGTGAGTGTCGAGGAAATGATAGAAGTTGTTTCAAGTGTGGTTCACTAGACCACTTCATTCGAAATTATCCTGAGATGGATGAGAAAGACAGAAAGCAAGATGTGCGAGTGAGTAATGATGCTTCTAGAGGTAGACCACAGAAGAACTTGGTGGGGCTAGCAGTAGAGGTGTGCCTAGAGATTCCACTGTGAGATCAGAGGCTGCAAGGACCTATGCCATTCACACTCGCGAAGAGGCTTCATCCCTAGATGTGATTATGGGTACTTTTTCTCTTCATGATATCTCTGTTGTTGCTTTGATTGATCCGGGGTCTACCCATTCGTATATTTGTATGAAATTGGTGTTTAGTATGAATACACATGTTGAGTCTACTAAATTTGTGGTGAAAGTGTCAAACCCTTTTGGCAAGCATGTGCTAGTTGACCAAGTGTGTAGAAATTGTCCCTTGACAATTAGAGGTCATTGTTTTCCGGCTAATCTTATGATGCTACCGTTTGATGAATTTGACGTGATTCTTGGTATGGACTGGTTAGGAGCTCATGATGTGATACTAAATTGTGGGAAAAAATTATTGAATTGAAATGTGAAAATGGGGATATCCTTCGGGTTGAATCAGGTGAATTGGATGCTGAGAAATGTATAAGAAAAGGGTATGAGTCTTATCTTGCATTTGTGTTGAATACTCATGTGTCAAAAGTAAAGATTGAGTCGGTGCTAGTGGTATGTGAGTATCCGGATGTGTTTCCCGAGGAGTTACCTGAGTTGCCTCCAACTAGGGAAATTGAGTTTGGTATTGAGTTAGTCCCTGGTACAACACCTATTTTGGTTGTCCTGTATAAGATGGCACCGCTGGAGTTAAAAGAGTTGAAGGTTCAGCTGCAAGAGTTAACGGATAAGGGTTTTGCGAGACCGAGCTATTCTCCTTGGGGTGCTCCGGTACTTTTTGTGAAAAAGAAAGACGGGTCGATGAGGTTATGTATAGACTACAGGTAGCTCAACAAAATGACTGTGAAGAACAATTATCCTTTGCCAAGGATCGATTATCTGTTTGACCAATTGAAAGGAGCCACAATGTTTTTTAAGATAGACTTAAGGTCTAGTTATTACCAGCTAAGAGTTAAGGAGCAAGATGTATCGAAAACCGCGTTTCGAACTAGGTACGGGCACTATGAGTTCCTTGTCATGCACTTTGGCTTAACAAATGCTCCTGCCGTGTTTATGGATTTAATGAATTGTATTTTCTGACAGTACTTGGATAAGATCATCGTTGTTTTTATCGATGATATATAAATTTATTCTCGTGATGAGAGTGAGCACGCGGAGCATTTGAGAACTGTTTTGCAAACCTTAAGAGATAAGCAGTTGTATGCTAAGTTTAGCAAAAGTGAATATTGGCTTTGAGAAGTCGGATTCTTCGACCACATCGTGTCGGGTGATGGAATTAGAGTTGACCTGAGTAAGATATCGGCTATCGTTTATTGGAAACTGCCGAAGAATATGTCAGAGATTAGAAGCTTTTTGGGCTTAGTCGGATACTACAGACGGTTTGTGAAAGGATTCTCCATGATTGCTACTCCGATGACAAGGTTGCTACAGAAAGATGTCAAGTTCGAATGGACAGAAAAATGCCAACAAAGTTTCGAGAAACTAAAGGCGTTGTCGACTGAAGCTCCAATTTTAGTGCAGCCGGAACAGGGAAAACAATTTATAGTGTATAGCGACGTATCCTTAATTGGATTGGGATGCATGCTCATGCAAGAAGGCAAGGTAATAGCATATGCCTCGAGACAACTGAAGCCGTATGAGAAAAACTATCCGATTCACGACTTAGAGTTAGCTGCCATAGTGTTCACACAGAAGATTTGGAGACACCATTTGTATGGCGAGAGATGTCGAGTATTCACTGACCATAAAAGTCCAAAGTATTTGATGACTCAAAAGGAGTTAAACCTACGGCAGTGGAGGTGGTTAGAGTTGATAAAGGATTATGAGTTGATAATTGACTACCACCCTAGAAAGGCAAATGTGATCGCTAATGCTTTGAGTAGGAAGTCATTATTTGCGTTGAGGGCTATGAACAATCAGTTGTTAGTAACCGACAATGGTTCAATTTTAGCCGAGTTGAGAGAGAAACCAATGTTTTTGCAAAGGATCTGTGAAGGTCAGAAAGGTGAGAAAGGATTGCAAGCTAAGATAACTCAGTGAGAGACGGGTATAGAATCAAACTTTCTAATTGGTTCAGACGACTGTTTAATGTTTCGAGACAGAATTTGTGTACCCAGAGATGATGAGCTTATTCATAAAATTTTGCATGAGGCACATAGTAGTTGTATGTCTATCCATCCGGGTAGTGTGAAAATGTACAATGACTTGAAGAAAATGTATTGGTGGTCAGGAATGAAGAGAGATGTTTCAAAGTTTGTCTCAAAGTGCCTAATTTTTCAGCAAGTGAAGGCCGAACACCAAGTACCTTCAGGTTTACTTCTGCCCGTGATGGTTTCCGAGTGGAAATGGGACCGTATTACCATGGACTTTGTGTCTGGATTATCGTTGATGCCAAAGAAGAAAGATGTTGTATGGGTTGTGGTTGATAGGCAAACTAAGTTGGCTCATTTTACACCAGTGTGTACTGATTATCCACTTGAGAAATTTACCGATCTGTATGTTTCTGAAATTTGAGACTTCACGGGGTATCTTTATCGATCATTTCGGATAGAGATCCGAGGTTCACTCACGATTTTCGAAAAAGTTGCAAGAAGTGTTGGGGACGAAACTGAATTTTAGTACTGCTTTTCACTCGCAAACCGACGGTCAGTCAAAAAGAGTAATATAGATTCTTGAAGATATGTTGCGATGTTGTGTTCTCGAGTTTCAGGGCAGTTGGGAAAGGTACTTACTGTTGGTAGATTTTGCCTACAACAATAGCTATCAGTCGAGTTTGAAAATGTCGCCTTATGAGGCTTTGTATGGGCGTAAGTGCTGAACGCCCTTGTATTGGTCTGAGCTCAAGGAAAATCATATACACGGGGTTGACTGTAACATCCCTTACCTGTATTCGACACTTGAACCGGGTACGAGGCATTACCGTACTTAACTAGCTCAATCGTACAACATCGATCCATAAAATTCCGTTTCAAAAATTAAAACTTTTCATTCGAGACCACAATGTCCTTATTATAGGTCTACGAGACCCTTAACTTGCACCCGGAATGATTCAGGGCCAAACTGGAGACTTTAGAACACTTAGAAAAATTTAACTCAAAACAGGGCCACATGCCCGTGTAACAGATGGGACACACCCGTATTGCATATCACATGCCCGTGTTCCACACCTGTGTGGATTTATTTTTCAATTCAAACCTACAGAGGTTTTCACACGGACTGACTCACGCCCATGTCCATAGCCCGTGTCACTCACACTGCCATGACACGTCCGTGTCTTCACTAAGGTCACCCGTGTGTGAAAACCTTGACATTCTATTTATGACGTCATCACCTCAATAAGGTCACACGGCCAAGGCACACACCCGTGTCCTTAGACCGTATGTCGAATTAAATTCCTAATTTTAGGTGCAGACTTCACACGGCCTGGGCACATGCCTGTGTCTTAGGCCGTGTCTCCCACACGGTTGAGACACACGACCGTGTCTCAGCCCGTGTGTTTACTACGAAGCATACTGACTTGCCAACCTAGCATGCATGGGGACACACGGCCTATCAACATGCTCATGGGGCTGACCGTGTGTCACACATGACCTAGACACACGCCCGTGTGTCTACCCGTGTGGACAATTGTATGGCTATCTACCAAGCCATATGCCACCCAACAAAGCAACCATACTGATACCAATTCAATTCAACATGCATCATAACCGTAAGGCACTTCTAAGAACTCAAAACTAAGACATCCACACTAGCATACACTTCATAAATTTCATCATCATTGAATATATGTACTTGACAAGTATTGACCAATTTTCCAATGACCATTTACAAAATAAACTGAACAACATTAATAGCCAACACTTTGGGTAACAAATATGTCATAACAAAATGACCAAGTCCTATACATGCCATACTCAAAATAAATCTAACTTTACCATACCAAAGAGAAGTTGATAATGTGGTTTTCGAACTCCGACGTTCCACGAATTCCCGAGTTAGCTTGGCAATACTACAAGGAAAAGGGAAATGAGAGGGGTAAGCATAAAGCTTAGTAAGTTTGCATGAAATACATAGCAACATAAAAGCTCATAATGTCATCCATCCATTACATTGAATTAAACACAAAGTCTTAAATAGATTGCCATAACTTACTCATGCTTACTCTTAACAATTTCATATCATGTCTCACATCGTAAACATTTCTCGTGAATTACTCACATGTACCTGTGTCACTTCATCACATAGCTTTAGCACTAATCTCATCTTTATTATAAGCTTAGCTATTTACCCATTGAATCACTTGGGGATAGTAAAAAATACATAATTATCCATTCACGATAAATGTGATGCCAATGCCACATCCCATATGTGGTTTTACATGGGGTCACCTTTAGATGCCATGCCATATACCAGATATGGTCTTATACGGGATCTCATATCGATTGTCGATGCCATATCCCGGATATGGTCTTATACGATTCTCATATTCGATGCTGATACCATATCCCAGATATGGTCTTATACGGGATCTCAATTCGGTGCTGAGGCCATGTCCCAGACATGGTCTTATACGGTACCTTACCCGTCTCAAGTCTTGATGATATTATTCTCTCATTTATTGAAGTCCAACTGGGACTTCCACATCACAATTCTCATCATTTTCTCATTCAACATCATTACTCAAATTAATAGAAATATTATACAACAACACTAATATCAAACATTTAGAAACTTAATAACGTGATGTTGAATTTATTACACACAAGCTTACCTCGATTTCAAAATAGGCCAAATTACTAATCTAGTCCGATACCTTGGCTTTTCCTCGGTCAAGGTTAATTCCTCGTTCTTCTTGATCTATAATAACAAATTAGCTAATTTAATTTCCACATTAATCAATACATCTCAATAATCATATTTTGACAAAATTACCATTTTGCCCTTAAGCTTTCACAAAATGACTATTTTACCCCTAGGCTCGTAAATCAATTCTAGTCAAATTTCTTCCTTTAACGCGCCTAGGTGAACATTTATTACTCTTATATAAACTCTCAATACTCATTATTTCACACATTTAACACCTATTTTACAACCTTTGCAAAGAGGTCCTCTTAGGTGGTTTTATGGAAACACATTTCACAAAAGTTGTTTATTTAACAACCAAGACTCATTTTTTTCCATAAAAATGCAACAAACAACATAAATGCTTACATGGAAACACTCTAAACTTTCTACCTCTTTGCAAAATAGTCCCCTCTTTACCTAGCTTAAGCTTTAGGGGTTCAAAAAGTACAAAATTTAACAAAGAAGGACCATTAAAGCACTTTCTTGCTAGAAGAAAAGCTTGCTGAAATTTTGAAGCTTTCAAACCCTATTTTGCATGTATTTTTGGTGGAGAAGAAGAGAAGAAAAGATGATATTTGTCTTTTCTTTATTTTATTATAAAGCATCAATTTAGTCCACCAAATTCCTACCAACTTTGACATATTTTTCAACTTCTTGTCCCCTATGGCCGACCACCCTATATCTAAGGGTCTAATTGCACATTAAGGGCCTTCAATTAATATTCTATGGCTGTTAGACACCTTTAGCTTGTAAAATAGAACTTTCGCACTTTATGTGATTTAGTCCTTTTTTGCAATTAAGCATGAAATCGGTAAAATTAAAGCACCAAAATTCTCAAGCACCTATATAATCATGCCATAACTCATAAAATAACATTAAAATAATTTTCCTCAACCTCGGATTAGTAGTTCCAAAACCACTGTTCCGATTAGCCCCTAAATCGGCCTATTACCTTGACTTAGTCAGAGAAATCAAAGAGAAAGTAAAAGTGATTCGTGCCTATTTGAAGGCCGCTTCGGATAGACAGAATGTAATAACCCAATTTAGGGCCTAGCCAGAATAGTGGTTGTGAGACCATAAATCCAAAGTAGAAATATGTGTTTTATGATTTTTTATCAGGCTTATGAGGTGTTTGCATGATTGTGTGAAAATTTCATGAAGAAATTTTATTAATTAGTGATTAAATTGTCCACTACGACTAAATTGCAAATATTAGAAAATATGAGATTCTAGAAGATTTAAGTATGAAATATAATCATAAAAATTCCTAGAGGTCCTTATTTAGCAATTAGACCATTAAAAGTCAAGATGGACAAAAATGGACATAGGAAGAAAAAATCTTAAGAAAGAAGCCTTAAGGGTATTTTTGTCATTCGGTAAATAAAAGATTAAAAAGGTAAAAATAAGTCAAAATCATGTCCATCTTCTTTCTCTAAGTGCCGAAATTTGCAAGGAGACATAGCATAGTAAGTGCATCCTAGCCCTGTTTTTAATGTTCTTCGTATTTTTGAGATCCTCGTAGCTCGATTTAGCTATTTCTAGATATATTTTGAGCTCGGGTTTATGTTCAAAAAACTTAACCATGACATGCATGTATTTTGGTGTTTTATGGAAGAATATGAAAGTTTGATGTATGATAAACATCTTTTTCTAAGTAATTTTCATGAAAAATGCATAAAAGGACCAAACTGTAAAAGTTATAAAAAAATGGTTATACATGAGTGAAATAGTAGAAATTGAAGGCTGTTGTAGTTAAGATGAAATTCGGCTAGGCTTAAAATACAAGAAGTTGAATGAAAATCATTTTACGAGCTTAGGGGCAAAAGTTTAATTATGTAAAATTTAGGGGCAAAATCATAATTTTGCCAAAGTATGATTCATGGGACAATCTGGTCAATGTGAGTATTAAACAAGTGAAATTGTTATTATAGATTAAGAAACACGAAGCCTGGACCAAAACCGAGGCAAGAACAAGTTGTGGACTAAATCGAACATCTACGCCTATTTTGAGTACCGAGGTAAGTTTGTGTGAAATTGAAGCTTCATATTGTTTTTTTTATATTTTAAATTGCTTGATATTATACCAATGAATATCATTTCCATGAAAATCGATTAATGATACCTTGATGAGAAAATGATGAAAAGATGTTAATTTGAAGTCCCGGTTGTATACTCTAAATAACAAGGATACCTATGTCACAACATGAGATAAGGAAGGTCCTGTATAAGACCATGTATGGGACATGGCATCGGCACCGAATGTAGGTCCTGTATAAGACCATGTCTGGGATATGGCTTCAGCACCAAAAGAGGATCTCGTGTAAGACCATGTCCGAGACATGGCATGGACATCTATGTACGATCTCGTATAAGACCATATCTGGGATATGGCATCGACATCGAAATATGTGATCCCGTGTAAGACCATATCTGGGATATGGCGTTGGCATCGTGATACATGTATGATGAGATCGAGTATCCTAAGATATTTCGAGTAGTTCAACGGGCAAATATGTTAAGATATGTAAAGATGATAAAGAGCTAAGTTTATGTCTAAAGAGTTAAAGTGCTAAAGTTTGTAATGAAGTGATACAGGTACCCATGAGTAAATTACGAGAAATGCATGGAATATGTGATAAGTAATATGGTAAGAGTATACATGAGTAAGTTATGTTGATGTGTTTGAGAATTCGTATTGCTTTTGATGAGATGTATGGATGCTATCATAAGTTAAATGATGCTATTTATTTCATGCAAACTTAATAAGCTATATGCTTACCCTCTCTTTTCCTTTTCCTTATAGTTTCGCCAAGCTAGCTCGAGAATCATAGAACGTCGGATCTAGGATCACACTATCAATCATTCTTTTGGAATAGTAAAGTTGATTTATTTTGAGTATGGCATGTATAGGAAACATGGTCATTTTGTTATGTCATATTTGAAACCCAAAGTGTTGGCTATTAAAGTACTCAATCATTTTGTAAATGGCCATTGAGAATTGGCCAATATTTGTCAAGTTCCACATATTTAATGATGATGAGTTTTATGAAGTGAAAGTTCATGCAAATGATAGAGTAAAATGTGAAGTGTAAGAATGATGATTTAGGGACTCTTTATAGTGTATTATTGCCATGTTATGTGTTGCTTGTGGTGGTATATGTGTGTTTATGTTTCAGGGTGGCTATTGGCTTGGAAAATAGCCTTATATTTGTCCACACGGGTAGACACACGGTCAGCCCCATTGGTGTGTTGATAAGCCGTGTGTCCCCTGCATCAAATTTGTGAGAATTCGATTCGTCACACGGGCTAGCACATGGACGTGTGCCTAGGCCGTGTGCCCCTTAAAAGGTTGCTGACGTCATAAACGAATACCTAGGTGTTTCTCGCACGGGTGAGAACACGGGCGTGTCTAGGCCATGTGAGGGACACAGGTCATTGACACGGGCGTGTGTTTCCTACCGTGTGAAAACCCCTATAGGTTCGAATTGAAAAATAAATTCCATACGAGCTGGGAACAAGGATGTGTGTGGCCACATGGCCTGCCTACACGGACATGTTTCATTTCACACGGGCGTGTGGCCCTGTTTAGGCAAAAATTTTCTAAGAGTGCAAAAGTTTTCGGTTTAATTTTGAAACCTTCTGTATTTATGTTTAGGGCCTCGTGGCCCATTATAAGGATTTTATGTTTATGAATGAGAATTTTTAAGTTGAAGTGAAATTTTTATAGCCCAATGTTGTATGTTTAAGCAAGTTAAGTTCGGTAATGCCTCGTATCCAGTTCCGGCGTCGAACATGGGTAAGGGGTTTTACATTTAGTGGTATCAGAGCTGCGGTTTAGTCGATTCTCGGACTAACGTAACATATGCATGAGTCTAGCTATACATGCCATACATATGAGTATTTACATAATGGTAGTGTGGCGACTCCTGACGGTTTAAATTGTGTTTTCATATAGTAAATGAATCCCGATAGAGCTGCGGCGAATGATGTAAAAAGTAACGCACCGGCTCCCACCGAAGGGACTATGTCAAATGAAAATGTAACACCCTGGTTCTAGGGGTTATGCATTTAGGGCATAACTCTAGTGATGGTAGGCTTTTGGTGAAGTTGTATGAGTTTTAGGGGGTTTGGAGAACCCTAGAAGGTAAGAGATGCCTTGGGGAATTTTTGAATTTTTAGTGGTTAGAAGGGGAGCTTGGCTAGAGGTGTCTTAAGAGAAATGTTTGGGAGGTTTAGACTCAAGAACTGAGCTAGTATAGTGGCAAGGGAGGCGCCACTAAGAGCTTGGGGAAGTGACGCCTCAAGGAGCAGTGGGGGGCCAGTGTTCGAGCTGCAAGGGCAGCATTTTGGTTTTGTTTTAGCGTCAAGTCAAGGGGGGAGGTGATGGACGGCTAAAAGGTTTTTATTTAGATGAGGATAATGTTTTTATTTATCTAGTTATTTATTTTAGAAGTGTAGGATAATTATTGTTTTTATTTATTTATTTTGAATTAGCTAGGAGATTATAGAAGGGGGATAAGTGTGGACTTATTCAACTTATTTTGAATAAGTGTTGGAGAGAAAATCTAGGGGTTGGACTAATTCAAATCGGTTTGAATTAGTGGCTAGGAGGGACTTTGGGTGTTGGCCGAATTTTGGTTTCTTCAAGGGAGGAGTTAGCCGAATTCTATTTAAGGTGGTGTGCCATCCCTTTGCCGAATTTTGGTTCTTTCTTCTAAAAGCCTTCACACTTTTCTTCTCATACTTTAACCTCACCAAAACGCCCCTCCTCCTCACCTATTCTCTTTGGCCGAAACTTCAGGGTCACTTAGCCGAATTCTCCACTTGCACTTGAGCCGAAACCATTCCATTTTGTTCCTTCATACTTTCAGTTTCTTTCTCAAACCCTGTTGCTGAAACTCCTATCTCTTTTCCCTTCTATTCTTTCTCTCTTTTCACGCAAACCGAACCACAAGTGTTTGTTCTAGCAATCTGAGCCGAATCTCTCCTCAACCTTTACCGAAATCTTCTTTGTTGTCCTAGTGTTGGTTGGCCGAATCTTAAGCAAGGGGTGGAGCATTTGGGTCTTTTCTCTAGTCGTTTTTGAAGGGTAAGGATTTATGTTGTTAGTTTATTCTTTTAGTATTCGTTAATCGAAGGCTTGTGAGGCTAACTGTTTTGTGTTTCAAGGTGGAGCCGATTGCTAGAGGAGAACCATCTTTTGGTTCAGGATTTGGTAGGAGACCGAATCCTTTGTAGGTAAGGGTTGAGCGTTAACCCTTTTGTTTGGTTGTCTTGGCCGAATGGCCTTAAGATTTATCTTATAGTACTAAGGTATATTGTAGGGGAGACAGAGCCTAACGCAGAAGACCTTTGTGGGAGGTGTATAGTCAGTATTTACAGAAGCCTATAGTAGCATCCGGGATCCAAGTTGTTTGGTAAGCAATATTTGGTAAGATTCATTATTTAGATTTATAGTTTGGAGGATTAACCGTTTGGTCTGTTTAAGCGTTTTGATGGAGACGAATACCAGTCAAGGAGCGCAGGGGAAAGTCCCTATCCCGAAGTTTAAGAAAAGAACTGTCTCGGCGGTTTGGGATTGGCCACCGGGGTGTGGACTAGCGTCAGAGCAGCAGTTTAGGCAGATCGCCGTAGTTTCGTTTAGCGATAGCGTTGGGATCGAGGGTTTAGAACTTCAAGTGTTAAGGTGCGTAATTATCGCACTGTTTTTCCTATTATTTGTGTATTAATGTGCTAATATAAGTTGTGTATGCTAAACAGGCTTTATGTGGATGTGGATCTAATACCCTAAGGGTATAAGCATGGATTCAGGTAAGTCTCTGTCAATTTGAGCTTTCTTTATGATGCTTTTGGGAAGCATGACATATTTGGTATATGTGGCATATATTATGTGGTTGATGATAAATCCAGTGTATGGTATTAATTAAACATGGTTGGCATGAATTCTGTTTAAATGCATATCATAACTTGGTGGGTTAAATGAGTGGAGGGGGAAGATTGATATCGTGTCTTCGGACACCAGAGGTTTGGTACCTCCAGTGATTTGGTATCACATTCGTGTCCTCGGACACCAGAGGTTTGGCACCTCATAGCGTCTCGTCCCAGTGGCTTAGCACCACAGTGGGTTGGCCCCACAGATGATACTATGGGATTGACGCCAGTGATTTGGTATCACACGTGGGTTGGCCCCACACTTGATTATTCGTGACTTCGATCACCAGTGATTTGGTATCACATTTGTGTCTTTGGGACACCAGAGGTTTGGCACCTCATAGCGACTTGTCCCTGTGGTTTCACACCACCGTGGGTTGGCCCCACTTTCGAGATACGGGATCGTCGCCAGTGATTTGGTATCACACGTGGGTTGGCCCCACAGATGGATTAATCGTGACTTTGGGTCACCAGTGGTTTGGCACCACCAGTGGTTTGGTACCACACGGGGTAGAAAAGGTGTTATGGCTGGTTAAGATTGGGTGCATTAATTGAATTGCTATGTTACGATGTGTTAGTATGATGTTGCATTAACCGGGAAAAGGGTTACGCACTGAGTCTTGGTGACTCACCTTTTCCTTTAAACATTTCAGGTGATTCATGAGCTTGGACCGGGTTGGAGAGGACACAAGGTGGCCCATGCATAAGAAGATACTTTGATTATTTTAAGCCTTTTTTAATACTAAGTATTTTGTTTATGAATGGGTTGTAATAGAGGCCTTATTATTGTTATCGTTGGGTATTATTTTAATTATGGCTTGATGACATTGAATCACTTGAAGTTGATTTTGTTCAGCAACTTTTATTCAAAAGATATACACTAAGGTTTTAATTTGGATATTTTATAATATTAAGTTTTTCATACAAATCTTAAATGGACATGGTTTTCAAAAGTAATCAAATTCTCATGTTTTATTCTAAGGTCAAAAATAGATTTTCAACCGTCTTTCCGCAGTGACATAACCAGATCTGGTCAGGGCTTGTGGGTCGGGTTTGGGGATGTTACAAATTGGTATCAGAGCCCGGTTCAAAACTCGGCTTTGAGGTTTTGGGCCCAAAAACAGCTTTCAAAAATGGGTTTTTCAAAATATGGACTTTTATAAAAACATTTCAGGTTATTCTGGCATGGCACCTGTACCTTCGACCCGAAGTCCACCAGGTAAGTATTTCGGACTTTTGAAGTGATTTGTATATATGAATTGTTATGGGTTTATTTGGGCTCGTAGATTAGAATATTAAGGCTATTGGACCTTAGGATTAGTATACTCAAAACATATGCATAAGACTTAAGGACTAATAAACAAACCTGTGAAGTAAGTCGCCGAGTTAAGGTGTGGCAACCATGGTACGCATGTCTAGGAATGGATCCGGAAGAGCTTGGTATTTAAGCAGTCCTCGTGACTCACCTCCTCTTCGTAGGAATCCTACCTGGTGCGTAGCTACGGTTCACCTTAACCAAGAGGACTTGTTCATAGGCTAAACCAACTATTAAAACCCGAAAGGGATTAGCCTTACTGTTTTAAAACCCTTAGTTTTAAAATTTTTTCAAGCTTACCCCATTGGTTTGTAAACCCTAAATTTGATTTTGAAAGACGTTTTCTCGATTTACCAAAATTACCAAAATGCCCCTAGTGGCAAAATTACAAAAATACCCCTGTGTTGAAAATTATTAAAATGCCCCTGATTTTCAAGATTTCCGGTATAACCCCAATTTTTTATAAAATCTCCCTACTTTACAAAAGTATCCAAAAATCCTGTATTTCAAAAATAATACCCTGATTTTGGAAATTTACGAAAACACCTCTGGTTGATAAAATTACCAAAATGCCCTTGGTTCCTAAATTTTCATAATTCCCTCGATTTTTACCAAAGTGTTCCTACATTACGAAAATATCAAAAACTCCTATTTACAAGTATCAAGCTATCCTGATTTGGAGAATTTACGAAAATTCCCTTAACCTCCAAAATTACTGAAATAACCCCGATTTCTGAAATTTTGGCAACACCTCTGATTTGAAAAACAAATTTTCAAGATGACCCTCGAGATTTTGTAAAGTCTGCAATATCTTTAATTTGGAAACTATTTTTCAAATTAACCCTGACTTTTTACCGAAATACCCCTATAGGAAATGACGAAATTACCCTTGGGTTGGGAATGAAACTTTGATTGATCGAAAGAATCACTCTCGGAAACTTCTTTTCATAAAATTTGCTCGTGATTAATCAGTGGAACAAAATTCCTAATGCATAAAACTTTTAATCAGATTAAGTCGCGACGCTAGGTATGAGTTCTACGGGGCGTGGTCGCATTTCTCGTGGACGTGGTAGAGGCATGATGGCAGTATCGGAACCGGTCGGTCTGGCCATCGGTTAGAGAGTGATGTGCCGACACCACCAGCTGTTGAGGCTGAACATCAGGATCAGACAGGAGGAGACGACGCGGTATCGCAGGCTATGCTGCGGGTGCTTGAGCGAGTGGCAGGAGCCAATGCGGGCAGTGAGACTCAGAAGTCGGTACCCGAAAGACTTAGGTCGAGCAGAGCCGAGGTTTTTAGGGAAGTGTCTGGGATATTCTTATTTGCTTGGTTCGCTATAGTGGTAGTTTGTTCTTGTTTTGCTAGTAAAAGTATCTAGAACCTTGAGTATGGACTTAGGAACTGTGCCTAGAAATGTGATAGCTTTTTGAGATCAGAGTTCGCAGCTATAGCGTAGTGTGGTGATAGTCTAGCTAAGTAATTTCGAGGACGAAATTATTTTTAAGGAGGGTAGAATTGTAACACCCTGGTTCTAGGGGTTATGCATTTAGGGCATAACTCTAGTGATGGTAGGCTTTTGGTGAAGTTGTATGAGTTTTCGGGGGTTTGGAGAACCCTAGAAGGTAAGAGATGCCTTGGGGAATTTTTGAATTTTTAGTGGTTAGAAGGGGAGCTTGGCTAGAGGTGTCTTAAGAGAAATGCTTGGGAGGTTTAAACTCAAGAACTGAGCTAGTATAGTGGCAAGGGAGGCGCCACTAAGAGCTTGGGGAAGTGACGCCTCAAGGAGCAGTAGGGGGCCAGTGTTCGAGCTGGAAGGGCAGCATTTTGGTTTTGTTTTAGCGTGAAGTCAAGGGGGGAGGTGATGGACGGCTAGAAGGTTTTTATTTAGATGAGGATAATGTTTTTATTTATCTAGTTATTTATTTTAGAAGTGTAGGATAATTATTGTTTTTATTTATTTATTTTGAACTAGCTAGGAGATTATAGAAGGGGGATAAGTGTGGACTTATTCAACTTATTTTGAATAAGTGTTGGAGAGAAAATCTAGGGGTTGGACTAATTCAAATCGGTTTGAATTAGTGGCTAGGAGGGACTTTGGGTGTTGGCCGAATTTTGGTTTCTTTAAAGGAAGAGTTAGCCGAATTCTATTTAAGGTGGTGTGCCATCCCTTTGCCGAATTTTGGTTCTTTCTTCTAAAAGCCTTCACACTTTTCTTCTCATACTTTAACCTCACTAAAACGCCCCTCCTCCTCACCTATTCTCTTTGGCCGAAACTTCAGGGTCACTTAGCCGAATTCTCCATTTGCACTTGAGCCGAAACCATTCCATTTTGTTCCTTCATACTTTCAGTTTCTTTCTCAAACCCTGTTGCAGAAACTCCTATCTCTTTTCCCTTTTATTCTTTCTCTCTTTTCACGCAAACCGAACCACAAGTGTTTGTTCTAGCAATCTGAGCCGAATCTCTCCTCAACCTTTACCGAAATCTTCTTTGTTGTCCTAGTGCTGGTTGGCCGAATCTTAAGCAAGGGGTGGAGCATTTGGGTCTTTTCTCTAGTCGTTTTTGAAGGGTAAGGATTTATGTTGTTAGTTTATTCTTTTAGTATTCGTTAATCGAAGGCTTGTGAGGCTAAATGTTTTGCGTTTCAAGGTGGAGCCGATTGCCAGAGGAGAACCATCGTTTGGTTCGGGATTTGGTAGGAGACCGAATCCTTTGCAGGTAAGGGTTGAGCGTTAACCCTTTTGTTTGGTTGTCTTGGCCGAATGGCCTTAAGATTTCTCTTATAGTACTAAGGTTGATTGTAGGGGAGGCAGAGCCTAACGCAGAAGACCTTCGTGGGAGGTGTATAGTCAGCATTTACAGAAGCCTATAGTAGCATCCGGGATCCAAGTTGTTTGGTAAGCAATATTTGGTAAGATTCGTTGTTTAGATTTATGGTTTGGAGGATTAACCGTTTGGTCTGTTTAAGCGTTTTGATGGAGACGAATACCAGTCAAGGAGAGCTGGGGAAAGTCCCTATCCCGAAGTTTAAGAAAAGAGCTGTCTCGGCGGTTCGGGATTGGCCACCAGGGTGTGGACCAGCGTCAGAGCAGCAGTTTAGGCAGATCGCCGTAGTTTCGTTTAGCGATAGCGTTGGGATCGAGGGTTTAGAACTTCAAGTGTTAAGGTGCGTAATTATCGCACTGTTTTTCCGATTATTTGTGTATTAATGTGCTAATATAAGTTGTGTATGGTAAGCCGGCTTTATGTGGATGTGGATCTAATACCCTAAGGGTATAAGCATGGATTCAGGTAAGTCTCTGTCAATTTGAGCTTTCTTTATGATGCTTTTGGGAAGCATGACATATTTGATATATGTGGCATATATTATGTGGTTGATGAAAAATCCAGTGTATGGTATTAATTAAACATGGTTGGCATGAATTCTGTTTAAATGCATATCATAACTTGGTGGGTTAAACGAGTGGAGGGGGAAGATTGATATCGTGTCTTCGGACACCAGAGGTTTGGTACCTCGAGTGATTTGGTATCACATTCATGTCCTCGGACCCCAGAGGTTTGGCACCTCATAGCGTCTTGTCCCAGTGGCTTAGCACCACAGTGGGTTGGCCCCACAGATGATACTATAGGATTGACGCCAGTGATTTGGTATCACACGTGGGTTGGCCCCACACTTGATTATTCGTGACCTCGGTCACCAGTGATTTGGTATCACATTTGTGTCTTTGGGACACCAGAGGTTTGGCACCTCATAGCGACTTGTCCCTATGGTTTCACACCACCGTGGGTTGGCCCCACTTTCGAGATACGGGATCGTCGCCAGTGATTTGGTATCACAGGTGGGTTGGCCCCGCAGATGGATTAATCGTGACTTTGGGTCACCAGTGGTTTGGCACCACCAGTGGTTTGGTACCACACGGGGTAGAAAAGGTGTTATGGCTGGTTAGGATTGGGTGCATTAATTGAATTGCTATGGTACGATGTGTTAGTATGATGTTGCATTAACCGGGAAAAGGGTTACGCACTGAGTCTTGGTGACTCACCTTTTCCTTTAAACATTTCAGGTGATTCATGAGCTTGGACCGGGTTGGAGAGGACACAAGGTGGCCCATGCATAAGAAGATACTTTGATTATTTTAAGCCTTTTTAATACTAAGTATTTTGTTTATGAATGGGTTGTAATAAAGGCCTTATTATTGTTATCGTTGGGTATTATTTTAATTATGGCTTGATGACATTGAATCACTATTTGAAGTTGATTTTGTTTAGCAACTTTTATTCAGAAGATATACACTAAGGTTTTAATTTGGATATTTTATAATATTAAGTTTTTCATACAAATCTTAAATGGACATGGTTTTCAAAAGTAATCAAATTCTCATGTTTTATTCTAAGGTCAAAAATAGATTTTCAACCGTCTTTCCGTAGTGACATAACCAGATCTGGTTAGGGCTTGTGGGCCGGGTTTGGGGATGTTATAGAAAATGAGAATAGACTAACAACTGTAAGTCAGAGAGGAGGAGAAGAGGCTAGGGAAGCCTTTCTCCACATGATCAATGCGTGGTATATGGAGTTCGTTCGCACGAACCTAAATGCGCAACCCCCTCCACCCCTACCTATTCCTCAGCCTACCTCTGTATCTCCCTAAGTGGTAGAAGTGGTAAGAAGAGAAAAATCTCCGGTTGATAGAATCTAGAAACAAGGAGCCGAGGAATTCTGGGCAAGTAAAGATGATGATCCGTAAAGAGCAGAATCCTGGCTTTAAAATACCATCAGGGTATTTGATGAGTTATCTTGCACACCTGAAGAGTGCATGAAATGTGTGGTGTCTTTTTTGAGAGATTCCACTTATCAGTGGTGGAACACCCTTGTTGGTTGTACCAAGGGAAATGATCACATGGGAGTTTTTCCAAGAAGAGTTCTGGAAGAAGTATATTAGCTCGATGTTTATTGACCAGAAAAGAAAGGAATTCCTTGAACTGAAACAAGGTAGGATGGCAGTTACTGAGTATGAGCGTGAGTTTGTAAGGCTAAGCAAATACGCTCGAGAGTGTGTGTCCACTGAAGCTATTATGTGTAAACGGTTTGAGGATGGGTTAAATGAAGATATCCGATTATTTGTTGGTGTCCTCGAATTGAAGGAATTTTTTGTACTAATGGACCGGGCTTGTAAAGCCGAGGGGTTGGTTAAAGAGAAAAGAAAAGCTGAAATGGAGTCTCGTGACTCAAGAAAAAGGCAACTGGACAAGTCGTTTCAATCTTTCTCCAATAAGTCAAGAGATTTCCCTACCCGATCAGTTACTTCAGTTGGATTTTTTAATAGAAGTAAAGGTAAACAGTACTCAGGGTCTAAAGCACAGACCACTTCAGTTGCTAGTGTTGGCAACACTCGACCTAATAGACCGAAATGCCCACAGTGTGGTAGGCGTCAACTCGGTGAGTGCCGAGCGCATGAGAAGGCCTGTTTTAAGTGTGGTTCCCAAGATCATTTTATCAGAGAATGCCCTGAGATGGTTGAAAAAAAGAGAAAACTAAGAGTGTAAGATCGGGAAGCACTACTAGATGGAGACAATAGAGAAACCCGAGAAGTGGAACGAGTAGTAAGAGTACTCCTAGAGAGCAGGCTGCAAGATCTGAGGGTAGAGCGCCTATGAGGACTTATGCCATTCGTGCTTGCAAAGAGGCGTCATCCCCTGATATAATTACGGGTACATTTTCTCTTCATGATACGAATGTTTTTACTTTAATTTATTCGGGATCTACCCATTCATATATTTGCATGAAATTAGTATCTAGTATGAGCATGCCTGTAGAGTCTACAGAGTTTATGGTAAAAGTATCCAATCCCTTAGGCAAAAGTGTATTAGTTGGTAAGGTATGGAAAGATTGCCCATTGATGATTAGATGTCATTACTTTAAGGCAAATCTCATGCTATTGCCATTTAATGAATTTGATATAATTCTTGGTATGGACTGGTTAACCACTCATGATATGAAAGTAAGTTGTGGAAAGAAATACATCGAATTGAGATGTGAAAATAGGGACACTCTTCATGTTAAATCAGATGAACAAGACAGATCGCCTGTAGTGATCTCTTCTATGTCTGCCCAGAGGTATGTAAGAAAGGGATATGAAGCATATATTGCTTTTGTTATGAATGCTAAAGAGACTGAGTTAAGAATTGAATCAGTGCCGATAGTATGTGAGTATCCAGATGTATTCCTAGAAGAATTGCCAGGGTTGCCTCCGGTTAGAGAGGTTGAGTTTGGCATTGAGTTAGCACCTGGTACTACACCTATATTGATTGCTCCTTATAGAATGGCTCCAGCTGAGTTGAAGGAATTGATGGCACAGTTGCAAGAGTTTACGGACAAAGGCTTTGCAAGACCAACTTATTCTCCGTGAGGTGCTCCAATGCTATTTGTGAAAAAGAAAGATGGTTCCATGAGATTATGCATAGATTATCGATAGCTTAATAAGGTAATAGTGAAGAACAAGTACCCATTGCCAAGGATTGATGATTTGTTTGATCAATTAAAGTGAGCCACTGTGTTTTTCAAGATAGACTTGAGATCCGGTTATTACCAGTTGAGAGTCAAAGACTAAGATGTGCCAAAAACTGCATTTCGGACAAGGTATGGACACTACGAATTTTTAGTCATGCCTTTCAGTTTAACAAATGCCCTTACTGTGTTTATGGATTTAATGAACTGTATCTTTCGGCCATACTTGGATAAATTTGTCATGGTTTTTATTGATGATATACTAATATATTCTCATGGTCAGAATGAGCACGCCGAGCACTTGAGGATGATTTTACAGATTTTACTAGATAATCAGTTGTATGCCAAGTTTAGCAAAAGTGAGTTTTGGCTCAAAGAGGTTGGATTTTTGGGGCACATTGTCTCGAGAGATGGAATCCGAATCGACCTAAGTAAGATTTCAGCTATTGTTGATTGGAAACCGTTGAAGAATGTATCAGAGGTTAGAAGTTTTTTGGGCCTAGTTGGCTTTTACAAACTGTTTTTCGAGGGATTTTCCATGATAACGACTACAATGATGAGGTTGTTACAAAAGGATGTGAAGTTTGAATGGACAGAAAAGTGTCAACAGAGTTTCGAGAAACTAAAGGCATTGTTGACTGAGGCTCCAGTCCTAGTGCAACCTGAATCGAGGAAAGAATTTGTGATTTATAATAATGCATCCTTGAATGGATTGGGTTGTGTGCTTATGCAAGAGGGCAAGGTGATAGCATATGCCTCCAGACAGTTATAGCCGCATGAGAAGAATTACCCGACACATGATTTAGAGTTGGCTGCCATTGTTTTTCCATTGAAGATATGGAGACACCATTTGTATGGTGAAAGGTGTCAGATATTCACCGATCATTAGAGCCTAAAGTACTTGATGACTCAAAAGGAATTGAACTTAAGGCAACGAAGATGGTTAGAGTTGATAAAGGACTATGAGCTAGTAATTGGCTACCATCCGGGAAAGGTGAATGTAGTCGCCGATGCTTTGAGTAGAAAATCCCTATTTGCATTGAGGGCTATGAATACACGGCTAACGTTTTCAGACGATGGTTCCATTCTAGCTGAGTTGAAGGCTAGACCGATGTTCCTTCAAGAGATTTTATGAGACATAGAAAGATGACAGTGACTTGCAAGTCAAAAGAGTTCAGTGCCAGTCAGGTGATGAGTCCAACTTTCGAATTAATTCTAATGGATGCTTGATGTTTAGAGATAGAGTCTATGTACCGAGAAATGAAGAGCTTATTCAGAAGATTTTACACGAGGCACATAGCGGATGTCTATCTGTACGTCCGGGCAGCACAAAAATGTATACTGATATGAAGAAATGGTATTGGTGGCCGAGTATGAAGAAAGATATTTCTGAGTTTGTATCAAGATGCTTGATTTGTCAGCAAGTGAAAGCTAAACAACAAGTACCTTCGGGTTTGCTTCAACCTATTATGGTTCCCGAGTGGAAATGGGACCATGTTACTATAGATTTTGTAACGGTCTTGCCGTTGACACCGAGTTAGAAAGATGTCGTATGGGTTGTGGTAGATAGACTTACGAAGTCGGCCCACTCATATCGGTACTTGTTGATTATTCGCTTGATAAGTTGGCAGACTTGTATGTTTTTAAGATTGTGAGGCTACATGGAATGCCTTTATCGATTATATCGGATAGAGATCCGAGATTCACATCCCGATTTTGGAAAGAGTTGCAAGAAGCTTTGGGCACAAAGCTAAGTTTTAGTACGGCTTTTCACCCCCAAACCGACGGACAGTTGGAGAGGTTAATACAGACACTTGAGAATATGCTCCGATGTTGTGTTCTTGAGTTTCAAGGCAGCTGGGAAAAGTATTTACCGTTGGTTGAGTTTGCATATAATAATAGTTTTCAGTCAAGTTTGAAAATGGCGCCTTATGAGGCTTTGTATGGGCGTAAGTGCCGAACACCTTTATATTGGACTGAACTTAAGGAAAATCAGATTCATGGGGTCGATCTGGTTAGAGAAATTGAAGAGAAGGTAAAGATAATCCGTGATTGTCTAGAAGTTGCTTCCGATAGACAAAAATCCTATTTCGACTTGAAACGAAAAGAGATCGAATATCAAGTTGGTGATAAGGTGTTCTTAAAGTGTCACCATGGAAAAAAGTTATCAAATTTAGCCGAAAAGGCAAATTGAGCTCGCGTTTTATCGGACCGTATGAGATCACCGAGAGGATAGGGCCGGTGGCCTATCGATTGGCTTTTCCGTCTAAATTGGAAAAGATTCATGATGTGTTCCATGTGTTGATGTTACGTCATTATCGATCAGATCCTTCTCATGTGATTTCACCGACTGAGGTTGAAATTCAACCCGACATGACTTATGGCGAAGAACCAGTTAAGATTTTGGCACGAGAAGTCAAACAGTTAAGGAATAAAAGTATAGCCCTTTCGAAAGTATTGTGGCAAAGACATGGGGTAGAAGAGGCTACATGGGAGCCCGATGAGGCTATGAGAAATCAGTATCCAAACCTTTTCACCGGTAAGATTTTCGGGGACGAAAATCCCTAAGGTGGAGATTGTAACAGCCCGATTTAGGGCCAAGTCGGAATAGTGGTTGCAAGACCACAAATCTGAAGTAGAAATATATGTTTTATGATTTTTTATGAGGCTTATGAGATGTTTGCATGATTATGTGAAATTTTCATGAAGAAATTTCATTAATTAGTGATTAAATTATCCACTAGAACTAAATTGCAAAGATTAGAAAATATGAGATTCTAGAAGATTTAAGTATGAAATAGAATCATAAAAATTACTAGAGGTCCTTATTTAGCAATTAGACCATTAAATGTCAAGATGGACAAAAATGGACATGGGAAGAAAAAATCTTAAGAAAGAAGCCTTAAGGGTATTTTTGTCATTTGGTAAATAAAAGTTTAAAAAGTGAAAAATAAGTCAAAATCTTGTCCATCTTCTTCCTTTAAGTGCCGAAATTTGTAGGGAGACATAGCTAGAGTTTCTTCAATGTCGAATCTTGATACTAAGTGCATCCTAGCCCCATTTTTAATGTTCTTCGTATTGTTGAGATCCTCATAGCTCGATTTAGCTATTTCTAGCTATATTTTGAGCTAGGGTTTATGTTCAAAAAATTTACCCATGAATGACATGCATGTATTTTGATTTTTTTTTGGAAGAATATGAAAGTTTGATGTATGATAAACATTTTTTTCTAAGTGATTTTCATGAAAAATGCATAAAACGACCAAAGTGTAAAAGTTATAAAAAATGGTCATACATGAGTGAAATAGTAGAAATTGAAGGCTGTTGTAGTTAAGAAAATGATTTGGCTAGGCTTAAAATACAAGAAAGTTGAATGAAAATCATTTTACGAGCCTAGTGGCAAAAATGTAATTATGTGAAAGTTTAGGGGTAAACTCGTAATTTTTCCAAAGTATGATTCATGGGTCAATTTGGTCAATGTGAGTATTAAACAAGTGAAATTGTTATTATAGATCAAGAAACACGAAGCCCGGACCGAAACTGAGGCAAAAACAAAGTTGTGGACTAAATTGAACATCTACACCTATTTTGAGTCCTAAGGTAAGTTTGTGTGAAATTAAAGCTTCATATTGTTTTTTTATATTTTAAATTGCTTGATATTATAACAATGAATATCATTTCCATGAAAACCGATTAATGATACCTCGATGAGAAAATGATGAAAAGATGTTAAGTTGAAGTCCCGGTTGTATACTCGAAATAACAAGGATACCCATATCACCACATGAGATAAGGAAGGTCCCGTATAAGACCATGTCTGGGACATGGCATCGGCACTGAATGTAGGTCCAGTATAAGACCATGTCTGGAACATGGCATCGGCACCGAATGTAGGTCCCGTATAAGAACATGTTTGGGACATGGGATCAGCACCGAATAAGGAAGGTCCCATATAAGACCATGTCTGGGACATGGCTTTGGCACCAAAGGAGGATCTCGTGCAAGACGATGTCTGGGACATGGCATCGACATTAATGTACGATATCGTATAAGACCATATCTGGGATATGGCATCGACATCGAAATATGTGATCCCGTGTAAGACCATATCCGAGATATGGCATCGGCATCAAGAGTAGATCCCATGAAATACCATATCTGGGATATGGCATTGGCATCATGATACATGTATGATGGGATTGAGTATCCTAAGATATTCCGAGTAGTTCAACGGGTAAAGATGTTAATATATGTAAAGATGATAAAGAGCTAAGTCTATGTCTAAAGAGTATAAAGTGCTAAAGTTTGTAATGAAGTGATACAGGTACCCATGAATAAATTACGAGAAATGTATGCAATATGTGATAAGTAATATGGTAAGAGTATACATGAGTAAGTTATGTTGATGTGTTTGAGAATTTGTATTGCTTTTGATGAGATGTATGGATGCTATCATAAGTTAAATGATGCTATTTATTTCAAGCAAACTTACTAAGCTATATGCTTACCCCTCTATTTTCCCTTTTCCTTGTAGTTTCGCCAAGCTAGCTCAAGGATCGTAGAATGTTGGAGCTCGAATCACACTATCAATCATTCTTTTGGTATAGTAAAAGTTGATTTATTTTGAGTATGGCATGTATAGGAAACATGGTCATTTTGTTATATCATATTTGAAAACCAAAGTGTTGGCTATTAATGTACTCAATCATTTTGTAAATGGCCATTGAGAATTGGCCAATATTTGTCAAGTTCCATATATTTAATGATGATGAGTTTTGTGAAGTGAAAGTTCATGCAAATGATAGAGTAAAATGTGAAGTGTAAGAATGATGATTTAGGGACTCTTTATAGTGTATTATTGCCATGTTATGTGTTGCTTGTGGTGGTATATGTGTGTTTATGTTTTAGGGTGGCAATTGACTTGGAAAATAGCCTTATATTTGTCCATACGGGAAGACACACGGGCATGTATCTAAGCTGTGTGTGACACACGGTGCCCCATGGATGTGTTGATAAGCCGTGTGTCCCCTGCATCAAATTTGCGAGATTTCGATTCGTCACATGGGCCAGCACACGAGCGTGTGCCTAGGCCATGTGCCCCTTAAGTGTTTGCTGACTTCATAAACAGAATACCCAGGTTTTTCACATACGGGTGAGAACACTAGCGTGTCTAGGCCGTGTGAGGGACACGGGTCATTGACATGGGCGTGTGTCCAGCCGTGTGAAAACCCTGTAGGTTCAAGTTGAAAAATAAATTCCTCATGAGCTGGGAACATGGGCGTGTGTGACCACACAGCCTGCCCACACGGGCGTGTTCCATTTCACACGAGCGTGTGGCCCTGTTTAGGAAAAAATTTTCTAAGAGCGCAAAAGTTTCTGGTTTAATTCTGAAACCTTCCGTATGCATATTTAGGGCCTCGTAGGCCCATTATAAGGATGTTTATGTATATGAATGAGAAGTTTTAAGTTGAAATGAAATTTGCATAGCCCAATGTTGTATGTTTAAGCAAGTTAAGTTCGGTAATGCCTCGTATCTGGTTCTGGCGTCGAACGCAGGTAAGGGGTGTTACACGGAATTCCTACGCGAACTTGAAACGGAAAGAGATTTAGTTTCAAGTGGGTGATAAGGTATTTTTGAAAGTATCCCCGTGGAAGAAAGTCCTCAGATTCAGTAGGAAAGGCAAATTAAGTCTATGTTTTATTGGGCCATATGAGGTGATTGAGAGAATTGGACTAGTAGCATACCGATTAGCTTTACCGTCTGAGTTAGAGAAGATCCATGATGTTTTCCATGTGTCTATGTTGCGTCGTTATCATTCTGACCCTTCACACGTTATTTCACTAGCAGAGGTTGAAATTCGACTTGATATGACCTATGGTGAAGAGCCAGTTAAAATTTTAGATCGAGAGGTCAAGCAATTGAGAAATAAAATTATAGCACCTGTGAAAGTACTATGGCATATACATGGGGTTGAAGAGGCCACATGGGAGCCCGAGGAGACTATTAGAGATCAATACCCAAACCATTTCACTAGTAAGATTTTAGGGGAAGAAAATCCCTAAGGGGGAGGATTGTAACAGCCTGATTTAGGGGCTAGTCGAAATAGTGGTTTCAGAACCACTAATCCGAGGCTGGAGAAATTATTTTTAATATTAGTTTATGTGTTATAGCATAATTATATGAGTGCATGAAAATTTTGGTGAATTAATTTTAGTGATTGCATGCTTAATTTCGAAAAAGGACTAAATTGCATAAAGTGCAAAAGTTTTGTTCTATAAGCTAAAAGTGTTAAATAGCTATGGAACACAAAAGTAGAGGTCCTTATTGAGTAAATAGACCAATAAAATTATGGTGGCTGGACATGGAAATTTTAATTAGAGACAAATTCATAAAATTAGGTGACATTAGGTGACTTGTTTAATAATAAAATAAAATAAAAAGAAAAGGCTATCATCTTTTCTCTCTCCACCTATTTTTCTCTAAGAAAACAACCATGGAAGCTTGAAAATTTTCAGCAACTTACAACCCTTGCAAGTTTGTCGTTTTGATGGTCATTTTTTGTTGATTTTTGTGTTTTTGGAACCCTTGTAGCTTAATCTAGCTAATGAGGGGACTACTTTGCACTATGGTTGAAAGTCTAGAGTTTTGCCATGAGAGAATTAGTGTTGTTTATTGAATTTTTATGGAAGAAAATGAATCTTGGTTGTTTAATAAACAACTTTTGTGAAAGGATTTTTCATGAAAACACCTAA
Source organism: Gossypium australe (assembly GCA_005393395.2). Classification (NCBI taxonomy): domain Eukaryota; kingdom Viridiplantae; phylum Streptophyta; class Magnoliopsida; order Malvales; family Malvaceae; genus Gossypium; species Gossypium australe. Next base: position 66,422,210 of record CM016623.1, on the reverse strand, counting down.
AAGGACCATTTTGTAAAAGTTATAAAATGGGTAGTAAATGTATAAATAATTGAAATTGTGAGTTTCTGTAGGAGTAATAAAGGTTCTGCTAGGCTTGTTAAAGGAGGAAATTTGATTAAAATCATTTTACAAGCCTAGGGGTAAAATCGTAATTATGTGAAAGTCTAGGGGCAAAACGATTATTTTGCCGAAGTAGGAATTTTGGAATGTCTTGATTAATGCGGTGATTAAATGAGTGAATTTTATCATTATAGATCAAGAAAAATAGAGTCCGGACTTAAATCGGGGGAAAACCAAGTTTTTGGACTAAATTGAACTAGTCACCCATATTTTGTATATCGAGGTAAGTTGTACGTAAATAATACAACTCTATTGTTATTATGCATTAAAAAATTGATATTGCGTAAAATGTTTGATTACTGTTATGAATATGCTTAACAAAATTTGGTATGGTATACTTTCGATTGAACCTTAGGAATAGATTGGATATCCACGCCATGACATTTGGGTGATATGTGTGCTAGTGTGAGACCATGTCTGGGACATGGCATCGGCCACATTATGAGAGCTAGTGTAAGACCATGTGCGGGACATGGCATCAGCCACATTATGAGAGCTAGTGTAAGACCATGTCTGGGACATGGCATCGACATTGAGATGACAGCTAATGTAAGACCATGTCTGGGACATAGCATCGGCCTCGATATGTGAGCCAGTGTAAACCATGTCTGGGACATGGCATCGGCATCGTACCCTCTCGTGTGAGGCTTGTCGGGTATCCTTTGGTGTTCCAACTGGTTCAACGGGTAATTTGAAGCTTGTGTCAAAACTGAGAAAAGTTATGACTAGTTGTAAGTGATACAAGTACTTACACGAAATTCATGAGAAATAAGCTCGATTTATATCGTATGATTAGTAAGGATGAAAATGAGTAAGTTATGCCTTTAATCATTTGAGAATTATGTGCAAGTTTATAATATGCTATGAGTATGATAATGCATGGAAATTGTTGTTAATTATTTACATGCGACTTACTAAGCTTTTCGCTTACTCCCTCTCTTTTCCATTTTCTTATAGCATCGCCAAGCTAGCTCGGGGATCAAATGACGTTTGAGGCTCGATCACACTATCAATCTGAACATTTGGTATAGTTAGATTTATCATTTTGAGTATGGCATGTATAGGGGCTGGGTCTTTTGTCTAGTGTCATATTGTTTTGGCCAAATGTGTTGCCTTGTCTTGAAGATTGATTCATTTTGTATAAGGCCATGGATGATGGCTAATACTTGTTATTGATATATGAAAATGATGATGGTTTTCATGAGTGTGCAATTTGCACAGTGAAATATATGGTGTGTTAATGCACGAATGAGTAGGTTGCATGATTGGATTGATAAAGTATGTCATAAGTTTTGTATGTGAATGGAGTGTAGTGGCCTTGATGTGTGTATGTCTTGGATGTGGCTTATGTTGGTGCAAGTAAGGGTGGTAAAAGGGCTTGGTAAATGGCCTTGTTTTATTCTACACGGGTAGACACACGGGCATGTGTCTAGGTCGTGTATGACACACGGTCTACCCCATGGCCGTGTAGGCAAGGCCGTGTGTCTCAACCGTGTGGATGAAACGACCTTAGGACATGGGCATGTGCCCAGGCCGTGTGAAGTCTTCACCTTAAATGTGAAATTAAATTCACCACACGGCCTAGCACACGGGCGTGTGCCTTGGCTGTGTGACCCTAAAATGTTTCTAATGTTAAAAACAAAATGTCAAGGTTTTAATACACGGGTTGAGACATGGGCGTGCCATGACCGTGTGTGGGACACGAGCCATAGACACAGGTGTGTGTCAGGCTGTGTGACATCCTGACTTCTTGCGAAGCACAAGTCAGGCTCACGTACGGTCTAAGGACATGGCCATGCCAGCCACACGGCCGTGCCCCAAATCCACACGGGTGTGTGCCCTTATTTTCAATGAAATTTTCTAAAGTTTTCTAAGGTTCCCGGTTTAGTCTTGATCTGCTTTTAATGTATGTTTTGAGCCTCGTAGGCTCATATTAGGGATTTTAAGACAAAGTTTAAAAAGTTTTAAATTTGATCGAACTTTCATGACCCGAAAATGTATGTTAGTATGTGTTTAAGTTGGTAACACCTCGTACCCTGTTTTCAACATCAAACACAGGTAAGGGGTGTTACACCACGACATCGTGATGACATAATGGACGACGTCCCGACGTGGCAATGTGTATTAGAATTAAATCGGGTTTCTTCTCCCAATTAAAGTTTACTATCTATTCTCATTTGATCTTTGATTAATCTAGGAATATTTTAGTCATATTAAGACTTTAATATTAGCCTATTTAAAAGTTTTTTATAACCCTTTTTGGAGAGTTAACAAAATATCTCTTACGTGAGATTTGATTAAGATTTTTGGGAGAGTTTTTTAGAGAGCTTTGTATTGGGTTTTGGGTTTTGCTATTTGGGATTATTTTCTCGATCTTGTACTCTTCGTTGGTTTGTGGGATTACTGAAGTTTTCTTTTCCCATTTTTTTTTATATACTTAGGAGGGGTTTTTCCATGTAAAATTTGTGTGTTCAATCTTCTCTAGTTTTTTATTTCGTTGTTTATGTACGTCGATCCCCAACAAACCGGTATAGATCCTAGTTTAGCTTTCGTAGATCGACTCATTTAGGATGACAACAATGAGATTTGACATCGAAAAGTTCGATGGGATCACAAATTTTAGTTTGTGGCAAGTTTGGATGGCTACAATTCTAGTCCAGAAGGACTTAAAAAGGGTCGTTACTAGGCAAAAGCCCAAAAATCTAGATTTGTCAGAGTTGGAAGGGCTTGATGAGAAAGCTCTATCAACAATTCAATTGTGCCTCATGAATAATGTCTTGTAGGTTGTACTTACGGATAAAACTACAATAGCCTTATAGAGTTAATTGAAAGCCCTTTATATGACAAGGTCTCTCAAAAATCGGTTGGTATTGAAACATTGATTATACACGTACCATATCGTCAAATGTGAGAATCTTAGGGGTCACATTAGTCAAGTTTCTACTCTCTTGAATGATTTGAAGAATGTCGAGGTTAATATAGATGATGAAGATCAGGCTATGCTATTATTGTGCTATTTTCCCCCTTTTGTATAAAACTTTTAAGGAGACCCTGATTTATGGTAGAGATAAACTCTCATTTGAAGATGTGGAAGGTAATTTGTTGAGTAAGGAAAAACTCGATAATGAGTTAGGTTCTGGTAGCAAGTCTGGTAGTCAAGCGTCGCTTTTGGCTGCTAGAGGCAGGCAACAGTCTAAGGATTCAGGTCAGAACAAATAAAGGTCAAGATCAAAGTCGAGCAATCGTGACAAAACATGTTACTATAGCAAGAAGTTAGGTCAAATTAAAGCAGAATGTTATAAGCTGGAAAATAAAAATAGAAGAGTTGTTAAGAGTGGTGATGAACAGAAGGCTAAGGTAGTCAATGCTTGTGTGGTCGAGGACAATGGTGATGATTGGTTGTTGGTGTCTACAACCGAAAGGTATAAACTTACACTAGAGTAGATCTTCGATTCGAGGTTATCTTTCCATATATGTTCAAACAAGGATTTGTTCTCCAAATATAGTGCAATTGAAGGTGGAGTTGTGCTTATGGGAAACAATTCACCCTGTAAGGTAACCGTTGTTGGTACCATACAAATCAGGATGCACGACAGAATAATTAGGACATTGTCAAATGTCAGGCATGTGGCTAAGTTAAAGAAGAATCTCATCTCCTTCGAAAATCTAGACTCGAAGGGTACCCTATACCCGCCCTGGTTACCAAGCTCGAATATCAGGATGCCACATCACCGACTCGTGTTATACACAACATTTTAAAATCTCGTTGTAAAAGAAGTGTCTTCTATTTTAGTATTCATATAGGTATTAAGTCAATCTCACTTTTTAGTTATCATTGTTACGTGCTAAACATATATCACATAGTTTTATAACAATAATTATACATGCATTTAGACCAATCAACAAATTCTCCAAACTGCTACGTAGGTATCGATACTAATCGAGTGATGTCAATATTTCTCTTAAGTGGTATTGATACCACTTGGAAAATTGCTACCAAATTAGATTATTGTTTCTTGTTTCAAAAACCCAACTTTCAAAAAAATCGGTATCATCAACGAAGTATCGATAATTTCACCTTGAGTATCGATACTCGAGAAAAAATATCGATATTTACAAGCAAAATAGACTTATTGAAATTTAAAAATAGCAGAGGTATCATTTTTAAAGCCCAAATATCGATACCTCTTTTCTAGACCTTAAAAATATAACATGTATCAGCATATTGATCATTCTCGATTAGTCCTAAACAATGCATCAAATACCTTATAAAATACTCATAAAATACCTCAAATGGCAGTCCCAAACATCATATTTTCAATTCTACAAAATACCAATCATAATAGGCATGCAATCAACTAAAAATTCATAGGAAAATCACATAACATCTACCACATTGCCTTTTATTCCCAAACACAATTAAACAAATAACACCTACTAATAGCAACTAAGTTCCTGGCTTGGATCACTCCTCAAGACCACACTGCTCACACTGGCACTACTTATCTACAATGGTTTAAAAGGAGCGGGTGAGCTTAAAAAGCTTCGTGAATGCTCAGAATAACCACTATGCAAACAAGTCGTCAAACATCAACCAAACAACTTATAGCATTTTTCCAAAACGTCTTTAATTTAGTGCCATAATTTACATATTTAATCATCTTTCATGTATCCCTTTTACACATTTATATACAAATATTTATCCATATATTATGATGCATATTAATCACATTTAGTCACATATAATCCCATTTAAACACAATTTATAATAATTTGCATAGCATCCACATACTTGTTTAGGCATACATCATATTACACATATATACACTTTTTAGGATAATTTGACACATGAGTTATGAAACATATAAGTGAGCTCTACCATCACTCATCAGATACACGGATCTCTAACACACCACACATAGACTTACACTGTCGAACATATCCCATAAGTGTAGCTTATAGCTAACACTCTCCAACACACCAAACATACATATCCCGATGAATGGAGCTTAGCTCGCATTCCCTTATCTCTGCAAAAACTATCCTTGGGCCTCAATTCCCCAAATATCACAACACATATAAGTGAGTACCCACAATCCTATGGCATGCCAACTATATCCAACGGTCCCATTAACTCACAAGGCCAAAATATCCATATTGTCATCAAATATTACTTTACCAATTATTCATACATATTCTCTGCATAACCATATCATTAGCACATTATACACACTATCACATGGTATGAATAACATGCCTTCATATTTACTGTCATAACAGTCATCATAACATGTTCATATTTTGTCATATCATAACTCTCTTTATCACAATTCACAAACATATTTATCACATAATTAGCATAGGTAAAAGAACACTTACACTTGAAATTTAGAGAAGGGGTTTAGGCTACCTCTAAATTCCCAAATACACAATGAATCACTTACGAGCAGCTAATCCAAACACTCACCAAAATATACGGTTTTGCCGAAAACCAAAAAATTAGACAAGCTTTTCTTTGCCTTTATCTTTACTTGTTGAAGGTCCTATTGACTCTGATGCTTCAACAAGACCAACCACACAAACACACATTCAACAATCAGTCATCAACTTCATTAAAACAGTCACAAACATAAGCTTAAGCTACCTTATCTTTTAACCGAAACCTTCAACATAGAAAACTTTAGATTCGAATATCTCTATCTACACTTAATCTTTTCACATGAAACGAATTCCATTCATCTACATATTCATCTACGACTAATTCCCAACCTTTGAACTTCACAAAACTACGCATTTTAAGGTATAAAATTTTTTTGACAAATTTTGGCAATTACAACAAAAATTCAATAAAACCCGAGAAATCCTTAATGAAACTTGAAAGTTAATTTAGAAAGATTCTAATTAGGTTAAAACTAATTGAAAAACACTTTAAAATCAAGTTTTATTCACAAACCCAAAATTCACCATTAATGACTCGATTTTCGGCTTTTATCAAGAACATGTGTTTTAATGGCTAACAACTTAGTTTTAAATACTAGATAACACTAAAAACTCATAAGGAATTGATTCATTACCTTAGATGAATAAAATCTATACGTTTGATTGAAAACCCATAAAACCCGAAAGCTTGACAATGGAGGAACTATGGTATTTTTGGGTGTTTTTCTTGGTCTTTTATAGAGGTTTAAGGTTCAAGGGTGATATAAATCAAAGAGGATTAGGAATTGGAGTTCAAAATTTATTGAAATAGCAAGAGAGAATCAAGGGAAGACAATAGTAGTTTAGGTTGGTTTTTAAAAATTTTGGTCTAATTGCTTCTTAAAAATTTTGGTCTAATTTTGAATTTTTTACAAATTAGTCCTTTTTTTACAATTAAATGTATTTAAAACTCATTTTTAGAAATTGATTTAATTTTCTAAAAACCATAATTGAAAACATTACCGATATGCCATGTCATAGAATTTCGAACACTTGAAGGCTAAAATTCCTAAAATACCCCTAAAACTCAAAAGCCTTATTTTGGGGTGTGACAGTAGGATCGCCATCGAGTCAAGCGGTATTAAGGTATCTCATGGACATCTCATTTTGATGAGAAGTTGAAAGACCAATAGTCTTTATGTTCTGCACGGTTCAATGGTGAAAGGTAAAGTAGTAATTTCCTCATTTTTTAAGGAGTCAGAGTTGACTCGTTTGAAGCACGAACAACTTAGTCATACAAGTGAGAAAGGTATGACTTTTTTTAATAAGAGAGGTACTTTGTGTAGGAGTTGGAAAGGCAAAGAACTGTGTTTCTGTGAAGTAAACATGAGTTAATTTTGATTTTGCAGTTTAGAAAACTAAAAAAAGTCTTCTAGTTTCAAAGTCCAAGAATTACTTGGACTTAGTTAAGTATTATGCAAAATCATGTTAGGCCTCTAATGGTTCTTGGCAAAGAAGATTTTGCAAAAGTATGAGTTAAGGTGGGGATTGATAGGGTGTGCCTCACATTTTTGGACAAACCAGAGAAGGAACAAAATTGACGTCACGATAAGGAGGAGCACAACGTCGCGACGGACGATGTCCCGATGAGGCGATATGCCATGTCACAACGTTACGAAGTGTATTCAACATAAATTGGGTTGCTTCTCCCAGTTAAACTCTACTATCTTTTCCCAATTGAGCTCCTATTAATTTAGGAATACTTTAGTCATATTAAAACTTTAATATTAACCGATTTAAAGGGTCTTTGTAACCTTGTTTAGAGAGTTAGCATAATATCTCTTACATGAGATTTGATGAAGAGTTTTGGGGAAGGTTTTTGGGAGAGCTTTGTATTTTAGATTAGGGTATTGCTATTTGGGATTATTTTCTCCAGCTTTTACTCTTCGTTTGTTTGTCAGATTAGTAAAGCTTTCTTTGCCAATGGTTTTTATCCTCTTTGGAGGAATTTTTTCATGTAAATTTGTGTCTACAATCTTCTCTACTTTTCTCATTTTTTATATGAGTAAATTCCCAAAAAACAAGAATAATAACGAAGAAATTAAAAAAAACCGAACACATAAATTTTACGTGGAAAAACTCCTCTGAAAATGATAAAAAAACCATGGGTAAAAGGAGATTTCACTAATAAGAGAAAATTATAAGATGGAGAGAGTCAAAACAAAGAAAACCTGAAACCCAAAAGAAAAACCCTTCAAATTAAAACACAAAAGTTTCTCTTGATTGTCTTAGTTTCTATGTTTAAACCTAGGGTAACTATAGCCCTTTTATAAGTTGAAATTTATAGCTTTTCTAAGTAGAATATCCCTAGATTAATTAGATTTTAAGTTGGAGACCAAATTAGAATTTAATTGAAACAAGGAAACCGAGAAACTTCAGGAACACGTCACCATGTCATGACCTGGCATTCCATTTTCATTGTGAAAAGGAGGTGTCGCATTGTTAGGACGATGGCTTTCTTCTTGTCATGATGTCGGCAGCTCATTGCGACGGTGTGTCTTCTCTCGTTGTGATGTCACTCACTTTTTTAGTCTAAAATGCGAGGCATACACAAAAAATCTCCACCTTAACTCATATTTGACTTGGCTCCTTTGCCAAGCCCTATCGCGGGCCTAATTTGTTCTTTGTCGGATGCTTCCAAGTCCAAGCAATACTCAAACTTTGAAACTAGAAGATTTTTTTTCAACATGTCTATTGGATTGTGTTCTGTGCTAATTTTGTGGATCTAAACATCTCTTTGAGTGACCACTTCTTGAATAAAGTGATAAAGAATGTCTATGTGCTCTATCCTTTCGTGGTGCATTTGATATTTGGTGAGATGTATAGTGCTTTGAATATCACAATACATTATAGTTGACCCTTTTTCATTAACCAGTTCACTAAACAGACCTCTTCACCAAATTGCTTCACATCTTCAGTGATTGCAATATATTCTACTTCAGTAGTTGATAAGGTCATTGTGGCTTGAAGTGTAGCCTTCCAGCTAATGGGGTAATCTTTAAAAGCAAATAAATAACCTATAAGAGACCTCCTCAGAGATAAGTCTCCTACAGAATCCAAGTCCACATAATCAAATAGACACCTTGGGCTGCTTCCAAACTCTAAGCACATACTTGAAGTACCCCAAAAATATATGAAAATCCACTTGACTATCTGCCAATGTAACTTGTCGGATTTGTCCATGTTTCTACTAAAAACACTAAAAGCATGTGAAATATCAGGGTGTGTACACACCATTGCATACATTAAACTCCCAACTGTACTTGAGTAAGGTACTTTTGACATGTACCTTTCTTCTTCTTTGGTTTGTGGTGAATCTGAAACTGAGAGTTTAAACTGTGTAGCTAAAGGGGTACTTACCAGTTTAGACTCTTGCATCTCCAATCGCTCAAAGATCTTTTCGATGTACCTTTGTTGCGAAAAGAATAATTTCCTAGAATGTCTGTCTCTTAAAAGTTTCCATCCCCAAAATTTTCTTGGCTTTACCAAGATCCTTTATCTCGAACTTAAAGTTAAGCATGGTTTTGAGTCGTTCAATTTCTAAAGGATCCTTAGCTGCAATCAACATATGATAAACATAAAGCAGGAAATATATAAATGAATTATCATCAAGATTTTGTAAATACACACAACCGTGAAACTTACTTCGAGCGAAACCAATATTCAACATGAAGGAGTCAAATTTTCTGTATAGTTTTCAAGGCGACTACTTGATGTCATATAATAATTTTTGTAAAAGGTGGACATGATCTTCCTTACCAGCAATTCTGAAGCCTTCTGGTTGCTACATGTAGATGTCCTCCTCAAGGTCACCATGAAGGAAAGCAACCTTTACATCTAACTACTCCAACTAAAGGTTGTTTGCTGCAATGAGGGATAGTAATGCCTAAATAGGTGTATGTTTCAAAATGGGAGAGAAAACATGATGAAAGTCAACTCCTTCCACTTGACTGTAACCTTTTGCAACCAACTATTCCTTATATCTAGTGTCACTTGAACTTGTGCCTTCCTTCTTCTTGTACACTCATTTGCATCCAACTATTTTCTTTACGGTGGGTAGTTTTACTAGCTACCAAGTCTCATTATTTTGAAGGGTTTTCATCACTTCTTCCACTACAACGAGCCATGTTCTAAAATCGGAGGCCTAATTTGCCTCATAAGAATTTGTAGGATCGGTTGAATCAATGCTCCCTGTAACACTTAAAGCGTATGCCACTAGATTTCCTTCACAATATTTTTACGGTGGTCAGATTTTGCACCTTTTCCTATCACTAGCCAACTTATAATTTTGCAATTGAGATGAACAGGGAACTTGTGAGTCGAACAAAACCCCAAATTAATCTAAAATAGCTTTAGTCTCATGAGAACCAAAATTCTATTTTTTTCATCGCAACGTCCCTTGTTTCCTCGTATTTTTTAATTTCTTTTCCTTTTTCGTATTTTTATTTTTTTACACTTTTTAGATAAATTTTTTTGTGGGAAATATTTTTTTATATTCTAAAATAGTGCCAAAATTTTAGATCGTTTGAAAAACGTTTACCCACTGAAAAAAAGTTTTCGAAAAATTTCTGTGTAAAACAAAATTGTTTTGAGGCTGTTTGCTGGAAATCAATTTTATAAGAATACAAAAAATGCCGAAATCTGATACCAAATGATAAGGATGATTGCGGAAGAAGGATCACAATTTGTCCAAGACACATATTTGACTCAAGGCTCTAGATATTCGGAAAGAAACTTGGATTTTGACACAACTTGAAACGCAGTCAAATCCAAGTTAGATAAAAAATTTAAAATAAATAACTAATATAAATAAAATAGAACAATAAAGAGGAAATAAAGAAGATAGGTGGAAAAGATAAAACGTGGCGTGTAGAAGTCCTAAGAAGCCTTGGAAATAAGAAGAATTCACAACCCTCTTTAAACGGCTCTAATTTCCCCTCCAAGAAAGAAAACTTGGATGAAAGAGTTTGAAGATGATCCCCACAATCTGAAAAGACTGTTAAAACTCTTCTAAAAGAAAACTCAAGAAAAATTCTTGAAAAGAAAAACTCAAAGAGAATTTGTTAGCTGTTAGAGAAGTTGTGTACATTGTAAAGGCCTTTATATAAGCTATCTAAATAAAACTCTTAAGTATACTAGAACTCTAATTAACCTAAACAAGAAGTAGTTTTAAACTAAACTCTATTGTTGACATAAAAAAATTAAATAACTTAAAATACTTAATAATTATAAGAAAATAAAAAAATAATAAGAGTTGATAAATAAAATATTGGGATCATATGTAATAAATATTAAGCCTAAAATTCGAACCCAATATGATTTAAACTCGAATTAAAAGTTTGAAACTCGTAATTCCCGTCATAATCTCGTTTAGAAATTTGACTCGCACAGTCTGCATTAAATTAGTTATAACTTGAGTTTTGGAACTCCAAATCGAGTGATTTAAAGTGCGTTACAAAGATAAGAGATAGATCTTCAAACGCAATGAATACATCTTAACAACGAAATACCTGGATCCCATCCAAAAAGTCATCGCAAGTATGATGATTTCCCAAACTTGAAAATTGGTAGCTTTGGTGAATGAAATTTAATCAATTTCACACTTACTATCTTTACAAATGGTGTCATTTAAAGCTTTGTAACATCTGAGATTTAGGGTCTGGCATGTTACCTCGTATCTGTGTGTTCTTGTGTGATGCATGATTGTTTGAGTGTGTTTGGGGGCTTCGGGAAACTTTGGGGATAGGTAGGTGCCTTAGTAAAAATTTCTGGTTTGAAGCTTTTAGGGGAGCGCTAGTGGAGCTAGGCCTTAAGGGATTTAAGGTGGTGATTATGGACACAAAGAGTTGCAGGGGAGGAGTGGTAAGGTGACGTTACTCAGCATGTAGGGGGATGGCGTCACAAAGAGTGGGGAGAGTGGAGGTTCGAATCACGCTAGCAGCAGGGGAGTTTTATTTTATTTTGTTTTGGCTCAGGAGAGGGAGGTGTTGGACGGCAAGCAAACTCTGGAAGGATGGAGTGGAAGACTTGGTCAAGCTATTCGAATGGGTGGTAGAGAGCTATTTGTGGAGTTTGAATGATTCAAACTCATTCGAATGGGTGGTGTAGAGGGAGTTAAGGAGAAAATCGTAGGGGTGTTGGCTAGTGGAGTGTTAGCCGAATTTCTTGAGGGATTGAGAGGGGGTATTCAGTTTTGAGCTTAAGGAGAGGGTGCCAAAATTCTGTGCTAGTGTATAGTGGTTATTTTTTGGCATTTGATTTGTGCTTCATATTTTTCGTTTTAGTTTTGCTCTCATCCTCTTGTGCTGAAAATCACTTAACATTTCAACTCTTTTCTTTCTTTTTGACTCATAGCTGAAATCTAGATGACCATTAGAGTCACTTTTGTTCATCTCTTCTTCTCATCTCCAAAAGCCGAAGGTAGGAGTGACCATTTGGGCATTTTGTTCACCTTCTTTTTCCTCTTGCCGAATACTTTAGCATCCATTTTCTTCTCTCTTCCTTGGTGCATTCCCTCACTCTCTAAAAGCCGAAATACACCCTCCACCTTCACCATAGCCGAAACTTCTTAAACCTCAACCCTCTCTTCCTTTTCTTTTCACCGATTTCTTCACCTTCAAAAGCCGAATAACCCTCCTAGCAATTAGAACCTTGGCCGAATCTCCCATTCACTATTGCTTTTCTCTTTTTCGTTCTTTACTCCTCCTTTTCATCTTCTATTTTGGTTATTCCTCAAGTTTATCTCTAGGCCGAATCTGTCAAAGTCGAATCTCCTTTGAGTGCAAGTGTGAAGGGCATTGTGGATCTTTCGGATTTCAACTAACCAAGGGATTTCGACAATCTTTTGGTTCAAGTATAGACTTTCCGGGTTTTGTCAATTTCAGGTAAGGATATTCGATTAAGATATTATTTAGTTTTCGTTTAGATTTGATGTAACGTGTTAACCGGGTTTTCTGACCAAGATTATATCTTATGGATTCGAGTACCAGTCAAGGGGAGAAAGGGGTTGGACACGTAGTCCCTACCCCTAAATTCAAGAAACAGTCAATTTCAACAGTTCGAGATTGGCCACCAGGGTGTGGGCCAACTTCGGAACAGGATCGTAGGCAAATAGCGGTAGTGTCGATTAGCGATAGTGTCGACATAGAGGGCGTGGTATTACGAGTTATCAGGTGTGTAATTAAAACACTATTTATTTATTTGCTTAAATTAAAATATATGTATTGTGTGTGGTAGTCGAAACAGTGGTTGTGGCGGTGTTATTACCCATATTGGGTAATTTGGTATCCAGGTTAGTATAGTACCTATGTTGAGGGTGTGGTTAACAATTGTGGATCTATGTAAGCATGTCATAAATGCATATCCGGTATGTTCATATGTTATATTGTTATTTCACCATAATATGTTGTATGTACATGGGGTTCGAGATATATTGAATAATGGGGAAGTGTGTACATTTATGTACGTGGGTGACTCTGTCACGATTAATGATGGCCTCGAGCCTCAGTGTGGGTTGATGATGTAACACCCCCAAACCCGGCCCACGAGCCTTGACCGGATCTGGGTATGTCACTGCGGAAAGACGGTTAAAAATCTTTTTGACTTTAGAACAAAACATTAAAATCTATTATCTCTTGAAAACCATGTCCATTTAACAAAAATAAGTAAACTTTGTTGTTATAAAAATATTTGGGTTAAAGCCTTTATTATGCATACATATTGAATAAATAGTTTGCTAGCAATAAAACATTCTTCATGTATTGATTTATTTAATCAGGTCCTAATTGAAATAAAAATAAAATATTACCAAAAATAATAATAATAAGGCCCTTATTACAACCAATACTTAAAACCAAACACTTAAAAAAAAAACTTAAAATATTTAAACTTCTTCTTCTGCATGGGCCACCTTGCATCCTCTCCTAACCCGGTCCAACTTTACGCATCACTTGAAATGGTTAAGAAAATAATTGAGTGAGTCCATAGACTCAGTGCATAATCATAACACATGTTCCACACGTATGGGCTTGGCCCATATCCATACAATCCACGAACCATTCATGCAATCATGCATCACAGCCCAACCTAGGTCCGTCCATTACTCCAACCTTAGCAGACTCCCTGCTCAAGGCCGTGGCTAACCCACCGATCACCACCGAGTGATCCCACATATCCTACCTTGGCAGACCTGCTGCATAAGGCCGTGGCGGAGCCACCGATCACATCGTGATCCCAACAGTCATCCGTCTACGGTGATGCACACAGCCATCAACCGCCGAGATGGGCACCTAGCCAACATCTCCCTTGATGACGCACACAGCTAGTCATCAAGCGCTAATGTAGCACGAGGCTAACATTAGACCACGTACATCAATGTGTACTCTCCGTCCTTCTGTGATCAAATCCAACCCGCATGCATATGTATAAGTGTAACATGTCAGTTCAACATAGCAAATAAGCATACGTCACATGTTAATTACCATATCATATATATATACATCATAAATAACTTAATATCACAACCTACTCACCTGACATCCGATTAACCAAAACATGTGTACTCACCACTTAAGCCATTCTGATCGGCTACCACACATCATACACATGTATACACATTAATAAACAATTAACCGGAGAAACAGTGCGATGATTACGCACCTAATTACTTGGAGTTCTAGACTCTCGATCCCAACACTATCGCTAAGCGAGACTACGGCTATCTGCCTATAGCTTTCTCCTGCTGCTGGCCCACACACCGGTGGCCAATCCCGAACCGCCGAGACAGCTCTTTTCTTAAACTTCGGGATAGAGACTTTCCCTTGCCCTCCTTGACTGGTATTCGCCTCCATCAATACACTTAATCAGATCAAACGATTAATCGCCCAAGTTATAAATCCAACTATCAAAACCTACCAAATGCTCCTTACCAAAACACACTCGAATCCTTGGTAGATCACTTCTGCAAATGCTGACTATATGCCTCCCGAATAGGTCCCTTGTGTTAAGCTCTCCTCCCCTACAATCGGCCTTAGCATCATTCACTTAATAACCTTAGGCTTAATCGAATACTAAATACATAACTTACTAAAATAGATCCTTACCACCACTTACCAAATTCGATTGCTAACCAAAAGGAGGCTTGACTGAATACTTCAAATCCCAAAGTACCTTCACCCAACGATTACAAAAGAAATCCCGAAGAGGTCTATACCACTTCTAATATTCGGCCAAGGTGAGTTTAATAATAGGAAGGGTTTTCGGCAAAGAGATAAGGTGTAGGTTCGGCTATGGTTGATTAAAATAATAACCAAGGTTCGCTTTGAGTGAAGAAAAGAAGTGAATTTCGGCCAAAAGGGGTTGAGAAGAGAAAAGAAGGGTATGAGGGGAGAGTACTTTCGGTTTTGAATGAAAAGAAAGAAAAAGAGATGAAAGCTTAGGAGTAATGGGTTAAAAATTCGGTAAAAGGAAGCTCACCACCCCTTTATATAGAATTCGTCCATCCCCTTAACCTTCATGGCAAAAAAAGTCAAACAAGAAACCCCCAAGCCGTCCAACACCTTCTCCCCTCACCCACTCTCTTGATTTCCTCCTAAATTCACTCTACACCAACCTTTCAAACAATTTCAAACTAAAACCAACTCAAGCCTTCTCTTAGCCACTCATTCAAAACACTTTGACCCATTCAAAAATCCTCCTTTTTTTTAGTGCCTTGGCCGAATCCAACACCTCCCTCCCCCATGACGCAAAAACAAAGCCAACATGTTGACTTCGCAGCTCGAACACTGGCCCCCTTAGCACCTTGAGGCGTCACCTTCCAAAGCCTTATGTGGCGCCTCCTTGCCACTCTACCAAAGCAGTTCTTTGAGTCTTAACCTCCCAAATTTTCCTCTTAAGCCCTCTAAAGCCAAGCTCCCCTTCTTAACACTAAAAACCCAAAAATTTTCTAAGGCATCCCTTACCTTCTAGGGTTCTCAAGACCCCTAAAACTCACCCAACCACACACTGAAGTATGCCAGCACCTGAGTTATGCACTAGATGCATAACCCCTAGAACCAGGGTGTTACAGATGATGACCTTGAGTCTCATCGTGGATATTTGTGATTTTAATCACGTGGATCAGTGGCTAGACCACTAAGTGGACTTTGAGCAGTGTGCCATCGGCATTGACTGCCAAAGAGGTGTGTAGCGGATGGAGGGTCGATTTAGTAATCCCCAGGTGTGTGGTGGATGGATATATGAGTGGTGTGTAGCGATTGGATACTAGGTTGGGTTGGGTTAACATATTGCATCATTATGCGGGGGTATGTGGTTTGATGTGGATTTGAGGTCAAGCCCATTTGTGGAATCATGTGGATTAATTGCACACTGAGTCTGGTGACTCACCTCGTTTTTTAAACAATGTAGGTAACCCATAACTCACTGGACCGGGCTGGAGTGGATCCGAGGTGGCCATGCAGAAGCTATTTTTATTCCTAAGTACATTATAAACTTTTAATTACTTTTTGGGATATTTTTTTTGTAATAAGGCCGCTTTAAATGTTTTGAGATATTATGGTTTAAGTCGGATTTATTATTGGTTAATTAATTAAAAGTGGTTTTTAAGATATTTATAACATAAGAGTAACAAATGAAGTTTTTGTTTAAATTTTGGATCGCTTATAAACAAACGCTTTTCTTGAAACTAAAGCATGAATAACGATTTAGACTTTATACAACCCGAAAACCTTTATTCGTCGATAAATTACTAATTTTAACGAGAAACCCTTTTTTTTAAACGAAGTAATTGTTTTAGAACTCAAAACTTATTCTTCACCTTCAAAACAGAACCCCTTTTCAATATTTTTCCCAGTAACATTCCGAATTCGGCCGTGGTGTTTTGGGTCGGGTTTGGGGTGTTACAATTTGGTATCAGAGCCCAGATTTTAAACTCGGCCTTTGGGTTTTGAGGCCCACAACGTTTTCAAAATTTTTATATAAAGTTAGCTAAAAGAAATTTTTCGTGGAATGGATTTGTGAAGGCATGGCACTCGAATCTTCCGACCCAAGTCCGCCAGGTAAGTCTTCTAACTGTTGAATGAATTGAATGAAAGTGATTATGTGGTGCATTGTTCTGGACACTAGGATTTAAGATATTCTCTTTAGAGACTAAAACCTTTAGGGATGTGTGCTCTTTACGAAAGAATAACTTGAAATACTGTGTCATAAAACTACTCATTTAATCAACAAGTGGAAAGAAAGCTAATGCATAAAATTTCTTAATGCGACAATAGACATGAATTCTAGGGGACGTGGTCGTAATGCGCATGGGCGTGGTAGAGGCAGAATGACTGTATCGGAACCGGTTGGGTCTGGTCATGGATCAGGGAGTGAGCCGCCGCCAGCTGCGGAAGCAGAATTTCAAGATCAAACGGGTGGAGACGACGCAGTGTCTCAGGCTATGCTGCGGGTTTTGGAGAGAGTTACGGGAGCAAATATGGGTTCTAGGGCCTGAAAGTCCGTGTCTGAGTAACTCCGAGCAAATGGAGCCTAGATATTTAGGGGTGTCTCTGGGGTAGCTCCGAATGTGGCGGAGTACTGGTTAGAGGCAGTTGAGAGGATCATGGATGACTTGGACTGCACGGCTGAAGAGAAGTTGAAGGGCGTTGTTTCCTTACTTTGGGATGAGGCCTACCAATGGTGGCTCACTGTTAGAGAGGGTACTCTGGCAGATCAAGTGGATTGGAGTTTCTTTAAGATAAAGTTCAAAGGGAAGTACGTCGGAGCTAGTTATGTGGACGCACAGAGGAAGGCTTTCCTGAACTTAGTGCAAGGGGGTAAGTCAGTAGCGGAATATGAGGCAGAATTCTTGCGACTGAGTCGGTACGCCAGAGGGATGGATGCAACTAACTACGAGCGCTGTGTGAGATTTGAGGATGGGTTGCGAGATGAGCTGCGGGTGTTGATAGCTCCTCAATGGGAAAGGGACTTTGCTACTTTGGTGGAAAAAGCTCAGATAGCCGAGGAGGTTAAGCGAACTAAGAGGCAGAACAGGGATAAGGATAGAGGCAGGAATAAGAGGGGTTTTGGACTGTCAGCATCATTTGGGGGTTTTCAGAAAAAACCTAGGGTTGAGGGTCCTACTCGCGTTTCTATGCCAGCTGCTGGGAATCAGTTTCGTCCGTGTGCTCAGTGTGGAAGGTCTCATGTAGGAGAGTGCTGGGGAAGGAATAAGGAGTGTTACAGGTATGGGTTAAATGATCATTTGGTTAAGAACTGTCCTCAGGACATGGCTAGGACTCGGACAGTGGGTCAAGGGTATGTGCAGCCAGAAAGAGGTGGTCAACAGGTGTCAAGGGGTCGTGGCCTGAACCGTGGAGGGAATGGTTTTGGCCAAGGTCGGGGAGCACCACGCAGAGGTGCTGGGAGCTCAGATGCAAGACAGCTTGGGTTGGTTTACGCAGCCAGACATCGTGAGGAAGGGGATGCACCAGATGTTATCGTGGGTACGTTTCTCATTTTTGGGACTGCTTTAATTGATGTTGGGTCGACTCACTCCTATATTGCTAGTATGGTGTGTGGAACCTTGAATGTGAATCCTGAAATTGTCTCTAGGAAAATGACAGTAGTTAGTCCGTTAGGGCAATCAGTAGTGGTAGATAAACTTTTTAGAGAGGTGCCTTTAGAGGTTCAGGGGTCAGTGTTTCCGGATGACTTGATGGAGCTGCCGTTTGAGGAATTTGACTTGATCTTAGGCATGGAGTGGCTAGTAAGGTATCGTGCGAATTTGGATTGTGCTGCTAAGCGCATGTCGTTGAAGACTTCCGAGGACAATGAGGTTTTGGTGATAGGTGAGTGGAGAGACTACTTGGCTAATGTAGTGTCTGCTCTTAAGGCGGAGAGGATGGTGAAAAAGGGGTGCTTGGCTTTCTTAATGTTTGTTAGTGCTTTGGATGCAAAGGAAGCAGCTGTGGGGGAGGTTAGAACAGTGAAAGAGTTTGTAGATGTTTTTTCGGTAGAACTTTCAGGGTTGCCTCCGGATCGTGAGGTGGAGTTTGGAATCGACCTTCTGCTAGGTACAGCGCCGGTGTCCATCGCTCCTTAAAAGATGGCTCCGAAGGAGTTGACTGAACTTAAAGCTCAGATCCAGGAGTTGTTAGATCGCGGTTTCATTCAACCTAGTGTGTCTCCATGGGGAGCACCGGTGTTGTTCGTAAAGAAGAAGGACAAATCTATGCGTATGTGCATAGATTACCGCCAGTTGAATAAGCTGATGATCAAGAACAAGTACCCGCTGCCGAGGATAGACGACTTGTTTGATCAGCTCAAAGGGGCTGCGGTCTTTTTGAAGATATATTTGAGGTCGGGATATCACCAGCTTAAGGTGAAGGAAGCAGATATTAACAAGAAGGCTTTTCGGACTCGATACGGGTACTATGAATTCCTAGTAATGCCGTTCGGGTTGACGAACGCACCAGCTGCATTCATGGATATGATGAATCATGTTTTTCAACCCTATTTGGATCAGTTCGTCGTGGTGTTCATAGATGACATTCTGGTGTATTTCAAGTCAGAGGAGGAGCATGGTGCGCATCTTCGGGTAGTGCTGCAAGTTTTAATGGAGAAGAAGTTGTATGCCAAATTTAGCAAGTGTGAATTTCGGTTAAGAGAAGTTGCTTTTCTGGGTCATGTGGTATCTGCAGAGGGATAAGAGTGGATCCTTGGAAGATTGAGGCAGTACTGGATTGGAAACCACCTAAGTCAGTGGCGGAGATTCGCAGTTTCTTGGGGTTAGCAGGCTACTACAGAAGATTTGTTGAAGGTTTTTCTTTGATAGCAGCAACTTTGACTAAGTTGTTGAGGAAGGAGGTACCTTTTGTGTGGACGGTCAAGCAGCAGGAGAGTTTCGAGAAGCTAAAAAGGATTTTGACTGAGGCTCCGGTTTTAATTCAGCCTGAAGCAGGGAAAGATTTTGTGGTGTATTGTGATGCTTCTCATACGGGGTTAGGTTGTGTGCTGATGCAGGAAGGGAAGGTTGTTGCCTATGCGTCTCGGCAGTTGAGACCACACGAAGTTAACTATCCGACGCATGACCTGGAGTTGGCTGCAGTGGTTTTCACTTTAAAAGTGTGGAGGCATTATTTGTATGGAGAGAAGTCGGTGATCTACACGGACCATAAAAGTTTAAAGTACCTGCTAACTAAGAAAGAGCTGAACTTAAGGCAGCGAAGGTGGGTGGAGCTGTTAAAGGATTATGATTGCTCGATTGAATATCACCCGGGGAAGGCAAATGTGGTGGCAGATGCACTAAGTCGGAAAGTAGTATCGAATTTGAGAGCGATGTTCGCTCATCTTAGCCTCTATGACGACGGGAGTTTGTTGGCGGAGCTACAGGTGAGGCCGACATGGATAAGTCAGGTGAAAGAGAAATAGTTGGTGGATGAGGTTCTGAGTGCTCGACTTCTGCAAGTACAGAATGGGGGATTAGAGGACTACAGTGTGAACAGCGACAGAGTTTTGTGTTTCCGTGGTAGGGTTTGTATGCCGAAAGATGTGGAGTTGAGGCAGAGGATTCTTCGGGAATCGCATAATAGCCTTTACGCTATGCATCCTGGAGGGAGTAAGTTGTATAGGGATCTACGGGATCAGTTTTGGTGGCCTGGATTGAAGCAGGAAGTTACGGAATTTGTGGGGAAGTGCTTGACGCGTCAGCAGGTCAAAGTTGAACATCAAGTGCCTTTGGGGTTGCTACAACCAGTGAAAATTCTGCAGTGGATGTGGGAGAGAATCACGATGGATTTCGTTAATGGGCTTCCTCTTACGCCTACTAAGAAAGACTCGGTATGGGTGATTGTGGATCGATTGACAAAATCCACTCATTTATACCTGTTCGTGTTGATTACACTCTGCAGAGGTTGGCAAAGCTGTATGTGGCGGAGATTGTGAGGCTACATGTGGTGCCAGTATCAGTCATATCAGATAGGAACCCTAGATTTACGTCACGGTTTTGGAGAGCGTTGCATCAGGCATTGGGCACCAGGTTGGACTTTAGCACGGCATTTCATCCGCAGACGGATGGCCACTCTGAAAGGGTAATTCAGGTGTTGGAGGATATGTTGAGAGGATGCGTTATCGACTTCAGAGGTAGTTGGGAGGAATTCTTGCCCTTAGCAGAGTTCGCTTACAACAACAGTTATCAGGCTAGCATTCGGATGGCGCCGTATGAAGCTTTGTATGGGCGGAAGTGTCGCACTCCTACTTGTTGGACAGAGTTAGGAGAACGTCATGTGTTAGGTCCAGAAATGGTGGCAGAATCTGAGGAGAAGGTTAAGGTAATCCGAGCACGGTTAAAGGAGGCATCTGACAGTTGAAATCGTATGCGGATCTTAAGCGGAGAGAGATAGAGTTTGCAGTGGGTGATCGGGTGTTTCTGAGAGTTTCACCGTGGAAGAAGGTGATGAGATTTGGATGTAAGGGTAAGATGAGTCCCAAGTTAATAGGGCCTTATCGGGTTTTGAAGCGAGTTGGACCAGTGGCGTATCAGTTAGAGTTGCCTTCAGAATTGAAGCAGATGCATGATGTGTTCCACGTCTCGATGCTACGACGTTACCGATCAGATCCATCTCAAATGGTGCCAGTAGAGGAGGTTGAGTTAAGGCCAGACTTGTCTTATGGGGAGGAGCCGATTCAGATTTTGGAGCGAGATGTGAAGGTGCTACGGAAGAAATCAGTTCCTCTAGTCAAGGTGTTATGGCGGAACCATGGTTCAGAAGAAGCTTCGTGGAGCCGGAGGAGGCAATGCGACAGCAATACCCTCACCTATTTTGACCAGGTAATTTCGAGGCTGAAATTTCTTTAAGGAGGTAGAACTGTAACATCCGGGATTTAGGGTCTGGCATGTTACCTCATATCTGTGTGTTCCTGTGTGATGCATGAATGTTTGAGTGTGTTTGGGGGCTTCAGGAAACTTTGGGGATAGGTAGGTGCCTTAGTAAAAATTTTTGGTTTGAAGCTTTTAGGGGAGAGCTAGTGGAGCTAGGCCTTAAGGGATTTAAGGTGGTGATTATGGACACAAAGAGGTGCAGGGGAGGAGTGGTAAGGTGGCGCTGCTCAGCATGTAGGGGGATGTCGTCACAAAGAGTGGGGAGAGTGGAGGTTCGAATCACGCTAGCAGCAGGGGAGTTTTATTTTATTTTGTTCTGGCTCAGGAGAGGGAGGTGTTGGATAGCAAACAAACTCTGGAAGGATGGAGTGGAAGACTTGGTCAAGCTATTCGAATGGGTGGTGGAGAGCTATTTGTGGAGTTTGAATGATTCAAACTCATTCGAATGGGTGGTATAGAGGGAGTTAAGGAGAAAATTGTGGGGGGTGTTGGCTAGTGGAGTGTTAGCCGAATTTCTTGAGGGATTGAGAGGGGGTATTCGGTTTTGAGCTTAAGGAGAGGGTGCCGAAATTCTGTGCTAGTGTATAGTGGTTATTTTTCGGCATTTGATTTGTGCTTCATATTTTTGGTTTTAGTTTTGCTCTCATCTTCTTGTGCCGAAAATCATTTAACATTTCAACTCTTTTCTTTCTTTTTGACTCACAGCCAAAATCTAGAGGACCATTAGGGTCACTTTTGTTCATCTCTTCTTCTCATCCCCAAAAGCCGAAGGTAGGAGTGACCATTTGGGCATTTTGTTCACCTTCTTTTTCCTCTTGCCGAATTCTTTAGCATCCATTTTCTTCTCTCTTCATTGGTGCATTCCCTCACTCTCTAAAAGCCGAAATACACCCTCCACCTTCACCATAGCCGAAACTTCTTAAACCTCAACCCTCTCTTCCTTTTCTTTTCACCGATTTCTTCACCTTCAAAAGCCGAATAACCCTCCTAGCCATTAGAACCTTGGCCGAATCTCCCATTCACCATTACTTTTCTCTTTTTTGTTCTCTACTCCTCCTTTTCTTCTTCTATTTCGGTTATTCCTCAAGTTTATCTCTAGGCCGAATCTGTCAAAGCTGAATCTCATTTGAGTGCAAGTGTGAAGGGCATTGTGGATCTTTCGGATTTCAACTAACTAAGGGATTTCGAAAATCTTTTGGTTCAATTATAGACTTTCCGGGTTTTGTCAATTTCAGGTAAGGATATTCGATTAAGATATTATTTAGTTTTCGTTTAGATTTGATGTAACGTGTTAACTGGGTTTTCTGACCAAGATTATATCTTATGGATTCGAGTACCAGTCAAGGGGAGAAAGGGGTTGGACACGTAATCCCTACCCCTAAATTCAAGAAACGGTCAGTTTTAGCGGTTCGGGATTGGCCACCGGGGTGTGGGCCAGCTTCAGAGCAGGATCGTAGGCAAATAGCAGTAGTGTCGATTAGCGATAGTGTCGACATAGAGGGCGTGGTATTACGAGTTATCAGGTGTGTAATTAACACACTGTTTATTTATTTGCTTAAATTAAAATATATGTATTGTGTGTGGTAGTCAAAACAGTGGCTGTGGCGGTGTTATTACCCATATTGGGTAATCCGGTAACCAGGTTAGTATACTACCTATGTTGAGGGTGTGGTTAACAATTGTGGATCTATGTAAGCATGTCATATATGCATATCTGGTATGTTCATATGTTATATTTCTATTTCATCATAATATGCTGCATGTACATGGGGTTCGGGATATATTGAATAATGGGGAAGTGTGTACATTTATGTACGTGGGTGACTCTATCACAATAAATGATGGCCTCGAGCCTCATTGTGGATTGATGATGACCTTGAGTCTCATCGTGGATATTTGTGATTTTAATCACGTGGATCAGTGGCTAGAC
Organism: Gossypium australe; assembly: GCA_005393395.2. Lineage (NCBI taxonomy): Eukaryota > Viridiplantae > Streptophyta > Magnoliopsida > Malvales > Malvaceae > Gossypium > Gossypium australe. The sequence continues at coordinate 66,398,823 of CM016623.1, read as the reverse complement.
CACTAAGTGGACTTTGAGCAGTGTGCCATCAGTATTGACTGCAAAAGAGGTGTGTAGCAGATGGAGAGTCGATTTAGTAATCCCCAGGTGTGTGGTGGATGGATATACGGGTGGTGTGTAGCGGTTGGATACTAGGTTGGGTTGGGTTAACATATTGCATCATTATGCAGGGTATGTGGTTTGATGTGGATTTGGGGTCAAGCACATTTCTGGAATCATGTGGATTAATTGCACACTGAGTGTAATATCCCGGGTTAGGGGTTGTTTCGTTGTTGCATGGTCTGCATGTTGTTAGTATGCTATGTTGCTATTTTTATGTTCTCGGGGCTTAATTATAGCCTAGGTGTATGCCTGAGTAAATTAGAAAATTTTGGTTTTTGGGTATTAGGTGAAGGGAGCTGAGGAAGCTGGGGTTTAAGAATTATTTTCGTGGTTTTATTGCACAAAAGGTGAGCTGGCAGAGTGGCAAGGCATGTGCCACTTGGAGCTTGAAGTTGGCGTCATTTACAAGGGAGGGGAGGTCCTGAGTTCAAGCTGCAGGATCCCCATTTTTGGTGCCTATTTTGGGACGGCATGGTGGAGTGGTAGAAGCCAAATCAAACACTACCTTGGACCAAGTCTTACCTTTCAAATGAAAGGTAGGGAGCGAATTTAGGAGTGTGACTTGGTCCACTCTTTTGAAATGAGTGAATGGGAGCAATTGGTGGGATTTTGGCCGATTTTTGGGAGAGTTGGAAGGGGGAAATGACGGCATGGTGTGGGTGAGGGGATAGCCGAATGTACCTTGCATTTGGGGCATTTTTCGGTCACATCTTGGTAAGCAAAAGTCCTCTTACTTTCACTCTTTTCTTTTCATCTTTTGGAACCGAAATTAGCACCTATTCTCTTCTTACTTTCTTCTTTTCTTCTCTTGAAACCTTAGTAGCCGAAACCTCAATTGCTTCTTCTCATTCTTCTTCCTTGAACCCGAAAGCCCAAGCAACACATGCCGAATTTGCTTCATTCTTGATTAGTTCTCTTAATAGCCGAATGCCCTTTTGTGTCACCATTTCACTTGCTTTCATTTCTTTTCTTCTTGTGACTCTTTTGGCCGAATATCAACCGCTTTTCTATTCATTTTCCTTTTGTGTTCTCTTCTTTGAGTGAAGCCGAATCCTCCTGCAACTTGTGGCCGATTTCTCTTCTTTTCTTAAACCACACTCCTTTGTTTCGTTTTCAAGACTGATAGCCGAAAACCCCTGGTGTTGCCAAAATCCCCTTCTTTCTTTTTGCTCTCATTGTAGCCGAATATCTCCCCTTCTCCTAGTAGTGGTAGTGGCTGAATATCAGTGGTGTTTGGAGGCCTTGCTTCAATCGGTTGGAGGTTGGTAAGTCTTAGGCCGAATGGCCATATCTCCCTCTTTTGGTTCTTTAGTGATTGCGGTTTGTTCAAAGTCTATGATGGTTGTAGATGGAAGTGAGTTAATCACTTGGTTAACCTTTTTTTCACATAGGTTGGATTGTGGAAGCAAACAAGAGGAGCCATCTTCAATTGTTAAGTGATTAGGTAAGTGTGGTAAGTGATATTGCTACATTCGGTTGATTTCTTTAAGATGGGCTACAAGAGATTAATGATTCCATTTCTAGGTGAAGGCCGACTGTCAAGAAAGAAGAACCACTATTGGTTCGGGGTTTGATTGGAAATCAAACCATTCGCAAGGAGTCAGTGCTCGAGGGATTTAGACCGTTTCGATTGGGTTTTTAGACTCGTAACTATCAGGTGTGTAACTAACACCTATACCTAGTAATATTATTATTAAACCTGCTTGCTTAAATAAAAATCATGACAGTGATGATTGAAATGATACTCTGATGGGTATGAGCCGGGACTCGGGTAAGTCAGTGTTATTATTATGAGTTATTGATGATCTGTATGATATCATGGTTATGGATATGTGACATGGGGTATGAGATTAGACAGATTGGCATGATATGCATGATAGTATGATATGCATGATAGTATGATATGCATGATTACATGAGTTTGGCATGTTGATGGGTGATACGAGAGGAGGGAGCAGTGGTATATTGTGCTGACGAGCACCAGTGCTTTGGTAGCACAACTTTGTGACTTTGGGTCACCAGAGGTTTGGCACCTCCAGAGGTTTGGTACCTCAGCGTCTCGTCCCAGTGGCTCAGTACCACAGTGGGTTGGCCCCACAGATGATTATACGGGATTGACGCCAGTGTTTTGGTAACACACGATGGGTTGGCCCCATCACCAGATTTGTGACTACGGTCACCAGTGCTTTGGTAGCACATTGTGTCTTTGGGACACCAGAGGTTTGGCACCTCATTGCGACTTGTCCCTGTGGTTTGACCACCGTGGGTTGGCCCCACTTGAGATATGGGATCGTCTGCTAGTGTTTTGGTAACACACGATGGGTTGGCCCCATCAACATTGGATTTGTGACTTCGGTCACTAGTGCTTTGGTAGCACAATTGTGTCTTTGGGACACCAGTGCTTTGGTAGCACATTGACGGATATTGTGTCTTTGGGACACCAGTGCTTTGGTAGCACATTGTGACTATATGTCACCAGTGGTTTGGCACCACCAGTGGTTTGGTACCACACGGGGTAGATGAGGCGATATGGATGGTTAGGATCGGGTTGCATTAATCATGTTGCTATGTATGATGTGTGTTAGCATGTTGTTTCTTCGGGAGTGGGATTTACACACTGAGTCACTCGACTCACCCTCTCCTTTGACATTTCAGGTGATTCGTAGATGCGGACTTGGAGCCGGGATGGACTCGGGGTGCTTATGCCATGCTGAATAAAGTCTTTACTCAGACTCTATATTTTGGGTACTTTAGTTATTTACTTTATTTGGGTTCTATTTGGATTTGTAAAAGGCCTTTTAAGTTATATTTTATGTTGCTTATGCTTTAAATTGATTTTTAATATGCCTAACAAAGTAACTTGGAATAAATTTTACTAAAATATGGAAAGATAAAGTTTTCACAACTAAAACGCAACGTGTTTTAAATCATACCATCGGGTATCACACAAAGTCTTGAGATAAACAAATACAAATGGTTTTCAATTCAAACTTGTAGTTCTTCTAAGTTTAAAAGTGTTTTATGTATCACTAAGAAACTAATAAGGTTTTAAATGATAATAACTCGTTTTAACTACAAATTCTGGCAAAGTTTTCAAAATCCCTGGATTTCAAATATATCAACTGTTTTTCAAACAAGACTGCTCAAATCTGTTTCAAACACACTGTGTTTTCACTCAGCTTTTAAACGAGAAATCTAGTTTTCCAAAATGGTTTTCCCCGTAGCATACCAGATTCGGACGTGGTGTCTTGTCCGGGTTTGGGGTGTTACACTGAGTCTGGTGACTCACCTCATTTTTCAAACAATGCAGGTAACCCATAACTCACTGGACCAAGCTGGAGTGGATCCGAGGTGGCCATGCAGAAGCTGTTTTTATTCCTAAGTGCATTATAAACTGTTAATTACTTTTTGGGATATTTTTTTTTGTAATAAGGCCGCTTTAAATGATTTGAGATATTATGGTTTATGTTGGATTTATTATTGGTTAATTAATTAAAAGTGGTTTTTAAGATATTTATAACATCAGAGTAACAAATGAAGTTTTTGTTTAAATTTTGGATCGCTTATAAACAAACGCTTTTCTTGAAACTAAAGCATGAATAACGATTTAGACTTTATACAACCCGGAAACCTTTATTCGTCGATAAATTGCTAATTTTAACGAGAAACCCTTTTTTTTAAACGAAGTAATTGTTTTAGAACTCAAAACATATTCTTCACCTTCAAAACAGAACCCTTTTCAACATTTTTCCCAGTAACATCCCGAATTCGGCCGTGGTGTTTTGGGCCAGGTTTGGGGTGTTACAAGCTTCTTGCTCATTTATATCATCATCATCATCATCAGTGATAATAGTAAACGAAGACTCCTCAATAGGCTCTGTGTCATACTTATGTTCCTAGACTTGCAAGAATTTTTTCTTAAATTAATATGTTAGACATTTTAAGGCTTTGTGATCCTTCACATTACACCATGCACTTGCTAGCTCATTCTCTTTATTCTATCATTGTCTGTAACAACCCGATTTTGGGCCTAGTCAGAACAGTGCTTTTGGGACCACAAATCTGACACAGCAAAGTTCATTTTTATAATATTTTTATGATCTACAGTTTCACGGAATGATTTCGTGAAAATTCCGTTCGAAAATTTTGACGTTTGGGCACTCAATTTAGTCAAAAGGACTAAATAGTAAAAAGTGAAAAAGTTGAGTTCTACATGCTAGAGGTGTCTAATTGCTATGAAATTTTAAATAGAAGGTCCTTTGATGGTAATTAGACCATTTGTTAAGATAATGGACAAAAATGGACATGGTGAGATAAAATTTGAAAGTTTAAAGTGAAGGGCATTTTGGTCATTTGGTAAATAAAAGAATAAAAAGGGAAAATCAAGCTAAAATCTTGTCCATCTTCTCCCTCAAGTGCCGAAACTTAGAAGAACACCATAGCTAGGGTTTTTCTCAACTTCCAAGCTTGCTTGTAAGTGCATCCTAGCCCCGTTTTTAATGCTCTTTATGTTTTTGAAGTTATTATCACACGATCTACCTATTTCTTCCATTAATTTAAGAAAAGATCAAGGTCTAGGGTTTGACCCATGTTGGATATTTGTGTATTTGATGTCTAATGGTAGATTATGCATGTTTGATGTGTGATAAACAACTTTTGCTAGGTGGTTTTTGATGAAAATGTCAAAAGGACCTATTTGTAAAAGTTATAAAATGTGTAGTAAAAGCCTGTTTTAATGGAAATTGTGGGCTATTATAGTTATAAAAATGGTTTGGCTAGGCTTGTACGTTAAATAAATTGCACACGTTTCATTTTATGAGCCTAGGGGAAAAATGTATGAATTGTTAATATTGTGTGAATTGTGATTTACTCTTTGAACATAATTGACAAAGTTCGACAAGCGAGAAAATCCCGGTTGAACTTTAGGAATAGTTAAGATACAAATGTCATGACATTAGGGTTATTGAGATTTCATGTAAGACCATATCTAGGATATGGCATCGATATAAGACTTCGTGTAAGACCATAGCTGGGCCATTGGCATCGATATGAGATCCCATGTAAGACCATATCTGGGATATGGCATTGGTATGGTACTGTGAGTATGAGATGTTTCAAGTATCCTTTAGTATTCTAAGTGGTTCAACGGGTAGATCAAAAGAAACGTTAAAGTTGTGAAAGATTATGGTAAGTTGCAAGTTGGTACAGGTTCTGTGATGAAACCTCAAATTGGGTCGATTGAGTCGGTTATGATGTTAAGATTTTAATAACATCTATGCTAAGCTTGATTATGATTTCGTAATGACATTTATGTTAATTTACCTTATGTTAAATATATATTGAAGTGTGTATGATGCTTATTATTTGCATAGGGACTTACTAAGCTTTAAAGCTTACCCTTTTTCTTTTCCCTTGTCTTATAGTGTCACCAAGCCAGCTCGGGGATCGAAGACCGTCAGAGATCCATTCACACTATCAAACTATCATTTTGGGTACTTATGATTTCAATATTTTGAGTTATGGCATGTATATGGACTTGGTCTTTTTTTATGTGTCATAATTGATTTGGCCATAAGTGATGGCTTCAATGGTTGATAATTAATTTTGTAAATGGCCATTGATATTGGTTGTCAAGTATATACACATATGATGATGTTTTCATGAATGTGGGAAATTGCATGGTGTGAGATGCTAAGTATGTGATGTTTGTACGTGATAAGTGATAACATGCAAATGATATGTGGATGCCTTATGTGTAGCTGATTAGGTTGAAAATATATGCTTGGATTGGTGCTATGTTTTGTTATGTAGGTTGGTGCATGGAAGGTTGGCAAAAAGGCTTGGTAAATAGCCTTGTCTTTGTCGCATTGGTAGACACACGAGCGTGTGTCTAGGCCGTGTGTGACACACGGCTTGCCCCATGTGCGTGTGTTCTGGCCGTGTGTCCACAACTAAAATATGGAAAGATAAAGTTTTCACAACTAAAACGCAACGTGTTTTAAATCATACCATCGGGTATCACACAAAGTCTTGAGATAAACAAATACAAATGGTTTTCAATTCAAACTTGTAGTTCTTCTAAGTTTAAAAGTGTTTTATGTATCACTAAGAAACTAATAAGGTTTTAAATGATAATAACTCGTTTTAACTACAAATTCTGGCAAAGTTTTCAAAATCCCTGGATTTCAAATATATCAACTGTTTTTCAAACAAGACTGCTCAAATCTGTTTCAAACACACTGTGTTTTCACTCAGTTTTTAAACGAGAAATCTAGTTTTCCAAAATGGTTTTCCCCGTAGCATACCAGATTCGGACGTGGTGTCTTGTCCGGGTTTGGGGTGTTACAATTGTGGTATCAGAGCCAAGTTCAAAGGCTCGGCTGTGGGCCTGAGGCCCAAAATGTTTTCAAAAGACTGTTTTAAGTGTTTTTGGGTTGAATATATGGTTCGCAAGGCATGGCACCGAGTCTCCGGCACCAGTTCGCCCAGGTAAGTACCCCGAACTATTCTCTATGATTTAATTGGATGTTATATGATTTGATGATAGCAATAGTGTGCTACCTTAGAGATTGAAACTGATAGGATTCTGTGAACTTGCGAGAACAATCCTCTTTGAATATTCATAAGACTTGCTTTTTAAACAAGTGGAATAAACACTGATGCATAAAATTCTTTAATCAGATACGTAGAAAGTTTAGACATGAGCACTCGAGGTGGACGTGGTCGTAATACTCGTGGTAGAGGTAGGGGTAGGATGACAGTCTCTGAGCCCGTAGGATCTGGGCAGGGTTCAGAAAATGAGATACCGGTTCCGCCACCAGCTGGAGGTGGTGAGTTCCAAGATCAGACTGGGGATGACGCAGTGTCACAGGCGATGCTGCGAGTGTTGGAAAGGGTAGCTGGGGCAGGTGGTGGTGCAGGAGCTAGGAAATCTGTTCCTGAGCGACTCCGGGCTAACGGGGCCGAATTCTTCCGAGGTGTTTCTGGTGTTGCTCCTAGCACTGCTGAATATTGGCTGGAGGCGACTGAGCGGATCATGGATGATCTGGACTTGACAACTGAAGAGAAGCTGAAGGGTATCGTATCGCTTCTCCGAGATGAGTCATATCAGTGGTGGCTCACGGTTCGGGACAGTGTGGCTGCAGAGGATCTGACGTGGGATTATTTTCGGGCTGCTTATCAAAAGAAATACATCGGGGCTAGTTACATCGACTCCCAGAGAAAGGCGTTTCTGAGGCTTGTTCAGGGGAGTAAATCTGTTGCTGAGTACGAGGCTGAGTTCCTGAAGCTGAGTAGGTATGCCAGGGGCATTGTAGCCACTGAGCATGAGAGGTATGTTCGTTTCGAGGATGGTCTGCGAGACGAGTTGAGGCTGCTGATTGCTCCTCAGCAGGAGCGCGAGTTTGCTGTCTTAGTTGAGAAGGCTAAGGTAGCCGAGGGTGTTAAGGAGTCAGTGAGGCAGAGTATGGACAGGAGTAGGCTTAAGAGGAGTTTTGGGTCTTCGGGATCATCGGGTAATCAGCAGAAGAGGGCTAGACTGAGTGGGCAGAATCAGTCTGCTAGGTTTGTTGCTGCTAGGCAGGGACCGCCGCAGTGTAATCAGTGTGGGAAATCTCATTGGGGTGGCTGTTGGACTGGAGGTAAAGGTTGCTTTGAGTGTGGTTCTCTGGAGCATCGCATTAGGGATTGTCCGCGTAGGATGGCCAGGATTCAGTCTGAGAGTCAGGGCCGTAATCAGTTCAGAGGTAATGGACCGCCACCGCAGAGGGGCCGTGGTAATGGCAGAGGTGGTTATGGATCTGGTCGGGGTCGTGGAGCACCGGGCAGAGGTGCAGGTAGTTCTGAGGCTAGGCAGCCGGGATTGGTGTATGCTGCGAGGCGCCGAGAGGAGGGCGACGCACCGGACGTCATAACCGGTACGTTTTTGATTTTTGGTACTCCTTATACTGCTTTAATTGATGTGGGTTCTACGCACTCTTATGTTGCCAGTAGTATAGTAGAGACAATGGACTTAGACTCTGAGATATCTTCTAGGCAGATGACTGTGATTAGCCCTCTAGGTCACTCTGTAGTGGTAGATAAACTGTTTAGAGAGGTACCCCTAGAACTCCAAGGGGTAGTGTTTGCTGCTGATCTGATGGAACTGCCGTTTGGGGAGTTCGATTTGATTCTCGGGATGGATTGGCTGGTTAAGTACCAGGCGAGGTTGGATTGCGCGGCTAAGCGCATGGTTCTTAAGACGGTTGATGGTGTTGAGGTCGCTATGATAGGTAATAGGAGAGATTACTTATCAAATGTGGTATCTGCTTTGAAAGCGGAGAAGATGGTCAGGAAGGGCTGTGAAGCGTACGTGGTTCATGTGTATGCCTTGGAGGCTAAAGAGTCTGCTGTTGAGAAGGTTCGTACTGTTAAGGAATTTGCCGATGTGTTTCCTGAAGAGCTTCCGGGTTTGCCGCCAGATCGAGAGGTAGAGTTCGGGATTGATCTGTTACCCGGGACTGCGCCAGTGTCTATTGCTCCGTATAGGATGGCACCAAAGGAATTGGTGGAGCTTAAGGCTCAGATCCAGGAGTTATTGGATCGAGGTTTTATCAGGCCAAGTGTTTCGCCGTGGGGTGCGCCGGTTCTCTTTGTTAAGAAGAAAGATGGCACAATGCGGATGTGCATAGACTACCGCCAGTTGAACAAGCTGACGATTAAAAACAAGTATCCGTTGCCACGGATAGATGATTTGTTTGATCAGCTGAAGGGTGCAGCGGTATTCTCTAAGATTGATCTGAGGTCTGGGTACCATCAGTTGAAGGTTAAGGAGGCGGATATCTATAAGACAGCGTTTCGGACTCGGTATGGGCACTACGAATTCCTGGTAATGCCATTCGGGTTGACTAACGCACCGGCAGCGTTTATGGATATGATGAATAGGGTGTTTCAGCAGTATCTGGATCAGTTCGTCGTGGTTTTCATAGACGACATTTTAGTGTACTCAAGGACAGAGGAAGAGCATGATGCACACTTGAGAGTGGTGTTGCAAATTTTGAGGGAGAAGCAACTCTATGCTAAGTTTAGTAAGTGTGAGTTCTGGCTTAGAGAAGTGACGTTCTTGGGTCATGTAGTGTCAGCTGAGGGTATTCGAGTAGATCCTCGTAAGATTGAGGCTGTTTTGGATTGGAAGCCACCTAGGACAGTGGCTGAGATTCGTAGTTTTCTGGGTTTGGCCGGATATTACCGAAGGTTTGTTGAGGGTTTCTCGCTAATAGCAGCGCCGATGACCAAGTTGTTAAGGAAAGAGGTTCCGTTTGTATGGACTGAGAAACAACAGGAAAGCTTCGACAAGTTAAAGAAGGTCTTGACTGAGGCTCCGGTTCTGATTCAACCTGAGGCTGGTAAGGAATACACAGTCTACTGCGATGCATCACATACGGGTCTGGGTTGTGTGCTGATGCAGGAAGGTAAGGTAGTGGCTTACGCTTCTAGGCAGCTGAGGCCACATGAGGTCAACTATCCGACACACGATTTGGAGCTAGCGGCTGTAGTCTTCGCCTTAAAGATTTGGAGGCACTACTTGTATGGAGAGAGATCGATAGTTTACACGGATCATAAGAGTTTGAAGTATCTACTGACTCAGAAGGATTTAAATTTGAGGCAGCGCAGATGGGTTGAGTTGCTGAAAGATTACGACTGCTCGATTGAGTATCATCCGGGCAAGGCTAACGTGGTAGCAGACGCGTTAAGCCGTAAGGTTGTTTCGGACTTAAGAGCTTTGTTTGCCCATTTGAGCTTGTACGACGACGGGAGTATTTTGGCAGAGTTGCAGGTTAAGCCTACTTGGGTTGAGCAGGTCAGAAAGAAACAGTTAGTGGATGAGGTTCTGAGTGCGCGAAGGTTACAAGTGCAGAATGGTGGTTTGGAGGGTTACAGCTTGTCTGGTGATGAGGTTCTGTGTTTTCAGGGTAAGGCTTGTATGCCTAGAGATGTTGAGCTAAGGCAGAAGATTCTTCAGGACGCACATAGCAGTCCTCATGCTATGCATCCCGGAGGTAGCAAGATGTATAAGGATCTTAGAGAGCAGTTTTGGTGGCCTGGTTTGAAGAAAGAGGTAACAGAGTTTGTTGGAAGATGTCTGACTTGTCAGCAGGTCAAGGCTGAACATCAGTTGCCGTCGGGTTTGCTTCAGCCTGTGAAGATTCCTCAGTGGAAGTGGGAAAGGATAACCATGGATTTTGTCAGTGGGTTACCGCTTACGCCAAGCAAGAAGGATTCAGTTTGGGTAGTGGTGGATCGTCTGACTAAATCAGCTCACTTTATTCCGGTGAGGGTTGATTACTCACTTCAGAAGCTAGCGAAGCTGTATGTTTCAGAGATAGTAAGATTGCACGGTGTGCCAGTTTCGATAATCTCGGATAGGGATCCCCGGTTTACTTCAAGGTTCTGGAAGGCATTGCATCAAGCATTGGGTACTCGTTTGGATTTCAGCACGGCTTTTCACCCGCAGTCTGACGGACAATCAGAGAGGGTTATTCAGATCTTGGAAGACATGCTGAGAGGTTGTGTCTTGGATTTCAGAGGTAGTTGGGAGGAGTTTCTACCATTAGCTGAGTTTGCCTACAACAACAGTTACCAAGCGAGCATCAAGATGGCTCCGTATGAGGCGTTGTATGGTAGGAAGTGTCGCTCACCTACATGTTGGACAGAGCTAGGTGAACGCCAGTTGTTAGGACCTGAGTTGGTAGCTGAGACAGAAGACAAGGTTAAGTTGATTCAGGCTCGATTAAAGGAAGCTTCGGACCGGCAGAAGTCTTATGCCGATCTTAAGCGAAGGGATATAGAGTTTGCTGTTGGGGATCGAGTGTTTCTGAAGGTCTCGCCTTGGAAGAAGGTCCTGAGGTTCGGGAAGAAAGGCAAGCTAAGTCCGAGGTTCATTGGGCCGTATAAGGTTTTGAGGCGAGTTGGACCAGTAGCGTACCAGCTTGAGTTGCCAGCAGAGCTTAGTCAGATTCACGACGTCTTCCACGTTTCGATGCTTCGGAGGTATCGTTCGGATCCGTCACATGTGGTAGCAGTGGAAGAGATCGAGGTAAGTCCAGACTTGACTATGGAAGAAGAGCCTGTACAGATTCTTGATCGAGATGTGAAGGTTCTGCGTAGGAAGTCTGTGCCTTTGGTTAAGGTACTTTGGCGGAATCATGGTGTAGAAGAAGCGACGTGGGAACCCGAGGATACGATGAGACAGCAATACCCGCAACTCTTTTGACCAGGTAATTTCGAGGCCGAAATTATTTTTAAGGGGGGTAGAACTGTAATATCCCGGGTTAGGGGTTGTTTCGTTGTTGCATGGTCTGCATGTTGTTAGTATGCTATGTTGCTATTTTTATGTTCTCGGGGCTTAATTATAGCCTAGGTGTATGCCTGAGTAAATTAGAAAATTTTGGTTTTGGGTATTAGGTGAAGGGAGCTGAGGAAGCTGGGGTTTAAGAATTATTTTCGTGGTTTTATTGCACAAAAGGTGAGCTGGCAGAGTGGCAAGGCATGTGCCACTTGGAGCTTGAAGTTGGCGTCATTTACAAGGGAGGGGAGGTCCTGAGTTCAAGCTGCAGGATCCCCATTTTTGGTGCCTATTTTGGGACGGCATGGTGGAGTGGTAGAAGCCAAATCAAACACTACCTTGGACCAAGTCTTACCTTTCAAATGAAAGGTAGGGAGCGAATTTAGGAGTGTGACTTGGTCCACTCTTTTGAAATGAGTGAATGGGAGCAATTGGTGGGATTTTGGCCGATTTTTGGGAGAGTTGGAAGGGGGAAATGACGGCATGGTGTGGGTGAGGGGATAGCCGAATGTACCTTGCATTTTGGGGCATTTTTCGGTCACATCTTGGTAAGCAAAAGTCCTCTTACTTTCACTCTTTTCTTTTCATCTTTTGGAACCGAAATTAGCACCTATTCTCTTCTTACTTTCTTCTTTTCTTCTCTTGAAACCTTAGTAGCCGAAACCTCAATTGCTTCTTCTCATTCTTCTTCCTTGAACCCGAAAGCCCAAGCAACACATGCCGAATTTGCTTCATTCTTGATTAGTTCTCTTAATAGCCGAATGCCCTTTTGTGTCACCATTTCACTTGCTTTCATTTCTTTTCTTCTTGTGACTCTTTTGGCCGAATATCAACCCCTTTTCTATTCATTTTCCTTTTGTGTTCTCTTCTTTGAGTGAAGCCGAATCCTCCTGCAACTTGTGGCCGATTTCTCTTCTTTTCTTAAACCACACTCCTTTGTTTCGTTTTCAAGACTGATAGCCGAAAACCCCTGGTGTTGCCAAAATCCCCTTCTTTCTTTTTGCTCTCATTGTAGCCGAATATCTCCCCTTCTCCTAGTAGTGGTAGTGGCTGAATATCAGTGGTGTTTGGAGGCCTTGCTTCAATCGGTTGGAGGTTGGTAAGTCTTAGGCCGAATGGCCATATCTCCCTCTTTTGGTTCTTTAGTGATTGCGGTTTGTTCAAAGTCTATGATGGTTGTAGATGGAAGTGAGTTAATCACTTGGTTAACCTTTTTTTCACATAGGTTGGATTGTGGAAGCAAACAAGAGGAGCCATCTTCAATTGTTAAGTGATTAGGTAAGTGTGGTAAGTGATATTGCTACATTCGGTTGATTTCTTTAAGATGGGCTACAAGAGATTAATGATTCCATTTCTAGGTGAAGGCCGACTGTCAAGAAAGAAGAACCACTATTGGTTCGGGGTTTGATTGGAAATCAAACCATTCGCAAGGAGTCAGTGCTCGAGGGATTTAGACCGTTTCGATTGGGTTTTTAGACTCGTAACTATCAGGTGTGTAACTAACACACCTATACCTAGTAATATTATTATTAAACCTGCTTGCTTAAATAAAAATCATGACAGTGATGATTGAAATGATACTCTGATGGGTATGAGCCGGGACTCGGGTAAGTCAGTGTTATTATTATGAGTTATTGATGATCTGTATGATATCATGGTTATGGATATGTGACATGGGGTATGAGATTAGACAGATTGGCATGATATGCATGATAGTATGATATGCATGATAGTATGATATGCATGATTACATGAGTTTGGCATGTTGATGGGTGATACGAGAGGAGGGAGCAGTGGTATATTGTGCTGACGAGCACCAGTGCTTTGGTAGCACAACTTTGTGACTTTGGGTCACCAGAGGTTTGGCACCTCCAGAGGTTTGGTACCTCAGCGTCTCGTCCCAGTGGCTCAGTACCACAGTGGGTTGGCCCCACAGATGATTATACGGGATTGACGCCAGTGTTTTGGTAACACACGATGGGTTGGCCCCATCACCAGATTTGTGACTACGGTCACCAGTGCTTTGGTAGCACATTGTGTCTTTGGGACACCAGAGGTTTGGCACCTCATTGCGACTTGTCCCTGTGGTTTGACCACCGTGGGTTGGCCCCACTTGAGATATGGGATCGTCTGCTAGTGTTTTGGTAACACACGATGGGTTGGCCCCATCAACATTGGATTTGTGACTTCGGTCACCAGTGCTTTGGTAGCACAATTGTGTCTTTGGGACACCAGTGCTTTGGTAGCACATTGACGGATATTGTGTCTTTGGGACACCAGTGCTTTGGTAGCACATTGTGACTATATGTCACCAGTGGTTTGGCACCACCAGTGGTTTGGTACCACACGGGGTAGATGAGGCGATATGGATGGTTAGGATCGGGTTGCATTAATCATGTTGCTATGTATGATGTGTGTTAGCATGTTGTTTCTTCGGGAGTGGGATTTACACACTGAGTCACTCGACTCACCCTCTCCTTTGACATTTCAGGTGATTCGTAGATGCGGACTTGGAGCCGGGATGGACTCGGGGTGCTTATGCCATGCTGAATAAAGTCTTTACTCAGACTCTATATTTTGGGTACTTTAGTTATTTACTTTTATTTGGGTTCTATTTGGATTTGTAAAAGGCCTTTTAAGTTATATTTTATGTTGCTTATGCTTTAAATTGATTTTTAATATGCCTAACAAAGTAACTTGGAATAAATTTTACTAAAATATGGAAAGATAAAGTTTTCACAACTAAAACGCAACGTGTTTTAAATCATACCATCGGGTATCACACAAAGTCTTGAGATAAACAAATACAAATGGTTTTCAATTCAAACTTGTAGTTCTTCTAAGTTTAAAAGTGTTTTATGTATCACTAAGAAACTAATAAGGTTTTAAATGATAATAACTCGTTTTAACTACAAATTCTGGCAAAGTTTTCAAAATCCCTGGATTTCAAATATATCAACTGTTTTTCAAACAAGACTGCTCAAATCTGTTTCAAACACACTGTGTTTTCACTCAGCTTTTAAACGAGAAATCTAGTTTTCCAAAATGGTTTTCCCCGTAGCATACCAGATTCGGACGTGGTGTCTTGTCCGGGTTTGGGGTGTTACACTGAGTCTGGTGACTCACCTCATTTTTCAAACAATGCAGGTAACCCATAACTCACTGGACCAAGCTGGAGTGGATCCGAGGTGGCCATGCAGAAGCTGTTTTTATTCCTAAGTGCATTATAAACTGTTAATTACTTTTTGGGATATTTTTTTTTTGTAATAAGGCCGCTTTAAATGATTTGAGATATTATGGTTTATGTTGGATTTATTATTGGTTAATTAATTAAAAGTGGTTTTTAAGATATTTATAACATCAGAGTAACAAATGAAGTTTTTGTTTAAATTTTGGATCGCTTATAAACAAACGCTTTTCTTGAAACTAAAGCATGAATAACGATTTAGACTTTATACAACCCGGAAACCTTTATTCGTCGATAAATTGCTAATTTTAACGAGAAACCCTTTTTTTTAAACGAAGTAATTGTTTTAGAACTCAAAACATATTCTTCACCTTCAAAACAGAACCCTTTTCAACATTTTTCCCAGTAACATCCCGAATTCGGCCGTGGTGTTTTGGGCCAGGTTTGGGGTGTTACAAGCTTCTTGCTCATTTATATCATCATCATCATCATCAGTGATAATAGTAAACGAAGACTCCTCAATAGGCTCTGTGTCATACTTATGTTCCTAGACTTGCAAGAATTTTTTCTTAAATTAATATGTTAGACATTTTAAGGCTTTGTGATCCTTCACATTACACCATGCACTTGCTAGCTCATTCTCTTTATTCTATCATTGTCTGTAACAACCCGATTTTGGGCCTAGTCAGAACAGTGCTTTTGGGACCACAAATCTGACACAGCAAAGTTCATTTTTATAATATTTTTATGATCTACAGTTTCACGGAATGATTTCGTGAAAATTCCGTTCGAAAATTTTGACGTTTGGGCACTCAATTTAGTCAAAAGGACTAAATAGTAAAAAGTGAAAAAGTTGAGTTCTACATGCTAGAGGTGTCTAATTGCTATGAAATTTTAAATAGAAGGTCCTTTGATGGTAATTAGACCATTTGTTAAGATAATGGACAAAAATGGACATGGTGAGATAAAATTTGAAAGTTTAAAGTGAAGGGCATTTTGGTCATTTGGTAAATAAAAGAATAAAAAGGGAAAATCAAGCTAAAATCTTGTCCATCTTCTCCCTCAAGTGCCGAAACTTAGAAGAACACCATAGCTAGGGTTTTTCTCAACTTCCAAGCTTGCTTGTAAGTGCATCCTAGCCCCGTTTTTAATGCTCTTTATGTTTTTGAAGTTATTATCACACGATCTACCTATTTCTTCCATTAATTTAAGAAAAGATCAAGGTCTAGGGTTTGACCCATGTTGGATATTTGTGTATTTTGATGTCTAATGGTAGATTATGCATGTTTGATGTGTGATAAACAACTTTTGCTAGGTGGTTTTTGATGAAAATGTCAAAAGGACCTATTTGTAAAAGTTATAAAATGTGTAGTAAAAGCCTGTTTTAATGGAAATTGTGGGCTATTATAGTTATAAAAATGGTTTGGCTAGGCTTGTACGTTAAATAAATTGCACACGTTTCATTTTATGAGCCTAGGGGAAAAATGTATGAATTGTTAATATTGTGTGAATTGTGATTTACTCTTTGAACATAATTGACAAAGTTCGACAAGCGAGAAAATCCCGGTTGAACTTTAGGAATAGTTAAGATACAAATGTCATGACATTAGGGTTATTGAGATTTCATGTAAGACCATATCTAGGATATGGCATCGATATAAGACTTCGTGTAAGACCATAGCTGGGCCATTGGCATCGATATGAGATCCCATGTAAGACCATATCTGGGATATGGCATTGGTATGGTACTGTGAGTATGAGATGTTTCAAGTATCCTTTAGTATTCTAAGTGGTTCAACGGGTAGATCAAAAGAAACGTTAAAGTTGTGAAAGATTATGGTAAGTTGCAAGTTGGTACAGGTTCTGTGATGAAACCTCAAATTGGGTCGATTGAGTCGGTTATGATGTTAAGATTTTAATAACATCTATGCTAAGCTTGATTATGATTTCGTAATGACATTTATGTTAATTTACCTTATGTTAAATATATATTGAAGTGTGTATGATGCTTATTATTTGCATAGGGACTTACTAAGCTTTAAAGCTTACCCTTTTTCTTTTCCCTTGTCTTATAGTGTCACCAAGCCAGCTCGGGGATCGAAGACCGTCAGAGATCCATTCACACTATCAAACTATCATTTTGGGTACTTATGATTTCAATATTTTGAGTTATGGCATGTATATGGACTTGGTCTTTTTTTATGTGTCATAATTGATTTGGCCATAAGTGATGGCTTCAATGGTTGATAATTAATTTTGTAAATGGCCATTGATATTGGTTGTCAAGTATATACACATATGATGATGTTTTCATGAATGTGGGAAATTGCATGGTGTGAGATGCTAAGTATGTGATGTTTGTACGTGATAAGTGATAACATGCAAATGATATGTGGATGCCTTATGTGTAGCTGATTAGGTTGAAAATATATGCTTGGATTGGTGCTATGTTTTGTTATGTAGGTTGGTGCATGGAAGGTTGGCAAAAAGGCTTGGTAAATAGCCTTGTCTTTGTCGCATTGGTAGACACACGAGCGTGTGTCTAGGCCGTGTGTGACACACGGCTTGCCCCATGTGCGTGTGTTCTGGCCGTGTGTCCACTGCACCTTTATTGTTGCAAAACAAAATGCTCAGTAATGAGCACACAGGCAGAGACAAGGGCGTGTGTCTCAGCCGTGTGGATGGCACGACCTCGAACATAGGCATGTGCCCTAGCCGTGTGAAGCCTACACCTATTTTATGAAAAATTATGAAAATATAATTGATCATACAACCTAAGCACATGGGCGTGTGACTTGACCATGTGGCCTCAATTTGATGATGACGTCATAAACAGAAAGCTCCCTAATTTGAACACGGCCTGAAGCACAAGCGTGTCATAGGGTCACACGGGCGTGTCCCGAACCCACACGGGCGTGTGACCCCTTTTTCATGAAAAATTTTCTAAGTTCTCCAGAAGTTTTCAAAGTTCTCAGTTTAGTCCTGAATCACTTCCGATGCATATTTTGGGCCTCGTAGGCTCGTTTTAGGGACGATATTAATGTTTTTGAAAAGTTTTAAATTTGAGTGGAAATTCATGTCTCGGTTTTGAATGTTTGCTTGTGCATAAGTTCGGTAATGTCTCATACCCTATCCCGGCGTTGGATACGGGTAAGGGGTGTTACATTGTTAGTTTCACCCCATCCATGCATGTATAATTCTCCCTTTCCTCGAAAAGATTCGTCCGCGAATCTTGCCTTTGGTTGAATAAGAAATAATCTTTATAATAGGTGGAATGATTTAATATAGCTCCTTACAAAGGATCAACAAATTCCTAAAAGAATGGAACAAGTCCGCTAGACAAATTCAAGATTATGTTCTCTTTTTCAATGTGAATTAAACTTTCTAGTTTTACCTCGTAAGAATTTTCACTCACGAAAATTGGACCATTAAATTGACTTTTATCGCTAATGGTCTCTTGTCTCTTAGTCTTTTTACATGAATCATCCTCACTTCCCTTTAACCCCTCCCAAAAATTTTGTAAATTGAAATCATCATAATACAACTCTTTAAGAGGATAATTAAGGTCTAAATTATCCATATTCATAAACTTTAGGAAGAAATTCTTACTATCAACTTTTTCCAATTCACAAAGTTCACTATCATCATAGTTCGCACTATTACTATCAACTTCTTCGACATTAACTTTGAAGCAAAGTGCAATGTTAGATATAAACTCAATAATAGGCACAAAGTCACACTTACTATCTTTACAAACATTGTCACTTAAAGTTTCTTGCTCATTTATATCATCATCATCATCAATGATGGTAGTAAATGAACACTTCTCAATAAGCTCTGTGTCATACTTATGTTCCTCGACTTGCAAGGATTTTTTTCTTAAATTAATATGCTAGACATTTTAAGGCTTTTTGATCCTTCACATTACACCACATGCACTTGCTAGCTCATTCTCTTTGTTCTACCATAAGCCGTTTTGTAACATCCCGCCGGAACAGGGCTCGAGGCATTACCGGACTTATAACACAAACATTCACACAATTCCGGGTCATTAATTTGCGTCCAAATTAAAACCATTTGTATTAATCATAAAGTCACTTATACGAGCCTACGAGGTCAAAAACATGCTTTGGAGGTGGTTCAGGACTAAACCGAAAACTTTAGAAATTTTTACAGAACTTAGAAAATTTTTGCTAGAAGCAGGGCTCACACGCCCATGTGGTTCAAGGGACACGCCTGTATGACCCTGGGGACACGCCCGTGCTTCAGAACATGCTCAAATAAGGGTGCTCTCTGACTTGTGCCACACGCCCGTGTGCTAGGCATGTAGCACACATGACTGAGACACACGCCCGTGTCTCTACTCGTGTGCTCAATTTTGGACATTCTGTTTTTCAAAATTTAGGTGCAGGGGACACACGACCGGATCACATGCCCATGGGGCAGATCCTGTGCCACACACAGCCCGTGTGTCTACCCGTGTGGACAAATTAAATGCTATTTACCAAGCCATTTGCCACCCTTGTACACACATACACTTACACCAATTCAAGGCACACACATAACATACTTAGGTAACCAAATCATCCACAATTATGACCAACACAATATCCACATCTATCATACTCACAACATTTACTAAGTCACAATTGACTACGTTCAAGATACCTTATTGTACTCCACTTTATCATTTCATCAATAGACCACATTTCTAAATATCTCACATTCATGTCGTAAATAACATTTCTATCATTCACCAAGCATACCATGACCATATCACCAAAGTCATTAGCACACATATATATATACTTAGGCTTACAACCATGATAGCCCAAATAAACCAATTTACATGGCCAATTATCAAAACAAGCATTTGACAATCACAAGCCAACACATTGGCTACAATCACAATGACACATTTAACAAATGACTAAGTCCCTATACATGCCATAGACTTAAAATACTTGAATTCACTTATACCCAAAATGATAGCTTGATAGTGTGATAGGATCTCTGGCGAACTCCAACCCGAGCTAGCTCAATGACCCTATGAGACATTGGAAAGGAAGGGAGTAAGCTATATAGCTTAGTAAGTCTGTACAAAAATAATAAGCAACTCTTACAAATTTTTATCAAGTCCAACAATTTAAACACAAGATAATACAAATAACTGTTAATTTCACAGTTATAATTCTTATTCGATCATAATATTTACTTTATCAACTTATAAGCATCATTTAACATATCTTGTCATTAACCTAACAACCATAACCTCTCCTTTGTAACATATTACAGTAAATAACAAATCATTTCAAACCTCATAGTAAACATGCATGCTAATTATGAGTATTTACATTTCAAGCATACATTTTAACATCTTTCAATTGCCGAAGTTCTTATCTTCCCATTTTCACATATCCGATAAAACATAATTTACATGAATAAAAATGCTATATCATAACTCAATTTGGTCCAAAAGCCAATCACATAATCGTCAACCGAGTTTATCATGAATTTCATACATCACAAGTATACACTACTAATCCCAAGATTTTCACAAAATCATTATCGTGGAAATCATCTACTCACAATTTCATGTAGTCCATGCTTATAAACTTTACGTATATACCTGTACTGATTCGTAATGACTTACATACTCTTTCTTTTCTTTTATATACTAGTTGAATTTCCCGTTGAACTATTTGGAATACTAGAGGATACTCGGGGATCTCGTACACACAGTACCGTGCAAATGCCATATCCCAGATATGGTCTTACATGTAATCTCGTATCGATGCCAATAGCCCAGCTATGGTCTTACACGAAGTCTCATATCGATGCCATATCCCAGATATGGTCTTACACGAAGTCTCATATTGACTCCATATCCCAGATATGGTGTTAAACATAACCTCAGTAACCCTAATGTCATGACATTTATATCCTATCTATTCTTAAGGTTCAACTGGGACTTTCGCTGTACCGAATCTCTGTCGGTCATTTCCATAGTATCATACTCAATAGCATTCACATTTCATTTCAATAATATAACATTTACAATAATTATATCAATTAAGCATCTATACACAGATAATTTAGTGCTTATTAAACATAAAAACTTACCTCGGCATAAAAACGGTAAAAAGGACTAAATCGTCAAATATTTTTTTCCCCGTTCTAACTTCGAACCTCATTTTTCTCGATCTATAATATCACATTTAACTTATTTAATCATTATACTATTCAAATTACTCCAAAATCACATTATGACAAAAATTATATTTTTGCCCCTAAAGTTTGACATTTTTACAATTTAGTCCCTAGGCTCGTAAAATGAAATGTACTCAATTTTTTTCAAAACCCATGCTTAGCCAAACCATATACATGCTCATAACAGCCCACATTTTTCATTTATTCACACTTTTACTACTCATTTTACAACTTTTACAAACAAATCATTTTAGGCATTTTCAATGAAAATCACTTAGCAAAAGTCGTTTATCATACACCAAACATGCATTTTGTACCATTAGACATCAAAGTACACAAACATCCATCGTAGGTAAAATTTTAGACCTTGACATCTCTTCAAATTGATGGTAGAAATAGAAAGATCGAGTTACAACGACTTTAAAAATGTAAATAGCATTAAAAACAGGGCTAGAACGGGCTTACAATCTAGCTTAGAAGCTTGCAAAACCCTAGCCGTGGTTTCCCTTTATGAATTTCAGCCATGAGAGGAAGATGGACAATAATTGGTTTTATTTTGGCTTTTTAATTCATTTTAATTACCAAATTACCAAAATGCCCTTAATGAAAAACTTTAGAAACATACCAAACCATGCCCATTTTTGTCCACAAACTTAACCAATGGTCTAATTACCATTTAAGGACTACAATTTAAAATTTCATAGCAATTGGACACCTTTAACATATAGAATTCAAGTTTTGTAGTTTTTACAATTTAGTCCTTTTGACTAAATTGGGTGCCCAAAGGTCAAAATTTTCAAACAAAATTTTCACGAAATCGTTCCATAAAATTGTGGACCATAAAAATATAATAAAAATCAATTTTACTTCATCAGATTTGTGGTCCCGAAACCACTATTTTGACTAGATGCAAAATCGGGCTGTTACAACTCTCCCCCTTTAGGGATTTTCATCCCCGAAAATCTTACCGGAAAATAAGTTCGATTTCCACGTAGACTCCTCTGTCTCGTGACACTGCCAAAGAATTCTCACTAAGGTTATGTTTCTTTTCCCCAAATTTTAATCTATCGTGTCAGAATTCCGATCGATTCTCCGTTATACAAAACATCGGTTGAATCATAATCCCTAATGGAGAATTCATACTCAGAGAGTCGAATCGATACCATCGCAACATAGATACACCAAACACATTTTGAATCTTTTTCCAAGGCAATACTTTCGGAAGCATGCTATCGCTGATCCGAAATTTCATATCCTCATGTTTCAAATTCACATATGTTTTTTGACAATCCGAAGTTGATTCTAAACTGCCATGAATCACTTTCTTTTTGTACGATTTCTGATCGGATAG
Organism: Gossypium australe; assembly: GCA_005393395.2. NCBI lineage: Eukaryota > Viridiplantae > Streptophyta > Magnoliopsida > Malvales > Malvaceae > Gossypium > Gossypium australe. The sequence continues at coordinate 66,376,650 of CM016623.1, read as the reverse complement.
TCTCTGAAACATATACTCAACTAATCTATCATGTTACAGACCCGATCACCAGAACATCTATTTCAAATAACTGTACATTTCAATACTCCCTAAATGAACAAACGAGCTACTACTGAGTCTTGTACAACATTTTCTGCATAAACTCTGGATAATTCATTGCAGGAATTCTATCTCAGAGTAATAATAACAGAAATCAGAATCAAAAGTCATTTCACACTGTACCCGTTTAGTTTACCACTCACTATCACATTCCAGAGGTTCTCAATCTTGCAAAGTAAACATCGCTTTAGCTTCTAATTTAGCTAGATTCAGACCATCATCATATAAGATTAATCATGTATCCAATACTCACAAAATAATCAAAGGCTTTTTATTCAAGCATTTGCAACTATATCTGCTGTCCCAAAGGTTAACCGATAACTGCTCACAAATTTTTTCAATAGTTCAAGCCATCTATGTTGTTTTAAATTCAGTTCCCTCTGTGACATTGGATACTTTAAACTCTTGGGATCAGCAAACATATGACATTTTTTGTCCGACAACTGATGTCATCAAATTCTCAACACAAACATAAAAAGTGGCTGACTTTAAATCACTCATCGGACAGTTCCTTTCATGTGACTTTAACCGTCTGAAAGCATAAACTATCACTTTACATTTTTGTTTTAAAACACATTCCAATCCGTTCGATAGTGCACTGCTGTAAAATCACTAATTCTTTACTCAATTCAAACAGAACCCAGAACCAGTGTTTCGGTTAGTAACACCTTCAACTATTTTCAACTTTGCTAACATGCAGCAAACCATTCAAACTTTCAAAAATGTGATAACGTTATCAATCAGAACAGCTTTAACTCATAACAACATCATTTAATTAGAACTGATCTAATAGGTACGTCCTTGTATCACATCCTTTTTGAATATAAATTCTCATTCAGACAGTTTGTCAATTTACTCATGAATGAACAAGATTTTATCTTCTTACCTGAGGATAAACTTAAATTCGTATAACTCAAATTGCCTTTCAACTAATCAGCTCGCTCAGATAAAAACAACTGAGCTGATCTCAACTATCAAATAATATCATATCAATTATTCCCTTCTTCATGCTGTTAAAACAACTCAAACATACAATCTTTCAAAATTTCCTCACAAGCTAGTTAAAAGATCTTTACAATCATATTAGCTCAAGGAAACAAAATATCCTGATTGAACTCATTGACCTTAATCAAACTTACCAGAGAAAAGAAAACCATCATACAATTTGAGCTTGAGCTCCCACTGAAACACCCCAAACCCGGCCCACGAGCTTTGACCAGATTTGGTATGTTCCTCAAGAAAACCAGTTCAAATTCTTTTGTGACTTAGGAAAAACTTGTGCGATTTTAAAAAAAAATATTGTTTTGGGTTGGGCTTGAGTTGAAAATGAATTCCATTTTATATTGAAAACCCTTTTTAAATTTTAAGTGATAAAACATATAGAGTATATTCAAAAAAATAAATTATTTAATCTTTAACTTAATAAGAAATTGTAAACATAATTAAACAATAAGACAGAAATAAAATAGTTCACTATGGCCTTATTACATCAAATATAACCCAAATTTAAAACCAAAGTACTTAAAGAAAACAAAAGTCCAAATCATAGATTTCTTGCTGTGCATGGCCATCCCTAAGCTCCTGCCGACCCGGTCCATTACCGCTCATCACCTGAAAAATGTTCCCACAACGTGGTGAGTCAACAGACTCAATGTGTACACAACATTAAAATTTAATAGATCAGGCATACCATAACGTATCACATGCACATTCATATACAGATAAAATAATGATGCAACCCATACCCAAACCTAGATGCCATCCGCTACACATCCTCGTACCAACCTGCACACCGTGGGGATTACTAAGTCGACCTTCCTTCCGCTACACACCATCGAAGGCAGTCGCTGCAGTCGACGTGCTCATCGCCCATATAAGATTCGTGGCATAGCCACCAGATTCAGATAATTGTGTCATGAGACACCACATTCAGATAATGTAACCGAAGTTACCACATTCAGATAATGTGACCGAAGTCACCACATTCAGATAGTGAGACCGAAGTCATCACATTCACTTCCCCTTTCTCATATAACCCGAATGCCCATATTATTCATATCATGCATATCATACTTAAATTCACATTCACTTACTTTTCACATGTTAGATATAACATATTTCGTAATCCTAGTAGGAGTAGGAAACGTACCTGAGTACTTTGTACCACATTAGGGTACTTAGCCATATTCACATTCTTATACATACATATATTACATATTGCCATATAACGTATTAAAAGATAGTGTGGGGTACACACCTAATTCGCTTAGGGTTTCCAATCCAAATCCCAAAAAGCTTGATCTAATGCCTTAGATCTTAGATCTCTACATTTAATCAATCATTTAATACTTAGTAAAGAACCATTCGGCCATAAATCCAAATCCTAGTAGGATTAGTACAGTAAAACTTACCTTGCAATTTCCAAATCGCAAAAGTATTCCTTGCCTTATATGTCGGTCGAAATCCCTATAACTTCATGTTAGATGAATTTCTAACATTTATTCATAACAAATAACCCTTAGCTAAATGTTAAATATGACTTACCTTGTGGATTTTAAATCCCGAAATTCACCGAATAACTAGAGAACACGCGGCCTATGGTGTACCTTCGAGAAAAGAACTTCTCCTTCCTTGTAGTTGACACTTAGTAAATCCCGAAAGATCTCTTCAAGGTTTCGGCAACAGGAATATTAATGGGATTAGTCCTAGATTTCGACAAATCTAAAAGAAAAGAATAGAAATCAAACTTGTTCTTACCTTTGAAGAAATCGACAACACCTAAGCTTGAAACCACTTAAGATATTCGGCTATGGCTTTAAAAGGCTTACTTCAGGCTTTTGGAGGGATTAAAAAGAAAAGAGAAGGAAGAATAAAGATGGAGGATTCGGCTAAAACACAAGGTATTTCGGCTTGGCAAAAATTAAAGAAGAAGAAGATTTGGTGAAGAGAATTCGGCAGAGGCTTCCAAAGAACAGAAAAGAATGAATGAAGAATAGCCTTACTCTTCCTTTTATAGCCAAAATTACTAGGCTAGAGTCCCTTACTTGGCCACCACTCTCATATCTTTATCACTTTATTTAAAAATTAAAGAATAAATCCTCATTTATCTCTTGAAAATAATCTAAAATAAATCCATTATTTATCCCCTTTTTAGCCGAATTTTAAAGAGAATAAAACTCCCTTTTTAAAAGCCTTGTTGTCGTTCACCTTTGTGCTTCTGGAAGCAAAAATAAAATTTCTTTTATTTGCTACCCATGTGACTCGAACTCAGGCCCAACACCCTTGCATGTGGCGCCATTTCCAGAGGCCCTAAGTGATATCTTCAGGCCACTTTTCCAAGCCTGTTTGTGTGTCAAATTCCTCCTATTAATTTTCTTAAGGCCACCTTGCCTTAATTCCCTCTTTTTAAACCTTAAAACTTGACATTTCTTTACATTTCCAAGTTTCCAAAATTTTTCGTTTGCCTCCTTTAAACTTAACATTTCCTTACATTTCCTTACATTTCCAAGTTTCCCGAAATGCTTACTTTCCTCTTTTGAATCATTTCTAGATCATTTCCTTACATTTCCATACATTTCCATACATTTCCATACATTTCCTTACATTTCCTTACATCTTAGGGTTCCTAAAACTCCTCAGGACACATCCAACACACCCACTGAGCCCACTATCTCATGAATTACACACGAACGCATAACCCCTAATCCAGGATGTTACACCCACTATCTATACCTTTGTCGATGTCAATTCCTTTCATTAAAATTAGAGAAATTCTGATACCAGAATCACCACGTGGCCATAGTCGAACCTGAAATACAACCATAATAGACATAGTTATCACAAGCCAAAGAACACACTTTAAAGGTGAGCCATGATTGATAATTTACAAAATAAGTATGATAAAAAAATTGAGATAAAGAAATCCAAGATACGATACCACACCGGAAGTCCAAGAACATAACTCATAAGAAAATAATAAAGATCTTGATGATTCCTCAAAGAAAACCAGAAGAAAAAAAATGCTTACACGCTCTGGAATCAATTGTAACAGAGATAATATATTTTCCAAATATATATATATATATATATTACAAAACAACATCCAGTAAAAACAAAAGAATAGCCTCACATAAATTTTTACCATCTTTTATTCCAAACATAATAGAATAGAATCCTGAAGAGAGAGATAAGATATGCTAATCATCAACCAACCAGGCTAACAGTGATTTCATCTATCATTATAATAAGCTAGCATTCTCATACTACAAGAATTCCATCAGAAAACGAACAATCACATATATCACTGAGGATAAATGAATATATAAAATACCCAGGGGAGATTATCATAATCTGTTCAATCACAACTGTTACACTGAGACATCTTTACAATTCAAATATCATTTCTCTGACTAATTCTGTCATCATTAATCCCTTATTATTCCATTCACTAACGAAAATCAATCTAGAAAAAATTCCAGCAAATACATACTTTAGACATCATACCTGAATGAGTCGATTAGCTGAGATTAACTTTTTTCTTTAACCGTGACATCACGAAATCCAAATGATCTTTAGAATAATCTGACATCTTTTCTAGAACTGTATCCACTTGCCAAACTATTCTTAACTCTAACCACATTATTAGTCATTTTGCTACTAAACTCTTTAGTCTATTACTTATGAGCTCATTCAACTTAAATCTCTTGAAATTTAGTTATAAAATACCACATTGGTAAGGGGGTGAGGTCGTAAAGCCTCTAACATGACTCTCATAAATACACACATATAGCTTAGCATTCATCATTAACATAATATCTTCACAATCATATAATTCACTTCAAGCTAATTAACATACACATTTATGTCACACGAACTTTCTGATTATCTTTATTCAAATAAGTGTACTTAAAACATACATTCCATAAATTTTGAGTAAGTTTACTTATCGCATTCACTTAATCAAACAAGTTAGGCATAAAACATCATATGAATTCCAAACAAACATGGATGCTTATCACAATATAAACTTTCATTTCGTGTCACATTTCCATATTTCAAGAATAATTCCCATTGAAATATTGTAATTTCGATGGATACCTGGGTAGTATACTCAAGGTATTCATGTTAACAATCCGTCAATTCATCTTCGAAAGTGCCCTTTTGGCACATATTCATAGAGCACACTCTCGAGCCACATATGATATAACATGATTCCCAGTCTAGGCTAAATCCCTTCAGCAACGTATGCTCTAAAGGGCTTACTCTGGATTACCTGCCTGGGCTAAATCCATTTCATAACTTATGCTCGAGAGGGCTTAATTCAGGATTACCCTTCAGGGCTAAATCCTTTTTGCAACATTTAAAACATTTTATCCGTTTCATAAAATCACCATAATCCATCGAAATACAACGTTCAACCGGAATAATGACATTTTACCCATATTTCTCAACCTTTGGTTATTTCATTTTGTACATCACCATATACATATCATGAACTCCTATTCATACCTTTCCAAGTTTCGACTCACCACAAACACATTTTCAAATATCTTAGTATCACTTTCAGCGTTTTTGAAAATAGCTCGCTTGGAAGGCATCTCTGCCTCAGCAAAACAATTTCAACAGAGTCAGGTGGTATCACACTATCACAGGTAGTAATATGGCATGTATAGCTAGACTCTCACACATGCTAAATTAGTCTGAGAATCGACTAAACCATAGCTCTGATATATCGGTATTCAACACCAGAACAGGGCTCGAGGCATTACTGGACTTATAACACAAGCATTCACACAATTCCGGGTCATAGATTTGTGTCCAAATTAAAACCATTCATATTCAATCATAAAGTCCCTTATACGAGCCTACAAGGCCCAAAACATACTTTGGAGGTGGTTTGGGACTAAACCGAGAACTTTAGCAATTTTTACAAAACTTAGAAATTTTTTGCTAGAAGCAGGGCTTACACGCTCGTGTGGTCCAAGGGATACGCTCATGTGACCTCGAGGACACGCCCATGCTTCAGACCATGTTCAAATTAGGGTGCTCTCTGACTTGTGCCACACGGTCGTGCCATACGCCCGTGTGCTAGGCCGTGTAGCACACACGACTGAGACACACGCTCGTGTCTCTGCCCGTGTGCTCAATTCTGGACATTATATTTTTCAAAATTAAGGTGCAGGGGCCTGTGGGGCAGACCGTGTGTCACACACGACTCGTGTGTCTACCCGTGTGGACAAATTAAAGGTTATTTACTAATCCATTTGCCACCCTTGTACACACATACACTTACACCAATTCAAGGCACATACATAACACACCTAGGTAACCAAATCATCCACAATTATGACCAACACAATATCCACATCTATCATACTCACAACATTTACTAAGTCACAATTGACTACTTTCAAGATACCTAATTGTACACCACTTTATCATTTCATCAATAGATCACATTTCCAAACATGTCACATTCATGTCATAAATAACACTTCTATCATTCACCAAGCATACCATGACCATATCACCAAATTCATTAGCACACACATATATATACTTCGGCTTACAACCATGATATCCCAAATAAACGAATCTACATGGGCAATTATCAAAACAAGCATTTGACAATCACAAACCAACACATTGGCTATCTAACAGTCTGGTTTAGACCCTAGTCGGAATAGTGGTTCTAGGACCACAAATTTGAGTCAAAAAAATATTTTTTATACTATTTTCTATGCTTTCAATATGTGAATAAGCATGTGTGAAAGTTTCGTGAATTAATTTGTCTGTTTGTGCATTTAATTTGAGAAAAGGGCTAAATCGCATAAAAGATAAAAGTGACATTCTACATGTTAAAGTGCTAAATTGATTTTTTCTTTTAATGGGTGGTGTTTATGTTGCATTATACCATGATAAATAGTGATGGACGGTAAAGGGTATGAAATATACATGTATTGTAAGTTTTAATTAAAAGGTTAAAGTTGGAAATTGATTATTAAAAAAATTATAATAAAACAAAAAGCTTAAAATTAAGCCATTACGTGTGTTCATCCACTAAAATTAGAAAAGAAAAAGAAGGTTTGAAGCTTTTACATATTCGACCATTGAAAGCTTGATTAAGGTATGGATTTTGATTGGTTTTTGATAATTTCTATGTTTTTGTAATCGTTGCTTCGAGTATTACAACACCTATGCCTTAATTTTGGAATTTGATGAAGAATTTGAAATGTGCCATTGATGGTTTTGTAAGCTTTGTGATGTAAGTTGATGAAATATGAAACGTATGTGTTAGATTAACATGTTTTGTCTTTGGATTTTTGGTGAATTTGAGTAATTTGGATTAAATTGTGAAAATAATATTTTGATGGACTAAAATGTAAAATAAATGAAATGTATGGATTTGTATGATCATGACGAAAATTCGGCTAAGCATGGGTACAAGGAAATTTTGTGTATTTTGTGACTTTGTGAAATAATGACTTGATTGTTAAAATGTGAAAATATGAGGGCTAATTTATAAATTATCATAAATGTGTGTTTTTGAATTGAATTGAATAATTTGATGAATAAATGAGTTAAATTTGAATATGTATAGATAAAGAACCAAAGAAAACAGGTTTAGATCGAGGAAAGTCGAAAGTGATCGAGTAGCCGAATACTTGGTAAGTCTATATACAAATTAATGCATTTAAGTTGATTTACTCATGTTTTTATAGTATGGAATTGTGATGAATGACTTTGGATGATATATGTGTGGAATCCGAGAAAGTATCGACAATGTCTCAAAGTCCGAAAAGTCCCATACGGACCTTAGGAATAGATAGGATACTTATGTCATGACATAGGGATTTCGATATATGATATCATGTAAGACCACGTCTGGGACGTTGGCATTGATTTCAGATTTACGTGTAAGACCATGTTGGGACATTGGCATCATATTTGATTCGTGTAAGACCATGTCTGGGACAGTGGCATCGATATTTGATTACATGTAAGACCACGTCTGGGACGTTGGCATTGTACGAGTATTCTGAATATCCTATTTGATTTCAGATGGTTCAACGGGCAATTCCGAGAAATGAAAGACTATGTAAAATGTATGACTGTTTTAGGTATGTTGAAGTGTATACTATGATTGAGTATAAAAGGTAAGTATATGTGAATGTGCACAAGTGAGATATGTGCATAGATTTGTTGAGACAAAATGTGATATATGTATGAATGTGCTATGAACAAATAAATAGTTGGATATATGATTTGTTGGTAAACAATGGATAAACAAATGAGCTAAAGAAGAAGTATGAATTTGCAAATGAGATATGTTAATGATCTTGAAATTGAAATGATTATGAATGTTTATATGATAAGTTTATTTGTATATGGCTTACTAAGCTTTTGAAAGCTTGCTTTGTGTGTGTTTGCATTATTTTATAGATCGTTAAAGCTACGGAAGGCTCGGGGATCGTCGAGGATCATCACCACACTATCAAACTCTATTTTGGTACCTTTTGAAAGTGTACATATTAATGTACGGCATGTATAGTCTAGTGAGTTTTGATTATATCTTGAAAGGTGTAAAAATAGCCATGTAATATGGCTAGATAATGAATATGATGTGAATGAGTAGTTCATTCTATATGTTGCGTAATTTGGAATGGTTTTTTGTACTAATGAGATGGTCAAATTTATGATAAGTTTTATGATGCAAGGTTGGTATGTTTTGAATGAAAAGATTGCATAATGAATTGGTAAGTTTCTGGTTGAATTTTAGTTTAGAAATGCTTGTGTTTAGATTGAGCTCAATGGTACATAAGTTGTGATGCTTGTTATGCTTCCAAACGAATAGTAAAGATGATCATTTTGATATGTTTTGGTTGCTTTTTATGCATGGAATTATGCTTATTTGTGCTTGTTGGTATAACCCAAAGTGTGGGTGTCAAATTGGCCTTGCAAGTGGCCTATGTTTTCCAACACGATTGAGCACACGGGCGTGTGGCTCGACCGTGTCCCTCGTGGTTGTATTTCAAAACAAGTCAGTTTTGACCACGGGCTAGACACACGGGAGTGTGACTGGCCGTGTGGTGCAAGTCAGTGTCGACTACGGGTGAGGCACACGGGTGTGTCTCAGGCCATGTGGACAAGTTAGTATGTATGCCCTATTTTGCCATGGCTTAGACACACGGGCGTGTCTGAGGCCGTGTGAGGCACATGGCCTGCCCACACTGGCGTTTGACCTCTATAGCTTTGAAAAATGTTTAATTTTTCAAAATTTTTGTATGTGTTCGGTTTAGTCCCGACCTCTTTTTAATGCATGTTTAAGGTCTCGTAGACCTGTTTAAGGGACACTTTTGATTTGAATGATTAAATAATGATGTGAAATGTTTGAAAAAGATCCGATTTGTCTGGTAATGCCATTAACCCGTAACCATCGCCGGTCTAGGGTGTTACATTTGATTGGTATCAGAGCTACGATTTAGTCAATTCTAAGACTAACGTAGCATATGAGAGTCTAGCTATACATGCCATATATACGAACTGTGATAGTGTGGTGAATCCTAACGTATAAAATGTGTTTTTGTATAGTAAATGGATCTTGAAAGAGCTATAGCTGATGACGTTGAAAGTAGCGCACCTGCTCCCGCTCAAGGGACAGTGCCATCTGATTCGAGACCGGCTACAAGCGGTCAGGAAGGAGAGGCTAAACAAGCCTTTTTCCAAATGATGAATGAGTGGTTCACTCAATACGTTAGAACAAAATCGGCTGTTTCACATCCTCCGTCCCCACCTAATCCTCCTCAGACTTCTGTTGTGCCACCGGTTATGAATTTGAATCTAAAGAATAGGCCTCTAGTTGATAAAATCCGCAAATATGGGGCTGAAGAGTTCAGGGCCACTAGTGATGATGATGCTGAGCGAGCTGAGTTTTGGCTCTAGAACACAATCCGAGTGTTTGATGAAATGACATTGACTCTTGATGAATGTGTGAAATGTGCCATTTCCTTGTTACGGGATGTAGCTTATCAGTGGTGGAAGACTTTGATTTCAGTTGTTCCAAAAAAAGGGATACATGGGATTTCTTTCAGTCTGAATTCTGGAAGAAATATATCAGCCAGAGATTTATAGAGCAAAAGCAAAAAGAGTTTCTAGAATTGAAATAGGGTCGTATGTCTATTACTGAATATGAATGAGAATTCGTGAGATTAAGTCAATATACCCAAGAATATGTAACACCCCTAACCCGTATCTGTCGTCGGATTAGGGTTACGAGGCATTACTTATCAAAACATAACCCAAAACAAGCATTCATAAATAAATATTTATAAATGTTTTATATAAATATATCATATTTCTTTAATACTAGTTTGAATTAAAAGAACTTCCGTTGCATAATTATCGAATGCCTAGTTCATTATCAGACCTACTTCAATCATTTCACATTGCATCATAGATGAACAAACTTCATTAATATTCATATCAAACTCACTTGCACATAATTACATATCAAACATATACCTATCATCTATTTTATGAAATGTTGAAACCAACTAACATGCATCAAACTAAACTACTTATTTTTTTATATACATAAAGATCGAAATATATTAACATTTCATGCATAATATTCGCTATTTATATAATCATAAACAAATGCATAATAGGTAATAATGTACTTTCATAGCATGCTTTAATATTAACTTACATATCACTAATCCATATAACCAAATTCACATAAAAGGCATTTTTGATCAAATAGCAAAAGTTACTATTCATTTGGTCATTAAATTATAAAAGCCCAATATGCACATGCTTATAAACATTTTACCAAAACAAATTATCTATTACCAAAACCAATATACATATATGTCAAAACCTTGCTTAACCGAATCTAGGGTACACCAAATTCAATACCAACTGCCGAAAGCATCCATTCATATCAATGATCACACCTCTTATAATTAACATAGCCAAATTATTCAAAAACTAAAAATATCTTACAAATGACCTAAAACATATAAACCAAGCTCACTATATACACATATGTATATCATGACCAACATTGCACATCCAAAATATATATATAATCCATAGCGTCATTTATACCTATCATAAAAATTGTTTCACCAAATTATACAAACGCCATGATCGACACTACATAACTATTATTTAACTCAATAATCATTCATACCACATATTTTAACACCAAGCATAAATACATCAGAAATCGTACTTTCATAATAAGTTAACATCATAGCCGAATTCACATAAGGCCCTAATTACCACAATTTAGCCATTTTCTCATGGCATATATATATATATATATATATACACAGCATTCAAAATAAATTCAAAAGTAATATAGCTTATACATGCCATAGTTACAAAAATTTAGCTTATGAAGTACCAAAATTAGTCGATAGTGTGATAGACTTTGAAGATGATCCCTGAGCACAAACTTGTCTTTAAAAATCCATACAACAATGCAAATAAACACATACCGTAAGCTATCATAGCTTAGTAAGTTATAAGCAATTTCTCAACAACAATGCATTATTACATTATATTAGAAATAAAAATTTTATAAATTTGCAAATAAGATTTACAACCATAACTATAATTTATACCACCTTTCATAAACTACCACCTTTCATAGTTCCAAAAGCAGAATACCCTTACATTTAACAATTGATTTCATATGCATACACCATTTATCAAATTTATACTTACAATTCAAATCATAACTTCTTATAATATCAAACTTACCGAATTCAATCTTGGATTAAAGTTTACTCATGCCTTTAAGGTGTGTTAACCGATCTCGCACACTTAGTGCTCTTTGTTTGATTTTGCACACTTAGTGCTCGAAAGATCAATGCGCACACTTAGTGCTCTTTATCCGATTTCGCACACTTAGTGCTCAGAAATTCAATTCCCACACTTAGTGCTTTTTCTCAATTTTACTCCTCATTCGTACAAACACATATAAACTTAACTTCAACTATATATATATACATATTTGAATCAACTCGTTCATCTCATAAAAACATTAACACATTCGGCAATGTCCAATACATCTATATATACATCTCCAATTATATCAATACATCATTAATAATAGTTTCAATTCAACTCAATTACTTAAAAAATTACCTCGGATGTCGACGGACTTTATTTCCCGACTATTTGCTTAACTTCGCTTTTCCCCGATCCAATCCCAATCCTTTTTTGTTCTTGATCTAAATGAGTTCAAATTAAACTCATTCAACGTATTTTCATTCAATTTAGTCCAAAAATACATAAATGGGAAAATTACATTTTTACCCCTAATATTACACATTTTCACAATTTAGTCCCTATTGCACAAAACACAAAATATTCAAAATTTGACCACACTTCTTTAGGGCCGAATTTTCATAGCTTTAGTACAAGCTTATACATTTCATTTATTTCATATTTTGACCCCTCAATTTATAAATTTCACAATTTAATCATATTTAGACATTTTTACCAAAAATGCCTTAATTAAACTTAACAATCAAACATTCTATATTTATTTTCCATCACTAAACATCAATTTTATCAAGCTATCAACAATGGCATTTCATGAATACATCATCAAATTCAAAAATTCAAGCTTGGGCTAGCAAATATTCGAAACAACGATATCAAAAACGTAAAAATTAACAAAAACTGAATTCAATTCACCTACCTATTTGAGCTTGCAAAGGGCCGAATGTTTCCAAGATTTCTTTCTCTCTTATTTTTGGTCACTTGAGAAAGATGAACACTTTCTCTTTCATTTATTTTATTTTTTTCCATTATAATGCACTAACATATATGAAATTATATCATAATATAATAAACAACTCATATTACTATTACATGCATACAACCGGCCACTACTTATTATTTTATGGTCAATTTGCTACTTAAATCCTCCAATTTATAAGGACAACTTCAATTAGGCACTATCTCATTTAATCATCAAATTTTCATTGTACGCAATTAAGCCCTTTCATTTAATTAAGCACACAAACAATCAAATTTTATACGAAAATTTCACACATGCTAATTCACATATAATTAACACTAAAAATAATAAATAGATATTTTTCTAACTCGAATTTGTGGTCCTGAAACCACCATTCTGATTAGGGCCAAATTCGGACTATTACAGAATGTGTTCCGACTAAAGAAATAATGTGTAAAAGGTTTCAAGACGATCTGAATGAAGACATCCATTTGCTAGTTGGAATTCTGGAAATAAAAGAATTTGTTGTGCTTGTCGATCGAGCGTGTAAAACTGAAGCACTCGGGAAAGATAAAAGAAAACCTGAGTCTGAAGCTAGAGATGTGAGAAAGAGATTTTCGAGTAAATCGTTTCAGTCTTCTTCAAAGAAATTTAGAGATGAGCATAGCTATTCAAAAACTAATGTGGGATATTCAAACAGAGATCGAGCTAGATCGCAATCAAATTTCAAAGCTCCCGCTACTTCGATAGCTATTGTGGGAAATGTCAGATCCGAATGACCTAAATGTAAGCATTGTGGTAAAAGGCATCTGGGTAATTGTAGATTGAATGACTGAGCATGCTTCAAATGTGGATCATTAGACCATTTTATTTGAGATTACCCCAAGTCCGTTGAACAAGAGATTGTACAGAGTCCGAGGCCAGATAATGCTTCAGCTAGAGGTAGACCTTCTCGAAACACAAGAAATACCAATGGTAGTCAAAGAGCTACAAAAGATACGGTTGCAAGATCTGAAGTTAGGGCACCTGCCAGAGCTTATGCCATCTGAGCCCGTGAGGAAGCTTCATCTCCAAATGTTATTACGGGTACATTTACTCTTTATGATACTTTTTTGATTTCATTGATAGATCCAGGGTCTACACATTCATATATATGCATGAATTTAGTATCCAGTAAGACTTTGCTTGTGGAGTCTACTGAATTTGTTATTAGAGTATCAAACCCCTTAGGTAAATGTTTTTTGGTTGACAAAGTATGCAAGAATTGTCTGTTGATGTTTCGAGATGTTTGTTTTCTGGCTGATCTAATGCTATTTCCTTTTGATAAATTTGACATAACTTTGGGTATGGTTTGGTTAACATTGCATGATGCTGTTGTAAACTACAAGCGAAAGACAATTGAATTGAGATGTTAGGACTATGAAATAGTACGGATTGAATCAAATGATTTGAATGGGTTACCAGCTATGATATCAGCGTTGAAAGCTCAGAGTTATGTGAACAAGGGATATGAAACTTATTTTGCCTATGTGATTGATTTGAGAGTGACTGAAAAGAAAGTTGAACCTGTGCCAGTTGTCTGTGAATTCCTTGACGTATTTCCTGAAGAATTACCGAGATTACCTCCAATACGCGAAGTTGAATTTGGTATTGATTTATTGTCGAGAACAACACCTATCTCTATAGCTCCGTACAGAATAGCACCAACAAAAATGAAAGAGTTGAAATCACAACTGCAAGAGTTTTTTGATAGAGGATTTGCATGACCGAGTTTCTTACCTTAGGGTGCTCCCATTATATTTGTGAAAAAGAAAGATGGCACGATGAGAATGTGCATTGATTACCGTCAGTTGAACAAGGTGACTATAAAGAACAAATATCCTCTGCCCAGAATTGATGATTTATTTGATCAATTAAAAGGAGCCACTGTATTTTCAAAAATAGATATGAGATTGAGATATTATCAGTTGCGAGTAAAAGATTCAGACATTCTAAAAACAGCTTTCAGAACGAGGTACGGGCATTATGAGTTTTTAGTTATGCATTTCGGACTAACGAATGCTCCTGCTATTTTTATGGATCTGATGAGCAGAATTTTTAGACCGTATTTAGATCAATTTGTTGTTGTATTCATTGATGACATATTGATTTATTCGCGTGATGAAATTGAGCATGTTGGACATTTCAGAATTGTGCTACAAACTCTGCGAGATAAGCAATTATATGCAAAGTTTAGTAGATGTGAATTTTGGTTGCGTGAAGTTGGATTTTTGGGTCATATTGTGCCAGCATCTAGTATACGGGTTGATCTGAGCAAGATTTCAGCTATTTTGGATTGGAAGCCTCTGAAAAATGTGTTTGAAGTTCGTAGTTTTCTAGGACTTGCTGGTTATTATCGACGGTTCGTAAATGGTTTTTCGATGATTGCTACTCCGTTGACTAGATTTCTTCAGAAATATGTGAAATTTGAATGGTCCAATAAATGTCATAAAAGCTTTGATCAGTTGAAAGCCCTTTTAACCGAAGCTCTAGTTTTAGTACAACCAGAATCGATTAAAGAATTTGTAATTTATAGTGATGCTTCGTTGAATGGTCTGGGATGTGTTTTGATGCAGGAAGGCAAAGTTATAGCTTATGCCTTGAGACAATTGAAACTGCATAAAAAGAATTATCTGACGCACGATCTTGAGTTAGCTGCAATTGTGTTTGCTTTGAAGATCTAGAGTCATTATTTATTCGGTGAAAAGTGCCACGTGTTTTTAGATCATAATAGTCTAAAATATTTGATGACTCAAAAGACCTAAATCTGTGACAGAGAATGTAACACCCCAAACCCGGACCATGCATTTCGGTCGGATCTGGCATGTCACGGCTTGTACTTTGAAAACCTTTGCTTTGTTGGTTTTTTTGAAATTGTGAGTTAATTAGACAATATTTAAGTAAATAAGCTGCATTTTTAAAATTAAAACCTTGTATTAAGTATTATTAAGTATAAATAAACCTTATCATAAAATTCATAAGTTGCTTAACATTGAAAACTCCTAAGTTGAATAAAAACTAGGGGCCTTATTACATAACTGTTCCTCAAATAACAATAAAACAAACTTAAAAAGTCCTAAAGAAAATATAATTTGTAGAAATAGAACTTGATGGCCCCTCGAGTCCGTCTCGGCTCCCATGTCCACGATCTACTGCTCATCTGGAGAATAGAGAAAAGAAGAGCGTGAGTCACCAAGACTCAGTGTATAAATTTCAAAGCACACATCGACCTGAGCCCACAAACATATTATGGGCCCTGGCCCATACAGGAAGGCATCAATCATAATCACATAATAAACAATAAAGAATGAATAACCCAACCCATCCTAGGTTTCCATCCTCTACACACCAACCCGTACCAACCATCACACCTTGGGGATTTCTACAATCAACCCTCCATCCGCTACACACCAAAACAACAGTCGTACTGCCTATTCCTATTAAGTAGGAAACATTAAACGTGGCATAGCCACCGATCACAATGTGACCTAGCGTTTATATTTGTGGGTTTTCTACCACCAATCACTGCGTGACCTATCATGCACTTCCCCTTCATCATATCAATATCCCATCCCATGCATACACACATAAAGAGAACATCATACAGACATATATATTTTTCGATACACATAGGGCGTTCTATGATTACGTACCTGGCATCATTGCCTAACCCTTTTAGGGTTCAATTCGACTGTCTATACAGCCTTATTCCGGCTTTTTAGCCCATAACATACTTAAATAGATATACATACAAGTTTATTAGTAGTGTGTTAGAGATCTACACACCTGATTAGTGTCAATACCCTTGCTAAACCGATCTACAACTTTGCTCGAAAAGCTGGAAGGATGTGAAACTAGGGCCTCTCCTATATTCGGCCATGGTTAGTGTTCTACCCAATTTTATGTATTTGAATAAACAACTCTTCTTACCTTAAAATCTCGAAATTGAAGACTAATGATTTTCGGCTTTTAGATCTAGTCGACCAAGCTTCCTTCAAATCCCGAAAACCATTAAACTATTAGCTTTCGGCTTTTGCTTTTCAAAAATCGAGAATAGATTATGAGAACTAAACAAAAATCGACTCTTACCTTAGCTTAGGAGATTCGGCAAGCACTAGAGGGAGGATTCAGCAATGCCAATGGAAGATTTAAATGCCGGAAGTATAGAATAATTTCTCAAATAGGATGAATAAAAGAAAAAGCGATGGATGCTTCGGCTTTTTAGAGAAATCAGCACAAGGGAAAAGAAAGTGGGGAGAAGTTTCGGCTTTTGAAGTAATTGAAGAAAGAGATTTGGAGAGGGAGAGGCTGGGGAATTTCGACACCAAGGGAGAGGATTTTTAGGGTTTTCAATGTCAGAAACAAGGAGCTAGCCCCCCTATTTATAGATTTTTGACACCTACTGCTAAATACCGAAAACGCCCTTAAAATTTAAGATAGAAGAGAGGAGAATTTCGGCACCCTCTATGCCATGCAGTAGCTAAATTTTACACTCCTCTAGGTGGTGGATTTTCGGCCAACACTTCCTTTGAAGATAAGATCCTAACTTTTCTCCTTTTTATCTATGATATTATCACTTAAAAATCAACATAATTTTTCCTATTTTATAGCCTTGTAGCCGTCCACCTCTTACTAACCCTAATGCCAAATTTAACTCACTTAAATTAAAAGATCTGGGCCTCATTAAACTTAAATTTTGGGCCCCTAAATCCCTTGTGTGTGGCGTCACTTCTAATTCCCTTATAGTGCCATTTATTGTTGGGCCACAAGCCCATGCTTGGCATTTTAAACATAATTACCACCTTTTTAATTCCTTAATGCCCAAGCTAATAATTTAATCAAGGCCTTAGCCTAATCCTGAGCCCAGTTTGGACCCCTATCAATCAAATTAACCTATTAAAGTTATCCCTACACTAAATGCATAGGCCCATGAATTTAGGATGCTACAGTTCTACCCCCTTAAAGAAATTTTGTCCTCGAAATTACCTGATCAGAAAAGATGAGGGTATTGCTGCCTCATTGCTTCCTCGGGTTCCCACGTAGCCTCTTCGGATCCATGATTCCGCCACAGTACCTTAACCAATGGAACCGTTTTCCTTCTCAACACCTTAACATCACGATCCAAAATTTCTACTGGTTCCTCTTCGAAGGATAGATCAGGTCTTACCTCGATTTCCTCCATAGGCACAATATGGGACGGATCCAAACGGTAACGTCTTAGCATGGAAACGTGAAATACATCGTGAATTTGTCTTAACTCTGGAGGTAACTCCAGCTGATAGGCTACTGGCCCTACTCGCTTCAACACCCGATATGGTCCGATAAATCTAGGACTTAATTTACCCTTTCGACAAAACCTTAGTACCTTCCTCCACGGGGACACCTTTAAAAATACTTTATCACCCACTGTGAACTCTATGTCCTTACGCTTTAAATCAGCATAAGACTTCTGTCTGTCCGACGCCTCCTTCAATCGAACCCGAATCAATTCAACCTTCTCTTCTGTCTCTGTCACCAACTCCGGACCCAAAGTCCGACGTTCTCCTAGTTCTGTCCAACAGGTAGGTGTGCGACACCTCCGCCCATACAAAGCTTCGTAGGGCGCCATCTGGATACTTGATTGGTAGCTGTTATTGTAGGCAAACTCTGCTAACGGTAAGAACTCTTCCCAACTACCTCTGAAATCCATGACACATCCTCTCAACATGTCCTCCAAGATCTGGATCACTCGCTCAGATTGTCCATCGGCCTGAGGATGAAACGCTGTACTGAAGTCTAACTTCGTACCCGACGCTTGATGCAACGCCTTCCAAAGTCGTGAGGTGAACCTAGGGTCCCTATCTGATATGATCGAGACCGGTACTCCATGCAACCTTACCACCTATGCTATGTATAACTTAGCTAACTTCTTCAATGAGTAGTCAACACGTACTGGGATGAAGTGTGCAGACTTCGTCAAGCGATCAACAACTACCCAAACCGCATCCTTCTTAGTGGGTGTGAGGGGAAGCCCACTAAAAAAATCCATGGTGATTCTTTCCCACTTCCATTGTGGAATCTTCACTGGCTGTAATAATCCTGATGGTAACTGATGTTCCGCCTTGACCTGCTGACAGGTCAAACACTTACCCACCAATTCAGTTACCTCTTGCTTCAAACCCGGCCACCAAAACTAATCTCTCAGATCTCGAAACATCTTACTTCCTCTAGGGTGCATAGCGTATACACTACCATGCGCCTCATTCAAAATCCTCTGCCTTAACTCCGGATCTTTTGGCATACAAACCTTCCCTCGAAAGCATAACAATCCTTCCTCATTCATACTGAATTCTGCTGGCCCATCTTTTGAGACTAGCTGCAATTTTCCTTTTAACAACTCATCGGTCTGTTGCCTCTCCTTCACTTGACTGATCCAAGAGGGTTTCACTTGAAGTTCAACTAATAAACTTCCATCCTCATACAAACTAAGGTGAGCAAACATTGCTCTTAAGTCAGAGACTACTTTACGACTTAAAGCATCTGCCACTACATTAGCCTTACCCGGGTGATACTCTATCGAGCAATCGTAGTCCTTTAGCAACTCAATCCACCTTCTCTGCCTTAGGTTCAACCCCTTTCGAGTCAGAAGATACTTCAAGCTCTTATGATCTGTGTAGATGACAGATTTCTCCCCGTACAGATAATGCCTCCAAATTTTTAGGGCAAACACCACTGCCGCCAATTCCAAATCATGGGTGGGGTAATTCAATTCATACGGTCTTAACTACCGAGATGCATATGCAACCACCTTTCCATCTTGCATCAACACACACTCTAATCCGGCGTGTGACGCATCACAGTAAATTATGAACTCCTTCCCAGCCTCCGGCTGAATCAACACCGGAGCCTCCGTCAGAAACCTTTTTAACTTCTCAAAACTCTCCTGCTGCTTATCAGACCAAACAAACGGAACTCCTTTCAGTAGTAACTTGGTCAACGGTGCCACGACCGAAGAAAATCCTTCAACAAACCTTCGGTAATACCCTGCTAGACCAAGAAAACTCCTAATCTCAGCCACAGACCTAGGTGGCTTCCAATCCAACACTACTTCAATCTTTTAAGGGTCAACCCTAATCCCTTCTGCCGACACAACGTGCCTTAGAAATGTTACTTCCCTTAGCCAAAATTCACACTTACTGAATTTGGCATACAACTGCTTCTCCCATAGGATCGGCAAACTATTCGCAGATGAGCGTCATGTTCCTCCTCTGACTTCGAATAAACTAAGATATCATCGATAAACACCACGACACACTGATCTAAGTAAGGTTGGAATACTCGGTTCATCATGTCCATGAACGCTGCTGGCGCGTTGGTTAATCCAAACGGCATCACCATAAACTCATAGTGACCGTAGCGAGTCCTAAAACCTGTCTTATGTATATCTGCCTCCTTGACCCTGAGCTGATGGTACCCTGACCTCAAATCTATCTTAGAAAAGATTGAGGCTCCTTTCAACTGATCGAACAAGTCATCGATTCTTGGCAACGGGTACTTGTTCTTAATTGTTAGCTTATTCAACTAGCGATAATCAATGCACATACGCATTGATCCATCCTTCCTCTTAACAAATAACACCGGCGCTTCCCACGGTGACACACTTGGTCGAATAAATCTTCTATCCAACAACTCCTGTATCTGTGCTTTCAGCTCTACCAACTCCTTCGGTGCCATCCTATATGGAGCGATAGATACCGGTGCTGTTCCCGGAAGAAGATCGATACCAAACTCCACTTCACGATCTGGGGGTAATCCCGGAAGCTCTTCAGGGAAAACATCAAGAAATTCCTTTACCATCCTGACGTCCCCAACAGTCAGATCCTTGGCTTCTAGAGCCCGAACAAACCATAAAACTGCCTCGCACCCTTTCCTCACCATCCTTTCTGCTCTTAGGGCAGTTACCACATTCGACAAACAGTTCCCCCTTTCTTCTATCACCAACACTTCATCACCCTCGGGGGTTTTTAATACCATACGCTTAGTTGTACAATCTAGATTAGCTTGATACTTCATAAGCCAATCCATGCCTAAAATTAAATCAAACTCTCCGAACGGTAATTCCATCAAACCTGTTCGAAAAACTGTCCCCTGAACTTCTAGAGGTACTTCCTGATAAAGTTTATCCACTACTATCGATTGTCCTAACAGGCTAACTACAGTAATTGCCTTAGGGGTAATTTCAGATTCTAACCTTAAAGTTCCCGATACGCTACTAGCTACGTACGAATGCGTCGACCCAATGTCAATCAATGCAGTGTAAGGCAAACCAAAGATTAAGAATATACCGGTTATGACATCCGGTGCATCAGCCTCCTCTCGACGTCTGACAGCATAGACCCTGGCTGTCTCACCTCAATGTTTCCTGCCCCTTGGTCTGGTGCTCCACGACCCCGACCAACACCATTACCACCTCGGCCTGCACCACGACCTCTTTGTGGTTGCTGACCTCCTCTGCCAGGCTGAGCATTCCCTCGACCCATGGTCCCTTCACTGTCTTTTTGCTGCGGATAGTTCCTAACTTGGTGGTCCGTAGATCTACACCTAAAACACTTTCCACTGCCTACCCAACACTCACCGGCATGGAATTTGCCACATCGAGCACACTTGGGTGTCTGGTTAGTAGCAGCAGGTTTCTCTTCTCGTTTTGGTCCATCAGGCCTGGACCTTTTCTGAGTACGCCCGCTTGACGATCCGAGATTCCTCTTATTTCCACCTTATCTCTATCTCGATTTAATTTCTCAGTTTGCTTTACCTCCTCGGCTATCTTAGCCTTTTCCACTAGGACAGCAAATTTGCTCTTTCACTGCAGGGCTATCAAAACACGTAAGTCATCCCTCAGGCCATCTTCAAACCTAACACAACGCTTATGCTCCGTGGCTACCATCCCACGAGCATATCGGTTAAGACGTAAGAACTCAGCTTCATACGCAGCCACTGACCTACTCCCTTGCACCAGATTAAAGAATGCCCTGCGCTGCGCATCCATATAACTTGATCCAATGTACTTATTCTGGAACGCCGTTTTAAAGAAATCCCAGGTGATACGGTCAGCCACAACACCATCCTTTACCGTAAGCCACCATTGATAGGCTTCATCCCTCAAGAGGGATACAACTCCCTTCAACTTTTCCTCCTCCGTGAAATCCAAATCATCCATTATGCGTTCCACCGCCGCCAACCAATACACAGCTGAACTTGGGGCTACATTAGAAATTCCCCTAAACACTTCTGCCCCATTGGCTCTAAGCCATTCTGGCACAGATTTCCGGGCTCCTGTGCCCATACCAGCCCCAGCAACCCTCTCTAAAACCCTTAGCATTGCCTGAGATACCGCGTTATCTCCGACAGTCTGATCCTGAAATTCCTCTTCCGCAGCTGGCATCTCATTTCCAGAACCATGACCAGATCCTACTGGTTCCGACACCGTCATCCTACCCCCTACCACGACCACGTGGCGGACGTCCTCGACCCCTTGTACTCATTCTACCGATTCACGTTTATCTGATTAGAAATTTTATGAACTATTAGTTTTCTTCCACTGTTTTAACCACGGACAGTCTTATGAATAATAGCTTTAAGAGTAATTCTTTCGAATTTGCATTCACCACACAGTCTCAAGTTCATATCCTCTAAGAAACACATACATCCAATCATGAACTCACGTTCATTACAGAAAAGTAGTGTTGTTGTTGTTGTTGTTATTTTCACTACCCAGGGGTATTTTCATAATTTTATCTTATAGGGGTATTTTCGTAGTTTTTCAAAATAAGGTTCCTTGGTAATTTTGTCAAATAAGGGTATTTTGGTAATTTTACATTCTCAGGGGTATTTTGGTAATTTTGAAAATCAGGGCTATATTGGTAATTTTGAAATTCGGGGGCATTTCAGTAATTTTGAAATCCAGGGGTATTTTGGTAATTTTAAAATTCAGGGGTATTTCGATAATTTTGAAATCCGGGGGTATTTCGGTAATTTTGAAATTCGAGGGTATTTCGGTAATTTTGAGATTCAGGGGTATTTTGGTAATTTTACCAAACAAGGATAATTTGGTAACTCTACAAACCAGGGTTATTCTGGTCATTTTACAAAACAAGGGTAATTTGGTAATTTTCTTCATAGCTGTGAACATTTTCAAATCAAGTGTATTTTTTTTTGAAGTATACAAAACTTTGGGGTTTTTGTTTGCAAAATAGGGTGGTTGGTCCCTTTCAGGTTTTAATTATGGGTTCCGCCCATGAACAAGTCCTTATAGCTAGAGTGAACAGTCACTACGCACCAGGTAAGATTCCAACGAAGAGGAGGTGAGTCACTGGGATTGCTTAAATACCAAGCTCTCCCTGAATCCACTTCTAGACATGCATATGCCTATTGCCACACCCTGTCATGGCTAAAGTGAACAGTCACTATGCACCAGGTAAGATTCCAGCGAAGAGGAGGTGAGTCACTTGGACTGCTTAAATACCAAGCTCTTCCGGATCTACTCCTAAACATGCATATGCTTGTTGCCACACCTTAGTCTTGTGACTCGTTTACAGGTTTTGTTTAGTGAAGATTAAGTCTTATGGAATTGAAGAGTTGTTTGTCTAAGCCTAGAGTCCATCAAGTTCTAATCTGGATAGTCTACGTCC
This sequence comes from Gossypium australe, assembly GCA_005393395.2. Lineage (NCBI taxonomy): Eukaryota > Viridiplantae > Streptophyta > Magnoliopsida > Malvales > Malvaceae > Gossypium > Gossypium australe. Next base: position 66,353,088 of record CM016623.1, on the reverse strand, counting down.
CATAAAGCCCATTAAGCCCACATTTATATCATAATCAGAAGTTCAGAATACTTACCTGGGTGGATTGGGTGCCGGTAGACTCGAAGGCCATGTCTTCAAACCAAAATCTTTTTCTTAAATTCAAATTTTTTTCTAAAACACTTCTAGAACCATTTCACAGCCCGAGTTTTGAACTGGGCTCTGATACCAAATTGTAACACCCCGAGTTATCTAACTCGACACCCAAGGAAGAATCCACCTAGACTTCACTTGTTATCTAACTCTGAACCAGAAAATTTATTCACTTGACTTGATTCGTAAGATTCCCTAATGTATATTAATCCCTCTCTCGAGGTGACTAACATCTAACCCAAGGTTGATTAATTGAAATCTCTTTCTAATTAAAACCCCTAGAATTGCATTAACTCGATCTATGGACTCCCATATCAGGTTTCACCCTAATCCAGTAAAATCTCGTCAGCCTATCTCTAGGCGTGCGATCAACTCCGCTTAACTATGCTAGATCTACTCTTAGGCAGGGACTTTTGCTCCACCACCTTAGCACATCACACTTGAATTAATATCCCCGAAATATCAACACAAGAATTAAGAACACATAATTAAGAACAAGTCAAATATTGATCATATAGTTCAACAAACAATAACAAGATTCATCTTAGGTTTCATCCCACTCAGGTATCTGAGGGTTTAGTTCATAACAATAAAAGGAAACATTTCAAAAGAAAAGATGAAACAAAACAATAGAAATCCCTAAAATCCCCTGAAGGAATTGAAGGAGAGATCGTCCGTCTTGAGTATGATTCCGGCTTCTTGAGATGAATCAACTGGCTATCTTCGAGTAAATTCCACAAATTTGCCTTCTTTGGCCTAGCTGGACGCCCGCTGACTAAAGCCTTGGGATCCCCCGACAAAAGCCCTGGCAGAAGGCTTCTGCCAAACTCCCCGCTTAAGTTGCCCCTAGGGTGTTTATATAGGATTTGATATGCTTTACTAGGCCCCTAAGTATCTTAATTCGAGTAGAATTCCTCCTAGGGTGTTTAAATAGGCTTTGGAATGTGTTTCTTTGCCTTCGAGTATCCTATTCCGAGTAAAACTTTTCTTGGCCGCGGCAGGGACACGCCCATGGAACACGCCCGTGTAAATCGTGGCCAGGCCGTGTTCGAGTTTGTTGATGAGGCACGACCGTGTGGTCTTGGACCCAGGCTGTGTTGATTTCGTGATATGGCCCATTTACTCCGTTTTGGGCCTGTTTTCCATTCTTTTCATCCTCAGTTGTTCTCCTGGAAATAAAGCATGAAAACAAAGGATTAAGAGCACCAAATTACACAATTCAAGGCTGAAATCATCCAAAAGTATGCTAAATGTGGGCCTAAAATATGTTACTTTTACGGTTTATCAAATACCTCCACACTTAAGCTTTTGCTTGTCTTCAAGTAAAATTCTCAACTTAGAATTAAAACAAATTTCCTCGATTCATAATATTCATTAATAATGTTTTATCATAATTCAGAGATAATTCATACCTAGATAATTCAACTCAAAGAGTCCTAAAGATTTAAACAATCAAAGTCACAATTTTTATAGTGTGAAAACATAGGTGTTTCCCCTTACCTGAATAATTACCTCTGATTCGAAACCGACAAGAATTGACATCCTCACTAAAGATTCACTCAAACCACTCAATGTGTTTTAAGGTTCAAAATTAAGCACTCAAAAGTCAAACATGAAGAGTTAATCCCATAGGCTTGCCTGAAAATCAAATCTCCACCACTGTAAAATGAGATGATGCACATATCAAAAGGTCTTTAGAAGGTAGTAACGGGGCTTAGATTAGGGGTGTGGATATAGGCTGAATTAGAGGGTTAAAATCGACATTGAAATGACAATTCACCTAACTAGAAAAATGAACTGATTCTAAATAATTACGTCAATTGAAAACTAATAATACGAGCTTTTTCTTTAAGATTTTGAATTTCAACATGTAAGGTCAATTAATTATAAAACTAATAATGATTATACTTCGTTTTTTTAAGAACAAGTCAAAATTGGAAAGAACTTTTACGACTGAAGTATAAAACATAGTTAGGAAACTGTTCAAAATCAATTCTTGATAAAAAGGGAGTCAAAGGATGGTGATAACAAATACAAGATGGGTTTTGGGTTAATATTAGTGGGTAAGTCAATAAAAGGGTTGCTAGGATTAAAAGGGGTTCAGTAGGGGTTAAATATGAAGGTAGGCTTTTTAGTGGAGTAAGTGGGTTAAAACCTAGGTGCCTTTATCATCTCTGTATATCAAATCAAAGGTGTGGTCTTGACATGTATAGTCGAAGCAAGTTCTAGAATAACAGATAAATGTTGACACACTCATAATCAAAAAGTGGGCAAGGAAAAGAATATATGCTCTAAAAGGCTCAAAGGCTCACAGAAATTATGGATATTTGATGACGATTTTGTAAATTTAAAACTTCAAGGTAATATTCAAATTCAGGTCAACAACCTAAAAAAAATTTAATTCCTAAAAATAGACTTATCATGTTTGATTCTCTAGTATCTTAAAGTTTAATCATCAATGCACAATTATCAATGACTTAATCCAAAACATATCAATAAAAATCATAAATCAGGGAAATTTCATTCTAATCATAATATGAGAAACTTACTTTAGAACAAAGCATAATTCATGGATTTTCAAATAATATTATGGTTAACCCTCGCCACACTTAAGATGTACATTGCCCTTAATGTACAAAGATAGATAATAGCAAAATAATCATAAAACCCTAAGATGGGGAGAGAAGCGAAACTTCCTGAGTTTTCGATGAAGTCAATGAAAAGAAACCGGATAGGATTGGAGGTGAACGTGGGGAAGCGCCTCGAACCATTTGAAATTTGAATCCTCGAACCAGCTATCCTAATTTTATTGTATGCTGAGCTAAGTCTAAATGGCATGAAGAATAAGAAGAAAATAATAAATAAAATAAAAATAAAAATAAAACTAAAATAAAAGTGAATAATGGAAAATGAAAGAAGAAAAAAAAACTGGAAAAGGGAATGGAAGAATGGGGTTTTAAATAGATATGCAGCCCGTGTTTTGGGAAAAATTTTGTCCTGTTGCCACACGTCTATGGCTATGCCCTTTTACCTACCTGTGGTGTCCACACAGCCACGGCCACGACCGTGTGCAAGGCCATGTGGGTATGGTAACCTACGCCTAAATATGAAAAGAAATAAAATGAAACTAGTTAGTAGAGTTAGTGCTCGGGTTACCTCCCGAGAAGCGCTCGTTTAAAGTCTTGAGCTAGACTTACCTCTCATTCGCATAATCATGGTGGTTTGAGGAGGTGAAAATCCTTTCTCATACGACCAATTCGGTTATTGATATAAAGTTTAAGTTGACTAGTGTTTACCTTAAAGGTGCTAATTTTAGGACTAGTTACCTCGACTGTTCCATCTGGGAGGATTTTGAGTACCTGATCTCCTATCTTAAGCTGGGTTGTCCCATCATTAAGTTCATCGTGGAGTTGCCTCGTCTTTGCGTCATGTGTTTTTAGTCTCTCCTTGAAGTGTGTCTTCCATTCGTCTAGTTCATCGATCCAAAGCCTTCGTTCCTCATGAATTTCTTCTTTATTGACACAAGGTCTAAGATCTAGCGTCTGCGAAAGAGCTTCAAGAAAAGACAAGTTAATATGAAATTTCTTTGGAAGTTTAAGAGACTTATCGAATTGTTCCTCTGTGTTGTCTTTCTTTCACGCATTGGGGTATGGCACACGAGCTTGGTACTATGTAATTATCAGGTTTGGTAAATCCTGGTTTACCTCAACCTTACCTTCAGTTACCACAGGCTCTTGCCTTGGGTCAGATTTCACTAACCTTTCATTGTCATGAGCTGTTACGACTTGAATATGCTCTTTTGGGTTAGTCTCGGCGTTGCTCGGTAGACTTTCTTATGGTTGTTCTAAGATCAGCTTAGCAGGCTGACCTAACTGATTCCCTTGAATCAATGCTTCTTGTTTCGTTTCTATATTTTGAAAATGTGTTTCTGTGGTTGCTATAAATATTGCCAGCATCTTTTTAAGGTTCAACTCATCTTCCTATTGGTGAGGTGGTTGTTGAAAATCTGGATTTTCTGTGGCTGCTATGAACATTGTCAGCATCTCCACAAGACTCGACTCCTCTTCCTGTTGGTGACGTGGGTGTTGAAAATTTGGATTTTCTGTGGCTGCTATGAATTTTGTCAGCATCTCTTCAAGACTCGACTCCTCTTCTTGTTGGTGAGGTGGTTGTTGAAAATTTGGAGGAAGTTCCTTTCTTTGGCTACTTTGATCATCCCATCAGAAATTGGGATGGTACCTCCAACTTGCATTATAAGTGTCACTATAAAAATCATTTTGAGGTCTAGAATAGTTACTCATATAGTGGACTTGTTCATTCTCCATGCCTTATCCGTAGGGTGGGTACTCAGGATTCACCACGCCTCCTAGATTCGAGTCATATTGCATTACTGGGTGTACGTGCCAGAGACTATACAAAGCATCAAACTTTTTATTCATCATCTCTAGCTGGTTAGATAACCTGGTGACCACGTCGAGGTTGAAGACACTGGCTGCTTTAGTAGGAATTGTCCTCATGACTTGCCACTGATTATAATTCAGTGCCATATTCTCTATAAACTAAAATCATCTGCCAAATGTAAATAGGGGAAAAATTAGCAAAGTAAAAAAAATAAAAATGAAATTAAATTGCAATAATAAAAAAATGGCTAAAGTAATAAAAATTAAGCGTTCTTAATATTTTAGTTCCCCGGCAATGGTGCCAAAAACTTGATCGTTGTTTTATGCAATGTCAAAGTCTTAAAATTTATAAAAAGAATGATCGAACCTAAAATCTAACTATGAAAACAATTTGAGGCAAGTGCACCTATCGAACATTAGTATAGTTTAGGCAAGACCGGAATGTCGAACCCAAAGGAACCAAAAGTACTAATACTAACTCTCTTTTTATTATCTAGCCTAAGAATTAAGGGAATTGTTTATCTAATCTAAAATTAACTAACAACTAAAATAAAGATGCAAAGACATAGAAGAATGAAATTTGGAAAATAACTTGAGAGAAAACTAATTGATTAAGACGACACCCAATGAAGAATCCACCTAGACTTCATTTGTTATCTAACTTTGAACAAGACAATTTATTCACTTGACTTGATTCGTAAGATTCCCTAACTTATATTAATCCCTCTCTCAAGGCGACTAACGTCTAACCCTAGGTTGATTAATTGAAATCTCTTTCTAATTAAAACCTCTAGTATTGCATTAACTCGATCTATGGGCTCCCATATCAGGTTTCACCCTAATCCGGCAAAATCTCATCACCCTATCTCTAGGTGTGTGATCAACTCCGCTTAACTATGTTAGATCTACTCTTAGGCAGGGACTTTTGCTCCTCCAACTAAGCACATCACACTTGAATTTATATCCCTAAAATATCAACACAAGAATTAAGAACACATAATTAAGAACAAGTCAAATATTTATCATATAATTCAGCAAACGATAACAAGATTCATCTTAGGTTTCATCCCCCTCAGGTATCTGAAGGTTTAGTTCATAACAATAAAAGAAAAAATCTCAAAAGAAAAGATAAAACAAAACATAAGAAATCCCTAAAACCCCCTGAAGGATTTGAAGGAAAGATCCTCCGTCTTGAGTATGATTCCGGCTTCTTGAGATGAATTAACTGGCTATCTTCGAGTAAATTCCACAAATCTACCCTCTTTGGCTTAGCTCGACGCCCCTGACTAAAGCCTTGGGTTCCCTCGACAAAAGCCCTGACAGAAGGCTTCTACCGAAATCCCCGCTTAAGTTACCCCCTAGGGTGTTTATATAGGATTTGATATGCTTTACTTGGCCCCTAAGTATCCTAATTCGAGTAGAATTCCTCCCATGGTGTTTAAATAAGCTTTGTAATGTGTTTCTTTGCCTCCGAGTATCCTATTCCGAGTAAAACTCCTCTTGGCCGTGCCAGGGACACGCCCATGGCACACGCCCATGTGAATCATGGCCGGGCCGTGTTCGAGTCTGTTGATGAGGCACGACCGTGTGGTCTTGGGCCCAGGCCGTGTTGATTTCATGATTTGACCCATTTACTCTGTTTTGGGCCCCTTTTCTGTTCTTTTCATCCTCTGATGCTCTACTGGGTATAAAGCTTGAAAATAAAGGATTAAGAGCACCAAATTACACAATTCAAAGCTTAAATCTTCCAAAAGTATGCTAAATGTGAGCCTAAAATATGTTACTTTTACAGTTTATCATAATTGTTTGAGATATCGAGATCGGATTTGTGTTTCGAGGAATTCAGAGTTGATTCAGTCGATATTGAAAGAAGCATATACCAGTCACCTATCTGTTCATCCGGGAAGTACAAAGATGTACCATGATTTGAAGCAACATTATTAGTGGCCTGGTATGAAGCGAGATATCTCAGATTTTGTACCGAAATGTTTAATATGCCAGCAAGCTAAAGTTGGACATCAAGTGCCATCTAGCTTGTTATAACCGATAATGATTCCTGAGTGGAAATGGGATCGAGTGACGATGGATTTTGTTTCAGGGTTGCCATTGACTCCGAGAAAGAAAGATGCAATTTGGGTCGTAGTTGACAGATTGACGAAATCAGCCCATTTTTTTCCGGTACGATCTGATTACTCACTTGATAAACTAGCTGAGCTTTATATTTCTGATATTGTGAGATTGCACGGGGTGCCACTATCCATTGTGTCTGACAAAGATCCAAGGTTTACTTCACAATTCTGGAAGAAACTGCAAAAGGCTTTAGGTACTAAATTGCATTTCAGTATAGCTTTTCGCCCACAATAGGATGGCCAATTCGAGCGGATTATTCAGATACTCGAGGATATGCTGAGATGTTGCATTCTTGAGTTTGATGTTACGTGGGAGAAATATTTTCCATTTATCGAATTTGCATACAATAATAGTTTTCAGTCAAGCATCAAAATGGAACCTTATGAGGCTTTGTACGGATGTAAATGTTGAACGCCTTTGTATTGGGCTGAGCTAAGTAAAAGTAAGATACATGGGGTCGATTTGATCAAAAACACTAAACAGAAAGTGAAAGTGTTTCATGATAGTCTGAAAGCCGCATCAGATCGTCAGAAATCTTACGCAGACTTGAAATGAAAAGCTATAGAGTTTGAGATCGGTGATAAAGTGTTCTTGAATGAGTCTCCATTGAAGAAAATACTTCGTTTTGGCAGAAAAGGCAAATTGAGTCCGAGGTTCATTAGGCCGTATGAAATTATCGAACGTGTTGGACGTGTAGCATATAGATTGTTGTTGCCACCAAAACTAGAAAAGATTCATAATGTGTTTCATGTCTCAATGCTTCGTCAATACAGATCTCACCCATCACATGTGATTTCTCCGTCTGATATTGAAATCTGATCCGATATGACTTTCGAGGAAGAACCGATTCGTATCTTAGCTTGTGAGGTGAAAGAATTGAGAAATAAGAAAATATCATTAGTGAAAGTCTTATGGCATCTACACGGAGTGGAAGAGGCTATGTAGGAGCCCGAACATACTATGAGACAACAATATTCGAATATGTTTAACGGTAAGATTTTCGGGGACAAAAATCCTTAAGGGGGAGAATTGTAACAGTCTGGTTTAGACCCTAGTCAGAATAGTGGTTCCGGGACCAAAAATCTAAGTCAAAAAAATATTTTTTAATTATTTTCTGTGCTTGCAATATGTGAATAAGCATCTGTGAAAGTTCCATGAATTAATTTGTCCGTTTGTGTGTTTAATTTGAGAAAATGACTAAATCGCATAAAAGATAAAAGTGATATTCTACATGTTAAAGTACTAAATTGATTTGTTCTTTTAATGGAAGGTGTTTATGTCACAATTAAACCATGATAAATAGTGATGGACGATAAAGGGTATGAAATATACATGTATTGTATGTTTTTAAAAGGTTAAAGTTGGAAATTGATTATTAAAGAAATTATAATAAAACAAAAAGCTTAAAATTAAGCCATTATGTGTGTTCATCCACCGAAATTAGAAAAGAAAAAGAAGGTTTGAAGTTTTTACATATTTAGCCATTGAAGAGCTTAATTAAGGTATGGATTTTGATTCGTTTTTGATAATTTCTACGCTTTTGTAATCGTTGCTTCGAGTATTACAACACCATGCCTTAATTTTGGAATTTGATGAAGAATTTAAAATGTGCCATTGATGGTTTTGTAAGCTTTGTGATGTTAGTTGATGAAATATGAAATATATGTGTTAGATTAACATGTTTTGTCTTTGGATTTTTGGTGAATTTGAGTAATTTGGACTAAATTGTGAAAATAATATTTTAAGGGACTAAAATGTGAAATAAATGAAATGTATGGATTTATATGATCATGATGAAAATTCAGCTAAGCATGGGTACAAGGAAATTTTGTGTATTTTGTGATTTTGTGAAATAAGGACTTAAATGTTAAAATGTGAAAAAGGGCTAATTTGTAAGTTACCTTAAATGTGTATTATTGGATTGAATTGAATGATTTGGTGAATAAATGAGTTAAATTTGAATATGTATAGATCAAGAACCAAAGAAAAGAGATTTAGATCGAGGAAAGTCGAAAGTGATCGAGTAGCCAAATCCGTTCGTTTATTCTGAATACTTGGTAAGTCTATATACAAATAAATGCATTTAAATTGATTTACTCATGTTTTTATAGTATGGAATTGTGATGAATGACTTTGGATGATATACGTGTAGAATCCGAGAAAGTATCGACAATGTGTCAAAGTCCGAAAAGTCCCGTACAAACCTTAGGAATAGATAGGATACTTATGTCATGATGATCACTGTAAAATCAGAGCTTTAAATATTTATAAAAGAATGATCAAACTTGGAGACTAACTCTGACAACGATATTAAGGCAAGTGTACCTATCGAACAGTAGTATAGCTTAGGCAAGACCGATTATCGAACTCAAAGGAACTAAAAGTATTAATACTCACTTTCTTTTTATTATTTAGCCTTAAAGTTAAAGTGAAGATTACTTTTGACGAAGACTAAACGAAGGACACAAAGACAAAAAGGACAAATAGGAAAATAACTTTGAGGGAAAACTCAGTTGATTACAACGATACCCTTAGGAAGAATCCACCTAGACTGCACTTATTAATTAACCCTAAGTTATATGATTTCTTTTACTTAGCTTGATCAGTAAGACTCCCTAACCTATATTAAACCCTCTCTCAAGGCGAATAACGTCTAACCCTAGGTTAATTAGTGGAACTCTCGTTCGCTTATAATAACCCCCTAGGATAGCAGTAAATCGATCAATGGACTCCCATATTAGGTTTCACCCTAATCTGGAAAAATCTTGTAACCCTATCTCTAGGCTTCCGATCAACTTCGCTTAATTATGTTAGATCTTCTCTTAGGCAGGGTCTATTCCTCCTCCACCTAAGCACATTAGATTTGGATTAAGTAACATAAAAGTAATTAATCATATAACTTAAAAATCAAATAATAAAATCCATCTAGGTTTCATCCCCTTCAGGTATTTGAGGGGTTTAGTTCATAATGAATAAACAAACCATCACAAGAGAAAAGATAAAACAAAACATAGGAAAAATCCTAAAACCCCCTGAAGGAATCGAAGGAGAATTCTGCCGTCTTGAGTATAACTCCGGCTTCTTGGGATGGATCAACTAGCTATCCTCACGTTATTCCCTAACTCTAACCTTCTTGGCTTGGCTCATTGGCCTCGCTTTCGCTCCGGTTTCGGCTTTTTTCGAACTCTCCTCTCAAGTTGCCCCTTTGGGTGTTTATATAGACTTTGTGATGCCTTACTTGACCCCTAAGTATCCTAATTCCAGTAGAATTCCTAATAGGGTGTTTGAATAGGCTTTGGAATGTGTTTCTTTGCCGCCAAGTATCATTTCCCGAATGAAATTTCTCCTCCCAGCGACAGGGACACGGCCATGGCACACACCCATGTGAATCGTGGCCAGGCCGTGTTCGGACTTTTAATAAGGCACGGGCGTGTGGTCTTTGGGCTAGGTCGTGTCGATTTCTCTCTTGGCCCAATTTGGTCCGTTTTAAGCCCATTTCTCGTTCTTTTCATCCTTGGGTGCTTTCCTGAGTATAAGACACGAAAAGAAAGGATTAAGAGCACCTTTTTACATAAATCAAAGGATAAATCATCCAAAAGTATGCTAAATGTGGGATTAAAATATGTTACTTTTATGGTTTATCACATGACATAGGGATTTTGACTATGATACCATGTAAGACCACGTGTAACACCCCAAACCCGGTCAATACACCGCGACCGAATCTGGTATGTTACGGGGAAAAATGTATTTGAGAGGTTTAGGTTTCCGGTTAAAAGTTTGATGAAAACTCTTTTTGTATATTTTGTTCTTGTAGAAATCTTGGGCATGATTGTTTAAAAAGCGATAGTGCATTTGGAAATCCGGAAATTTTGAAAACTTAATTAAATATGTAAGTAAAACAAATTTATCACATTTGGAAATCTGAGTAATTCTTTTGTGTAGCTTAAAACATTTTGACTTAGTAAGAAAATATTCTCAAGTTTGAAAAACACATTTGAGTTTCATTCATTTTAAATTACAGTGTGATACCCGATGGTAAAGTTTAAAACATTTCGCTTTGTAGTTTGAAAACCTTATCTTTCCAAGTTTTAGCCAAATTTTAACCCAGTACTTTGTTACGGCATATTTGAAAACAAATCTAAGCATAAAGATAACAAAACATAACTTTAAAAAGGCCTTTTACAATCCAAATAAACCAAATGGAAATAATTCAACTAAAGTACCAAGATTTAATTCAGAGCAAATCCAACTTTTATTCATCGCATGATCACCTCGAGTCCACCCCGGCTCCATGTCCGCAATCTAAGTGTCACCTGAAATAATAAGGGAGAAGGTGAGTCGCAAGACTCAGTGCATAAATCCCCCTCCCGATAATGCAACGTACTAACACACAGCATAACAAAGCAATACAATTAATGCACCCGATCCTAACCATCCATAACACCTTTTCTACCCCGTGTGGTACCAAACCACTGGTGGTGCCAAACCACTGGTGACCCAAAGTCACGATATCCATCAATGTGGTGCCAAACCACTGGTGACCCAAAGTCACGAATAATCCATCTGTGGGGCCAACCCACGTGTGATACCAAATCACTGGCGACGATCCCGTATCTCAAAGTGGGGCCAACCCACAGTGGTGTTAAACCACAGGGATAAGTAGCAATGAGGTGCCAAACCTCTGGTGTCCCAAAGACACAAGTGTGATACCAAATCACTGGTGACCGCAGTCACGAATCGAATGATGGGGCCAACCCATCGTGTGATACCAAATCACTGGCGTCAATCCCGTAATATCAACCGTGGGGCCAACCCGCTGTGGTGCTAAGCCACTGGGACGAGACGCTGAGGTGGCAAACCTCTGGTGTCCCAAAGACACAAAATATCATTTGTGGTACCAAACCACTGGAGGTGCCAAACCTTTGGTGTCCCAAAGACACGGATATCATTTTCCCCATCCTTTCATATCACCCGATATCATACCGTCTCATGTAAAGTATGCACATCATGCAAATCATGCTATCATGTTTAATGTTGCATCTCATATCGCATACATCATATATCATGGTGTCATATATCAAATAAAACAGAACTCGTAATGAAACGGACTTACCCGAATCCGTGCACATACCCCATCGGGTATCATATCAATCATCATACTGTTTGGCTTCAATAGGCAATCAGGTTTATTAAACATATTACTAAGTAAAAAGTGTGTTAGTTTACACACCTGCTAAAATGCAAGCTTTCAAACCCAACGAACCGATCTAAGATCCTCAAATACCTTGCTCCTATAATCGGCCAAACATAGATTAGCACCTAGACCATTCGGCCAAAACCAAATAACTCAAGAGGGTTAACGCTTAACCCTTACCTTACACTTGATTTGGTTTCCGACCAAATCCCGAACCAAACGATGGTTCTTCCTTAAGCAAACGGCACACCCTATTAGGAAGAAAGATTAGTCCTTTGAAACTTTGACTTAACGAAACTAGAAGAATAGACTAATAACATCAACTCTTACCACCACTTACGAAACGATCAACCAACGATGACTGCTTCACTTGGTTGCCACCAAAATCCAAAGGCTCTATAAAGAAACCGGTTACCAAAACAAAAGGTTAACCCCTTTCAACAAACCAAAATTGGCACTTAACCAACCCAAAAACGATAAAGCACAAGAGAGGGGAGAAATGGCCATTCGGCCAAGCACTTACCTTCTTCTAAACTGATTGAAACAAGAACCCAACAAGGTCAACACTCCTCTAATATTCGGCAATGAAGAAACTATCAGGAGAGAGGAGAGATTCGGCCAACACTTTAAACAAGAAATAAAAGAGAATTCAGCCCTAGGTGTTTAACACACTTATATTCGACTTTGAGTGAAAAAGAGAGAAAGAAGATGTGAAATGGGAATAGAGTTTCAGCAAGAGGGTATTGAGAGAAGAAAAGAGAGTATGAGAGGAAGAGAGAAGCTAGTTTCGGCTCAACACAAATGAACAACAACTAAAAGAAGTGGGAGGGTTCGGCCAAAGTGAATAAAAGAGATGAAAGTTTGAAGGCTCAAGAGCATTCAGCTAACAAAGAAAACACAAAGAAAACAAGCAACTTTCGGCAAGTTATAGGGGTTTGGTCATTCGGTTTCAAGAAGTAAAGAAAATGAGAGAAAACTCTCTTGAACATTCGGTGACAAAAGGAAGAACTTGGCTTACACAACTTGACCGAAAATGTACTAAAATGCAAAGTGCATTTCGGCACACTCCCACTACACCTACCAACCGGCCACTCCCCCCATCAAGCACCCAAGATTCGGTCACCACTCCCCAAACACTCACAACCACCCATTCAAATCACTTTGAACAAGTCTCCCTCCTAAATTCACTCTCCACCCACCATTCAAGTGGGTTGACTTGGTCTATGGCAGAGTTTGAACTGCCAAGAACTTCTCATCCTCCATGCCGTCAAAATGGAAGCAAAAAGTGGGCATTCTGCAGCTTGAACTCAGGACCTCTTCCCCCTGCAAGTGACGCCAACTCAAGCCCTTAGTGGCGCCTACCTTGCCACTCCACCAGCTCATTTCTTATGCTATCATTCATCAAATAATATTTATAAACCCCAGCTTCTTCAGCTCCTCTCACCTAAGCCTAGAAACAAAAAAATTTCCTACCACTCAGGCTTACACCTAGCTTACAACTAAGCCCCTAAAACATCAAAACAACAACATAGCAAACCAGACACATGCAAACAATGCAACAACAGAATAGCCCCTATACCGGGATATTACAGTTCTACCCCCTTAAAATAATTTCGACCTCGAAATTACCTGATCAGAAGAGTTGAGGGTATTGCTGTCTCATCATATCCTCGGGTTCCCACGTTGCTTCTTCCACGTCATGATTCCGCCATAGTACCTTTACCAAAGGCACAGACTTCCTACGCAGAACCTTCACATCCCGATCTAGAATCTGCACTGGTTCTTCCTCCATGGTCAAATGTGGATTTACCTCGATCGCTTCCACTGCTACGACATGCGATGGATCTGAACGATAACGCCGAAGCATCGAAATGTGAAATACGTCGTGAATCTGACTAAGCTCTGCTTGCAACTCAAGCTGGTAAGCTACTGGTCCCACTCGTCTCAGTACCTTATACGGCCCAATAAACCTCGGACTTAACTTGCCTTTCCTTCCGAACCTCAACACTTTCTTCCATGGCGAGACCTTCAGAAAAACTTGATCCCCCACAGCAAACTCTATATCTCTCCGCTTAAGATCGGCATAAGACTTCTGCCAGTCCGAAGCTTCCTTCAATCGAGCCTGAATCAACTTAACCTTGTCTTCGGTCTCTGCAACCAACTCGGGTCCCAACAACTGACGTTCACCCAACTCCGTCCAACAAGTAGGTGAGCTACACTTCCTACCATACAACGCCTCATATGGTGCCATCTTGATGCTTGCTTGGTAACTATTGTTGTAGGCAAACTCAACTAATGGAAAAAACTCCTCCCAACTACCTCTGAAGTCCAGAACACAACCTCTCAGCATATCCTCTAAGATCTGAATAACCCTTTCCGACTGCCCGTCAGACTGCGGGTGAAAAGCCGTGCTGAAATCCAAACGCGTACCTAGAGCCCGATGCAACGCTTTCCAGAACCTCGACGTAAACCTGGGATCCCTATCTGAGATGATCGATACTGGCACACCATGCAGCCTCACTATCTCTGACACATACAGCTTTGCCAACCTCTGAAGTGAGTAATCAACCCTCACCGGAATAAAGTGAGCTGATTTAGTCAGTCGATCCACAATTACCCAAACTGAATCTTTCTTGCTTGGTGTAACCGGTAATCCACTGACAAAATCCATGGTTATCCTCTCCCACTTCCACTGCGGAATCTTCACTGGCTGAAGCAACCCTGACGGCAACTGATGTTCAGCCTTGACCTGCTGACATGTCAGACACTTCCCTACAAACTCTGTCACTTCTCTCTTCAGACCCAGCCACCAAAACTGCTCTCTAAGATCCCTATACATCTTACTACCTCCAGGATGCATAGCATATGGGCTGCTATGTGCATCCTGAAGAATCATCTGCCTCAGCTCAACGTCCTTTGGCATACAAGCTTTACCTTGAAAACATAGCATCCCATCACTAGACAAACTATAACCCTCCAAACCACCATCCTGTACCTGCAACCTTTGCGCACTCAGAACCTCATCTTCTAACTGTTTCTCCTTGATCTGCTCAACCCAAGTAGGCTTAACTTGCAACTCTGCCAAAATACTTCCGTCGTCATACAAACTCAAATGGGCAAACATCGCTCTTAAGTCCGCAACAACCTTACGGCTCAACGCGTCTGCCACCACGTTAGCCTTGCCCGGATGATACTCAATCGAACAGTCGTAGTCTTTTAGCAACTCAATCCATCTACGCTGCCTCAAATTCAAATCCTTCTGAGTCAAAAGATACTTCAGACTCTTGTGATCTGCGTAGACTATAGATCTCTCACCGTACAAGTAGTGCCTCCAAATCTTCAAAGCAAAGACTACAGCCGCTAGCTCCAAGTCGTGCGTCGGATAATTGGCCTCATGTGGCCTCAGCTGCCGAGATGCGTAAGCCACAACCTTACCTTCCTGCATCAGCACACAACCCAAGCCCGTATGTGATGCATCACAATATACTGTAAATTCCTTTCCTGCCTCAGGTTGAATCAAAACCGGAGCTTCTGTCAGAATCTTCTTTAGCTTATCAAAACTCTCCTGCTGTTTCTCAGTCCAAACAAACGGAATCCCTTTTCTTAACAACTTGGTCATCGGCACTGCGATCAATGAAAAACCCTCGACAAACCTTCGGTAGTATCCTGCCAAACCCAGAAAACTCCGAATCTCAGCCACTGACTTAGGCGGCTTCCAATCCAAAACTGCCTCAATCTTCCGAGGATCCACTCTAATCCCCTCAGCTGACACTACATGACCCAAGAAAGTCACTTCTCTAAGCCAGAACTCGCATTTACTAAACTTAGCATAAAGCTGCTTCTCCCTCAAAATCTGTAGCACCACTCGCAAATGTGCATCATGCTCCACTTCCGTCCTTGAGTATACCAGGATGTCGTCTATGAAAACCACAACGAACTGATCCAAATACTGCTGAAACACCCTATTCATCATATCCATAAATGCTGCCGGCGCGTTAGTCAACCCGAACGGCATTACCAGAAATTCATAGTGCCCATACCGAGTCCGAAACGCCGTCTTGTGAGTATCCGCCTCCTTCACCTTTAACTGGTGATACCCAGACCTTAAATCGATCTTCGAGAATACCGCTGCACCCTTCAGCTGATCAAACAAGTCATCTATCCGTGGCAACGGATACTTGTTTTTAATCGTCAGCTTATTCAACTGGCGGTAGTCTATACACATCCGCATCGTACCATCTTTCTTCTTGACAAAGAGTACCGGCGCTCCCCAAGGTGAAACACTTGGCCTGATAAAGCCTCGATCCAACAACTCCTGGATCTGAGCCTTAAGCTCCACTAATTCCTTTGGCGCCATCCTATACGGAGCAATAGACACTGGCGCAGTTCCGGGTAACAAATCTATCCCAAACTCTACCTCACGATCCGGTGGCAAACCCGGAAGCTCCTCTGGAAACACATCAATAAATTCCTTAACTGTCCGGACCTTCTCTACAGCAGACTCTTTAGCCTCCAAGGCATACACATGAACCACATACGCTTCACAGCCCTTTCTGACCATCTTCTCAGCCTTCAGAGCAGATACCACATTGGATAGGTAATCTCTCCTATTACCTATCATAACCACTTCATCACCCTCAGACGTCTTTAGAACCATGCGCTTAGCCGCGCAATCCAACCTCGCCTGGTACTTAACCAACCAGTCCATTCCAAGAATCAGATCGAACTCCCCAAACGGCAGTTCCATCAGATCAGCCACAAACACTACCCCTTGAAGTTCTAGGGGTACATCTCTATACAGCTTATCTACAACTACAGAGTGACCTAGAGGGCTAATTACTGTCATCTGCCTAGAAGTAGTTTCAGAGTCTAAATCCATGGTCTCTACTATACTACTAGCAACGTATGAATGCGCCGAACCCACATCAATCAAAGTAGTAAATGGAGAACCAAAGATCAAGAACGTACCGGTTATGACGTCTGATGCGTCGCCCTCCTCTCGGCGCCTCGCTGCATACACTAACCCAGGCTGTCTTGCCTCAGAACTACCCGCACCTCTGCCCGGTGCTCCACGGCCCCGACCAGAACCATTACCTCCTCTGCCATTACCATTGCCCCTCTGCGGTGGTGGTCCATTATTCCTGAACTGAGTACGGCCCTGACCCTCAGGCTGAATCCTAGCCAACTTACGCGGACAATCCCTCACACGGTGATCCAAAGAGCAACACTCAAAACACCCTTTTCCACCGATCCAGCATCCTTTCCAATGAGATTTCCCATAATGGTTACACTGCGGCGGCCCCTGATTAGCAGCAACAAACCTACCAGATTGATTCGGCCCACTCTGCCTAGCTCTTTTCTGAGGATTACCTGACGACCCAGAAGATCCAAAACTCCTCTTATGCCTGTTCCTATCCATACCTTGCCTCACAGACTCTTTAACTCCCTCGGCTACCTTAGCCTTCTCCACCAGGACGGCAAACTCACGCTCCTACTGTGGAGCAATTAGCAACCTTAACTCGTCTCTCAGACCATCATCGAAACGAACACACCTCTCGTGTTCAGTAGCCACAATGCCCCTAGCATACCGACTCAGCCTCAAGAACTCTGCCTCGTACTCTGACACAGACTTACTCCCATGAACAAGCCTTAGAAATGCTTTTCGCTGTGCGTCGATGTAGCTAGCTCCAATGTACTTTTTCTGATAAGCAGCCTTGAAATAATCCCAAGTAAGATCCTCTGCTGCAGCACTGTCCCGAACCGTGAGCCACCACTGGTATGACTCATCCTGAAGAAGCGATACTATGCCCTTCAGCTTCTCCTCAGTAGTCAGGTCTAAATCATCCATAACCCGCTCTGTCGCCTCCAGCCAATACTCAACCGTGCTGGGAGCAACACCAGAAACACCTCGGAATACCTCAGCCCCGTTTGCCCGAAGTCGCTCAGGCAAAGATTTCCTAGCTCCTGCGCCTCCACCTACTCCAGCAACCCTTTCCAAAACTCGCAGCATCGCCTGCGACACTGCATCATCCCCAGTCTGATCTTGAAACTCACCACCTCCAGTTGGTGGCGGTACCGGTATCTCATTCTCTGACCCCTGACCAGATCCTACGGGTTCAGAAAACGTCATCCTACCTCGACCACGTCCACGACCGCGTCCACCTCTAGCACTCATGACTAAACTCTCTACTTATCTGATTAGGAGTTTTATGCATCAGTCATTATTCCACTGTTTAAAAGCAAAGTCTTATGAATATTGCTTATTAAAGAAGTTTTGTTTTCGCAAGTTCACAGAGTCCTATCAGTTTCGGTTTCTCTAAAGTAATCCACTATTGCTAGTCATCCAATCACATCAATATCAAAATCACAAGCAATAGTAAGGGATACTTACCTGGGCAGATTGGTGCCGGAGACTCGGTGCCATGCCTTTCAAACCATATATTTTAAAACAAAACCCTTAAAACAACTTTTCAAAACATTTTGGGCCTCAGGCCCACAGCCGAGCCTTTGAACTTGGCTCTGGTACCACAATTGTAACACCCCAAACCCAGTCAATACACCACGACCGAATCTGGTATGTTACGGGGAAAAATGTATTTGAGAGGTTTAGGTTTCCGGTTAAAAGTTTGATGAAAACTCTTTTTGTATATTTTGTTCTTGTAGAAATCTTGGGCATGATTGTTGAAAAAGCGATAGTGCATTTGGAAATTCGGAAATTTTGAAAACTTAATTAAATATGTAAGTAAAACAAATTTATCACATTTGGAAATCCGAGTAATTCTTTTGTGTAGCTTAAAAAATTTTTGACTTAGTAAGAAAATATTCTCAAGTTTGAAAAACACATTTGAGTTTCATTCATTTTAAATTACAGTATGATACCCGATGGTAAAGTTTAAAACATTTCGCTTTGTAGTTTGAAAACCTTATCTTTCCAAGTTTTAGCCAAATTTTAACCTAGTACTTTGTTACGGCATATTTGAAAACAAATCTAAGCATAAAGATAACAAAACATAACTTTAAAAAGGCCTTTTACAATCCAAATAAACCAAATGGAAATAATTCAAATAAAGTACCAAGTTTTAATTCAGAGCAAATCCAACTTTTATTCATGGCATGATCACCTCGAGTCCACCCCGGCTCCATGTCCGCAATCTAAGTGTCACCTGAAATAATAAGGGAGAAGGTGAGTCGCAAGACTCAGTGCATAAATCCCCCTCCCGATAATGCAACGTACTAACACACAGCATAACAAAGCAATACAATTAATGCACCCGATCCTAACCATCCATAACACCTTTTCTACCCCGTGTGGTACCAAACCACTGGTGGTGCCAAACCACTGGTGACCCAAAGTCACGATATCCATCAATGTGGTGCCAAACCACTGGTGACCCAAAGTCACGAATAATCCATCTGTGGGGCCAACCCACGTGTGATACCAAATCACTGGCGACGATCCCGTATCTCAAAGTGGGGCCAACCCACGGCGGTGTTAAACCACAGGGATAAGTCGCTATGAGGTGCCAAACCTCTGATGTCCCAAAGACACAAGTGTGATACCAAATCACTGGTGACCGCAGTCACAAATCGAATGATGGGGCCAACCCATCGTGTGATACCAAATCACTGGCATCAATCCCGTAATATCAACCGTGGGGCCAACCCACTGTGGTGCTAAGCCACTGGGACGAGACGCTGAGGTGCCAAACCTCTGGTGTCCCAAAGACACAAAATATCATCTGTGGTACCAAACCACTGGAGGTGCCAAACCTCTGGTGTCCCAAAGACACGGATATCATTTTCCCCCTCCTCTCATATCACCCGATATCATACCGTCTCATGTAAAGTATGCACATCATGCAAATCATGCTATCATGCTTAATGTTGCATCTCATATCGCATACATCATATATCATGGTGTCATATATCAAATAAAACAGAACTCGTAATGAAACGGACTTACCCGAATCCGTGCACATACCCCATCGGGTATCATATCAATCATCATACTGTTTGGCTTTAATAGGCAATCAGGTTTATTAAACATATTACTAAGTAAAAAGTGTGTTAGTTTACACACCTGCTAAAACGCAAGCTTTCAAACCCAACGAACCGATCTAAGATCCTCAAATACCTTGCTCCTATAATTGGCCAAACATAGATTAGCACCTAGACCATTCGGCCAAAACCAAATAACTCAAGAGGGTTAACGCTTAACCCTTACCTTACACTTGATTTGGTTTCCTACCAAATCCCGAACCAAACGATGGTTCTTCCTTAAGCAAACGACACACCCTATCAGGAAGAAAGATTAGTCCTTTGAAACTTTGACTTAACGAAACTAGAAGAATAGACTAATAACATCAACTCTTACCACCACTTACCAAACGATCAACCAACGATGACTGCTTCACTTGGTTGCCACCAAAATCCAAAGGCTCTATAAAGAAATCGGTTACCAAAACAAAAGGTTAACCCCTTTCAACAAACCAGAATCGGCACTTAACCAACCCAAAAACGATAAAGCACAAGAGAGGGGAGAAATGGCCATTCGGCCAAGCACTTACCTTCTTCTAAACTGATTGAAACAAGAACCCAACAAGGTCAACACTCCTCTAATATTCAGCAATGAAGAAACTATCAGGAGAGAGGAGAGATTCGGCCAACACTTTAAACAAGAAAGAAAAGAGAATTTGGCCCTAGGTGTTTAACACACTTATATTCGGCTTTGAGTGAAAAAGAGAGAAAGAAGATGTGAAATGGGAATAGAGTTTCGGCAAGAGGGTATTGAGAGAAGAAAAGAGAGTATGAGAGGAAGAGAGAAGCTAGTTTCGGCTCAACACAAATGAAAAACAAGTAAAAGAAGTGGGAGGGTTCGGCCAAGTGAATAAAAGAGATGAAGGTTTGAAGGCTCAAGAGCATTCGGCTAACAAAGAAAACACAAGGAAAACGAGCAACTTTCGGCAAGCTATAGGGGTTTGGTCTTTCGGTTTCAAGAAGTAAAGAAAATGAGAGAAAACTCTCTTGAACATTCGGTGACAAAAGGAAGAACTTGGCTTACACAAGTTGACCGAAAATGTACCAAAATGCAAAGTGCATTTCGGCACACTCCCACTACACCTACCAACCGGCCACTCCCCCCATCAAGCACCCAAGATTCGGCCACCACTCCCCAAACACTCACAACCACCCATTCAAATCACTTTGAACAAGTCTCCCTCCTAAATTCACTCTCCACCCACCATTCAAGTGGGTTGACTTGGTCTATGGAAGAGTTTGAACTACCAATAACTTCTCCTCCTCCATGCCGTCAAAATGGAAGCAAAAAGTGGGCATTCTGCAGCTTGAACTCAGGACCTCTTCCCCCTGCAAGTGATGCCAACTCAAGCCCTTAGTGGTGCCTACCTTGCCACTCCACCAGCTCATTTCTTATGCTATCATTCACCAAATAATATTTATAAACCCCAGCTTCTTCAGCTCCTCTCACCTAAGCCTAGAAACAAAAAATTTTCCTACCACTCAGGCTTACACCTAGCTTACAACTAAGCCCCTAAAACATCAAAACAACAACATAGCAAAACAGACACATGCAAACAATGCAACAACAGAATAGCCCCTATCCCGGGATATTACACCACGTCTAGGACGTTGGCATCGATTTGAGATTTACGTGTAAGACCATGTCTGGGACATTGGCATCGTATTTGATTTGTGTAAGACCCTGTCTGGGATAGTGGCATCGATATTTAATTACATGTAAGACCGCGTCTGGGACGTTGGCATTGTACTAGTATTCTGAATACCCTATTTGATTCCGGATGGTTCAACGGGCAATTCCGAGCAATGAAAGACTATGTGGAATGTATGACTGTTTCAGGTACGTTGAAATGTATACTATGATTGAGTATAAAAGGAAAGAATATGTGAATGTGCACAAGTGAGATATGTGCATAGATTTCTTGAGACAAAATGTGATATATGTATGAATGTGCTATGAACAAAGAGATAGTTGGAGATATGATTCGTTGGTAAACAATGGATAAACAAATGAGCTGAAGAAG
Organism: Gossypium australe; assembly: GCA_005393395.2. Taxonomy (NCBI): domain Eukaryota; kingdom Viridiplantae; phylum Streptophyta; class Magnoliopsida; order Malvales; family Malvaceae; genus Gossypium; species Gossypium australe. The sequence goes on along the minus strand of CM016623.1, from coordinate 66,331,189 downwards.
AATTATGAATTTGCAAATGAGATATGTTAATGATCTTGAAATTGAAATGATTATGAATGTTTTTATGATAAATTTATTTGTATATGGCTTACTAAGCTTTTGAAAGCTTACTTTGTGTGTGTTTGCATTATTTTATAGATCGTTAAAGCTACAGAAGGCTCGGGGATGTCGAGGATCATCACCACATTATCAAACTCTATTTTGGTACCTTTTGAAAGTGTACATATTAAAGTATGGCATGTATAGTCTAGTGAGTTTTGATTATATCTTGAAAGGTGTAAAAGTAGCCATGTGATATGGCTAGATAATGAATATGGTGTGAATGAGTAGTTCATGCGATGTGTTGCATAATTTGGAATGGTTTGTTGTACTAATGAGATGGTCAAATTTATGATAAGTTTTATGATGCAAGGTTGGTATGTTTTGAATGAAAAGATTCCATAATGAATTGGTAAGTTTCTGGTTGAATTTTAGTTTAGAAATGCTTGTGTTTAGATTGAGCTCAATGGTACATAAGTTGTGATGCTTGTTATGCTTCCAAACGAATAGTAAAGATGATCATTTTGGTATGTTTTGGTATGCATGGAATGATGCTTATTTGTGCTTGTAGGTATAACCCAAAGTGTGGGTGTCAAATTGGCCTTGCAAGTGGCCTATGTTTGCCCACACTGTTGAGCAGACCGGCGTATGGCTCAATCGTGTCCCTCGAGGTTGCATTTCAAAACAAGTTAGTTTCAACCACGAGCTGGACACACGGGCGTGTGACTAACCGTGTGGTGCAAGTCAGTGTCGACCACGGGTGAGGCACACGGGCATGTCTCAGGCCATGTGGATAAGTTAGCATGTATGCCCTATTTTGCCACGGTTTAGACACACGGGCGTGTCTGAGGCCGTGTGAGGCACACGGCCTGCCTACACGGGCATGTGACCTCTGTAGCATTGAAAAATGTTTAATTTTTAGAAATTTTTGTATGTGTTTGGTTTAGTCTCGACCTATTTTTAATGCATGTTTAAGGTCTCGTAGACCTATTTAAGGGTTGATTTGAATGATTAAATTATGATGTGAAATGTTTAAAAAAGATCCGATTTGTCTGGTAATACCTTTAACCCTAGACCGGCGATGGTTACGGGTTAGGGGTGTTACAGGCTACAATCACAAAGACACATTTAACAAATGACTAAGTCCCTATACATGCCATAGACCTAAAATACTTGAATTCACTTATACCCAAAATGATAGCTTGATAGTGTGATAGGATGTCCGGCGAACTCCAACCCGAGCTAGCTCAATGACACTATGAGACATTGGAAAGGAAGGGGGGAAAGCTATATAGCTTAGTAAGTCCGTACGAAAATAATAAGCAACTCTTTTAAATCTTTTATCAAGTCCAACAATTTAAACACAAGATAATACAAATTACTGTAAATCTCACAGTTATAATTCTTATTCAATCATAATATTTACTCTATCACCTTATAAGCATCATTTAACATATCTTAGCATTAATCTAACAACCATAACCTCTCCTTTGTAACATATTACAGCAAATAAAAAATCATTTCAAACCTCATAGTAAACATGCACGTTAATTATGAGTATTTACATTTCAAGCATATATTTTAACATCTTTCAATTGCCTAAGTTCTTATCTTCCCATTTTCACATATCCGATAAATCACAATTTACATGAATAAACATGCTATATCAAAACTCAATTTGGCCCGAAAGCCAATCACATAATCGTCAACTGAGTTTATCATGAATTTCATACATCACAAGTATAGACTAATAATCACAAGGTTTTCACAAAATCACTATCGTGGAAATCATGTACTCACAATTTCATGAAGTCCATGCTTATAAACTTTACGTACATACCTGTACCGATTCGTAATTACATACATACTCTTTCTTTTCTTTGACATACTCGTTGAATTTCCCATTGAACCATTTGGAATACTAAAGGATACTCTGGGATCTCGTACACACAGTACCGTACCAATGCCATATCCCAGATATGGTCTTACATATAATCTCGTATCAATGCCAATAGCCCAGCTATGGTCTTACACAAAGTCTCATATCGATGCCATATCCCAGATATGGTCTTACATGAAGTCTCATACTGATGCCAATCCCAGACATGGTCTTACACATAATCTCAGTAACCCTAATTTCATGACATTTATATCCTATCTATTCCTAAGGTTCAACTGGGACTTTTGTTGTACCGAATCTTTGTCGGTCATTTCCGTAGTATCATACTCAATAGCATTCACATTTCGTTTCAATAATATAACATTTACCATAATTATATCAATTAAGCATCTATACACATATAATTTAATGCTTATTAAACATAAGAATTTACCTCGGCATAAAAACGGCAAAAAGGACTAAATCGTCAAATACTCGTTTTCCCCCGTTCTAACTTCGAACCTCATTTTTCTCGATATATAATATCACATTTAACATATTTAATCATTATACTATTCAAATCAGTCCAAAATCATATTATGGAAAAATTACATTTTTGCCCTTAAAGTTTGACATTTTTACAATTTAGTCCCTTGGCTCATAAAATGAAATGTACTCAATTTTTTCAATATCCATGATTCGCCAAATCTTATACATTCTCATAACAGCCCACATTTTTAATTTATTCACACTTTTACTACTCATTTGACAACTTTTACAAACAAGTCCTTTTAGACATTTTCACCGAAAATCACTTAGCAAAAGTCGTTTATCATACACTAAACATGCATTTTTTACCATTAGACATCAAAATACACAAACGACCATCATGGGTAAAATTTTAGACCTTGACATCTCTTCAAATTGATGGTAGAAATAGAAAAATTGAGTTACAACGACTTAAAAAATGTAAAGAGCATTAAAAACGGGGCTAGAACGGACTTACAATCAAGCTTGGAATCTTGAAAAACCCTAGCCATGGTTTCCCCTTGTGAAATTCGGCCATGGGTGGAAGATGGACAAAAAATTGGCTTTATTTTGGCTTTTTAAGTCATTTTAATTACCAAATTACCAAAATACCCTTAATGAAAAACTTTAGAAACATACCAAACCATGCCCATATTTGTCCACCAACTTAACCAATGGTCTAATTACCATTTAAGGACTTCAGATTTAAAAATTCGTAGCAATTGGACACCTTTACATATAGAATTCAAGTTTTGCACTTTTTACAATTTAGTCCTTTTGACTAAATTGAGTGCCCAAATGTCAAAATTTTCGAATGACGTTTTCACGAAATCGTTCCATAAAACTGTAGACCATAAAAATATAATAAAAATGAATTTTACTGCATATGATTTGTTGTCCCGAAACCACTGTTCTGACTAGACCCAAAATCGAGCTGTACACTTTTAAGCTCGTAGAAGATGTTATGTTTTTTGTACCAATACCTTTCTTGACAAGTCCATGAACAATAAAAGGTTGAACGACATTGGGAACAACATGTCCGTGAGGCATTTTTACAGATATGACATCTATGCTTTTGCCCAAGTTTTATCATTGTTAGTTTCCATTTGAGCCAAAGTTTGGCTAAAATTTTGTTAAACTTGTAACAGCCCAATTTCAATGAAATCAGAACAGTGGTTTCGGGACTAGAAGTTCGAGCCAAAAATAAATTTATTTTTTATTATATGGTCCGTATTATGATAGACATGTCGTATGAAAATTTTAATACAAAAATTTTATCGATTTAGTTATTAATCACGAGAAGGGCTAAATCGCAAAAAATGAAAAATTTGAATTCTAGTAGCTATAAGGATTAAATAGCTATGGAATTCAAAACTAGAGGTCCTTATATGGTAATTAGACCATTAAGAAAAGTATGTATATTTTTCTTGGTGACTCATCCATGGAAATATAGAAAAAGGGCAAAGACTAAATTGGAAATAAGAAATAGTTAATTAATTAAAATATGAAAAGAAAATATATCATCTTATTTACATCATCTTCAACCTAAAACACATGGAAACCCTAAGTGAGAGAAAAGAAACTTTCAAGGCCTAAATGGGTAAGTTTCCTTGTCCCGTTTTTAGTAATTTTCATATTATTGGAATCGGGATAACTTAATCTCTCTATTTGGTGGATTAATTTGAAAAGTTATCAAGGTATGAAAAATGGCTCATGGATGTATATGCTGAAAATTAGAAATTTATGGTAGAAAATGAAAGATTATTGATAGATAAACAACTTTTACAAAGTGATTTTTGATGAAAACATGATTTAGGGACCAACATGTAAACTTGTGAAATTGAAGGAAAAATTCTAAAATTTATGAATACATGTGCTGTAAATTTTGTAATGAGGCTTTGGTTAGGCTTGGAATAGGGAGTAATTTGCAGAAGTTTCATTTTCCGGGCCTAGGGACGAAATGGGAATTTATAGAAAACTTAGGGGCAAAATGGTTATTTTGCCTAGGATGTAAAATGAGTCCACATGAATATGAAATGTGATAAACTGACATTAAATTTACTCTTATAGATCCAGATAGACCAAATTCAGGGTTAGAACGAGGAAAAAAGGAAAAATGTCGTGTAACACCCCAAACTCGGCCTATACGTTATGGCCAAATCTGGCGATGTCACATGATAGTGCTTTTAAAAAACATAATTACAATAAAGCCATTTTCGATATCTTAGGTTACCATCAATGACGCGTCGTTTATTCATTCATTATTCGTTTTCAAAACATTATACGTTGCGGAAGCTTTTAAAATAATTTGTGAATTCGTGTATATGTTGATAAAACATTTGTTTATTTTGAAAACTCGCGTCTTATCCTACTGCTAGCAGTTTATAAAATAAAAATCCCAAATTTTAATAAAAAATCTGTAAAGGCCATATTACATAAAACTCCCCAAACATAATCAAAACCATAAATAAAAGTAAAAACCATAAAGGTCCAGAACCGTGGTCACCGCCGAGTCCTCCGCCGCATCGATCCATCTACTGTTAGGGATTACCTGAACATATTAAATAGAGAAGGGTGAGTTTTCGCAAACTCAGTGTGTAATCCCTATAGAAAACATGCACACAGTAATATCAAAAAACAGACATAGTTCCATAGTTCGGGTTTGAGCCCATTACAGAAACGGTGTGGACCTTAGCCCACTCAAATACAACATGCAGATCAGATCAAAATAGCATAATCCTACCCACCAGCCTCTACACACCAACTCTGTCCAACCCTACGCACCATGTGGGGATAAAATCAACCCACCCATCCCTACACACCATGCTGTACCGAATGCGGTACATAATCAAAAAGTTGCAGCTGAGCTGCCAGATAACAGGCTTAAAAGCCTTACAGATACTTCCTCTAAATATCATCAACCCACCCCGATGCAATGCAACGTACATAATATGACATGCTTTTATGAAAATAACAGTCCATACATTCAAATCAGTATACATGCTAAGTGTAACATGTTTAGTACAGATTTCACATAATCAGATCACACAGCTATGGGTCTAAGTACTGCTTACCGACCCTTCATTAGGTTCACAGTTGACTTGGGCGACCCGTGCAACCTTTCAGAACATTTCAGGAAAATGGGCTCACACGCCCATGTGGTCTGCCCGTGTGGATCACACGGCCTGTCCCAGAATCCCACACGGCCCAATTGGTCGAGCCCGTGTGTCTCACACGGCCTTGCCCGACCGTCACAAGACCGTGTCACTCACGCACGGCCTGGCTCGTTGATCACACAGCAATGTGGTGACTTACGATCTTGCACACGGCCTACCACACGGGCAACCACACGCCCATGTGGCGTCGACAGTAAGGTTTTTAGATTTCACCGAAACCTCACTTTCTGCGTTTCCAGGTACACACCTAATTTCGATTGAAGCTAAAATGACTCCCAAGCACTCTAGAACCTATATTCGATCATTAGAACACCATTTTAGTCACTTAAAGCTATACTCAAATGAAAGCGCACGAGATGACCAAACGCTAACTCACAAAAACGTTACCTTTAAACGAATAATCGGGGTTTCATACACTTAGCTTGTCAATTAACAATCTCCGGCCCTCTGATTATCTCCTAATCATTAATCAAAAACCCCAAAAGTAGAGATTCATTAATCCAATAAAAACTATAATACTGCACTTACCAAGACACAAAGAACCGAAGTGACAGATTGCGGATACTAAGCGATAAAAAGAAAACGGTTGAAATTAGGAAAAAAGGGAATATTCGGAAGCAAGGTAGGGAGGAGAAGGGGAATGGCGTCAAGAAATTTTTGGAAACAGGGTGATAGCCAAAAATTTGAAAAAAGGGGAAAATCTGTTAACCCCTCTAATCTCTCCCCTTAATTCTCTCCCTACTATCAGATTTTTAGTCCAACACAAACACTCTAGATGTGACAGACAAAAATAATGCTCACGCTGGGATTTGAACTCCCGACCTTCAACAACCTCAACAGTCCACTTAGCCACCAGATCAGCAGGCCTATTCTGCTAATTACTCACACACCTTTACTTATAAGCCTACTAACCAGAGATAGGGCATTGTTCATGAAAATACCAAAATTTGCCCAAGTCAAGGCTTGAACTGGGGACCTCTCAAACAAACCTGGAACACATAACCACTGAAGCAGATACACAATTGTGTCACAAAATCACAAAAGCCGAAATTAAAGAAAAATCAGGGCGTTACAACTCTACCCCCTAAAAGAAATTTTCGTCCTCAAAATTTTACCTGATATGAGAATTCTGTACGGCCCAATAAACTGAGGGCTTAGCTTACCATAGCGACCGAACCTCAAGTCCTTCTTCCATGGCGAGACCTTGAGAAAAACTAAGTCCCCCATAGAATACTCAATATCTTTTCTCTTCAGATCAGCATAGGATTTCTGCCTATCAGATGCCACTTTTAGTTGATCCCGAATCAATCGGACCTTATCTTCAGTTTCAGAAACCAACTCTGGACCCAATACATGTCGCTCCCCCAACTCTGTCCAACATAAGGGAGTACGACACTTACGACCATACAGGGCCTCGTATGGTGCCATCTGGATGCTAGACTGATAGTTGTTTTTATAGGCAAACTCTGCCAATGGCAATTACTCCTCCCAACTGCTTCGAATATCTATAACACAACTCCTCAACATATTCTCCAGTACTTGAATCACCCTCTCCGACTGACTATTTGTCTGAGGATGGAAAGCAGTACTGAAGTCCAACCTTGAACCCAGAGCTTCGTGCAACTTCTTTCAGAACCGAGACGTGAAGCGAGGATCCCTATCGGAGATGATCGAGGCAGGAACCGCATGCAGACTCACTATTTCATATACATACAGTTTAGCCAGCTTCTGAAGAGAAAAGTCTGTTCTGACCTGAATGAAATAAGCAGACTTGGTCAATCGATCCACAACGACCCAGGCATAATCCTTCTCGGTGGGTGTTAAAGGCAACCCATTAACGAAGTCCATAGTTACTCGCTCCCATTTCCGCATCGGTATCTTTACCGACTACAGCAACCCCGAAGGCAACTGATGCTCAGCCTTAACCTGTTGACAAGTCAAATAGCGAGCAACGAAGTCAGTAACCTCACGCTTCAACCCTAGCCACTAGTATAACTCTCGTAAATCTTGGTACATTTTATTCCCGCCGGGATGCATAGCGTAAGGGCTACTATGCGCTTCCCTCAAAATTGACTGTCTCAAATCCTCATCATTCGGTACACAGATCCGACCGCGAAAACAAAGTACCCTGTCACTGTTGATCCCAAAATCAGTAGAATCCTCAATCTCAACCTGACAGAATCGCAACTCAAGAGACTTATATCCCATCTGTTTATTCTTGATCTAATCAATCCATACCGACTTGACCTGAAGTTCCGCTAACAGCCTCCCATCGTCGAATAAACTGAATAGAGCGAACATCACTCTCAGATCAGTCATAGCCCTATGGCTCAAAGCATCTACCACCACATTGGCCTTACCAGGATGGCACTCGATGGTGTAGTCATAATCCTTAAGCAATTCAACCCATCTACACTGTCTAAGGTTTAACTCCTTCTGAGTGAGGAGGTATCTAAGGCTTTTATGATCAGTGTAGATAGTACACTTCCCACCATATAGATAATGCCTCCAGATTTTGAAAGCGAAGACTACCGCTGCCAACTCCAAATCGTGCGTCGGATAATTGGCCTCATGCGTCTTGAGCTGACGAAACGTATAAGCTACCACTTTACCATCCTGCATCAGAACGCAACCCAGACCCACATACGAGGCATCACTATATACAATGAAATCCTTCCCAGATTCAGACTGTATCAGAATCGGAGCCTGCATCAAAACAGTTTTGAGCTTCTCGAAGCTCTTTTGTTGCTTATAAGTCCAGACAAATGGAACTCCCTTACGCAGAAGCTTGGTCAATGGTGTTGTGATCAAAGAGAACCCTTCTACGAAGCGTTGATAATAACCAGCTAGCCCTAGAAAGCTGCGTATTTCGAATGCATTCTTCGATTGTTTCCACTCCTACACAGCCTCAATCTTACGAGGATCAACATGAATCTCCTCCGCCAAAACTACATGCCTAGAAAGGTTACTTCTTGGAGCCAGAATTCACACTTACCATACTTTGCGTACAACTATTTGTCATAAAGAGTATGTAATACCACTCGGAGATGCTCATCTTGCTCGTCCTCAGTCTTGGAGTACACCAGAATGTCGTCAATGAAGACTACCACGAATTGGTCTAGATAGGGCTGGAACACTTGGTTCATTAGATCCATAAAAGATGTTGGTGCATTCGTCAGTCCAAAGGGCATTACTAGGAACTTGTAATGTCCATACCGAGTCCTAAATGCCGTCTTATGTACATCGGCCTCCTTAACATTTAGTTGATGATATCTTGACCGGAGATCAATCTTGGAGAACACAGAAGCCCCTCTGAACTGGTCAAAAAGATCATCTATTCTCGATAGTGGGTATTTGTTCTTGATTGTTAGCTTGTTTAGCTTCCGATAGTTGATACACATCCTCATTGTCTCATCTTTCTTCTTCACAAACAACACCAACACTCCCCATGGAGACACACTGGGACGAATGAACCCTCGATCTAACAGTTCTTGAATTTGAGCCTTAAGCTCCATAAGCTCCTTTAGTGCCATTTAGTAGGGCGCAATAGACATCGGAGCTGTACCCGGAATGAGCTCAATCCCAAACTCTACTTCTCAGCTCGGAGGCAGAACCAGTCACTCTTCAGGAAAAACATCCAGAAAGTCCCTTACGATTCTAATGTCCCTAACCGAAGAGTCCCTAGAATCAAAAACACTGATGTAGGCCAAGAATGCCTCACATCCCTTCCGTACCAACTTTTCTGCCACTAACGTAGAAATCACATTAGTCAAGTAGTCTTGACATTCTCGAATCACCACAACCTCATTGTCCTCTTCGGTTCTCAAAACGACTCTTTTTTTCGCACAGTCCAGACTTACTCAGTGTTTGACCAGCTAGTCCATTCCCAACATCAAATCAAACTCCCCAAATGGAAGTTCCATCAGATCAGCCAAAAATACCGTCCCTTGAACCTCTAACGAAACGTCTCTATATAGTTTAATAACCCGGATAGATTGCCCGAATGGACTCACAATAGTTAACTCGCTCGAGGTACTCTCAACAGGAATCCCCAAAGTTCGAGACATAGTACTAGGTACATATGAGTGTGTAGAGCCTATGTCTATCAATGGCAAATACAGTACATTGTAAATGAAAAACATACCCGTGATGACGTTTGGAGCATCTCGATCCTCATGGCGACAGGCAACATAAACCAGTGCAGGCTGCCTCGCCTCAGTCGGTCCTGCACCTCTGCCCGGTGCTATTTGTCCTCGACCCATGCCATTACAACCCTTGGCCTATCCTTGGCCCCTAAGTGGCTGTTGAACTACTCTCGGTGGCTGCACAGTACCAATAATCGGAGCTTGCATCTGACCAGTTCTCAATGGACAATCCCAAACAGGGTGCTCAGTCGATCCACATCTCAAACATGCCCCAATCGTCCTCCAACACTCACCCTGATGGCGTCTACTGCAGTGCCCACAAAGCGCCACCCCAGTAAGTGCAACAGGAGGCCTAACTCTCACTGGCCCAACTCTCACTGGCCTTTTTCTAAGGCCTCATCATAGAATTCGAGGGCTCCGATTCCCTCTTATTCTTTCCTTTCTTGCGGTTTTGGTGCTCAGCGCGCTTAACATTCTCGTCGATCTTCGCCTTATCCACTAAAGCAAAAAAAGTCACGTTCCCTCTATAGAGCTATCAGAAGCCGTAAGCTATCCCTGAGTCCATCCTCAAAATAGACGCAATGCTCATACTCGGTCACCACCATGCCCCGGGCATAACGGTTCAGTCTCAGGAACTCGACCTCATACTCGGCCATTGAACGATCCCCTTGGGTGAGATTAAGAAACTCAGCCTCCTAACATCGATGTAGCTGGCTCCCACATATTTACTCTGGAATGCCGTCTTAAAATAGTCCCATGTCAAACGGTCGGGCTGAGTGCCCTCCTCAGTAGTCAACCACCACTGGTAAGCTTCATCGCGAAGCAGAGAGACGGCCCCCTTAAGCTTCTGCTCTACGGTAAAATCCAGGTCATCCATAATTCCTTCTGTGGCCTGTATTCAATATTCGGCCACGCTAGGGGCGACTCTAGTGACACCCCTAAATAATTCAGCCCAATTGGACCGGAGTCGTTCCGTAACCGACCCGTTACCCCCAGATCCGGTGTTGGGCTCTGTGACTCTCTTTAAAAACTGTAGCATGGGTTAGGATAGTGCGTCTCCCCAGCCTCACAATCGTGAGACCCTATCTTTGTAGCCAGTGAGATTGGTGTCTCGCTCGTATCCAGATTAGGCAGATTTTTAGATGCTAAGGACCCAGCTCGAGCCCCTCTACAGCCTCTACCACGGCCTCTAGTATCCCGTCCACGGATACCTCTTGCGCTCATCATAAATTTGAAGTTATCTAGTTTAACAGTTTTATATATTAGCTACAGTTCCAATATTTGTTAACAGATGTTTTCTGCAGAACAGTATCATAAATTCAGAGTTCGTTATGGCGAATCTAGTCTCACTACGATTTTCAGTTTCGCTACAGTTTTCAGTTTACACTACTTAAAGTGTTTTCAATACAGTATACTACCTAAGGCTGATATAAGTATACAAGTAGTATTTTCAGAAGTTAGAACTCTTACAGAATTGGCGCCGGAGACTCGGTGTACCACATACTCATTCCAAAATATTTTAAATCACTTAAAACCATTTCTTAAAAACCAAATTTAAAACTCAAATCCACAGCCGGGTTTTGCAACCTGGCTCTAATACCACTAAATGTAACACCCCAAACTCGGCCTAGACGTTATGGCCGAATCTGGCGATGTCACATGACAGTGCTTTTAAAAAATGTATTTACAATAAAGCCATTTTCGATATCTTAGGTTACGGTCAAAGAGGTGTCGTTTATTCATTCATTATTCGTTTTCAAAACATTATACATTGAGAAAGCTTTTCAAATAATTTACGAATTCATGTATTATTTTGATAAAACTTTTGTTTATTTTGAAAACTCGCATCTTATCCTACTGCTAGCAGTTTATAAAATAAAAATCCCAAATTTTAATAAAAAATCCGTAAAGGCCATATTACACAAAACTCCCCAAACATAATCAAAACCATAAATAAAAGTAAAAACCATAAAGGTCCAGAACCGTGGTCACCGCCGAGTCCTCCGCCGCATCGATCCATCTACTGTTAGGGATTACCTGAACAGATTAAACAGAAAAGGGTGAGTTTTCGCAAACTCAGTGTGTAATCCCTATAGAAAACATGCACACAGTAATATCAGAAAACAGACATAGTTCCATAGTTCGGGTTTGAGCCCATTACAGAAACGGTGTGGACCTTAGCCCACTCAAATACAACATGCAGATCAGATCAAAATAGTAGAATCCTACCCACTAGCCTCTTGTAGCACCCCCTAACCTGAAACCGTCACCGAAATAGGGTTAAGAGGCATTACCGAACAATCAGAACATTTCATATCCATTTCACGACACAAAGTCAATCATCATTAAAGCATATCACAAGATAATCATTTAGTCCCTTAATGAGGTCCACGGGACCTTAAACACATGCTAGAAAGGGGTCAGGACTAAATCGAACACTTACGAAAGTTCTCTTAATTTCAAGCATTCTTCAATACTGTTGAGGTCACATTCTCGTGCAATCAGGTCGTGTGCCTCACGCGATCACCAGACACACCCATGTGTCCAGCCCGTGCCAAAACAGAGCATGTATTCTGACTTCTCCACACGGCCACCTGGCATGCCCGTGTGCTAATGTTGTGTGCTCTTAGGCAATCTACTCACTTATTCACATGGCTACTAGGCATGTCCGTGTGCCATGGCCGTGCATACTTGGGCTAGCTACTGACTTTATCCCATGGTCACTAGGCACGCCCGTGTGCCATAACTGTGTAGGCAAAATAGGCCATTTGCCACCCACACAAGGGTCAAACCTACAAGCACATCTAAGTATAATCTCACACACAATTTGGCAACCAATTTCATGTCAAGTGAACAACATATTATCTCATCCAATCTCATTTCTAATCATGTCAACTTATATACCAAAATGCACAACTATAATTCATGCATAACCAAGCATGATTCATCCACAAGATCTCTAGATCACAAAGGCATCAATCCATCCCTAAACTTACCATTCATAAGAATTTATTAATACCATCAAAACATATCAAAACATACCTCATACACCAAATCCACATATGCATATTGCCAACATTTTTCTAGCCACAACTTATGGCTAATTACACATCTCAAACATATTTTAAAACAACTAGCCTATACATGCCATATTCATATATACACATCTTCTAAGGTGCCAAAACAGGTTGCCGATAGTGTGATAGAGATGCTGACGATCCCTAGATCCGAGCTAGCTTTACTAACACTGTAAAACAGAGAAACAAATCACACAGTAAGCATTCAAAGCTTAGTAAGTTCGAAATACAATACAATTAACTCAATAAACCAAATCAATGTACACATTCAACCATCACATAGATAATTTACCGATGATACACGAATTCAACTTTATCCAATACTCACATAGCATTCCATTCATCTACTTTCAATTTCATCAACCACATTGGTATCATACATACCTTTGCCAACACATAGTTACTCACCAACCATGCTACTCAATCATTCGACTTTACATTTCGATCAACTTTTGCTATTCTCTTGCTTATTTCGCACACTTAGTGCCAGTTTGTAGACCTAACATAATTCTCGTCACACACATAGTGCCAATACGTTAAATTGATCTTATATCGGTATTGCACACATAGTGCCAATTCAATAAGCCGAAGCTTCTATCATCTCACACACACAGTGTTAATCATCTCTATCTCGTTTCTAATTTCGCACACTTAGTGCCCTCTAATTCAATTCCACACATAGCATTCCCAATCTCATAGTTATAAAAATATTCATTCAATTCACATTACATAGATATAGTTTATAACTAGTATTATATCCAAACTTACCTCGGATGTCGAAATACCAAAATGATCGATTAGTCGAGCACTTTATCTTTGCCTCGATCTCGATCCGAACATCTCCTTTCTTGGTCATATACATTCAAATTCAATCCATTCAATCACATAATCATTCAATTTAGTCCACACACACTTATTTAGGGCATTTTACAAAATAGCCCTCAATTTTTCACATTTCGACACTATAGTCCCTAACTCACAAAATCAAAAAATGCACATAATTTCATTTCACCCATGCCTAGCCGAATTCTCTCTATATTCATACAATCCCACACATTTCATTTATTTCACATTTTATTCCTTCAAATTATCATTTTTACAATTTAGCCCTAATTAGATAAATTCACCAAAAATCCAAGAACAAAATATGTTCATTAAACATATATCTTCCATTTAACACTAATACTCATCACAAAGCTTATCATTTCATCAATGTCACATACCATAAACTTCATTAATTCTGCAAATTACAACATGGGCTTGAAGTAGACTAAGCAATAATCTCAAAAACATAAAAATCATCAAAAACTAAAGTCAAAACATACCTTAATTTAGCTAATCCTTAGTCGAAAATCACAAAGTCTCAAACCCTCCTCTTCTTTTCTTATTTTCTGTGGGAATATACTTGAAAAAGATGAGCATTTTGACTTCAATTTGTTTATTATAACATTTATAATTGATTTCCAATCATACCCTTAATGAAATAAACATTTAAGCTTATAATGGTTGGTTATAAATGTCCATCTACCATCCACTATCTAAATAATGAGCTATTTTCTTCATAAGGCCTCCACATCATAAAGTCAATAACAATTAAACACTTATACATTAGCACACAGCTTTTACACTTTACGCGATTAAGTCTTTTTTCTTAAATCGACACATAGTCGATAAAATTACCACACAGAATTTTCACACAGGTTATATCACATATAATTCACACCAAAAATAATATTAGAATACTATTTCGACCTCAGATTTATGGTCTCGAAACCACTGTTCTGACTAGGGTCTAAACTGGGCTGTTACACCTCTACACACCAACTCCGTCCAACTCTACACATCATGTGGGGATAAAATCAACCCACCCATCCCTACACACCATGATATACCGAATGAGGCACATAATCAGAAAGTTGCAGCTGAGCTGTCAGATAACAGGCTTAAGAGCCTTTCAGATACTTCCTCCAAATATCATCAACCCACTCCGATGCAATGCAACGTATATAATATGACATGCTTTTATGCAAATAACAGTCCATACATTCAAACCAATATACATGCTAAGTGTAACATGTTCAGTACTGATTTCACATAATCAAATCATATAACTACAGGTCTAAGTACTGCTTACTGACCCTTCATTAGGTTCACAATCGACTTGGGCGACCTGTGCAACCTTTCAGAAAATTTCACGAAAATGGGCTTACACACCCATGCGGTCTGCCCGTGTGGGCCCACGTGCTCATGTGGCCCACACAACTCAAATTGGCCTTGGTCGTGTGGATCACACGGCCTCGCCCATAATCTCACACAGCCCAATTGGTCAGGCCTGCGTGACGCACACGGCCTTGCCCGACCGTCACATGGATGTGTCACTTCTACAAGGCCTGGCTCGTTGATCACACAGCCATGTGGTAACTTACAGTCTTGCACACGGCCTACCACACGGGCAACCACAACCCGTGTGGCGTCTACAATAAGGTTTCTGGCTTTCACCGAAACCTCATTTTCTACATTTTTGGGTACACACCTGGTTCCAATTGAAGCTAAAACGACTTCCAAGCACTCCAGAACCTATATTCAATCATTAGAACACCATTTTAGTCACTTAAATCTATACTTAAACGAAAACGCACGTGATGACCAAATGCTAACTCACAAAAACATTACCTTCAATAGAACATCGGGGTTCCGTACACTTAGCTTGTCAATTAACAATCTCCAGTCCTTTGATTATCTCCTAATCATCAATCTAAAACCCCCATAAGCAGAGATTCATTAATCCAAACAAAACTATAATACTGCACTTACCAAGACATAAAGAATAGAAGCGATGGATTGCGGATACAAAGCGATAAAAAGAAAACAGTTGAAATCAGGAAAAAGGGGGAATATTCGGCAGCAAGGTACGGAGGAGAAGGGGAATGGCGTCAGGAAATTTTTGGAAACAGGGTGATAGCCAAAATTTTTAAATAAGGGAAAATCTGTTAACCCCTCTAATCTCTCCCCTTAATTCTCTCCATATTATCAGATTTTTAGTCCAACACAAACACTCTGGACGTGACAGACAAAAATAATGCTCACGCCAAGATTCGAACTTCCGACCTCCAACAACCTCAACACTCTACTATCCACTAGACCTGCAGGCCCATTTTGCTAATTACTCACACACCTTTACTTGTAAGCCTACTAACCAAAGATAAGGTTGTTTCATAAAAATACCAAAATTTCCCAAAGTCAAGGCTTGAATTTGGAACCTCTCACACACACCCGGAACACATAACCACTGAAGCAGATACACAATTGTATCACAAAATCACAAAAACCAAAATTAAAGAAAAATCAGGGCGTTACATGTCGAATTAGTAGATTTAGGTACACGAACATTGTCAAGGTAAGTTCGTGTAACTAAATTGTGTTTATTTGCATGCTTGCATTGATTGTGTTTATGTAAATTACATAAATATCATAAATATGTGAAACGATTATAAACAAAATTGTTTAAATTAAATGATAATGCCCTATAGATGATAAAGGATAAACGATGAGAATGTTACTTATATGCTTGAAATGAATATGGAATGTGTTTATTGAAATTATATGAATGTTGAGGATGTATAAAACAATCACATGCCCGATAATGCTTGAGAAAAATGTCTAAATCCCGGTTGAAATAAATGGAAAATCGATGGATATGTGATTTCCCGAAATGAATGAGGCCTTGCATTTGTTGCTACGGAGATTTAGCTCAGACGAGAAATCCTATTGACCTCATTTCTGAAAGGATTTAGCCCGGATGGGTAATCTTGATGTGAGTCCTCTGGAGCATAAGTTATGAATTGGATTTAGCCCTGACGGATAATCCGGATCAAGCTCTTTATAGCATATGTCATAAAAAAGATTTAGCCTGGACTGGTAATCCTGTTGTATACATGTGTGGCTTGAGAGTGTACTCTTTGAAATTGTACCTTATGGGTATTAATGGACATGAATTGTCTGATTCTGATTTGTAAACCTCGAGTGTACTACTGGTGTATCCATCGATATTCCAAATAAATTCAACAGGTAAAACTCTTGAAATGAGAAGATATGAATAATAAATGAGTTATTACATGTATCTACATGAAATACAAGAAAATGATGATATGTGATAATTGATACATGGAAATATGAGACGATGATATTTTTACTTGGAATTTGATTGATGGATATAAGTTAATCCTTGATTATAGACACGTACAGCTTGTGTGTACTACTACTTGTGTGCCCTTAATATTCAAAAAATATTAGTAAGGTCCTGACATGAAATGATCTGAACTCGAAATGAGCTATTATGAGACTATACTTGTAATAATAAGAGATGATTTATATACGATAAATGGATATATGTTGTGGAAATCATATGTGCTTGGAGACTTAATTGTTGTTGAGCTCATACATGTCTTGATGTTATTATGGATTATATGACTAACAAGGGAAATGAGGATGTGTGTAGGGCTTAAGGTCAAATTGATTAAATATGCCTTATATAGTTACCTCAAAATAGAATGAATTGTAAGTTAAGTACCATGTTATACGCACTTACTAAGCATTTTATGCTTACTTAGTTTTATTTCCCTGTTTTAGAGTAAATTGAAAGCTCGTTGGATTGGAAGCTCGGCGAAGATCACTCACACTATTTGGTACAAAATGGTAAATCAATTATGGTTGTAATGGCATATGTAGGTTATATTGGCCATATTGGCATGTAAATGTAAATGATTATTGTAATCTAGCCATTGGAATGGCTAGTGATGATTATGTTTTGGGATATGTATACATATATATATGTGCTAATGTCTTTTGTGATGTGGTTTGTAATTGTTTGCTAAATGGTTTATTGTGGCTTAATAGCCTAGATGTTAAATGGTTATGATTTGGCTTATTGATAAGCTAGTGAACCTAGGCAAGGTAATGCATATTGAAAGAAATAATATTGATGTTTATGGATGTGAAATTTGGTATGATTTGGTTTGACAAAATATAATGTTATGAGTATGCTAGATGTCGTTGTTGAAAAGATATGTTTTAGCCTTAGTTGTGGTTGTATTGGCTGTCTAATTATGCTATGATTTTTATCATTTGAAGTTATGTAGGTGTGTACAAAGGAGGGTGGAAAAATTGCTTGGTAAATAGCCTATATTTTGTCTACATGGGTAAACACATGGGCGTGTGTCTAGGCCGTGTGTGACACACGGTCTGCCCCATAGGTGTGTGGCCTGGCCGTGTGTCCCCTGCACCTTAAAATTGAGAAACAGAATGCTCAGAATTGAGTACACAGGCAAAGACACGGGCGTGTGTCTCAGCCATGTAAGGGACACGGCCTTGCACACGGGCATGTGTCCTAGCCGTGTGAAAACTACACCTTAATTTCAAAAATTAAATTCACCACATGGCCTATTACAAGTGCATGTGACTTGGCCGTGTGACTTCAATTTGTTCATTTCTTGCAAGTTAGAGAGTCACACGGGAAAGGGACACGGGTGTGTGTAACCACACGGCCTGACCACATGGGAGTGTCCCTAAACCACATGAGCGTGTAACCCCTGTATATGAAGAAATTTTCTAAGTTTTGTAAAAGTTTCTTGAGTTATCAGTTTAGTCTCGAACCATTTCAATGCATGTTTTGGGCCTCGTAAGCTCGTAATAGGGACCATATGATTGAATACAAAAAGGTTTTAAATTATTCAAAATTATGATTCGATTTGTATGTCTGTAAATGTTTTGAAAGTCCCGGTAATACTTCATAACTCTATTTTGACGACGTATACTGGTTAGGGGTGTTACAGAACTACCTTTGGTGAAGGATAAAATTTTGTTGAACTACCTTTGATGAAGGACTTGAGTTTGTAATGTGTCGAACTTATTTTCCAAACACTTTTGTGCCTCTTTGAAATCTTTCTGAAGTCCACCAAACAGTGCTGGAACTTGGTCCATGGTATTCATGGATGTAATTTGATCTGGAAATTTTTTGCATGAAATTCAACCCACAAAATATATTTTTAATTTCTTTTTTCCTTTTTTGTACTTTTTATACTCTTTAGATAATTTTTTTGAGGGAAATATTTTTTATATTCTAAAATAGTGCCAAGAAATATCTTGTAAAATTTCAGATTATTCGAAAAACATTTACCCACTGAAAAAAAGTTTTCAAAAAAATTCTGTGTAAAATAAAATTGTTTTGTAACATCCGAGATTTAGGGGCTCTGCATTTATCTTGTTTATGTGTGTTTGGTATGCTCTGCATGTTGTTTTTGTGTGATTGGAGTCTTCGGGAAGGCCTGGGGTTAAGCCAGAACCTTGGCCAAAATTTTAATTTTGGGCACTTTAGGAGGGGAGCTGATTTGGGGCAGGACTTAAGGTTTATGGTTGGTGCTTGTTAACACAAGAATTAATATGGTAAAGTGGCAAGGAGACGCCACTTAAGGACCAGGTAAGTGACGCCTCAGGGGGAGCAGAGGGGAGCAGGTTTGATTCATGTTGCCAGCAGTGTGGCTTTTATTTTTGCTCATGCGTTAGAGGGATGGATGTTGGAATCGGTTGGGAACCTTGAAGAGTGGAGGAGATTTGGTCAAACTTTTTGAATGGTTGGACAAGAGTAAAAAGGGGGATTTGAAACATTCAAATTATTTTGAACGTTTCAAACCATTTCGAATGGGTGGGCAAGAGTGTTTCAAGGAGAAAGTTGAGGGTTTGAGGTGGTGTAGGGTGCTAGCCGAATTTTTTAAAGGGTGCTTGGTGAGTTAGGCATTCAGTTTAGGGGGTGTTAGTGCCGAAAATTATAAAGGGTTAGCTTTAGGTAGTGTGCTCTCTTTTCAGCATTTGAGTGTGTTGCATTTTGGGCAACTTTGGTTCTTTTCTTGGTGTAGCTGAAGTCCCTAGGAGCCTTATTCATTCTTCTTTAGCCTAAACCGAAACTAATTCTTTCTCTTTTCCATTTTTTTGCAACTTGAGTTTTTCCCTCACCATCAAAGCCGAAACAAGCCTCTCATATTGCTCTTGTCGAAAAGTGTTCAACTCCTTGGCCGAACCTTCTACTCACTACCATTGCATCTGAGCATTGCTTCTTCACTTAAAGCCGAACCTCAACCCTCCCTCTCTTCTTCTCTTTATTCTTCTTTGGTTCATATTTTCGGTTTGTGTTTTGATCATCTTGAACCGAAATCATCTGTAGGCCCCTATCTTAATATTCATCTTCTGAAACTAGAAGCCGAAATCCACTTTCTCTTTTTCCTCTAGGTTTGTTTCTTATTTGTTTTCTTTTCCCTCTTTTGGCCGAATCTCTTTGGGGTATGCACCTTGTTGATTCACTGTTATTTCAGAAGGCTGCCGTCACTTCTTCTCTTTATCTCCTCAATCGGATCCTTCTTAGTAGTGTAAGTGTTCTTTTCTTCTCTATTGTTTCTCTCTTCTCTTTTAGTTGCCGAATCAAAGGCATTAATCATGTTCTGTGGGTCTTGGCCAATTATAGAGAGGGTTTGGTTTCGTTTTTCTCCTGTTTTTGGCCAGCGTTTGGATGGTCTTTGGGATCAATTGGATTCGATCAATCAGGGTCAGTGGTTCATACCATTCGTTTGGCCGAAGGCCACTTTCTTTAACCCATCTCTTGGAAGGCCAAATCTAATATGGAGATATGTAGGGACATCAGGTGGTCTATTAATTCAAGCGTAGAAACCTTCGGGTTCTGTCAATTTCGGTAAGGACTTTTTTGTTTAGAGCAGTTATTATTCGCTATTATCTTATTCAGCGGTTTAACTCGGTCTTCTGACTAAGATCATTTTATGGAATCGAATACCAATCAGGCAAAGGAAGGGGTTGGACCCATAAACCCAGCCCCTAAGTTTAAGAGACGTACGGTGTCTGCTGTTCGAGATTGGCCACCGGGTTGTGGACCGGCTTCAGAACAGAGTAGTAGGTAGATAATAGTCGTTTCTGCTATCGATAGTGTCGACGTAGAAAGTATTGTTTTGCATGTTATCAGGTGTGATACCCTTGTGGGTGAGGCTAGGAATGCCAGGTACGTGATTATAGTATCATTCTTGCGTGTATGGATGTATGTGGTAATCTATTACCTTGTTGATAGCATGTTGCATTCATTACGACATGTATGTTATGCATGGGATATGGATATGATGTATAAGGGGAAGTGCTTGATTATTTGGTCACACAGTGATTGGTGGCTAAGCCACGTTATATTATTGGGTCACACAGTGATCTGTGGCTAAGCCACGTTATAATATTTTGGTCACCTAGTGATCGGCATTATGACTGACAGCATGACTGTCAAAGTGGCGTGTAGCGGATGGAGGGTTGATTGTAGAAATCCCCACGGTGTAATTGGCTAATACGGGTTAGCGTGTAGAGGATGGAAAAGTTAGGTTTGGGCTGGGACATGATGCATTCATTTATTTTTATGTCATCTTGAGTGGGCTAGGGCCCGATATGCGATTGTGGGCCTCGAGCCATTTATGTGCTAGAGGGGATCTACACACTGAGTCTCGGTGACTCACCCCTTTGCTTAACCTTTCAGGTAATCAATAGATCGTGGATATGGGAGCCGAGGCGGACTCGTGGAGGCCATAAAGACTTTATTCTTCGTAAATTTTTCCTACTTTACTTAAATTTTAATTGGGGTTTTTTGATGTGTAATAAGGCCTTCTTAAATTAATATTTGGTTTTATTTTATTTATATATCGGTTCTTTAGAAAAACGACACTATGCAACTTAATCACGAAATACAAAATAGGGTTTTCTAAATACGAGTAATTCAAAACATACGTTTTCTTTCATGTATCACTAAACTTATCAAGTATTCGGTTAATATGAACTGAAATTTTCTTAATCTAACAAATCACTGTTTCCAAGACATCGCCTTAATCGAAAAGTTTTCGAATCTACGATTTTTCCCAAACTAAACAAAATTTCGTTTTTACTTCACCCTGTAACACACCAGATCTGGTCGTAACGTTTAGGCTGGGTTTGGGGTGTTACATGTTTTGAGGCTGTTTGTTGGAAATCAATTTTATAAGAATACAAAAAATGCCCAAATCTGATACCAAATGATAAGGATGATTGCAGAAGAAGGATCATAGTTTGTCCAAGACACATATTAAACTCAAGGCTCTAGACATTCGAAAAGAAACTTGGATTTTGACACAACCTGAAATGCATTCGAATCCAAGTCAGATAAAAAATTTAAAATAAATAACTAAGATAAATAAAATAGAAAAATAAAGAGGAATAAAGAAGATAGATGGAAAAGATAAAACGTAGCGTGTAGAAGTCATAAGGAGCCTTGGAAATAAGAAGAATCCACAAACCTCTTCAAACGGCCCTAATTTTCCCTCCAAGAAAGAAAACTTGGATGAAAGAGTTAAAACATGATCCACACAATTTGAAAAGATTGTTAAAACTCTTTTAAAAAACTCAAGAAAAATTCTTGAAAACAAAACCTTAAGAAAAATTCATTAAAATAAAAACTCAAAGAGAATTTGTTAACTCAAAAGAGAAGTTGAATAATAATCAAATCAATGAATTGTAGTTGAATATAATCAATTCAAGAGAGGCGATTCGCGAGGATATGGAAAGCCTTGTCCCCACCCAAGAACAAGCTACTACAACCAACAATAACAATGTTGGGAATGTATTTAGAAATATGTTCTTTGCTATGATGGCTCAATTATTGGAGCAGATCATGGGAATCAAAACTAAGCAACAACCTCAACAACCGTAACATCCTCCATGATCATGCCTAGAGGTAGTGCACCTAGCACCATCTATTCCACTTGGACCTGTACCTATAATAGCCTCCCCTAGGTCTAATCCTATCCAAGAGATTCAGAGAAGAGGAGCAAAAAATTTTTTGGAAGATCAAGGAGATAACCCCACTACGGAGGAGTAGTGTTTGTATCTGTTAGGAAGGGTTATTAAGGAGTCAAAGTGTAATGAAGAGGATTGTCTCCAATCTGCTATATCCTTAGTAGAAGGAGAAGCGTACCAATGGAGGGAAAATATGATCAGCGTTACCCATGAGCATCAAATTAATTGGGAATTCCTTTTAGAAATGTTTCGTGAGAAGTAAATTAATCCAACGTTTGTTGAACAAATGAAGGACTTCCTATATCTAAAACAAGGTAAAATGTTTATCCTAGATTATGAGCATGAATTCATCAGCTGAATAGGTATGCCAAAAGTATGTTTCTAACAGAAAAAAAACATGTGTGATAAATTCTAATGGGGACTTAGAGATGAACTTTCTGCCTTTGTGGTAGCCTCTCAGTGTAAGACCCTGTCTAAAATGACAGCTACAACTCATAAGATTGTGTCGATCATTAGGGACAAGAGCAAGAATTATGAGATGGAAAGAATGAAGAGAGGAAGATCAAGTCCTTCACCTTCCTTAAATTTTAAGAAGCCAAATGACCACTCTTTTCCAACTTGAATGAGGGAATCAGAGACCTCTAGTTTTAGGCGTGAGGGATCCTTTAGGCTAATTGCATCCATGGCTAGTTCTGGCGGTTCTCGAACAGAGAAAGGAGATTGTAACTTATACGGTAGGATCCATTGAGGTGAGTATAGAAAGAAGTTAGGGGCTTGCTTCAGTTGTGGGATTAGAGACCACATGATTAAAGATTGCCCAACCAAGTATGAGTATACTATAAAACAATCAGTAAAAAGCATGCCGGAATACTAGCAAGAAATAAAATAAAAAATGGCGGCTAAGTCTTACTTGATCCCTTTCAGTAGAACGAGTTCTAGTGCATCAGCACAGGCCTACGTGATGAAAGCCAAGGAAGATGTGAAGCTACCTAAAGTCATCATTGGTAATTTTTTTTCCTTTGATTGACCTTGGTTCTACTCATTCTTATATATTTACTAAATTCATAGAGTGTCTAAGTCTCGAGGTAGAATGTTCTGAAGCCAATATATTAGCAACGAATCATTTAGGGCAAAGCACTGTAGTGAACAAGTTAATAAGGAATTGTCCTTTAGCTGTAGGCGAGTACATGTTTTTAGTAGATTTTATGTTGTTGAGCTTTCATGAGTTCGATGCTATATTGGGATAGGACTGGCTGACTAGGAATAACGCTATGGTTGGCTGTCAGTCTAGAAGCATTCGTTTGGTAAGTTCAAAGGGAAAAGAAATATTATTATCCAGGAAAAAGTCAGGAGTGGTGGATAGGATTATTTCTGCAGTGACAGCCAGAAAATTGATTGCTCAAGGTGCAGATGCATACTTGGCATATATTATGGACATGCCCAAGATTAGGAGCGACGTCGGCCAAGTGTCAGTAGTAAAGGAATTTACGAATGTGTTCCTTGAAGAACTCCCCTGTATACTGCAACGTGTAGGTTTGTACAAGTGTACACTCGTTATCATGTAATAAGTAAGTATCAAGTTATTGTCTCCACAGGGATTGTATTTGTGCTAAGTCACGTAATTTGTAAAATTAAATTAACAAATTGGTAAATAAAAACACAATATATTTGAGAAATGGTGATTAAAATATATTAAACTAAATGCAATGATCCCTCATGCAAATGATCCTAAGTATGCAAACTATATGAATGAAATAGACTTTAGTAAAATTAAACACAATTTGCAACAATTATAACATAAATAAACCAAGACAATGACTTTAATTAAACTCAATTTATTATCAACATGCTTAATAACAGTCGGAAAAACATTCCATGGCAACTCGATCTTTCATGAGTTTGGAAACCACATTAGGTCCTTTCGGAATCCTTTACTTTGTAAATAAGCATTTTACTGATCCTTATTTACTAAGGGTTTCTTAGCATCTGTGTGAGGTAACAGGGACGTATCAGGTTTGAAACAGTTTAATCACACAAATCTAAAAACTATGCAGATAACAGAGCTTGGTCAGAGCTGTTATGCAACCCACAATTTAATCGGGTCAGGATCTAAATTGAGCATGCACATATCAATTATGTGTCCATTAGCTGTCGTCTGGTCAGGATCACTCAGCTAATTCAGGTGCATTTCAATCACGTATGAACGAAATACAGACTTGATTTTAATTGAAAACATGATCAATTGAGGCACAAACATTATAAGCAAATAAATATTATTTAATCAAAGCAATCATCCTAGCTTAAATAAAATTAAGTTAACATTGTTGTAAACAAGAAAAAAGAACACATAGAAAACATCTTTAGATTAAATTAAAGAAAAGAAAGATTAAACCCAATTCAGAGTGGCTGTCACCCAAGACTCTAACTGACGAGGCTCCTTCATTCCTTTGCTTTGCTCCTTTGCTGATGGCTCTCCAAGGTGGCCGACCAAGGGTTCTTTAAGATGCTTAATTGCTAAAATCTCTATGAAGAGATTATGCTAGGCGTGGGAATGAAAAAGGCTAAGAGAATTTAGAGAGAAGAGAGAATGATGAATGATAAGAATGAATGAGGGAATGAGAGGGTCTTATTATAAGTGACGAGAGGGTGATAGTTTGCTAAAAATAGTGGATGTTAACCTCTTCAAATCTCCTCAAATTGTGGCTGGCCATGCTTAGTGGCTTTTGACTTGATTTTTTCTTGATTTTTAAGCAATTTTGGATGCTACACAACTCAAGACTGAGACTCAGTCAATCGTAAATCTTCGTGCAAATCTCTAATTTCTTTAATACTGCAAGGACCTTGTGTAATTAAACCAAAGAATGGTTTAAATGGACAGCCATGTGTAGCCGAATATTAGGTTGACTTGGTCTCCAATTTGGATGGTTTTTTAATCCAACAAAGCAATCAGACCTGTCCAGAATAAATCAACAAGTTAGAGGACCAAAGAATAAAATTTATACAATTTAATTAATTAATTAAAACCCAAATTATTAATGAAATATTTTAAAATGAATTATTAAATATAATTTTATATTTTATTATTTAATTTAATCATGCATGGCCCACTTTGTCTTAAAAAATATAATATATTCAAATTAATATAAAATAAGCCATTTATTACATGAAAACTATATAATAAAGCATAAAATAACATTTTAATAATTTCTATGTCCTATTTTCATATTTTCACTTATTTCATTAATTTATTAAACAATTACTTAGTTTTAACAACGGATTTAATTAAAAAGGTGATAAATTACATAGGAAAAATCCTATATATTTTTCTGTTTACACATCCCTAAACTTAAATCATTGCTCATCCCGAGTAATGTTTATGCTCAGCAAAAGGCCTTGTTAAGCCAAAATTGCTAATTGTGAAAGCAGCATCAACCTTTGTCCCATAATCATGCATTAATAATTTCATGCTTATCGATCTTCTTTATTAACAAGTAATTCATATGCAAAAATTCCTTAAGTTTATAGTAAGCTTCAAAATATGCCAACATGAATCATAGTTTGCATGTATGTCACATCCATAGATAACATTATTCATTCAACATAATTTCCTATCAATCAAGCAAACAATCACAAGGCTTATTTATGATCTTCATATGTTGAACTCAGGACTTCCTCTCCACTAATGTAGGTGACCTAATCATCAAATCAATAGGTCTTTTATAAGCTTGTAATGGGGCTCGGTTAAAGGTAGGGATTTTAAGAGATGAGACATTTCGGTTTCTAAAAAAATCTTAACCTTTAACTTTGTCTTGGTTTTCTTGTAATACAACCTTTTTCTTTAAGTGAACCTTTGGAACACCCCCAAACTTATTTTTAACTCAATCTCATACATTTTTCCTTTTTGGAGACTAAGCAAACTTTTTTTTTTAAGCATGAGCACATACATCTTTATGAAAATTTCCTTAGTTGTTGATTCCCAAGACAACTTTAGTTAAGATAGGTGCACAAAATTAGGGTAACTTTAAAAAGATGGTAATTGGCTTATAATGTAGGTTCATTGCAAAAAAAAAAAAAATGGCCTTTAAGCTCAAAATTACAGTTTCAAGGGTCTAATATCATAGGGTCGGCTTGAAAAGGCTTAAACGGTCCAAAGAAATAGTGCCTATATAGTTTTAGATTTTTACGTCCCCTAGGATTTCGCCTCAAGAAAGTTACTAAGTCAATTCTAAAGATATAAACCTTCATGCATGTCTAATCTCAAAAGAAACTAAGTTTTCATGGCAAACATTACTAAGGCTAAGGTAATACAAGCATTCCATTCTTCAAGATAACATACTTTCACTTAGACAAAATCATCTTTCATACTTGCGTACAAACTATCTCAGTAACAAAAAATATCTCTAAACATTCAGTTATTAAAACATACTTATGAAAGAAATGATTGAAACATACTTTAAAAAAATATAAAAGTTTGAGCAATTTATTTGCCTTACCCCCTTTAAAAAGAAGCAAAGTCCTCATTGCAAGAAAAAAGTAATGAATGAAAACTGAACACCAGGTAGGGTTGTAAAGAAAGAGAGGTGAGTCATTAAGACTGCTTAAATACCAAGCCTTCCCTAATAACCCAATCCTAGACATGTTCATTCTCATTACCACATCACTTAGTCTTATTCTTTCTAAAGAAGTGTTAAGTTTGTTCATGCGTGCTATATTTTATTCTGCAGAAATTAAATCCTAATTACGAAAGAAATAAATTCCTAAGGAAAATAATTAAATAAATAACAAAACAAGAATTCCCCCTTTTATTTTTCTGGCTCATTCCCCTTGGCTTCTTTAGCTCCATCTCTGCTTGCATTGTCAATATCTTCCATCCATGTCTCAAAGATAGCATCTGGGAACTCAGGAACAAAAGTATTAGAGATATTCTTAAAAGTAATTCGAATTGAGTAATCTCTAATTTTTTCATATTTCCAGTAAGTTTGATGTTGATTGTGCATAAACTTGCACATATCCATCAAAATTGACAACTCCGATTTCCTTGAAGTACTTGCAGAAGTTGGCATGGGAGTTGTATATTCAGGTTCACTTAGCTTCACTGGTTCTTCTTCTGGCTCAACCCTTGGTTCAGGAATTTGGTTCCTTATCAGATTCTTCCTCTTCAATGTCTGTAACTGAATTAGCTTCAATTTCAGTTCCATCTGTTAACTCTTCGGTATCCTACTCAGTTGGCTCTTCTTGCTAGCCTTGATTAAGCTCATGCACCCTCTCTACTAATCTTTCAAGATCATAATTTGTAATGCATCCTTGAACATCTCGCCCCTTCAAATTTGCTTGTGTTTTAACACGAGCCTTTAAGCAAATTGAAGTGATTAATGATGGGAAATAAGCACTTCCTGCCTTCTTTTTAGCACAATATTGAATCTCCTTAAGGATAATTTTCCAAACATTAATGGACTTTTCTGTCAAAATTGCATATAACAAAAGCATTCGTTCCATCGAGATAGTGGAACTATGTGAGATAGGCATAAAACTGTAGCGAACGAAATAAAATCATACCTTTGCTATTGGTTTTAAGTATTCTCTTCGACAAGAATGGCTCCCCTACTTTCTCATAATCCATTGGGGTCCCAGATTTGTCACAACACCAAGCACTTGTTGAAGAAAATCCCAATTGATATTGTTCATCATAGGGTAGTACTCATCTTCTTCAACATCAGGTAAATTAAACAAATCATTGATGGACTTAGAAGTAAGAGGTACCTTTTTCTTTCGAATGATTACTTCAGTAGCATCTTACGTGGTCAAACTAGCATAGAATTCTCGAACTAGTTCATCATCGGGAAGTGAACGAGCATCACAAAATCATTCCTACTTGAGAGCATTTATTTTCTTTCTAATCGGTATAGGAACAACCATCAAATCATTACTCTTCAAGTCAAAACCTTTTTTCGGCATCATAGGTTGATGCTTGAAGACTGAATCAAACCTCTCTTTCACTTCTTCATTGATCAAAATAGGGTTTTCAAGAGTAGTCTTTGAAGATCTGGTTCTTTTGTGAGACATGGTATCCTTTCCCAAAAATTCGCAAAGTTTTTGTACAAGAGAGAAAATAGAAATCGGCAAAGTGGGTAGAACTTGCTACGGTAATAATCTTATGACGACAAGGATGGTGCTACGGCAATAGGGAATTTTGGCAGAAAGAGAAGAGAACTAGGGTTTCTTTCGAGATTTGAGGTTGACGGCACAAAAGGGAGATTTAGGGATTTTTAGGGTGTAAGCAAATTGATATGAAGGATATGAAAATTAGTAGAATGGAGAGGGGTTTATATAGGGAAATATTTGGGCAACATGTAACAAAAATTTAGCTACATTAGGGTTATTTTGGCGGCAAGCAATGGGTGTCAAGGCATGAATTTTTCCCTCCTTTTTGGGCCTTAAACTCAGACTGTATCTTATTAAAAAAACTAATTAGTATTTGGGCCAAATTTGACACCCTTTATTAACATAAAAAATTAAAATTTAAACAGAACAAATGAAACATAAAAATTTTAAATCTTAATTAGAAAATTTCTTCTTAACAAATTACATTAAATTAATTCCCAGGAAAGGTTGGAGGGGTCACAACGGTCCCGCTTAAGTTCCAATCTTCTTAGGCCGAATTAATTAAATGTAATAAGTTAAGAAAATAAGTTCTAATTATTTATTTACAAAATGAGTTCATGAAAAATTAAGGGCCTGTTAATTTGAATGAGGATTCAACTCTCTCAACTTCACCATCCTAGTAGTGTTTGAGACGTTGACCATTAACTTTAAATGTACCTTCGTAATTGTTGTATAATTCAGTAGCTCCATAAGGATAAACTCGGTAGATGGTATAAGGTCCTTTCCATCGGGATTTAAGCTTCCTAGGAAATAACTTCAACCTTGAATTAAACAACAAAACCTTCTAACATTCTTTAAACTCGCGAGGTTGTATATAACTATCATGCCATCTCTTTGATCTTTGTTTACACATTTTCACATTCTCATAGGAAAACAAAATCAGCTCTTCCAACTCATCAAGTTGTAACATCCTTCTCTCACCGGCTTGCTTAAGATAAAAGTTCAACTGCTTCAAAGCCCAGTGAGCTTTGTTCTCCAACTCTAATGGCAAATGACATGCCTTTCCAAACACTAATCCATAAGGAGTCATTCCTAACGATGTCTTAAATGCTGCTCGATAGGCCCATAATGCATCATCGAGCCTTCGAGACCAATCTTTTTTGCTAGGGCGTACTACCTTTTCAAGGATACCTTTGATTTCGCGATTCACTCTTTCAACTTGCCCATTAGACTAGGGGTGATAGACAGTAGCAATCTTATGCTTCACATCATATTTTTCAAGCAACCACTTAAGCCAATTGTTCAAAAAGTGAGAACCTTCATTACTAATAATAGCTCTTCATGTCCCAAATCGTGTAAACACATGCTTATGTAGGAATCACAGGACTACCTTAGCATAATTTGTAGGGTATGCTTCAGCTTCAACCCACTTGGATAAGTAGTTGTAATATCCTGGATTATGGCTTATGCATTATAGCTTAATTTTATGAAATAGTATGCCTATGTGTGCTGTGAATGTGTTCTATGAATTTTTGTGAACTTTAGTGTGTAGTTAAATGCCTTAGAAATTATTAGATTTTAAAGTTTAAAGAGAGAGCTAAGCCTGATAGGCCTTAAGGAAATAAATGGGGGAAAGTAGACACAAAGATGGGCTTGTCTAAGTGGCTTGGAGGCGCCACTTAAGGCCTCTGTTAATGACGCCACAAACAGGTGAAAATGGGCCAAGGTTCGAGTCGCATGGGAAGCTAAATAAAGCTTTTATTTTTGCGGCAACAAGGGGAAGTGATGGACGGCATGGGGAGTCTATGGGAGGAGTTTAAGATAAGGTATTTTTCTTTTAATAATTTCGGCTAAGGTATGGATAAATGAGGATTTTATTTCTATTAGTTTAAAAGGAGCAAAAAAGAGAGAAAATAGGAGGAAAAGAAGGGATGAGATAGGGGGAAGGAGAGTTGGCCGATTGGGGGAGTCTAAAGGTGATATTTTCGGCTAAGGAAGGGAGTAAGGCCATTATTCTTTTCTCTTTTGGATGCCTCTACCGAATTCTCTAGCCACTCTTCTCTTTCTCTCTTATTTTGTCAAAAGCTGAAAACACAAGCAGTCATAGCCGATTTCTTCATAACATCCAAAGCCGAAACCTTATTCCTCTCCATTGCCGAAATTGATCTTTTCTCTTCTTCTGAAAGTTCTCTCAAAAGCCGAATATTCAAGGTGGTTCTAGCCGATTGTTCAGAGGGTCCTAAAGCCGAAAGTTCACTTCCTTATCACTCTTGGAATCGACTTCTTCTACAAGTATTCTTGTCAACTTCGCAAGAATAGTTGGCCATTTGCGTTTTGGACTCTCTCTCTCTTATTTGGTAAGGAACCCCTCCTATGTCAATTTGCTATTTATTTTCTTTCTCGGACTATCGAAATTAAGGCTCTAATCACATTAGTATTCTTGGCCGAAATCTTGAAGGGGAGTTTCAGCATTTCTCTTGTAGCCGATTTCAAAGGGGATCATTCGGGATTTTAAAGATTCAAGGTAAGTCATGTGTATATTCGGCCAAGGGCTATTTACATGGGATTAAATGTTAGAAATTGATCTAACATGTGTCTATAGGGATTTCGACAGATACCTAAGACAAGGGATACTTTCGGGATTTGAGAATTGTAAGGTAAGTGCACATACACATTCAGCCAAGGCCTATTTAGGAACCTAGATCTATTTCTTACTTCGTTTAAAAGCTGAAAACTAACCTGTGAAGTGATCTAGTGCTTGGCCGATTATAAGAAGGAACATAGCAAAGTTTCGGGATTTGATCCAATCGGCAGCAAGGTAAGTTTTGGTTGCAGTAATCCTTCGGGATTTGGTTATAGCCGAATAGGTTTTGCTAATATGCCTAGTGTTGGCCGAATATAGGAGCTAAAGGATCTAAAGCTTAGATCGGGATTTTCGGGATTTCAGTGGATTCGTTAAGGAAACCAGGTGTGTACCCCACACTAACTCTTAATAGACGTATGGCAATATTTTAATATATGTGTTTATAATAATGCGAATGTGGCCAAAGGTACCACGCAATGGTACAAAGTACTCAGGTACGTAACGTTAACTTTAAGTTAATATGAGATATGAATATGTGGAATATGTCACGTATGTGAACATGATAAGAATGTGAAATAAGGCTTAAGGCATGATATTGCATGATATGTATGACACGGGGCATATGGGTGATTATGAAAGGGGAAGTGATCTGGTGGTTTATACCACGATATTTGAATGTGGTTACTTCGGTCACATTATCTGAATGTGGTGTCTCATGACACAAAATGTTATCTCGTGGCTATGCCACAAAATTATAAGGGCGATGAGCACGTCGACTACAGCGACTGCCTTCGATGGTGTGTAGCGGATGGAGGGTTGACTTAGTAGTCCCCACGGTGTGCAGGTTGGTACGGTTGATGTGTAGCGGATGGCATCTAGGCTTGGGTTCGGGATTGCATCATTTTATTTAAGTTCTATATGTGTATGTATGTTCTGATATGCCTGAATCTGTTGGACTTAATGTTGGTTGTACACACTGAGTATGTTGACTCACCCCGTTGTGGGAATATTTTCAGGTGACGCTCAGTAATGGACCGGGTCGGCAGGAGCTTAGTGGTGGCCATGCGCAGCACGAATTTTATTATTTGGACATTTTATTTTGTTTAAGTACTTTAAATTTATTGTGGGTTTGTTTTTGATGTAATAAGGCCATAGTATGAACTGTTTTATGCATGCATTTTGATTCTTTTATTACGAAATGATTAATGTTAAATCGAGGTTAAAACAATTTTTATAAAAATAAATCTTTAAATGTTTTGACGCTTAAATTCAATTGATTCTTAATTTTAAAAGTAAAATCTTTAAAACAAAATCGGCATGTCTTTTTAATATAAAAACAAAGTTTTTAATAAATCCCTGATTTCTAAATTAATAAAAGTTTTCAGTTGAACCCAACACAAGCAAATCCTTCTTTAAAACCACACGAATTTTTCCTAAGTAACGAACAGATTTTCAAATCTTTTACTCGAGGAACATACCAGATTCGGTTGAGACTCGTGGGCCGGGTTTGGGGTGTTTCAGCTTGGTATCAGAGCCCAGTTTTTAAACTCTTAGCCTTGGGTTTAAGGCCCAAAACGTTTTCAAAAGTTAAGCCCAGAAGAATTTTGTGAAATAAGCAGATTTTTCTGGCATGGCACCTAAGTCTCCGACCCAAAGTCCACCAGGTAAGTACCCCTATCCATTGTGTGAACTATTGTATGATTTGTAAAAGGGTAGAAATGGAACATAGATTAGTATGATAAGTACTTGAACCCTAGGACTAGTTTACCCCAACAATTGCATAAAACTTTAAATGCCTAAACTAAACCAACCTGTGACTAAGTCGCCGAGTTAGGGTGTGGCAACCATTGTGCGCATGTCTAGGATTGGATCCGGAAGAGCCTGGTACTTAAGCAGTCATCGTTACTCACCTCCTCTTCGCTGGAATCCTACCTGGTGCGTAGCTACGGTTCACCCTAACCAAGAGGACGCATTCACGGGCTAAACCCAATAACTAAAACCCGAAAGGGACTAGCCGTATTTTCATGAAAACCCTAGTTTTAAAATCATCAAATTACCCCTTTTAAATGGAAGCAAAACTTAGTTTGAAAATTTTCCAAAATATTTTTTATTTACAAAATTACCTAAATACCCCTAGTGGTAAAATTACTAAAATGCCCTTGGTTCCCAAAATTACCATACTACCCCCGATTTCAATAACATTTCTGATTTGGCAAAAATATCCAAAAACTTTATCGTTACAAAATACTAAGGTACCTTGATTTGGAAATTTATGAAATTACCCCTGCTTTACAAAATTTCCAAAATGACCCCCCGATTTCCAAAATTTCTGCAACAACCCCGATTTGGAAAACAAATTCTCAAAAAGAACCCTAAGTTTTGTAAATTTTGAAATACCTTTGATTTATAGAGATTTTTCAAAGTGACCCCGATTTATTACCAAAATACCCCTGTAGGGCAAATGACGAAAATACCCCTGGGATAGGAACAGACTAGAATTTTTGAATGATGAATGTGTGTGATAGGAACTACTGAATGGATTGTACTTCTCAGAATTAGGATAGAAGACTTGAAACTTTGAATGATCGAAATAATTACTTCTAAACTTCTTTCATAAAATTTCTTCGCGGATAATCAGTGGAACAAGGACTAATTCATAAAATTTCTTAATCAGATTAAAGCGCGATCGTAAGAATGAGCTCTAGGGGACGTGGTCGTAATGTGCGAGGACGCGGTAGAGGCAGAATGACCGTGTCGGAACCCGTTAGATCGGGTCAAGGGTTTGAGAATGAGGTACCACCACCACCGCCAGCTGTTGGTGTTAAGCAGCAAGATCAGACGGGGGATGATGCTGTATCGCAGGCGGTGCTGCGAGTTCTTGAGATGGTGGCTGGAGCAGGTGGTAATATGGGAGCTCGGAAATCTGTACCCGAGTGACTCCGAGCCAATAGAGCTGAGGTGTTCCGTGGCGTATCTGGCGTGGCACCCAGTACTGCTGAGTATTGGTTGGAGGCGACCGAGCGAATTATGGATGAGTTGGATCTGACCCCTGAGGAGAAACTAAAAGGAATGGTGGCGCTACTACGCGATGAAGCGTATCAATGGTGGCTCACAGTTCGGGATGGTGCCACAGCTGAGGATCTTACTTGGGAATATGTTAAGGCGGCGTATCAGAAGAAGTATGTTGGGACCAGATATACTGATGCGCAGAGGAAGGCATTTCTGGGGCTGGTTCAAGGGAACAAGTCCGTAGCGGAGTACGAAGCCGAATTTCTGAGGTTGAGCCGGTATGCTCGAGGAGTAGTGGCTACGGAGCATGAGCGATGTGTCCGATTTGAGGATGGACTTAGGGATGACCTGAGGTTGTTGATAGCTCCACATCAGGAGCGGGAGTTTGCCGCATTAGTAGAAAAGGCTAAAGTAGCTGAAGGGATTAAGGACTCTATAAGGCAGCACTCTGATCAGAATAGACAGAAGAGAGGATTCGGACCGTCAGGGTCATCTGGGAGTGTACAAAAGAGGCCTAGAGCTGATGGGCCGCGAGGTCAGCAAGTTGGTTTAGGAGGGCAGTATCGTACTTGTGATCAGTGTGGGAAGAAGCACTTAGGGGAGTGTTGGAAGAAGACTGGAGGATGCTTTAAGTGTGGGTCCAAGGACCATATGATTAAGGACTGTCCTATGAAACCAGATGGGAATCGACCAGCAGCTCAGGGTTATAATCAGGCTGGTAGAGGTGGACAGCAGCCTCAGCGAGGTCGTGGACCGAATGGCAGAGGTAATGGTGCTGGAAGAGGATATGGAACACCTAGCAGAGGTGTTGGTAATACAGAGGCAAGACAGCCGGGTCTAGTATATGCGGTTCATCGTAAGGAAGATGGAGATGCAGCGGACGTCATAACCGGTACATTTCTTATTTTCGGCAAGCCTTATTTTGCTTTGATTGATGTGGGCTCGACCCATTCCTATGTTGCATGTAGAGTAGTTGAAACTCTAGACATAGCCTCTGAACTTTCTGATAGGAAGATGACTGTAGTAAGCCCACTAGGTCAAACTGTAGTGGTGGATAAGATCTTTCGGAAGGTACCTTTAGAGATTCAAGGTGCAGTATTTTCTGCCGACTTAATGGAACTACCTTTTGGAGAATTCGACCTCATACTTGGCATGGATTGGCTGGTAGAACATCGAGCTATTTTGGATTGTGCAGCTAAGCGAATGGAGTTAAGGACCCTAGAGGATAAGGAGGTAGTTATGATAGGAGAAAGAAGCAACTACTTGTCTAACGTAGTTTCTACTTTAAAGGCTGATAAGATGGTCCGGAAAGGGTGCAAGGCATTTTTGGCCTTTGTTAGTGTATTGGACACGAAAGAAGGGGGAGTTAATGGAGTTAGAATAGTGAGGGACTTTGTGGATGTTTTTCCGGAGGAGTTACCTAGAGTACCCCCAGATAGGGAGGTGGAGTTTGGAATTGATTTGCTACCTGGTACAGCTCCTGTGTCAATCGCTCCGTACAGAATGGCACCAAAGGAGTTGGTTGAGCTCAAGGCTCAAATCCAAGAGTTGCTTGATCGTGGGTTTATTCGACCCATTGTGCTCCATGGGGAGCACCGGTTTTGTTTATGAAGAAGAAGGACGGAACTATGCATATGTGCATAGATTATCGTCAGTTGAATAAGCTGACCATCAAGAAAAAGTACCCTTTGCCGAGGATTGACGACTTGTTCGATTAGCTTAAGGGGGCAGCGATTTTCTCGAAGATAGATCTAAGGTCTGGATATCATCAGCTTAAAGTGAAGGAGGCGGATATCCACAAGACAGCTTTCCGGACAAGGTATGGGCACTTTGAGTTCGTAGTAATGCCGTTTGGATTGACGAACACCCCAGCCGCGTTCATGGATATGATGAACCGGGTTTTTCAACCCTACTTGGATCGATTCGTCGTGGTGTTCATCGACGACATCCTTGTGTACTCCAAGTCTGAGGAGGAACATGATGAGCATCTCCAGGTTGTGTTGCAAGTGTTAAGGGAGAAGAAGCTCTATGCCAAATTCAGCAAGTGTGAATTTTGGCTTAAGGAAGTTGCGCTCTTAGGACATGTAGTGTCTGCAAAAGGAATAAGGGTGGATCCTAGAAAGATTGAGGCGGTGCTGGATTGGAAACCACCTAAGTTTGTGGCTGAGGTTCGTAGTTTCTTGGGATTGGCAGGCTACTACAGAAGGTTTGTGGAAGGGTTCTCATCAATAGCCGCACCTTTGATGAAATTGTTGAGAAAGGAAGTACCTTTCGTATGGACGAATAAGCAACAGGAGAGCTTTGAGAAGCTTAAGAGGGTTTTGACGGAAGTTCCAGTTTTGATTCAGCCGGAGGCAGGGAAAGATTTTGTGGTGTATTGTGACGCTTCTCACACGGGACTAGGGTGTGTTCTGATGCAAGACGAGAAAGTAGTCGCTTATGCGTCTCGTCAACTAAGGCCACATGAGGTTAACTACCCGACGCATGATTTGGAATTGGCGGCAGTGGTCTTTGCTCTTAAGGTGTGGAGGCACTATCTCTATGGGGAAAAGTCAGTAATCTACACAGACCACAAGAGTCTTAAGTATTTGTTAACTCAGAAGGAGTTGAACCTGAGACAGCGAAGGTGGGTGGAGTTACTGAAGGACTACGATTGTTCGATAGAGTATCACCCAGGCAAGGCGAATGTAGTGGCAGATGCCTTAAGTCAGAAGGTTGTGTCAGATCTGAGGGTGATGTTCGCACATCTGAGCTTGTATGATGATGGAAGTCTGCTAGCAGAGTTGCAAGTGAAGCCGACATGGTTGAATGAAGTGAAGGAAGGTCAGTTGGTGGATAAGGATTTAAGTGCTAAGTTACAGCAAGTGCAGAATGGGGAGTTGGAAGATTATGGTATTAATGACGAGGGAGTATTGTGTCTCAAGGGTAAGGTTTGTATGCCGATGAATGAGGAGCTAAGGCAGAGAATTCTTCAGGAATCGCATAGTAGCCCCTATGCTATGCATCCTGGAGGTAGTAAGTTGTACAGAGACTTAAGGGAACAGTTTTGGTGGCCTGGTCTTAAGAAGGAAGTTACCGAATTTGTCGGCAAGTGCTTAACGTGTCAGCAAGTTAAGGCTGAACACCAAGTTCCGTCAGGGTTGCTTCAGCCAATAAAGATTCCACAGTGGAAGTGGGAGAGAATGACCATGGACTTCGTTAGTGGGTTTCCCCTTACGCCTACTAAGAAGGACTCAGTGTGGGTAATAGTGGATCGTTTGACAAAGTCCGCGCATTTCATTCCAGTGCGGGTCGACTATTCTCTGCAAAAGTTGGCCAAATTGTATGTAGCAGAGATTGTGAGGTTGCATGGAGTGTCGGTGTCGATTATCTCGGATAGGGACCCAAGGTTTACTTCTCGGTTTTGGAAAGCTTTACATCAAGCTTTGGGTACCAAGTTGGATTTCACTACGGCTTTTCATCCACAGTCAGACGGGCAGTCTGAGCGGGTAATCCAAGTGTAAGAGGATAAGCTGAGAGGTTGTGTGATAGACTTCAGAGGAAGTTGGGAAGAATACTTGCCTTTAGCGAAATTTGCATACAACAACAACTATCAGGCTAGTATTCGGATGGCACCGTATGAAGCGTTGTATGGACGGAAGTGTCGAACTCCTACGTGTTGGACGGAATTAGGGGAACGTCGAGTTTTGGGTCCAGAGTTAGTGGCAGAATCCGAGGAGAAGGTTGAGGTAATTCAGGCACGGTTGAAGGAAGCATCTGATAGGTAGAAGTCGTACGCATATCTCAAACGGAAGGAAATAGAATTTGATGTGGGAGATCAGGTGTTTCTTAAAGTTTCGCCTTGGAAGAAGGTAATGAGATTTGGACGCAAAGGAAAGCTAAGTCCAAAGTTTATAGGACCTTATCGAGTATTGAAGCAAGTTGGACCAGTGGCATACCAGTTAGATTTGCCACCGGAGTTGAAGCAGATGCACGACGTATTCTATGTTGCCATGCTACGTCGTTATAGATCGGATCCATCTCATGTAGTCCCGGTTGAAGAGGTGGAACTAAGGCCAGATTTGTCCTACGAGGAGGAGCCGATTCAGATCTTGGAACGAGATATGAAAGTGTTACGAAGGAAATCAGTCCCTCTAGTCAAAGTGTTATGGTGTAATCATGGATCGGAAGAAGCTTCGTGGGAGCCGGAAGAAGCAATGCAACAGCAATACCCTCACTTGTTTCAGCCAGGTAATTTCGAGGACGAAATTATTTTAAGGGGGTAGAACTGTAATATCCTGGATTATGGCTTATGCATTATTGCTTAATTTTATGAAATAGTATGCTTATGTGTGCTGTGAATATGTTCTATGAATTTTTGTGAACTTTAGTGTGTAGTTAAATGCCTTAGAAATTATTAGATTTTAAAGTTTAATGA
The DNA here is from genome assembly GCA_005393395.2 of Gossypium australe. Classification (NCBI taxonomy): domain Eukaryota; kingdom Viridiplantae; phylum Streptophyta; class Magnoliopsida; order Malvales; family Malvaceae; genus Gossypium; species Gossypium australe. The sequence continues at coordinate 66,292,372 of CM016623.1, read as the reverse complement.
GGGAGCTAAGCCTGATAGGCCTTAAGGAAATAAATGGGGGAAAGTAGACACAAAGATGGGCTTGTCTAAGTGGCTTGGAGGCGCCACTTAAGGCCTCTGTTATGACGCCACAAACAGGTGCAAATGGGCCAAGGTTCGAGTCGCATGGGAAGCTAAATAAAGCTTTTATTTTTGCGGCAACAAGGGTAAGTGATGGATGGCATGGGGAGTCTATGGGAGGAGTTTAAGATGAGGTATTTTTCTTTTAATAATTTTGGCTAAGGTATGGATAAATGAGGATTTTATTTCTATTAGTTTTAAAGGAGCAAAAAAGAGAGAAAATTGGAGGAAAAGAACGGATGAGATAGGGGGAAGGAGAGTTGGCCGATTGGGGGAGTCTAAAGGTGATATTTTCAGCTAAGGAAGGCAGTAAGGCCATTATTCTTTTCTCTTTTGGATGTCTCTGCCGAATTCTCTAGCCACTCTTCTCTTTCTCTCTTATTTTGTCAAAAGCTGAAAACAGAAGCAGTCATAGCCGATTTCTTCATAACATCCAAAGCCGAAACCTTATTCCTCTCCATTGCCGAAATTGATCTTTTCTCTTCTTCTGAAAGTTCTCTCAAAAGCCGAATATTCAAGGTGGTTCTAGCCGATTGTTCAGAGGGTCCTAAAGCCGAAAGTTCACTTCCTTATCACTCTTGGAATCGACTTCTTCTACAAGTATTCTTGTCAACTTCGCAAGGATAGTTGGCCATTTGCGTTTTGGACTCTCTCTCTCTCTTATTTGGTAAGGAACCCCTCCTATGTCGATTTGCTATTTATTTTCTTTCTCGGACTATCGAAATTAAGGCTCTAATCACATTAGTATTCTTGGCCGAAATCTTGAAGGGGAGTTTCGGCATTTCTCTTGTAGCCGATTTCAAAGGGGATCATCCGGGATTTTAAAGATTCAAGGTAAGTCATGTGTATATTCGGCCAAGGGCTATTTACTTGGGATTAAATGTTAGAAATTGATCTAACATGTGTCTATAGGGATTTCGACAGATACCTAAGACAAGGGATAGTTTTGGGATTTGAGAATCGTAAGGTAAGTGCACATACACATTCGGCCAAGGCCTATTTAGGAACCTAGATCTATTTCTTACTTCGTTTAAAAACCGAAAACTAACCTGTGAAGTGATCTAGTGCTTGGCCGATTACAAGAAGGAACATAGCAAAGTTTCGGGATTTGATCCAATCGGCAACAAGGTAAGTTTTGGTTGCAGTAATACTTCGGGATTTGGTTATAACCGAATAGGTTTTGCTAATATGCCTAGTGTTGGCCGAATATAGGAGCTAAAGGATCTGTAACACCTCAAACCCGGTCAACACACCACGACCGAATCTAGTATGTTACGGGGAAAACGAATTTTGACGAAGATAGGTTTCCGTTTAAAAGTTTGATAAAACACTTTGCTTGTGTTTTATACTTGTAGAAATCTTGGGCATGATTGTTTAAAAACCGATAGAGTATTTGAAAATCCAAAATTCTCGAAAACTTACTCAATTATGAAGTTAAAACAAGTTTATCTCATTTAGAAATTCAAGTTGTTCTTATTGTTACTAAAACATTTTGACTAAGTAGAAAAATTGAGTTTAAGTTTGAAAAAAACGTTTGAGTTTCCTTTATCTCAAATTACAGTGTGATACCCGATGGTATAGTTTAAAACAAGTCGCTTTGTAGTTTTGAAATCTTTATCTTTCCAAGTCCTAGCAAATTTTAACCCAATTAATTTGTTAAGGCATATTAAAAATCTACTTTAAGCATAAACATAGCAAAACATAATTTAAAGGCCATTTACAATCCAAAATAAAACCAAATAGAAATAGATAAACTAAAGTACCAATTTTTTTTAAAAGTCAGAGCAAATCCGTATTTATTTATGGCATGAGCACCTTGAGTCCATCCCGGCTCCATGTCCGCGTCTAAGTGTCACCTGAAAAATCAAAGGAGAAGGTGAGTCGCAAGACTCAGTGCATAAATCCCCCTCCCAATAATACAACATGCTAACACACATCATAACGAAGCAATATAATTAATGCACCCTATCCTAACCATCCATAACACCTTTTCTACCCCGTGTGGTACCAAACCACTGGTGGTGCCAAACCACTGGTGACCCAAAGTCACGATATCCATCAATGTGGTGCCAAACCACTGGTGACCCAAAGTCACGAATAAACCATCTGTGGGGCCAACCCACGTGTGATACCAAATCACTAGCGACAATCCCGTATCTCTCAAGTGGGGCCAACCCACGGTGGTGTTAACCACAGGGACGAGTCGCAATGAGGTGCCAAACCTCTGGTGTCCCAAAGACACTAGTGTGATACCAAATCACTGGTGACCGTAGTCACGAATCGAATGATGGGGCCAACCCATCGTGTGATACCAAATCACTGGCTCGATCCCGTATAATCAACTGTGGGGCCAACCCACTGTGGTGCTAAGCCACTAGGACGAGACGCTGAGGTGCCAAACCTCTGGTGACCCAAAGTCACAACATATCATCTGTGGTACCAAACCACTGGAGGTGCCAAACCTCTAGTGTCCCAAAGACACGGATATCATATTCCCCCTCCTCTCAAATCACCCATACATGACATACCGATGCAAATCATGTAAATTATGCAATCATGCCATTATGTTTAATATCGCATCTCATATCACATACATCAGCAATCATGATATCATATACCAACCATAGAACTCGTAATGAAACGGACTTACCCGGATCCGTTCACATACCCCATTGGGTACCAAATCCATCAACCATATTGTTTCACTTTACATAGAACAGGTTATTAACATATTACTAGGAAGTCAGTGTGTTAGTTTACACACCTGCTAACACGCGAGCTTTAAACTCAACAAATCGATCTACAATCTTAACACACCTTGCTCCTTGCTATTGGTTTGGTTTCCTACCAAACCCCGAACCAAGCGGTGGTTCTTCTGACAATCGGCCTCACTCTAACAAATGACAACGGTTAATCCTTTAATAACTTGACTTAATGAAAACTAAAAGAAAATACTAAAAGAACTCGTTCTTACCACCACTTACCCAAAGATTAACAGAGTAGGAAAACTCCTCTTGTTTGCTTCCAAAATCCAAAGGCCCTATAACGAGATAGTTTAACAAACGGTTAACTCCTTTCAACCAAAACCAACACAGGCTTTAACCAAACCGTAACCAACATAGCACCAGAGAAGAGAGAAATGGCCATTCGGCCAAGCGCCTACCCACACCAACCAATATTCGGCCAACAACCACCAGGAGAGGGGATAGATTCGGTCTGCACTTTGAACAAGAAGAAAAAGATTCGGCCCTAGGTGTTTAACACCCTTATGTCCGGCTTGTGAGAAAAGAGAAAGAGAGAATATAGATGAGAAGGAATGGAGGTTACAGCAATGGGGTTTGAGAGGGGAAAAAGAATGAAAAAATAAAAGATGGATAGAGGATGTACTTTCGGTTTTGAAAAAGAAGAGAAATGGTGAAGGTGTTTGGAAGATGAGAGTTTCAGCTATCCAAGTTCAACAAATAAGAAAATATGAGGAGAAGAGACTTCTATTTTCGGCTTACTCAAATGAAGAAAGAAGGAGAAATGGGAAGGAACATTCGGCTACCAAAGGAAATTAGAAGAAACAAGCAAGTTTCAGCAAACTCTTAAGAGGCTTGGTCTTTCGGTTTCAAGAAAGAAAATGAAAAAAATGAGAGAACACTCTTTAGAGAATTCGGCTAACAAAAGACCAAAGAAAGAATTTTGCTTGACACACCAAAGACCGAAAATGCACAAAAGCCTAAGTGAATTTCGGCTACCACCCCCTAACTCACTCACCCAACCGGCCACTCCCCAAAACTCCCCTAAAATTCGGCCACATCTCCCCCAAACACTCCACACCACCACTTCAAATTATTTTGAACAAGTCTACCTCCTACAATCACTCTCCACCCACCATTTGAGCATTTGACTTGGTCTTAGGCAGAGTTTGAACTGCCTACAACTCCTCCCCTTCATGCCGTCAAAATGGAAGCAAAATGTGGGCATTCCGCAGCTTGAACACAGGACCTCATCCCCTGCAAGTGACGCCAACCCAAGCTCCAAGTGGCACCTATCTTGCCACTCCACCAGCTCATTTCTTGTGCTAAAAACCACCAAATAAAACCTTTAAACCCCAGCTTCCTCAGCTCCTCTCACATAAAGCTTAAAACTAAAATTTTTCCTACAATTCAAGCTTACACCTAGCTTACAACTAAGCCCCTAAAACATCAAAACAACAATATGGCACACCAGACACAAGTAAACAAAGTCATAACAAAAATAGCCCCTAACCTGGGATATTACAGGATCTAAAGCTTAGATCGGGATTTTCGGGATTTCAGTGAATTCGTTAAGGAAACCAGGTGTGTACCCCACACTAACTCTTAATAGACGTATGGCAATATTTTAATATATGTGTTTATAATAATGTGAATGTGGCCAAAGGTACCACGCAATGGTACAAAGTACTCAGGTACGTAATGTTAACTTTAAGTTAATATGAGATATGAATATGTGGAATATGTCACGTATGTGAACATGATAAGAATGTGAAATAAGGCTTAAGGCATGATATTGCATGATATGTATGACACGGGGCATATGGGTGATTATGAAAGGGGAAGTGATCTGGTGGTTTATACCACGATATTTGAATGTGGTGACTTCGGTCACATTATCTGAATGTGATGTCTCATGACACAAAATGTTATCTGGTGGCTATGCCACAAAATTATAAGGGCGATGAGCACGTCGACTGCAGCGACTGCCTTCGATGGTGTGTAGCGGATGGAGGGTTGACTTAGTAGTCCCCACGGTGTGCAGGTTGGTACGAGTGATGTGTAGCGGATGGCATCTAGGCTTGGGTTCGGGATTGCATCATTTTATTTAAATGCTATATGTGTATGTATGTTCTGATATGCCTAAATCTGTTGGACTTAGTGTTGGTTGTACACACTGAGTCTGTTGACTCACCCCGTTGTGGGAATATTTTCAGGTGATGCTCAGTAATGGACCGGGCCGGCAGGAGCTTAGTGGTGGCCATGCTCAGCACGAATTTTATTATTTGGACATTTTATTTTGTTTAAGTACTTTAAATTTATTGTGGGTTTGTTTTTGATGTAATAAGGCCATAGTATGAACTGTTTTATGCATGCATTTTAATTCTTTTATTACGAAATGATTAATGTTAAATCGAGGTTAAAACAATTTTTATAAAAATAAATCTTTAAATGATTTGACGCTTAAATTCAATTGATTCTTAATTTTAAAAGTAAAATCTTTAAAACAAAATCGGCATGTCTTTTTAATATAAAAACAAAGTTTTTAATAAATCCCTGATTTCTAAATTAATAAAAGTTTTCAGTTGAACCCAACACAAGCAAATCCTTCTTTAAAACCACACGAATTTTTCCTAAGTAACGAACAGATTTTCAAATCTTTTACTCGAGGAACATACCAGATTCGGTCGAGACTCGTGGGCCGGGTTTGGGGTGTTTCAGTAGTCCACAACAACTAAGATGTATTTGTTCCCATACGAAGAAGGAAACGAGCCTAAGAAGTCAATGCCCCATACGTCGAACAATTCAATCTCCAAAATATTTGTCTAGGGCTTCTCATTCCTCCTTGATATATTTCCAGTCTTTTGGCATTTATCACATTTCTTCACATAAGCATAAGCATCTCTAAATAGTGTAGGCCAAAAGAAACCTGCTTGCAAAATCTTTGCTGCAGTACGTGAACCACCAAAGTGTCCCCCACTTGGAGATGAATGGCAATGATACAAGATCTCAACAATCTCGCTTTCAGCTACACACTTTCAGATTATATTATCTGCACATTGTTTAAACAAAAACTGATCCTCCCAAAAATAATACCGACTATCATGAAGGAATTTTTTTTTGTTGGAATGTCATTTCTCGAGAAATCATTCCACATGCAAGATAATTGGAAAAATTAGCAAACCAAGGTATTTCATTAATTTGATTTACCTCAAATAAGTGTTCATTTGGGAAATTCTCATTGATAGGCACACATGATCGAGTTACCTCATCTTGCTCCAACCTCGATAGATGATCAGCTATTTGATTTTTGACACATTTTCTGTCTTGGATCTCAGGGTCAAATTCTTGGAGTAAAAGTATCCAAAAAATTAGCCTTGGTTTTGCATCTTTCTTTGTAAGCAAGTACTTAATGGTCGCATGGTCAGTAAATACTGTAACCTTGGTACCTATAAGATATGAGCGGAATTTGTCAAAAGCAAAAACTATAGCGAAGAGTTCCTTTTCGGTTACCGTATAATTGAGTTAGGCTCCCGTCAAAGTTCTACTTGCATAGTAAATAGGGTGAAACAATTTGTTTCTTCTTTCACCCATCACAGCTCCAATGGCATAGTCACTTGCATCGCACATCAACTCAAAAGGTGAGTTCCAATCAGGTGTAACGATTATTGGGGCTACGATTAACTGCTTCTTTAGATCTTCAAAAGCTTCCAAACATGCTTTGTTGAAATCAAACACTGTATCTTTCTCTAACAACAGAACGGTTTAGAAATTTTTGAGAAATCTTTGATAAACCTTCGGCAAAAACTGGCAGGGCCTAAGAAACTTCTGACTCCTTTCACATTCATTGGGGCCGGTAATCTTTCAATTACATCCACCTTTGCTTTATCGACTTTAGTTCTTTTCTTTGAAATCTTATGACCTAAGACAATCCCTTCCTTAACCATAAAATGACATTTTTCCCAATTAAGGACAAGATTCGTCTCTTTGCATCTCTCCAGTATCTTAGCCAAATTACTCAAATAGATATCATAAGTGTTACCAGAAACAAAAAAAACATCCATGAAAACCTCAACAAAATTTTCAACCATATTAGTAAATATTGCCATCATGCATCATTGAAAAGTTGCAGGTGCATTGCATAAACCAAAAGGCATTCACCTAAAAGCAAACGTACCGTATGGACAAGTAAAGGTTGTTTTATGTTGGTCCTCCGGGGCTACAATTATTTGGTTATATCCCGAATAGCCATCTAAAAAAATAATCGAACTCATTACTTGCCAGTTGATCTAACATCTGATCCATAAAAGGCAACGGAAAATGGTCCTTTTGAGTGGCTTTGTTCAACTTTCTGTAATCAATACAGATTCTCCAACTGGTATCAATTCTTGTTGGAATTAACTCGTTACGTTCATTTTCAACAATCATGATTCCACCTTTCTTCGGCACACACTGCACTGGACTTACCGACGAACTATCTGAAATATGATAGATGATTCCTGCATCTAACCATTTGATCACTTCCTTTCTCACAACTTCTTTCATAATAGGAGTGAGCCTCCTTTTCCCATCAATTCGAGCTCTTTCACCTTCTTCTAAAATGATTTTATACATGCAAAAAGAAGGGCTTATACCTTGAATATTAGCTATGGTCCAACCAATTGCTTTCTTAAATTTCTTTAGAACAACAATTAGTTGCTCCTCTTGATCTTTCGTCAGTTCCACTGAAATAATCACAGGAAAAGTAGAACAATCACCTAAATAAACGTATTTCAAATGGGAAGGAAGTACCTTTAGTTCGAGTTTAGGTGGTTCTTTAATTGACAACTTGGGTTGCACAAATTCTCTGACTTTCAAATCCAACGGTTCAAACCGTGTAGATTGAATAAAATTTCTCAGATTGGCTTCCATCAAAGCCATGTTTTCTTCTCCTTCTTCATCCTCCAAAGGGTCAAGATCTAAGGCTTTCTCCAATGGATCTTCTTCAAAATTGCTTTCCATAGAAACCAAGGTTTCTATCTCTTCTAGAGCTGAACACTCTTTTGTCGGATCGGGGAATTTGATCGCTTTAAGAATGTTAAAGGTTACCTAATCTTTTTGAACTCGCATAGTGAGTTCACCTTTCTGCACATCAATTAACGTTCTTCCTGTTGCTAAGAAAGGTCTCCCAAGGATGATCTGCACTTCCTTGCTTGCTTCAGAATCTAAGATAATGAAATCAACAGGAAAAATAAATTTATCGACTCTTACCAAAACATCTTTGATCTTTCCTCCGGGATATGCTAAAGATCAATCCGCTAGCTGAAGCGTCACAGTTGTAGGTCTTACTTCACCTATCTCTAACATCATGAAAATTGACTTAGGCATCAAGTTAATACTCGCTCCTAAGTCACACAAAGCTTTACCACAGTAAGATTCACCAATGTTACAGGGTATAGTAAAGCATCATGGGTCTTTCAATTTCGGTGGCAGTTTGTTCTGCGGGAACGCATTGCACTCCTTTATCAAGGCAGCAGTCTCATACTCAGTCATTTCTTCTTGGACAGTATATCTTTCATAAACTTTACATAATTCAGCATTTGTTCTAAAGCATCCACCAACAAAATGTTGATGTGTAACTACTTCAGAACATCCAAAAGCTTCTTGAATTGCACCTCTTATTTCTGCTTCTGTTGCTACAATCTTTGTGGATATAGAGGTGATGGAACTTTCAGTTGAACCGGACAACTTTTCTGAGTAGGTAAATCTGCATCCAAAGAAGATGTTAAAACATCTGAATACACTAAGTCAGGGTTTACCTTGTTAGATTTTGCAAATTTTGATTCCTTTGGTGTAGGAATTTCAATAGTTGGTTGATTCTTCTCAACGGGCTTATCTTCGACATCAATCAATCGGGGTTTCAAAATTTTACCACTTTTCAATTCCACTGCCTTGATATGTTCCTTACCCAAATTTCTTAGATTTTTAGTATTGCTCGGCAAGGTTCCTTGTGGTCTATTACGAAGCTCCGTAGCTAACTGACCCATTTGGTTTTCCAAATTTTTCAGTGTTGCTTCTTGGTTCTGGATCAAAGCGTCATTCTTTGCCGTGTACGCTTTCAACAAGTTCTCCAAACTGTTTGATGCCTCAGCTTGAGGTGGTTTTGGAGCTTGCTGATTAAACCCTTGAGATTGGTTGGGTCTTTGCTACAATAAGTTGTTGTTCGGTTTATTTGCTTGGTTGCTACAAGAAAAGTTAGGATGATTACACCATGAAGGATTGTAGAAGTTGGACTGAGGTCCTTATCCATTCCTATTTTGATATTGGTTCCCCACATAGTATACTGACTCGAGATTTGATAGACAATACTCAAAAGAATAACCTTCCCCACAGTACACACAAGAAACTACTTCAAACGGACTTTGTGGCTGAGCTGCAAAATTATTAGCACTATTAGTGGTAAACTATTTTAACATAGAGGAAATAGACGATACTTGAGCTGATAACGATATGAGGGAGTCAACTTCATGAACTCCGGCTACACGTCTTCCTAAAGCTGTTCGATTTGTTGGCCATTGATAGTTATTACTCACTATCCTCTCGATGATATCATAAGCCTCATTATAAGACTTAGACAAAATTGCACAATTCACGGAAGCATCAACCATCAATCCTGTATATGCATTGTGACCATTATAGAATGTCTCCAACTGGATACAATGAGGAATCTCATGATGAGGACACTTACGAAGTAACTCCTTGAATCGCTCCCAAGCCTCATACAAAGACTCATCATCCAATTGTTGGAGTTGTGATCTCGTTCCTCAACTTAGCGTTTTTGCTAGGTGGGAAATACTTAACCAAAAATCTCTTTGCTAATTCTTTCCATTTAGATATGGAACTTGGTGGCAATGAATTGAGACATGCTCATGCTTGATCTCGTAACGAGTACGGAAACAACTTCAACCTCAGTGCGTCTTCAGTCACACCGGCTATCTTGAATGAATCAATCACCTCCCATAAACAATCGAAGGTGGAGATGTGGATCTTCCGTGGGCATACCACTAAATTGGCCCACCCTTTGTAGCATTTGAAACATCACTGGTTTTAATTCAAATTGGGCTGCCTCAATATCTGGCCTTCTAATTCCTAGATTTAACTCACTGAAAAGTGGCACAGCATATTGTCTGATGCATCGATCCCTATCATCGGCAAAGAGGATGGGATTTCTTACACGGTCAGCTTCATTACCTTGGTCTTGATTCTGATTTCCAAGGTCCATCTCGACTTGTCCTTGAGCTGTTTGTTCACGTCTTCTTTGAAAGTTCGCTCAATTTCAGGGTCTATAGGGAGTAAATCGATAATTCGATCTACGCTCATAAACACCTGAAAAGAAAATCAAAAAAATTTAAAAGAATAAGTTAGTAATGTTAGGAATGAATCAAATTGAAAATAAATAATTTCATGAAAAAAATGACTATGGCAACAGTTGACAATCCTCCGCAACGACGCAAAAAACTTCTAATGCGTAGGTTTGTGAGAGTGTACACAATCGTTATCAAGTAATAAGTAAGTATCGGGTTATCGTCTCCATAGGGATTGTATTTGTGCTAAGTCACTTAATTTCTAAAATTATATTAACAATTTAATCGGGTCAGGATCTAAGTTGAGCATGCACATTTCAATTATGTGTCCATTAGCAATCGTCTGGTCAGGATCCTTCAGCTAATTCAGGTGCATTTCAATCACGTATGAACGAAATATAAACTTGATTTTAATTGAAAACATGATCGATTGAGGCACAGACATTATAAGTATGAATCAAATAAATATTATTTAATCAAAGCAATCATCCTAGCTTAAATAAAATTAAGCTAGCATTGTTGTAAACAAGAACAAAGAACACATAGCAAACATCTTTAGATTAAATTAAAGAAAAGAAAGATTAAACCCAATTCAGAGTGGCTGTCACACAAGACTCTGACTAACGAGTCTCCTTCGTTCCTTTGCTTTGCCTTGCTCTTTTGCTGATGGCTCTCTAAGGTGGCCGACCAAGGGTTCTTTAAGAGGCTTAATTACTAAAATCTCTATGAAGAGATGATGCTAGGCTACGGAATGGAAATGTAACAGTCCGAATTTGACCCTAATCAGAATGGTGGTTTTGGGACCACGAATCTGAGTTCGAAAAATTGTTGAATATTATTTTCTATGTTAATTATATGTGAATTAGTATGCATGAAAGTTTCGTATGAAAGTTTGATTGTTTGTGTACTTAATTAAATAAAAGGACTTAATCGCGTAAGTTGTAAAAGTTACAACTTAAAGTGTAAAGTGCTAACTTGATAGTGGCTTTTTATTATGAGGCCCTTAAAGGGTAATTAGCCCATTTTAAGGATAGTGGACGGTACATGGTCTTAAATGACCTTGGAAATTATGTTATGTTTATTTATTATAAAAGGTTAGAAATGTAAATTAAAAATAAACTTATTATATGTTAGAAATAAAACAAAAACATGAGCTATCATCATCTTTAAGTGCCGAATATAACAAAGGAAGAAGTTTTTATGTTCTTCAACATTTCAGCAACCATTTTGATTTAATCCAAGGTTAGTTTTGTTCGGTTTTTGATAATTTTTACGTTTTTGTAATCGTTGCTTCGAGAGCTTTAAAAACCATGTCTCAATTTCATGAATTGATGATGTTTGTGTAAAATGCCATTGATGTTATGATGAATTTTGTGATGTTTTATGTGTTAAATGATAGATATGTAATTGATGAACATACTTTGTTCTTGAGTTTTTGATGAATTTAGCTAAATAGGGCTAAATTGAGAAAATAAATTTTTGAGGGGTTAAAATGTAAAATAAATGAAATGAATGGACTTGTATAAACTCTATGAATATTCGGCCCTTAGGTTGTGAAATCAAATTTTGTGTATTTTGTGTTTTGGCAAATAGGACTAAATTGTAAAGGTGTGAAACATTAGGGGTAAAATGGTAATTTGTCCGTTTAAGTGTTTTAGGACTAAATTGAATTGAAATGTATTTGAATGAGCTTAATTTGAACATATTTAGATCAAGAGCAAAAGAAAAAGGACTTGGATCAAGGAAAAGCTAAAGTAATTGACTAGCCAGTTTTTGTCGTACGACGATTGCCGAGGTAAGTCTTTAAGCAATTTAATACTGTTAGTATCGATTGAAACTTAGATTAATATGCTGAATTTGAAATTATGGATTAGAAATAGGCAAGGCTGAATGTGATATAGTGTTGTAATGATGAAATTAAGTTTAACTTAATCGAGTTATAACATGTGAAAGGCCGTACGAACTATGTGGAATATCTGTGATATTTGATATAATCAATGTGTATGAGATAGCTCAATGAAATTGATGTTTGGGCTTCGAGCCTAGCAAGCCTTGTGCTGGTGAAATATATCAGGCTTATTGCCTAGCAGGCTAAATGCCGGTGATTGAATATCAGACCTCGGGTCTAGCAGGCTTAGTGCTGGTGAGTGGTTCAGGCTTATGCCTAGCAGGTTTTATATCGGTGGGTTACATTCCAAGCTTAGATTTACGAAATGATTAAGCTATGGGAGAAATTGAGTAAGCTAAACTTATGTGAATGATTTTGGTTAAATTCAGCCATAAGTATGTATCTATATATGTATATGATTATGTGATGCCATGAGCAAATAAATTGACGGAATAAATGTGCTTGTTACTTTTGGTTGCTTGGATATGTGGATAAATTATGTTAAGTGGATATTGTTTACTTGCAAATATGATTGCTTAAAGGTACATGCATATACATATATATACATAGATACAATTGTACAATCGGCTATGTGAAATCCTAAGTATATACATTGGGTTAAGTGAATTATATATATATGTGTTATCCGATATGTGACTTTTTTTTAATATAATCGAACATCCAAGTGATTTGTTAAGTTTGCTAAAGACTTACTAAGCTAAGAATGCTTACTCTGTGTGTTTGTTACTCTGTTTTATAGATTTTGGTCAAGCTACGAGCTCAGGGGATCGTCAACGAAGTCATCCACATTATCGACTTATTTTGGTATTTTAAAACTTGGTTTTTGAACTAAAGGCATGTATAGGCTAGACTAGGTTTGAATCAAGGAAATTTTGTTCTTGTATATACATGTATAGCCATACGAAAATGGCTAAATTATGGTGTTTTGGGTCTTAAATGTATTTGATCATGATGTTAGCTCATTATAGAAATATAGTTTGGTAATGTAAGTATGTATGTGATGGTTGCATGGTTGATAGTAGGTTACATTTATGCATTTCGAAACAATAGGGTAGTACTTGGGAAGTTAATATTTCTGCATTTGAAATTTGTTTGAATTATGGATGGATGGATGATTAATTTTAAAACTGCATATTAGTTTGGAATAATTGCTTAACAATTAAGTATGTATATTCGGCCATATTATGATATTATTTGTTGAATTGATAAATTGAATTTGACGAGCTTGTGATATAATGTGCATGAGTATAATTTACAAATTTATGTGAATTCTCGGATTTTGAGAGGTAATGAATTGATCTTATTAACTCGACTATGCTCTTGATACGGTAATGATCTATACCTTGTTTAGATGTATTAGCACTTGGTATGGAAAGTTAGATAAGTGTTAATTTTGATTATACAAAGTTTAAGCATGCTTATATATACATGTATAATTAGTTTGGTTATATGATATCTTGCTTAGGTATGTTAAATATAGATGTGAGTATATTCGATTAAAGTGGATTTAATGACCAAATGAATGATATCCCTTGTCATTTGTTGAAATGGATTGCCATTCATATGTACACATATATTGATGTTATAAATCATATACTTGGATTAGGAAATGATATAGGATTATGTATTAACTTGGTAAATTTGAAAGTTCATGCTCATAATACATGTTTGTTTGTTTAAAGCTATGCTTATTAAATAATGGTAGTTTAAATTTTGATGCATGTGAATTGGGTGGCAAAGTTGATTAAACAAATGACTAGTATATGTTTGGTGAAATGAACAGGCTTTATTTATATACTAGACGAATTAATTGTAGGGAAGGATTTTTGTTAGTCAAGTGTACTAAAAGTTGATAGATGATATATTTGACTATGCCGAGTTGTGACATGTGCAGTAATGCCTCGTAACCCTAATCTAGCGACGGATACGGGTTAGGGATGTTACATTTTATTGGTATCAGAGCTTACAATTTAGTCGATTTTAGGACTATTGTAGCGCGTGTGAGTCTAGCTATACATGGCTTAATTTTATAATACGATAGTGTGGTGACTTCTGACATCTGAATTGTGTTTTTATATAGTAAATGGATCCCGACAGAGCCGTAGCTGATGATGTTGAGAGCGTAGCGCCTGATCTCACACATGGATCAGCCCCGGTAGACTCTCGACCTATCTCGAGTAGCCATGAGGGAGAGGCTAAGCAAGCCTTCTACCAGATGATGAACGAATGGTTTACTCAATATGTTCGAACTAATCTGGCTGTGCAACAACCTCCACCCTCGAATAATCCATCTCGGATACCTATGGTACCTCCGATAGTAGATCCGATGAGATTTGGCAGGCCTCCTATAAATAAAATTAGGAAACACGGGGCCGAAGAGTTTAAAGCTAATGATAATGATGATGCGGAACGAGCTGAGCTGTGGCTTGATAATACTATCTGTGTGCTCGACGAGCTATCATGTACTCCAGAAGAATGCTTGAAGTGTGCTACATCTTTATTACGGGACACCGCATATAACTGGTGGAATACACTAGTATCAGTGGTTCTGAAAGAGAAAGTGACCTGGGAGTTCTTTCAGACTTAGTTCCGTAAGAAATATATCAGTCAGAGATTCATTGATCAAAAACGAAAAGAATTTTTGGAATTGAAACAGGGTCGTATGACCGTGACTGAGTATGAACGAAAATTCGTGAGACTGAGTCGATATGCCCATGAATGTGTGTCAACTAAGGCTACTATGTGTAAAAGGTTCGAAGACGATCTGAATGAAGTCATTAAGTTACTGGTCGGCATACTCAAGATTAAAGAGTTCGTGGTACTTGTTGAACGAGCTTGTAAACCCGAAGAACTTGGGAAAGAGAAAAGGAAAGCTAAATTTGAAGCTAGAGATATTCGTAAAAGATCATCGAGTAAGACCTTTCATTCTGTATCAAAGAAGTTCAAAGATGAATCCAGCCGACATTGTAACACCCCTAACCCGTATTCGTCGCAAATTAGGGCTACGAGGCATTACCTGACAAAACACAGTTCAACACACTCATATAAATCATTTCATGTTTACGGATATATCAACTATTTCATTCGGATTTTTTGAACCAATTAACATGTATCAAAACTAAACTACTTATACTTCTTAAACATAATGTTCGAAAATACAACCATTACATGCATGACATTCGATACCTAATTTATAAACAAATATATTTTGCTTCATAACCAAGCACATATATATATATATATTACAACCTTCATTTATAAGACATTAGCAAACATTACCTTATGGTCCAATACCATTTTGTACTTTACAAATTTTATAAGCGTTTCATTATAATGTCATTAATCATTTTTGAACACAAATGATAATTGTTAGCATATCCATTTTCTTTATTTACAAGTCATATAATATATCTAAATATTATAACAAAATTACTAATAAACGACTAATTCACTTATCACATATTCAGCTATCAAATTAACCTTCATAATTATACACATATTACCAACCCAAGTGTCCAACAAATCATTAATGAAACATATCATCTCTTATCAATACAAACTGTATCAATATGACCAATTAATGAACAATGATGTTTTCATCAAGTAGTTTATAAGCCATGCGACAATTGAATTCACATTCATTAATTACCTCAACATTTATTTCGAATCATAGTAACCTCCATCACACATATTATACAATATGGCATGCTTCTAAAATGAACTAAACACTTGGCCAGTTACCCATCATGAATAACACCATTATCAAGCCATATAACTCAAACACAAGCATATATACTCCATGAAATATACTTCCATAATAGGTTAATACCATGAACAAATTCACATAAGTCCTAAATATCAAGATCTAACCATTAACTGAACTCATCATACATATATATATATAAATAGATAATAAGTATACATCATTCAACCTTATACTTCCATAATAGGTTAATACCATGAACAAATTCACATAAGTCCTAAATATCAAGATCTAACCATTAACTGAACTCATCATACATATATATATATAAATAGATAATAAGTATAACATCATTCAACCTTCAAGACTTTACTATATGTTTCACTTAAAGAAAACATCCACAAGCATTCGAATATCACACACACACACACGAATATATATAATGTCAAGAAACAACTTCCAAATTAGCTTATGACCAAAAGCCAAGAAACAACTTCCAAATTAGCTTATGACCAAAAGCCGAACATACATGATTACTAGAACTAATATCAAGCACATTTAAATCGACCTCAAACATAGAAACATAACCATTTTCGCATGGCATCTTATAAACATCTTGAACATAATAGACTTAAAAGAGTGATATAGCCTATACATGCAATAATAGTCATAATTTACTACTTCAAAAGAGTACCAATAATAGATGATAGTATGGTGAGCTTCCGAAGTGATCCCTGAGCACAAGTCGAGCTTCCAAAAGTAACCTACGCATTTAAAAAAAAATATAACCAAAACAAAGTAGCTTTCACAGCTTAGTAAGAATTAAGCAATTAGTTTCCATTCACCTAAGCTATCCAAATAAATCAATAAATAACCTTATTCATTTATAAGCATTAGACCGAATAACCAAACCCTCTAAAGATTGAATACATACCGATTCTAAATAATTTATATACATAATACCTATTTAACAAGTATTCAACTTACACATCAACTTCTATTGCTCTTAAATTAATAGAAATGATACTTACCTCTAATTTACTTATCAACCCCAAACTTAGTCATTCATGCATATGCATAGGATAATATACTCAATCATTCTTGTATACTTATTTGCATTTATAATAGAAGTCTTTAAAAAGAACCTCACACCTGCACATTGTTAATAAGGTTTAGCAATGTCTCACACACTTATTGTTATTACCTAATACTTCTCGTAACGTATCGCTCACACAGAGCCGTTACTTCATACCCATCGTAACGTATCGCTCACATAGAGCCGTTACTTCATGCTTATCATAACGTATCGCTCACATAGAGCCGTTACCTCATGCTTATCCTAACGTATCGCTCACATAGAGCTGTTACTTTATGCCCAATATAACTCACATATTCGGCTACATTACCAACATGTACTAACCTCACTTTGAACACATTCATACCATCATTTACTACTTCATACGCTTACTTGCATCAAGACAAATTAAACTATATGTTCTCTATTACTCAATTCAACTACTGAATCAACCTCACTTAATACAAATTTTAATCAACTTCATTGACATATTCGGCATATCCAAATTCAATACACTTATCACTCTTAAACATTTTCATATTATAAAGGAATAAATTCTAATCAATTCAATTGCTTAAATCTTACCTCGGATATCAGCGAGTTCAACTTCCCGGTTAGTCGTTCAATTTGGTTTTTCCCCGATCCAATCCCACCTCCTTTTGTTCTTGATCTTGATTAAGCTTAACAATGGCCGAAAGTTTGCTTAAGTTTCTTCTTTCCTTCTTTTCTTTAGTTTCAGCTTTTTAATGGTGAAATAAAAATGATGAACACATGTTTCCTTATTATATATTAACTTATTTTATAATATAACCTTTTAACATATAATATAATGTATATAAAAACATATCATTATAATATTAAAGCCAAATGCCATCCACTTATAAGCAATTTGGTTAATTTACAACTTAAGTCCTCATACATAAGAAGACAAATCAAATTAACCATAGTAATATAATAAAAACTCCTTTTACCACTTATGCAATTCAGTCCTTTTCCTTAAATTAAACACACAAATAGGCAAATTAACTCACGAAATTTTAACACATGCTCTATCATAGATCATAGACTCAATATAAAATATTAAAATATTCTACTGAATTGAATTCATGGTTTCGAAACCACTATTTCGATTAGGGTCAAAATTGGGCTGTTACAGACATAAAGCTACTTCAGACTTTTCTAGACGGGAATGAGACCGACCTCCTATGGGTTCTAGAGCTACTTCGATGGCCAGTGTTGGTAATGTTCAACAGAACCGGGTTGAGTGCAAGCATTGTGGGAAATGGAATTCCGGGAGTTGTAGATTCCGTGATCGGTCCATTTTTAAATGTGGATCAATGGATCACTTTATTAGAGAGTGCCCGATGTTAGCTGAGCAAATACTGTTCAGAATGTGAGACAGAGCAACGTGTCAGCACGAGGCAGACCACCCAGACATTCGGGTAATGTAGGTCGCAACCAGAGGGGGACAAAAGATACAGTAGTTCGGTCGGAGGCTCGTGCACCTGCTAGAGCATATGCTATACGCGCTCGTGAGGATGCTTCTTCTCCATATGTTATTACCGGTACTTTCACTCTTTATGATACTAGTGTTATTGCGTTGATTGATCCTGGTTCAATTCATTCTTATGTGTGTGAAACATTAGTATCCAGTAAGACTCTACCTATTGAGTCTACTGAGTTTGTGATTCGAGTATCAAACCCCTTGGGTCGATGCGTTCTGGTTGACAAAGTGTGTGAAAGTTGACCGTTGATGATTCGGGATTCATGTTTCCCAACCGATTTGATGTTGTTGCCTTTCAATGAATTTGATATAATTTTGGGAATGGACTGGTTGACTTTGCACGATGCTGTTGTTAATTGTAAAAGAAAAACCATTGATTTAAGAAGTCAGAACAGTGAAATTATTTGAATTGAATCTAATGATCTGAATGGGTTACCAGCTGTAATATCTTCTATGTTAGCTTGGAAGTATATGAGAAAAGGATATGAAGCCTATTTTGCCTATATGCTTGATAGTACAGTGACTAAAAAGGAGATTGAATTACCACTTGTGTGCGAGTATCCAGATGTGTTTCCTGAAGAGTTACCGGGTTTACCACTTGTTCGAGAGGTAGAGTTTGGCATTGAATTAGTACCAGGGACGACTCCAATTTCGATAGCTCCATATCGGATGGCACCTACAGAATTAAAAGAGTTGAAAGCACAGTTGCAAGAGTTAACAGATAGGGGCTTTGCACGACTGAGTTTCTCTCCCTGGGGTGCACCAGTTTTATTTGTGAAAAAGAAATATGGGACTATGCGAATGTGCATTTATTACCAACAGCTCAATAAGGTAACTATAAAGAATAAATACCCGTTGCCATGGATTGACGACTTGTTTGACCAGTTGAAAGGGGCTTCAGTGTTTTCAAAGATAGATTTGAGATCGGGTTATTATCAGTTGCGAGTCAGAGATTCAGATGTGCCAAAAACTGCTTTCCGGACGAGGTACGGACACTATGAGTTTTTGGTTATGCCTTTCGGACTTACTAATGCACTTTCTGTTTTTATGGATTTGATGAATTGAATCTTCAGACAATATTTGGATAGGTTTGTGGTAGTGTTTATAGATGATATTCTGATAGAGATGAAACCGAGCATGTTGAGCACCTGAGACTTGTGCTACAAACTTTGCGAAATAAATAATTGTATGCAAAGTTTAGTAAGTGTGAGTTCTGGTTGAATGAGGTCAGTTTTCTGGGTCACGTTGTTTCAGCATCAGGCATTGGGGTTGATCCGAATAAAATATCGGCTATACTTGATTGGAAACCACTGAAAAATGTTTCTGAAATTCGAAGCTTTCTAGGACTTGCTGGTTACTACAGACGATTTGTGAAAGGTTTTTTTATGATAGCTACACCTTTGACAAAGCTTTTACAAAAAGATGTTAAATTCGAATGGTCGGATAAGTGTCAGAAAAGTTTTGATCAGTTGAAAGCTCTTTTGCCCGAAGCTCCAGTGTTAGTCCAGCCTGAATCGGGTAAAGAATTTGTTGTGTATAGTGATGCATCTTTGAATGGTTTGGGTTGCTTTTTGATGCAAGAAGGCAAAGTTGTAGCCTATGCTTCGAGACAATTGAAGCCACACAAAAGAAACTATCCGACCCATGACTTGAAGTTGGCAACCATTGTGTTTGCGTTAAAGATTTGGCGTCATTATCTGTTCGGTGAGAAATGTCATGTTTATTCAGATCACAAAAGCCTGAAGTATTTAATGACTCAGAAAGATTTGAATTTGAGACAACGTCGATGGTTAGAGCTGTTGAAAGATTATGAGCTAGTGATCGACTATCATCCGGGAAAGGCTAATGTTGTTGCAGATGCTTTAAGTCGAAAGTCTTTATTTGCTCTTCGTAAGATGAACGCGCATATGGTTATGACTGATGATGGTTTAGTAGTATCTAAATTAAAAGCAAGACCGTTGTTTATTCAACAAATTAGTGATGCCCAGAAAGTTGACAAAGATTTGTTGTCAAGACGAGTTCAGTGTGAGAACAGTGTTGAGTCAGAGTGTAACACCCCAAACCCGGCACAAACGCCACGACTAGATCTGGTATGTTACGGGTTAATTGTTAAAAACTTTGCTTCGAAGGGATTTGAAATCTCAGTTTGATTATGTAGTTATTCATTAAACAAGTGCTATTTGTAGAAAACCTTTGTGGGTTTTTTTATTTAAAACTTGTTTGAAAATCCCATTTTATTTCCTCTTATAAGTAAGTCTTTGAACATAAATTCATATAATGTAAACATTAACAAATATAAATTGATAACCTAAAGTATGGAGGCCTTATTACATAATTAGTCCCAAGATTAAAACTTAAAGAAAAAAACCGAAAATAGTTTATGAAAATAAAAGACTTGATGGCCCCTCGAGTCCGCCTCGGCTCCCATATCCACGATCTACTGCTCACCTGAAAGGTTTAGGAAAAATAAAGGGGTGAGTCACCAAGACTCAGTGTGCAAATCCCGAAAACACATAAAAGGCTTGAGGCCCACAAACACATTATGGGCCTTGGCCCATACACAATGGCAACAGAATATTTACATGAACATGACCCAACCCAACCTAAAAGTCCATCCTCTACACACCAGCCCGTACCAGCCAACACACCTCGGGGATTTCTACAATCAACCCACCAACCACTACACACCATATCGACAGTCTTGCTGCCTATTCCTAACAATCAAGAATAAATTTAACGTGGCTTAGCCACCGATCACTATTGTGACCTAACTTTACAATTCGTGGTTTAACCACCGATCACCAAGTGACCTATTAACATGCTCTTCCCCTTCATCATATTAACCCCATCCCATGCATACATACATGCAGAATCAACACAATCTACTACCTAAAAGATCACAGACTATCATATACATCGATACACATAGAGAAGTTTCTATGATTACGTACCTGGCATCCCTTGCCTACCCTTTTCGGGTAATACGACTGTCCATACAGCCTCTTTCCGGCTTTTAGCCCATAACATATATATAATATAGATTAATTAATGTGGTAAAGATCTACACACCTGATTACAGTCAAGACGATACTTTCTATGTCGACACTGTCGGTAGCCGATATGACTGC
The DNA here is from genome assembly GCA_005393395.2 of Gossypium australe. NCBI lineage: Eukaryota > Viridiplantae > Streptophyta > Magnoliopsida > Malvales > Malvaceae > Gossypium > Gossypium australe. The sequence continues at coordinate 66,270,870 of CM016623.1, read as the reverse complement.
TAACTACCTAAGGTTTTGCTCCGAAGCCGGTCCACAACCCGGCGGCCAATCCCGAACTGCTGGCACCGCTCATTTCTTAAACTTAGGGATTGGGTTTACAGATCCAATCCCCTCCTTCGCCTGATCGACATTTGATTCCATCAAAAGACCTTATCAGTTGCTACCATTACAACATATGGTTGTTAATCCATATCATAGAGTTAAAACCACAAATACGATAAACGAACCTAACGAAAATCTAAAAAGAACCCCTTACTTTGAAATCCCGAAAAGAGATGGAGTTTAGAGACTAGCGGTTTCCGGATTTTAGATCTAGACGATCTACTTCAATTCCCGATATGTCGCCCCAAAATAAGAACACGAGAACAAACAAAACATTATTCCAAAGAAAAATCTTATCACGCAAACTAGCCTTTTGGCTTTGGCCTCCAAAAACCGGAAGAGAGAGGAAGCCGAAGAAATCAGCACTTACCTTACACCAAAAGATTCTGCTACTCCTAACAGGTTTCGGCTTCCGCGAGAATCAAAAGAAAGATGGTGCCCAGGGATCTATGGAGGTTCGGCTTAAGGAAGAAATTGGCAAAGAGAAAAACAATAACAATGAATATTCGACTTATAGGAAAAGAATGGAGAAGAGAATTGAAATTAAGGGTTTCAGCTTTTTGAGAAAAATGATTGAAAAGAGAGAAGTAGAATGGAATTTGGCTTTTGCATAAAAGTGGAAATGAGAGTAAAAAGAAAAAGAGAATAGGATCCAAATGCCGGTATTGAAGAGATATCCCCCTTACTTAACCTAAATTTCGGCACCTACTCCCTAAAAACAGAAAATGCCCCTTTCTTAAACTACAACTAAGCTACTAATCAAGGGAAATTTCGGCACCCCTTGAACATACAAGAACCGATTCCTCCTCCCCCTCAGTGTTGGAATTTCGGCCACCATTGTGACCAGCAGATAAATCCTAAATTTTCTCCCTTATCATTATCTCATCTCTCATCCACAAGTGACCCAGATAACACCACCTCTTCCTTCCTTTATCTGCCACATTATCAGCCATACTATCCACATTATCCAAACAAATAAATCCTATTTTAAAGCATCCTAGCCGTCCAACTTGCTCCCCCCTTTAAGGCCGAAAATAATTAAAATTAAATAAGAAAATTGGGATTTATGCGACTCGAACTTGGGCCTCCTCAGCTGACGCCACCTCCCTGCTCTCTAAGTGGCGCCACTTTGCCACCGGACCACAAGCCCATTTGTGTCTTAAAACACAGATAACATCTTTTAAGCCCGATCCTACCTGGCTCTCCACTAGAGTGCCCAACAGAAAATTTTAATTAAAGCCTCGGCCCAACCCTGAGCCCAATCTCAACCCCTTAAACACCCTAATTAACACATTGAGCATAACATAAACATCATAGCACATTAAATGCAAAGCCCCTCCAAAATCAGGATGTTACAGTTCTACCCCTTTAAAGAAATTTCAGCCTCGAAATTACCTAATCAGATAGATGCGGGTACTGCTGCCGCATCGTCTCCTCTGTTTCCCAAGTAGCCTCCTTAGAATCGTGATTCCTCCACAGAACCTTAACCAACGGAACCGTCTTCCTTCGCAACACTTTGACATCATGATCCAAGATTTCCACTGGTTCCTCTTCAAAAGATAGGTCAGGTCTTACCTCGATTTCCTCCATAGGCACCACATGAGATGGATCCGAACGATATCGTCTTAGCATAGAGACATGAAACATATTGTGAATCTGGCTTAACTCTGAAGGTAGCTCAAGCTGATAGGCTACCGGTCCCACTCGTTTTAACACCCAATATGGTTCGATGAATCTGGGACTTAACTTACCCTTCCGTCCAAACCTTAATACTTTCTTCCATGGCGACACCTTCAAGAACACCTTGTCACCCACTGCAAACTCTATGTCCTTACGCTTCAAATCAGCATAGGACTTCTGTCTGTCTGACGCTTCCTTTAGTCGAGCCCGAATTAACTCAAGTTTCTCCTCTGTCTCGGTAACCAACTCTGGACCCAAAATCTGACGTTCCCCTAATTCTGTCCAACAGGTAGGAGTGCGACACTTTCGCCCGTACAATGTTTCATAAGGCGCCATCTGAATATTGGACTGGTAGTTGTTGTTGTAAGCAAACTCTACTAATGGTATAAATTCTTCCTAACTACCCCTAAAATCAATGACACAACCTCTCAACATGTCCTCCAAGATCTGAATTACCCGCTCAGACTGTCCATCGGTCAGAGGATGAAACGCTGTACTGAAATCCAACTTTGTACCCAATGCTTGATGCAACGCCTTCCAAAATCGTGAGGTGAACCTAGGATACCTGTCCGATATGATTGATACTGGTACTCCATGTAACCTCACTACTTCCGCTATGCATAGCTTAGCCACTTTCTGCAGAGAATAATCGACCCGTACTGGTATGAAATGAGCAGACTTTGTCAAGCGATCAACAATCACCTAGACCGAATCTTTCTTAGTAGGCGTGAGGGGTAGCCCACTAACAAAGTCCATTGTGATCCTTTCCCACTTCCATTGTGGAATCTTCACCGGCTGCAATAACCCTAATGGTAACTGATGTTTTGCCTTTACCTGCTGACTGGTCAAACACTTCCCCACAAATTCGGTCACCTCTCGTTTTAGGCCCAGCCACCAAAATTGTCCTCGCAAATCCCGATACATCTTACTCCCTCCAGGGTGCATAGCGTATGGGCTACTATGTGCTTCTAACAAAATCTTATGCCTCAACTCAGGATCTTTCGGCATGCAAATCCTTCCTCGAAAACATAATAGCCCATCCTTGCTCACACTGAATTCCGTTAATCCATCAGTTGATCCTACCTAAAACTTCCCTTTTAGAAACTCATCAGTCTGCTACTTCTCCTTAACTTGACTGACCCAAGAGGGTTTCACTTGAAGTTCAGCTAATAAACTCCCATTATCGTATAAACTTAGGTGAGCAAACATCGCTCTCAAATCAGAGATTACTCTACGACTCAGAGCATCCACTACCACGTTAGCCTTACCCGGATGATACTCGATCGAGCAGTCATAATCCTTTAACAGCTCGATCCACCTCCTTTGCCTTAGATTCAACTCCTTCTGGGTCAAAAGGCATTTTAAGCTATTATGATCGGTATAAATGACAGATTTCTCCCCGTACAGATAATGTCTCCAAATCTTCAAAGCAAAAACCACTACCGCCAATTCCAAATCATGTGTGGGATAATTTACTTCGCGTAGTCTTAACTGCCGAGATGCATACGCAATGCAACAACCTTTCCATCTTGCATCAATACGCATCCTAGTCCCGTGTGCGAAGCATCACAGTAAATCACGAAATCCTTTCTAGCCTCCGGCTGAATCAACATTGGAGCCTCTGTCAAGATCCTCTTTAACCTCTCGAAACTCTCTTGCTGCTTATCAGCCCAAACAAAAGGAACCCCTTTCCGCAACAACTTAGTCAACAGTGCCGCAATCAATGAAAATCCTTCAACAAACCTTCGGTAGTACCCGGCCAGACAAAGAAAACTCCAAATTTCTGCTACCGATTTAGGCGGCTTCCAATCCAACACCGTTTCAATTTTTCGAGGATCAACCCTGATCCCCTCTACCGATACAACGTGACCTAGAAAAGTAACTTCACTTAGCCAAAATTCGCACTTACTGAATTTGGCATATAGCTGCTTCTCAATCAGAATCTGCAGAACCACTCGAAGATGTGAGTCATGCTTATCCTCTGATTTTGAATAAACTGGGATGTCATCTATAAATACCACGACAAATCGATCCAAGTAGGGTTGAAACACTCGGCTCATCATGTCCATAAACGCTACTGGCGCGTTGGTCAACCCAAATGGCATCACCATGAATTCATAGTGACCATAGCGACTCCTAAAAGCAGTCTTATGAATATCCGCCTCCTTGACCCTAAGCTGATGGTACCCTGACCTCAGATCTATCTTTGGAAAGACTGAAGCCCCCTTCAATTGATCGAACAAGTCATCGATCCTTGGCAACGGGTATTTGTTCTTGATTGTTAACTTACTCAACTGACGATAGTCAATGCACATATGCATTGATCCATCCTTCTTCTTAACGAATAACACCGGCGCTCCCCAAGGCGACACACTTGGTCGAATAAGCCTTCTATCCAGCAACTCTTGAATCTGCGCTTTCAATTCCACCAACTCCTTCGGCGCCATTCTATACGGAGCAATAGATACTGGCGCCGTTCCCGAAAGAAGATCGATACCAAACTCCACTTCACGATCCGGGGGTAATCTCGGAAGTTCTTCTGGGAAAACATCAGGAAATTCCTTCACCGTCCTAACGTCCCCAATAGTTAGTTCCTTGGCTTCCAAAGCCCAAACAAACATTAAAATTGCCTTGCATCCTTTTCTCACCATCCTTTCTGCTCTTAAGGCAGACACTACATTTGACAAACAGTTCCCCCTTTCACCTATCACCAACACTTCGCCACCCTCAGGAGTTTTTAACACCAACCGCTTGGCTGCACAATCTATACTAGCTTGATACCTCACCAGCCAATCCATGCCTAAGATTAAATCAAACCCCCCGAACGGTAATTCCATCAGATCAGTCAAGAAAACTATTCCCTAAACCTTTAAAGGTACCTCCCTATAAAGCTTATTTACCACCACTGAGTGTCCTAACGGGCTAATTACGATCATATCCCTAGAGGAAATCTTAGAATCTATGCTTAAAGTTCCAGACACCGTACTAGCAACATATGAATATGTCGACCGAATGTCAATCAATGCAGTGTAAGGAAAGCCAAAAATTAAAAACGTACCAGTTACGACATCCGGTGCATTAGCCTCCTCTCGACGTCTGACAACATAGACTAACCCTGGCTGTTTCGCCTCAGTGTTTCTTGCCCCTTGGCCTGGTGCTCCACGACCCCGACCGGAACCGTTACCACCTCTGGCTGGACCACGACCTCTTTGTGGCTGCTGACCTCCTCTTCCCGGCTGTGTATTCCCTTGACCTGTGGGCCCTTCACTGCCCCGTTGCTGCAGACATTTTCTAACTTGGTGGTCCGTAGATCCACACCTAAAGCACTTCCCACTGCCTGCCCAACACTCACCTACATGGAATTTACCACATCGAGTACACTTCTGTGCCTGACTAGCAGCAGCAGGTCTCTCATCCCGTCTCGGCCCGTCTAACCTAGGTCTTTTCTGAATACGCCCAACTGCCCCTGATGATCCAAAATTTCTCTTACTTCCACTCCTATCTCTATCCTGATTCAATTTTTCTGTCCGCTTAACCTCCTCAGCTATCTTAGCTTTTTCAACAAGTACAGCAAATTCCCTCTCCCGCTGTGGTGCTATCAATACACGCAGATCGTCCCTCAGACCATCTTCAAATTGAACACAACGTTCATGGTCTGTGGCCACCATCCCTCAAGCATAACGGCTAAGGCGTAAGAATTCTGCTTCATACGCAGCCACCGACCTACTTCCCTAAACCAGATTCGGAAACGCTCTACGCTGCGCATCCACATAACTTGACCCAATGTATTTACTCTGGAACGCCGTTTTGAAGAAATCCTAGGTGATACGGTCAGCCACCGCACCATCCTTAACTGTAAGCCACCATTGATACGCTTCGTCCTGCAGGAGGGATACAACTCCTTCCAGTTTTTCCTCCTTCATGAAATCCAAATCATCCATTATACACTCAACCGCCTCCAACCAATACTCAGCCGTACTCGGGGCTATACCAGAAATTCCCCTAAACACTTCTGTCCCATTAGCTCTAAGTCGTTCCGACACAAATTTTCGGGCTCCTGTGCCCATGCCTGCCGCAGCAACCCTCTCTAAAACCCTTAACATTGCCTGAGATACCGCATCATCTCTGGCTGTCTGATCCTGAAATTCAGCCTCCCCAGCTGGTGGAGCTGGCATCTCGTTTCCTGACCCATGGCCAGATCCCACTGGTTCTGACACGGCCATCCTACCCCTACCACAGCCACGCGCAGGATGTCCACGATCCCTTGTACTCATTCTACCGACTCGCGTTTATCTGATTAGAAATTTTATGAATTATTAATTTCTTTCACTAATTAACCACGAACAATCTTATGGACAGTAGTTTCTAAAGTAGTTCTTTCGAATTCAGAATAATATCTACAAGTTTCTGTCTCAAGTTCGTATCTCCTAGTTCTAGGAACCACATACATTCAACCATCATACATCAACATACAAGTAGCATCCATGAACTCACATTCATCACATAAGGGTATTTTCGTCATTTCACTACCTATGGGTATTTTCGTAATTTTGTCCTACAGGGTATTTTCGTAATTTTGCCAAAATAGGGTATCTTGGTGATTTTTTGAAATAGAGGTATTTTGGTATTTTGCCAACCGGAGGTGTTTCAGTATCTTTACAAATTTTGGTAGTTTTACAAATCCAGGGTATTCTGGGAAATTTCCACAAATCAAGGGTATTTCAGAAATTTTACAAAACTAGGGGGTATTTTAGTAATTTTGTGAAATAGGGTGGCTGGTCCCTTTCGGGTTTTAATTATAAATTTTGGCCCGTCAACAAGTCTTCATGGCTAAGGTGAACAGTCACTACGCACCAGGTAGGATTCCAGCAAAGAGGAGGTGGGTCACTAGGACTGCTTAAGTACCAGGCTCTCTCTGAATCCAATCCTAGACATGCGTATGCCTGTTACCACACCCTAACCGAGTGGCTTGTTTACGGACATATTTAATTAGATTAAGTTTTATGAAATTGAAGAGTTGTATAAGCTAGGCCTAAGGTCCATTAACCCTATTCATACTAGTCTATATCCATCAAGTCCATCAAACCCAATATGCATATCACCTCAAGAGATAAAATACTTACCTGCGTGGATCGGGTGCCAGTAAACTCGAAGGCCATATCTCAACCTAAGGCATTTTTCTCAAATTCTCATCAATTTTACAAAACACTATTAGACCCATTTCACAGCCCGAGTTTTGCAACTGGGCTCTGATACCAAAATGTAACACCCCAAACCTGGCCCAAACGCCACGACCAGATCTGGTATGTTACGGGTTAATTGTTAAAAACTTTGCTTTGAAGGAATTTGAAATCTCGGTTTGATTGTAGTTATTCATTAAATAAGTGCTATTTGCAGAAAACCTTTGTGGGTTTTTTATTTAAAACTTGTTTGAAAATCCCATTTTATTTCCTCTTATAAGTAAGTCTTTGAACATAAATTCATATAATGTAAACATTAACAAATATAAATTGATAACCTAAAGTATGGAGGCCTTATTACATAAATAGTCCTAAGATTAAAACTTAATGAAAAAAACTGAAAATAGTTTATGAAAATAAAAGACTTGATGGCCCCTCGAGTCTGCCTCGGCTCCCATATCCACGATCTACTGCTCACCTGAAAGGTTTAGGAAAAATAAAGGGGTGAGTCACCAAGACTCAGTGTGCAAATCCCGAAAACACATAAAAGGCTTGAGGCCAACAAACACATTATGTGCCTTGGCCCATACACAATGGCAACAGAATATTTACATGCAACATGACCTAACCCAACCTAAAAGTCCATCCTCTACACACCAGCCCGTACCAGCCAACACACCTCGGGGATTTCTACAATCAACCCACCAACCGCTACACACCATATCGATAGTCTTGCTGCCTATTCCTAACAATCAGGAATAAATTTACAATTGGCTTAGCCACTGATCACTATTGTGACCTAACTTTACAATTCGTGGTTTAGCCACCGATCACCAAGTGACCTATTAACATGCTCTTCCCCTTCATCATATTAACCCCATCCCATGCATACATACATGCAGAATCAACACAATCTACTACCTAAAAGATCACAGACTATCATATACATCGATACACATAGAGAAGTTTCTATGATTACGTACCTGGCATCCCTTGCCTACCCTTTTCGGGTAATACGACTGTCCATACAGCCTCTTTCCAGCTTTTAGCCCATAACATATATATATAATACAGATCAATTAATGTGGTAAAGATATACACACCTGATTACAGTCAAGACGATACTTTCTATGCCGACACTGTCAGTAGCCGATACGACTGCTAACTGCCTAAGGTTTTGCTCCAACATCGGTCCACACCCGGCGGCCAATCCCGAACTGCTGACACCGCTCGTTTCTTAAACTTAGGGATTGGGTTTGCAGATCCAATCCCCTCCTTCGCCTGATCGACATTTGATTCCATCAAAAGACCTTATCAGTTGCTACCATCACAACATATGGTTGTTAAACCATATCATAGAGTTAAAACCACAAATACGATAAACGAACCTAACGAAAATCTAAAAAGAACCCCTTACCTCGAAATCCCGAAAAGAGATAGAGTTTAGAGACTAGCGGTTTTCGGCTTTTAGATCTAGACGATCTACTTCGATTCCCGATGTGTCGCCCCAAAATAAGAACACGAGAACAACCAAAACATTATTCCAAAGAAAAATCTTATCACGCCAACTAGCCTTTCAGCTTTGGCCTTCAAAAACCGAAAGAGAGAGGAAACAGAAGAAATCAGCACTTACCTTACACCAACAAATTAAGCTACTCCTAATAGGTTTCGACTTCCGCGAGAATCAAAAGAAAGATGGTGCACAGGGATCTATGGAGGTTCGGCTTAAGGAAGAAATTGGCAAAGAGAAAAACAATAACAATGAATATTCGGCTTATAGGAAAAGAATGGAGAAGAGAATTGAAATTAAGGGTTTCGGAACGATTGAAAAGAGAGAAGTAGAATGGAATTTTGGCTTTTGCATAAAAGTGGAGATGAGAGGAAAAAGAAAAAGAGAATAGGATCCAAATGTCGGTATTGAAGAGATATCCCCCTTACTTAACTTAAATTTCGGCACCTACTCCTTAAAAATCGAAAATGCCCCTTTCTAAAACTACAAATAAGCTACTAATCAAGGGAAATTTCAGCACCCCTTGAACATACCAGAACCGATTCCTCCTCCCCCTCAGTGTTGGAATTTCGGCCACCACTGTGACCAGCAGATAAATCCTAAATTTTCTCCCTTATCATTATCTGATCTCTCATCCACAAGTGACCCAGATAACACCACCTCTTCCTTCCTTTATCTGCCACATTATCAGCCATATTATCCACATTATCTAAACAAATAAATCCTATTTTAAAACATCCTAGCCGTCCAACTTGCTCCCCCTTTAATGCCGAAAATAATTAAAATTAAATAAGAAAATTGGGCTTTTTGCGACTCGAACTTGGGCCTCCTCAGCTGACGCCACCTCCCTGCTCTCTAAGTGGCGCCACTTTGCCACTGGGCCACAAGCCCATTTGTGTCTTAAAACACAGATAACATCTTTTAAGCCCTATCATACCTGGCTCTCCACTAGAGTGCCCAACAGAAAATTTTAATTAAGGCCTCGGCCCAACCCTGAGCCCAATCTCAACCCCTTAAACACCCTAATTAACACATTGAGCATAACATAAACATCACAGCACATTAAATGCAAAGCCCCTCTAAAACAGGATGTTACACAGAGTTTCAAATAGATGAGAATAACTGTTTGAAGTTCAAAGACCGAATGTGTGTTCCGAGAAATTTAGATTTGATTTAGATGATGTTGAATGAAGCTCACAGTAGCCGATTGCCTGTACATCTGGGTAGCACAAAAATGAATAATGATTTGAAACAGTTCTATTGGTGGCCTGGTATGAAACGAGACATATCTGAATTTGTCTCGAAGTGCTTAGTTTGTCAACAAGTAAAGGCCGAACATCAGGTGCCTTCTGGGTTACTTTAGCCGATCATGATACCTGAATAGAAATGGGACAAAATTGCTATGGATTTTGTATCCGGCTTGCCTGCAACACCGAGCAAGAAAGATGCAATTTGGGTTATAGTGGATAGACTAACCAAATCAGCTCACTTTGTTCCAGTTCGTACGGACTATTCGCTTGATAAGCTTGCTGAGTTGTATGTATATCAAATTGTGAGATTACATGGTGTGCCGATTTCCATTATTTCGGATGGAGACCCGAGATTTACGTCGCGGTTTTGGAAGAAATTGCAAGATGTTTTAGGTACAAACTACACTTTAGCATAGCTTTTCATCCGCAGACAGATGGTCAATCCGAATGGATCATTCAGATACTTGAGGACATGTTGAGATGTTGCATCCTCGAGTTTGAAGGTACGTGGGAACGATACTTACCTTTGATTGAATTTGCTTATAATAACAACTTTCAATCTAGTATCAAAATGGCACCATACGAAGCTTTGTACGGTCATAAATGTCGTACACCGTTGTACTGGACCGAGCTCAGTGAAAACAAGATACACGGGGTTGACTTGATGAAAGAGACTGAATAGAATGTGGCAGTGACTCGGGATAGTTTGAAAGTTGCATCAGATCGCCAAAAGTCATACGCGGATTTGAAACGTAAAAACATTGAGTTTCAGATTGGAGATCGGGTATTTTTGAAAGTTTCTCCGTGGACGAAAGTACTTCAATTTGGACGTAAAGGCAAATTAAGTCTGAGGTTCATCGGACCGTACGAGATAATCGAACGTGTCGGGTCTGTTGCTATCGATTAAGATTGCCTTCTGAACTAGAAAAGATACACAATGTATTTCATGTTTCGATACTTCGTAGATATAAATCTGATCCTTCACGTGTTATTGACCCGTCTGAGATTGAAATCCGATCTGATATGACGTATGAGGATAAACCGATACGTATCTTAGCTCGTGAAGTAAAAGAGTTGAGAAACAAGAAAATTTCGTTAGTAAAAATATTATGGAATCGACATGGAATAGAAGAGGCTACGTGGGAGCCTGAAGATTCAATGAGACAACAATATTCGACTCTGTTTAACGGTAAGATTTTCGGGGACGAAAATCCCTAAGGGGGGAGAGTTGTAACAGTCCGAATTTGACCCTAATCGAAACAGTGGTTGTGGGACCACGAATCCGAGTCCGAAAATTTTTTGAATATTATTTTCTGTGTTAATTATATGTGAATTAGTATGCATGAAAGTTTCATATGAAAATCCGATTGTTTGTGTACTTAAATAAATAAAAGGACTTAATCGCGTAAGTTGTAAAAGTTACAACTTAAAGTGTAAAGTGCTAACTTGATAGTGGCTTTTTATTATGAGGTCCTTAAAGGGTAATTAGCCCATTTTAAGGATAGTGGACGGTACATGGTCTTAAATGACCTTGGAAATTATGTTATGTTTATTTATTATAAAAGGTTAGAAATGTAAATTAAAAATAAACTTATTATATGTTAGAAATAAAACAAAAACATGAGCTATCATCATCTTTAAGTGCCGAATATAACAAAGGAAGAAGCTTTTATGTTCTTCAACATTTCGGCAACCATTTTGATTTAATCCAAGGTTAGTTTTGTTCGGTTTTTGATACTTTTTACGTTTTTGTAATCGTTGCTTCGAGAGCTTTAAAACCCATGTCTCAATTTTATGAATTGATGATGTTTGTGTAAAATGCCATTGATGTTATGATGAATTTTGTGATGTTTTATACGTTAAATGATAGATATGTAATTGATGAACATACTTTGTTCTTGAGTTTTTGATGAATTTAGCTAAATAGGGCGAAATTGAGAAAATAAATTTTTGAGGGGTTCAAATGCAAAATAAATGAAATGAATGGACTTGTATAAACTCTATGAATATTCGACCCTTAGGTTGTGAAATCAAATTTTGTGTATTTTGTGTTTTGTGCAAATAGGACTAAATTGTAAAGGTGTGACACATTAGGGGTAAAATGGTAATTTGTCCGTTTAAGTGTTTTAGGACTAAATTGAATTGAAATGTATTTGAATGAGCTTAATTTGAACATATTTAGTTCAAGAGCAAAAGAAAAAGGACTTGGATCGAGGAAAAGCTAAAGTAATCGACTAGCCGGTTTTTGTCGTACGACGATTGCCGAGGTAAGTCTTTAAGAAATTTAATACTGTTAGTATCGATTGAAACTTAGATTAATATGCTGAATTTGAAATTATGGATTAGAAATAGGCAAGGCTGAATGTGATATAGTGTTGTAATGATGAAATTAAGTTTAATTTAATCGAGTTATAACATGTGAAAGGCCGTATGAACTATGTGGAATATCTGTAATATTTGATATAATCAATGTGTATGAGATAGTTCAATGAAATTGATGTTCGGGCTTCGAGCCTAGCAAGCCTTGTGCTGGTGAAATATATCAGGCTTATTGCCTAGCAGGCTAAATGCCGGTGATTGAATATTAGACCTCGGGTCTAGCAAGCTTAGTGCTGGTGAGTGGTTTAGGCTTATGCCTAGCAGGTTTTACATCGGTGAGTTACATTCCAAGCTTAGATTTACGAAATGACTAAGCTATGGGAGAAATTGAGTAAGCTAAAGCTTATGTGAATGATTTTGGTTAAATTCAGCCATAAGTATGTATCTATATATGTATATGATATATGTGATGCCAATGAGCAAATAAATTGACGGAATAAATGTGCTTGTACTTTTGGTTGCTTGGATATGTGGATAAATTATGTTAAGTGGATATTGTTTACTTGCAAATATGAGAATTGCTTAAAGGAGGTACATGTATATACATATATATACATAGATATAATTGTATACAATCGGCTATGTGAAATCCTAAGTATATACATTGGGTTAAGTGAATTATATAAATATATATGTGTTATCCGATATGTGAGACTATATTCATACATACCTACGGTTATGTGGGATTACTTTTTATCTATATGGAATTTGTTACTTGATTGTATATGGAGATATATATATATATATATATATAAATATATATATACTTAGTAATCAAGATGCAATTGATAAGTTTTACATTTAAAGTAGCTAATGAAAATATGTTTTACTGTGTATGGACATTGGCATTGGTTAGGGCATTCTATATGCTTATGCTATCTTATTAATGTTATATATATATATATATATATATATTGTTTGGTTTAATATAATCGAACGTCCAAGTGATTTGTTAAGTTTGCTAAAGACTTACTAAGCTAAGAATGCTTCCTTTGTGTGTTTGTTTCTCTGTTTTATAGATTTTGGTCAAGCTACGAGCTCAGGGGATCGTCAACGAAGTCATCCACATTATCAACTTATTTTGGTATTTTAAAACTTGGTTTTTGAACTAAAGGCATGTATAGGCTAGACTAGGTTTGAATCAAGGAAATTTTGTTCTTGTATATACATGTATAGCCATGCAAAAATAGCTAAATCATGGTGTTTTGGTCTTAAATGTATTTGATCATGATGTTAGCTCATTATAGAAATATAGTTTGGTACTGTAAGTATGTATGTGATGGTTGCATGGTTGATTATGCATGGTTGATAGTAGGTTACATTTATGCATTTTTAAACAATAGGGTAGTACTTGGGAAGTTAATATTTGTGCATTTGAAATTTGTTTTAATTATGGATGGATGGATGATTAATAGGGAGATACATATCTTAAATCCACATATTAGCTTGGAATAATTGCTTAACAATTACGTAACATCCTGAAATTGTGGGGCTATGCATTTGTTGTGTGTTACGTATAATGTGTTCATTAGAGTGTTTAAAGGGTTCAGTTTGGGCTCAAGGTTGGGCCGAGGTCTTAGTTAGAACTTTCTGTTTGGACACTCTAGTGGAAAGCCTAATAAGATAGGGCTTAAAATTTAAAATATAAAATGGGCTTGTGGCCTAGTGGCAAAGTGGTGCCACTAAAAGAGCAGGGAAGTGGCATCAACTGGGAGGCCCAAATTCAAGTTGTATGAAGCCCAATTCTTTTAATTAAAATTGGCATTAGGGTTTTATTCTCCCATTATCTTCTTTATTTTTGGCATTTAGGGTTTTCATATTCTCTCTTTCCCTCCTTTTCTGAATAAAAGCCGAAAACTCCCTTAAGCATTCTTTCTTTTCACATTTGTCTGCCATAGCCGAATCTGCCCTAGCCTTGCCGAAATTCTTCTTTTTCCTATACCGTTCCTATCACTTCTTTACATTTGATATTACTCTTTTCTCTCAATCATCTCCTTCTCAAAAGCTGAAACTTTATAGATCTCTTGAGATCATCTTTTCTTTTTGATCTTCTCAAAAGCCGAAACTTCATAGATCTCTTGAGATCATCTTTTCTTTTTGACCTTCTCAAAAGCCAAAACTTCATAGATCTCTTGAGATCATCTTTTCTTTTTGACCTTCTCAAAAGCCAAAAATTTATAGATCTCTTGAGATCATCTTTTCTTTTTGATCTTCTCAAAAGCTGAAATCTTCTAGGAGTTGTCGAATTCTCTGCAAAGGTAGGTGCTGATTTCTTCTAATCTATTCTTTTTCTCTTTCAGGTTTTAGAAGACAAAGCCGAAAGGCTAATGGATGGTTTCTTGTGTTTACGTGTTGGGCGACATTCGAGAATTGAAGTAGATCGCTTAGATCTAAAAGCAGGAACCGTTAGTCTCTAAGCCTCATATCTCTCTTTTCGGGATTTCAAGGTAAGGGGTTCCCTTTAGATTCTCTTTAGATTCGCTATCGTAATTGTGATCTTAACTATATGTTATGATAAGGTCTTTAATGGAATCAAATAATCAAGCGAATGAGGGGATTGGATCTGTAAAACCAATCTCTAAGTTTAAGAAATGAGCGGTGTCAGCAGTACGGGATTGGCCACCGGGTTATGGACCGGCTTCAGAACAACATCTTAGACAGATAGCAGTTGTATCGGCTTCTGGTAGTGTTGACATAGAAAGTCTCGTCTTGTCTGTAATCAGGTGTGTAGATCTCTAACACACTAATTAATATGTACTAAATATATGTTATGGGCTAAAAGCCGAAAAAAGACTGCATAGTAATCTGTACTAAATATATGTTATGGGCAAAAAGCCGAAAAAAGGCTGTATAGACAGTCAGATTACCCAAAAAGGGTAGGCAAGGGATGCCAGGTACGTAATCATAGAAACTCTTCTATGTGTATCGATGTATGTGATAGACTATGAACTTTTAGGTAGAATATTGTTTTGATTCTGCATGTATGTATGCATGGGATGGGGTTGATATGATGAAGGGGAAGAGCATGTAATAGGTCACCTGGTGATCGGTGGTTAAACCACGAATTATAAATTAGGTTACAATAGTGATCGGTGGGTAAGCCAGATTAAATTTATTCCTGATTGTTAGGAATAGGCAGCATGGCTGTCGATATGGTGTGTAGCGGTTGGTGGGTTGATTGTAGAAATCCCCGAGGTGTGTTGGCTGGTACGGGCTGGTGTGTAGAGGATGGATTTTTAGGTTGGGTTGGGCCATGTTGCATGTAAATATTTTGTTGCCATTGTGTATGGGCTAAGGCCCATAATGTGTTTGTGGGCCCAAACCTTTTATGTGTTTTCAGGATTTGCACACTCAGTCTTGGTGACTCACCCTTTTATTTTCTTGACTTTTCAGATGAGCAGTAGATCGTGGACATGTGAGCCGAGGCGGACTCGAGGGGCCATCAAGTTTTTTTTATTTTTATAAGTTATTACCGGTTTTTTCCTTAAAGTTTAAATTTGGGATTGTTTATGTAATAAGGCCTCTATAGCTTAGGTTATCGATTTATACGTGTTTATGTTTATACTTTAAATTTTATTTTCAAAGACTCACTTACTATAAGTAATGAAATGGGAATTTCAAACACGCTTAACGTAACGAAATGTTTTTGGAAAGAAAACCTAACGTATTGAATATTTGATTAATCAAACCAAGATTTTTCAAACCAACAAAGTTAAGTTTTCAAATAACACATCATCGAAGAATTTTCAAAAGGGATACGTGCCCTCTTAAAAGCAAATAAGGAACTATGTTCTTAACATTAAACCCGTAACATGCCAAATCTGGTCGTAGCGTTTGGGCCGGGTTTGGGGTGTTACATTTTGGTATCAGAGCTCGGTTCAAAACTCGGACTGTGAAATGGGTCTAGTAGTGTTTTGAAAATTTGATGTGAATTTGAGAAAAATGTCTTGGATGAAGATATGGCCTTCAAGTCTACCGGCACCCGATCCACGCAGGTAAGTATTCTAACTTTTGATATGATATGCATGATTGGGCTTGATGGGCTTGATGGACGTAGGCTAGTATGTTAGGCATTGATGGACTTTAGGCTTAGTTTAAACAACTCTTTAAATTCATAAGACTTAATCTAATTTAACATGTCCGTAAACGAGTCGCTGGGTTAGGGTGTGGCAACAGGCATACGCATGTCTAGGATTGGATTCAGGGAGAACTTGGTATTTAAGCAGTCCTAGTGACTCACCTCCTCTTCGCTGGAATCCTACCTGGTGCGTAGTAACTGTTCACCTTAGCCACGGGGACCAAAATCTATAATTAAAACCCGAAAGGGACTAGCCACCCTATTTCGCAGAATTACCAAAATACCCCCAAGTTTTGTAAAATTTCTGAAATACCCTAGATTTGTGAAAATTTCCCAGAATACCCTGGATTTGTAAAATTACCAAAATTTGTGAAATTACTGAAACATCCTCGGTTGGCAAAATCACCAAAATACCTATGTTTTGCAAATTTACCTGAAAAACCCTAGATTTACCGAAATACCCGGTTTACAAAAATAAATTTTTCCAAAACACCTCTGTTTTAAAAAAAATTCAAAATACCCCTGTGTTATGATAATACCAAAACACCTCTATTTTGAAAAATCACCAAGTTACCCTATTTTGAGGAAATTACAAAATACCCTATAGACAAAACTACGAAAATACCCCTGGGTAGAGAAATGATGAAAAAAAACCCTTATGCGATGAATGGGAGTGCATGGATGCTACCTGTATGTTGATGTATGTGGTTGATGTATGTGGTTCCTAGAAATAAGAGATACAAACTTGAGACTGAAACTAGTAGATATAATGTAGAATTCGAAAGAACTACTCTTAAACTACTGTTCATAAGATTGTTCGTGGTTAATCAGTGAAAGAAATTAATAATTCATAAAATTTCTAATCAGATAAATGCAAATCGGTAGAATGAGTACAAGGGGTTGTGGACGTCCGCCGCGTGGCCGCCGTAGGGGTAGGATGGCCGTGTCGGAACCAGTAGGATCTGGCCACGGGTCAGGAAACGAGATGCCAGCTGCGAAGGCCGAATTTCAGGATCAAACGACTGGAGATGATGCGGTATCTCAGGTGATGTTAAGGGTTTTAGAGAGGGTTGCTGGGGCAGGCATGGGCACAAGAGCCCGGAAATCTGTGTCGGAGCGACTTAGAGCTAATGGGGCAGAAGTGTTTAAGGGAATTTTTGGTATAGCCCCGAGTATAACTGAGTACTAGTTGGAGGCGGTTCAGCGTATAATGGACGATCTGGATTTCACAGAGGAGGAAAAACTGAAAGGGGTTGTAACTCTCCTGCGGGACGAAGCTTATCAATGGTGGCTTATGGTTGAGGATGGTACGGTGGCTGACCGTATCACTTGGGATTTCTTCAAAACGGCGTTTCAGGGTAAATACATTGGGACAAGTTATGTGGATGCGCAGCATAGAGCATTTCTGAATCTGGTGCAAGAAAGTAGGTCGGTGGCTACGTACGAGGCGGAATTCTTACGCCTTAGCCGTTATGCTCGAGGAGTGGTGGCCACAGACCATGAACATTGTGTTCAATTTAAGGATGGTCTGAGGGATGATTTGCGTGTATTGATAGCACTACAGCGGGAGAGGGAATTTGCTGTGCTTGTGGAAAAAGCTAAGATACTGAGGAGGTTAAGTGGATAGAAAAATTGAATCGGGATAGAGATAGGAGTGGAAGTAAGAGAAATTCGGGATCGTCAGGGGCAGCTGGGCGGATTCAGAAAAGGCCTAAGTCAGACGGGCTGAGACGGTATGAGAGATCTGCTGCTGCTAGTCAGACACAGAAGTGTGCTCGATGTGGTAAATTCCATGTAGGTGAGTGTTGGGCGGGTAGTGGGAAGTGCTTTAGGTGTGGATCTACGGACCACCAAGTTAGAAACTGTCCCAGCAACGGGGCAGTGAAGGGCCCAGGTCAAGAGAATGCACTGCCGGGAAGAGGAGGTCAACAACCACCAAGTGGCTGTGGTCAAGTCGAGGGTGGCAATGGCACAGGACATGGTCGTGGAGGTGCAGGTTATGCTGAGGCGAGGCAGCCAGCTTTGGTCTATGCAGCACGTCGCCAAGGGGACGAGGACGCTCTAGATGCGAATACCGGTGCGTACTCTACCATAGTATACTAAGTGTTTCTTTTGGCTTTAGAATTAGAGTGTGTAGCGAAAGCATAGTGGTGAGACTTGGGTAGTATGATTAATAGTTAGTTGGAAATTTCGAGGACGAAATTGTGGGGCTATGCATTTTTTGTGTTACGTATAATGTGTTGATTAGAGTGTTTAAGGGGTTCAAATTGGGCTCAAGGTTGGGCCTAGGTCTTAGTTAGAACTTTCTGTTTGGACACTCTAGTGGAAAGCCTGATAAGATAAGGCTTAAAAGATGATTATCTGTGTTTTAAAATATAAAATGGGCTTGTGGCACAGTGGCAATGTGGCGCCACTAAAAAAGCAGGGAAGTGGCGTCAACTGGGAGGCCCAAATTCAAGTTGTATGAAGCCCAATTCTTTTAATTAAAATTGGCATTAGGGTTTTATTCTCCCATTCTCTTCTTTATTTTTGGCATTTAGGGTTTTCATCTTCTCTCTTTTCCTCCTTTTCTGAATAAAAGCCGAAAACTCCCTTAAGCATTCTTTCTTTTCACATTTGTCTGCCATAGCCGAATCTGCCCTAGCCTTGCCGAAATTCTTCTTTTTCCTATACCGTTCCTATCACTTCTTTACGTTTGATATTACTCTTTTCTCTTAATCATCTCCTTCTCAAAAGCTGAAACTTTATAGATCTCTTGAGATCATCTTTTCGTTTTGATCTTCTCAAAAGCTGAAACTTTATAGATCTCTTGAGATCATCTTTTCTTTTTGACCTTCTCAAAAGCCGAAACTTCATAGATCTCTTGAGATCATCTTTTCTTTTTGACCTTCTCAAAAGCCGAAACTTTATAGATCTCTTGAGATCATCTTTTCTTTTTGATCTTCTCAAAAGCCGAAATCTTCTAGGAGTTGTCGAATTCTCTGTAAAGGTAGGTGCTGATTTCTTCTGATCTATTCTTTTTCTCTTTCGGTTTTTAGAAGGCAAAACCGAAAGGCTAACGGATTGTTGGTTTCTTGTGTTTACGTGTTGGGTGACATTCGGGAATTGAAGTAGATCGCTTAGATCTGAAAGCCGAAACCGTTAGTCTCTGAACCTCATATATCTCTTTTCGGGATTTCAAGGTAAGGGGTTCTCTTTAGATTCTCTTTAGATTCGCTATCGTAATTGTGATCTTAACCATATGTTATGATAAGGTCTTTTAATGGAATCAAATAATCAGGCGAAGAAGGGGATTGGATCTGTAAAACCAATCCTTAAGTTTAAGAAACGAGCGGTGTTAGCAGTACAGGATTGGCCATCGGGTTGTGGACCGGCTTCAGAACAACATCTTAGACAGATAGCAGTCGTATCGGCTTCTGATAGTGTCGACATAGAAAGTCTCGTCTTGTCTGTAATCAGGTGTGTAGATCTCTAACACACTAATTAATCTGTATTAAATATATGTTATGGGCTAAAAGCCGGAAAAAAGGCTGTATAGACAGTCGAATTACCCAAAAAGGTTAGGCAAGGGACGCCAGGTACGTAATCATAGAAACTCTTCTATGTGTATCGATGTATGTGATAGACTGTGAACTTTTAGGTAGAATATTGTTTTGATTCTGCATGTATGTATGCATGGGATGGGGGTGATATGATGAAGGGGAAGAGCATGTAATAGGTTACCTGGTGATCGGTGGTTAAACCACAAATTATAAATTAGGTCACAATAGCCACGTTAAATTTATTCCTGATTGTTAGGAATAGGCATCATGGCTGTCGATATGGTGTGTAGCGGTTGGTGGGTTGATTGTAGAAATCCCCAAGGTGTGTTGGTTGGTATGGGCTAGTGTGTAGAGGATGGATTTTTAGGTTGGGTTGGGCCATGTTGCATGTAAATATTTTGTTGCCATTGTGTATGGGCTAAGGCCCATAATGTGTTTGTGGGCCCAAGCCTTTTATGTGTTTTCGGGAATTGCACACTGAGTCTTGGTGACTCACCCTTTTATTTTCCTGACTTTTCAGATGAGCAGTAGATTGTGGGCATGGGAGCCGAGGCGGACTCGAGGGGCCATCAAGTTTTTTTTTATAAGTTATTACTGATTTTTTTCCTTAAAGTTTAAATTTGGGATTTTTTATGTAATGAGGCCTCTATAGCTTAGGTTATCGATTTATACGTGTTTATGTTTATACTTTAAATTTTATTTTCAAAGACTCACTTACTATAAGTAATGAAATGGGAATTTCAAACACGCTTAACGTAACGAAATGTTTTTGGAAAGAAAACCTAAGGTATTGAATATTTGATTAATCAAACCAAGATTTTCCAAACCAACAAAGTTAAGTTTTCAAATAACACGTCATCGAAGAATTTTCAAAAGGGATACGTGCCCTCTTAAAAGCAAATAAGGAACTATGTTCTTAACATTAAACCCGTAACATGCCAAATCTGGTCGTAGCGCTTGGGCCGGGTTTGGGGTGTTACAAATTAAGTATGTATATTCGGCCATATTATGATATTATTAATTGAATTGATTAATTGAATTTGACGAGCTTGTGATATAATGTGCATGAGTATAATTTACAAATTTATGTGAATTCCCGGATTTTGAGAGGTAATGAATTGATCTTATTAACTCGACTATGCTCTTAATACGGTAATGATCTATACGTTGTTTAGATGTATTAGCACTTGGTATGGAAAGTTAGATAAGTGTTAAATTTGATTATACAAAGTTTAAGCATGCTTATATATACATGTATACTTAGTTTGGTTATATGATATCTTGCTTAGGTATGTTAATTATAGATGTGAGTATATTCGATTAAAGTGGCTTTAATGACCAAATGAATGATATCCCTTGTCATTTGTTGAAATGGATTGCCACTTTATGTACACATATATTGATGTTATAAATCATATACTTGGATTAGGAAATGATATAGGATTATGTATTAACTTGGTAAATTTGAAAGTTCATGCTCATAATACATGTTTGTTTGTTTAAAGCTATGCTTATTAAAGAATGGTAGTTTAAATTTTGATGCATGTGAATTGGGTGGCAAAGTTGATTAAACAAATGACTAGTATATGTTTGGTGAAATGAACAGGCTTTATTTATATACTAGACGAATTAATAGTAGGGAAGGATTTTTGTTAGTCAAGTGTACTAAAAGTTGATAGATGATATATTTGACTATGCCGAGTTGTGATATGTGCAGTAATGCCTCGTAACCCTATTCCGACAACGGATACGGATTAGGGGTGTTACAGGAAAAGGCTAAGATAATTTGGAGAGAAGAGAGAATGATGAATGAGGAATGATTGAGGGATGCTTGAGGGGTGATGAATGAGGGAATGAGAGGGTCTTATTTATAGGTAAGGAGAGGGGGATAGTTTGGTAAAAATAGTGGATGTTAACCTCTTCAAATCTCCTCAAATTGTGGTCGCCCATGCTTAGTTTCTTTTGACTTGATTTTTGCTTGATTTTTAAGCAATTTTGGATGCCACACGACTCAGGACTAAGACTCGATCAATCGTAAATCTTCAGGCAAATCTCTAATTTCTTCAATACTGCAAGGACCTTGTGTAATTAAACCAAAGAATGGTTTAAATGGACAGCCATGTGTAGCCTAATATTAGGTTGACTTGGTCTTCAATTTGGACGGTTTTGTAGTCCAGCAAAGCTATCAGACCTGTCTAGAATAAATCAACAAGTTAGAGGACCAAAGAATAAAATTTATCCAATTTAATTAATTAATTAAAACCCAAATTATTAATGAAACATTTTAAAATGAATTATTAAATATAATTTTATATTTTTGTAACAGCCCCATTTTGACCCCAGTCGGAACGGTGGTTTCGGGACCACGAATCCGAGTCGGAAAAATATTTTAATATTATTTTCTATGCTTATTATGTGTGAATTGGTGTGTGTGAAAATTTCGTATTAAAATTTGATTGTTTTGGTGCTTAATTGTGAAAAATGGCTTAATCGCATAAAAAGAAAATTTGGGGGTTGGATGTGTAAGTACTAAATTGAAGGTGGCTTCTTAAATTGAGGTATTAATAATGTAATTTAGCCACAATTGAACTTTGTGGCCGGCCAAAATGCATGTAATAGGGATTTAAAGTTGTTTATTTTATTTTATGACATTTTGATATATTATTATATTTGATAAAATATTATATTGAAAGAAAAAATGAAAGTGTTCATCTTCTTTGTTGCATGATCAAAACTTAGCAAAAGAAAAAGAAAAAGAAAAATAAAACCTAGCTTCATTCGACACTTTGGAGGCTTAATTAGGTAAGTGATTTTGTTCGGTTTTTTATTATTTTTACGTTTTTGAGATCGTTGCTATGTAATTTAGCTAGCCCATACTTGAATTTTTGATTTGGTTGTGTAATTCGTGTATTGCCATTGATGGAAGCTTGATGTTTGTGTTACTTAATGATGAAATATGATATATGTATGCTAGATTAACAAGTTTATCTTTAAATTATTGATGAAATTTAGTAATTTGGATTAAATTATAAAAATAAATTTTTGTAAGGACTAAATTTCAAAACAAATGAAAGAAATGAGTTTGTATAAGGACTATAAATATTCGGCCCTCAGGAAGTATGGTTAAATTATGCATATTTTGTGTTCTATGCTATAGGGACTAAATTGCAAAAAGTGTAAAATATCAGGGGTAAAATTGCAAATTGCCCAATTATGTGTTTTTGGATTGAATTGAATGAAAATATGTTCAATGAGCTCAATTTGAAATTTATATAGACCAAGAACAAAAAGGATCAGGAGTGGATCGGGAAAAGGCGAAGTTAATCGAATAGTCGGGAAACAAAGTTTGTAGATACTCGAGGAAAGTGTTTAAGCAATTAAATTGAATTGAACTTTTAACTATAATGAATTACATGTATTTAATGGAGATAGATATGTTTAATGTGATATTAGTCAAGAGTTCAATTTATTCGAATATGAAGTATACATACATGTTGATCGTTGATTTCAGAGTTTTAAATTTATATAGAGAGAATGATCGAACCTCGAAATTAACTATGACAACGATTGAAGGAAGTGCACCTGTCGAACAGTAGTATAGCTTAGGCAAGACTGGATTGTCGAACCCAAAGGAACTAAAAGTACTAATACTAACTTTCTTTTTATCATCTAGCCTAAAATAAGTGAAGTTGTTGTTTAATCTAAATTTAACTAACTACTAAGCTAAAGATGCAAATACAAAAAGAATGAATTGGGGGAAATACTGTTGGAAAAACTCAGTTGATTAAGATGATACCCTAGGAAGAATCCACCTAGACTTCACTTGTTATCTAACACTGAACCAGACGATTTATTCACTTGACTTGATCCGTAAGATTCCCTAAGTTATATTAAACCCTCTTTCGAGACGAATAACATCTAACCCTAGGTTGATTAATTGAAATCTCTTTCTAATTAAAACCTCTGGAATCACATTAACTCGATCTATGGACTTCCATATTAGGTTTCACCCTAATCTGGCAAAATTTCGTCACCCTATCTCTAGGCTTGCGATCAACTCCGCTTAATTATGCTAGATCTACTCTTAAGTAGGGACTTTTGCTCGACCACCTAAGCACATCCAACTTGAATCAATATCCCGGAAATATTAACACAAGAATTAGGCACACATAATTAAGAACAAATCAAGTATTTATCATATAGTTCAGAAAACAATAACAAGATCCATATTAGGCTTCATCCCCTTCAAGTATTTGAAGGGTTTAGTTCATAACAAATAAAGAAAACATCTCAGAAGAAAAGATAAAACAAAACATAAGAAATCCCTAAAGCCCCCTGAAGGAATTGAAAGAGAGATCCGCCATCTTGAGTAGAATTTTGGCTCTTGAGATGGATCAACTGGCTATCTTTGAGTGATTCCCACAAATCTGACCTTTTCGGCTTGGCTCCTTGGCCTAGCTAACCGCCCCCTTGAAGGTTATACTTAGGGTGCTTACATAGGCTTTTGAAATAAGTTTCTTTGCCTCTAAGTATCCTTTTTCGAGTAGAATTGCTCTTTGCCACGACAGGGGCACGCCTATGGCACACGCCCGTGTGAATTGTAGCCAGGCTGTGTTCGAACCTGTTGAATGGGGAACGACCGTGTAAATCATGATTAGGCCGTGTTCTAGTAGATCAATGAGACAAGACCATGTGGTATTGGGCCCAGGCGTGTCGATTTCGTGATATGGCCCATTTACTCCGTTTTGGGCCCATTTTACGTTCTTTTCATCCTCGAGTGCTTTCTTGAGTATAGAACATTAAAAGAAAGGATTAAGAGCACCTTTTTACATAAATCGAGGGATAAATCATCCAAAAATATGCTAAATGTGGGCCTAAAATATGTTACTTTTATGGATTATCACATACCCCCACACTTAAGCTTTTGCTTGTCCTCAAGCAAAATTCTCAACTTACAATTAAAACGAACTTTCCATAATTCATAATTCCTATCAACAATGTCTCATCATAATTCATAGATAATTTATACATGGATTATTTAACTTAAAGAGTCCTAAAAATTCAAACAATATAAGTCATACATTTGTATCACGAAAACGTAGGTGTTTCCCATTGCCTGAATAATTACCTTTAATTCAAAACTGACAAGGATTGACATCCTCACAAAAGATTCACTCAAATCACTCGAAGTGTTTAAGGTTCGGGAAAAGAGCACTCATAAGTTGAACCTGAAAAGTTAATCCCATAGGCTTGCCTAAAAATCAAGTCTCCACCACTGTAAAATGAGATGATAAATAGATCAAAAGGTCTTTAACAGGGTTGTAACGGGGCTAGGGTTAAAGGTGTGGATAAAGGCTGAATTAGAAGGTTAGAATCAAGATTGACTTAACAAATTACCTATCTAGAAATACTGAGACGATAATAAATAATTACATCAACTGAAAAGTAATAACCCTAATAATACGAGCTTTTCTTTTGATAAATAGACTTTAACTGTATAAGCTCACTTTTCATAATACTAATATTGAATTTACTTCGATTTTTTTAAGAACAAATCAAGTCAAATAAAGAATTTTCATACAGAAATAAAATAATTAGGCAACCGATCAAATCAAATATCAACATAAAGGTAGTCAAAAGGAATGGTGATAACAAATACAAAGGGTTTTGGGGTAACATTAGTGGGTGAGTCATTAAAAGGGGTTGTTAGGTTCAACGGGGTTTACTAGGGGTTAATTGTGAAGGTAGGCTTTTTAGTGGAGTGAGTGGGTTAAAACCTAGGTGCCTTTATCATCTCAGTATATCAAATCATAGCTATGGTATCAACATGTATAATCGAGGCAAGTTCTGGAATAACAGTTCAATGTTGACACACTTATAATCAATAAAGTGAGCAAGAAAAAGAATATATGCTCCGTAAGGCTCAAAATCTCACAAAAATTATGGGTGTTTTGATATCAACCTTGTGAATTTCAAACTTCAAGGTAACATTCAGATTCAGGTTGACAACCTAACAAAAATTTATTCTGAAAAATAGGCTTATCATGCTTAATTCTCAAGTATCTTAAAATTTAAATCATCAATGCACAATTAACTATGATTTACTCAAAAACATATCAATAAAAATCATAAATCATTAGAAATTTCATCCTAATTGGTAATATGAAGAAATTACTTAAGAACAAGATATAATTCAGGGATTTGAGAATAATGAAGAAAGTTAGGCAGAATTTTAGAATAATGCAAAATGTTAGGCACTTTCTCGAAATAAATATTCACCCCCCACACTTAAGATGTACATTGCCATCAATGTACAAAGATGTATATAAAACTTAAAAGGGAGAGAGTGGTGAAACTTCCTGAATTTGGATGGTTTCCTTGAGGTGGGAGTCCCGAGGTGTGGTGGCTTCTACCGAGCTATGCACTAGATGAAGAAATTGGGAAGCTCATGAAGAATTAGCCAGGGATTATTGAGACACATTTAAAATAAACTAAATATATAATTAAAGATAAGAAATATAAAGAGAAGGAGACTAAGAAGGAAAAATAAAAATGAAAGAAACGATTAATGGACTGAGAAGTCCTTATTTTTGGATGGTTCGCGAGGTGGGTGTCATTCCTTAGGTTGCGGAGGTGCTGGCGGTGGCGGAAGTGGCTTGATTCCCAAGTAGCCTTTAGTACTTCGAAGGCTGTGGTGGTGATGGTCGTGGTTCCCAAGGTGTGATTCCCTAGCAGCCTGACGAACCTAGCGCTAAGAAACTAAATTAAAATAAACTAAATTAAGCATAAGATTGTCAAAGAGAAGAAAAATAAAGGAGAAGAGAAAAGTAAAATGAAAACTAAATGGTCTCAAAGACCCTTGGCTTGTCGGTGGAATGAAGCGGCCGACATGAGCTTATGTAGATCGGTCTCCCTTGGGGAGACTACGCTTGTCTTCTTCCGTTTCTTCGACATGGTCAAAAGATTGAGACGAATGCTATGAAAACAAAGACTGTTCAGAATGGAGGGTGTAGAAGGTTGTTAAGGGAAGAAGAAGGGTGAGAAATAGGTGAGAAGAAGGAGGGGTGGGGGTGGGTTTAAATAGAATTTTAGAACCTGGTACTAACCCATGCCCGTGTACCATGGGCGTGTCGATTCACACGGCCTTCTTGCACGGCCGTGTTTCGAGGCGTGTTGTTTCTCCCATGCCCGTTTTTCAGATTGCCACGCCCGTTGGTGATAAGTCAGTGTTGTCCATGGTCGCGTCGCACGGCCATGGGATTTTGTCGGTGCCCGTGGTGGGGTGGTTGGGTCCATGACTTCGAAAATTAGGTGGTCTGACTCGTACCTCTTTTGCCATTGTCAGTACGGAGATTCTGTAATTCCACACGACCACGGCCACGGTTGTGTGGTCTGGAAATCTGCACTTTTGGTTAGTTTAAAACTAGGTGTTTAAGACAAAAAGAAGAAAATAAAATAAAATGAAAACAAATGTGAAAATAAATAGGGTTAGTGCTCGGGTTGCCTCCCGAGAAGCGATCGTTTAAAGTCTTAAGCTAGAATTTCCTCGTATTCATAAAAATCAGGGTGGTTTAAAAGTTTGAATATCTTCCCTCATGCTATCTGTTCTATTTTCTTGATAAAGTTTAAGTCGAGAAGCGTTTACCTTGAAAGTGACGAATATAGGATTGCTTACCTCGACTGTTCCGTATGGGAAAATATTGTATACCTCAAGAAGGATTTCTTTGTTCGTGTTAAGGTCTGGTGTGGTGATGCGAGGATCCGCTTTATCTAACAGTACCTTATCTCCTATTTTGAAGTGGTTTGACGTTCTTACGAGCTATTCTGGGGGCCCCTTCGATTTTTCTTTGTGCGGTTTCGGTTCCTCTTTAAGGTGTGTCGCCCACTCTTCCAATTTGTCGATCTTAAGGCTTCGTTCTTTATGTAATTCACCTTTGTTGGCATGGGGTCCATGACTCGGCTCAGGTTTGTAACCTTGTGGTGTTTCCTGAAGTATGAGTTCTCCAATTAAGCATGGAATTGTAAAACTCCCTGAATCTTTTAGCTTTTGCGGTAGTCTATTCTGTAACATTGCTGAGCATACTGCGTTTAATTCCACATGTGGCTCATCGTGTAACTTACGCTTGTTCGTCAAGAGTTGTTTTAAAAATTTCCTCGAATCTGGCATCTGCGAAAGAGCTTCAAGAAGAGGTAAGTTGATATGTAATTTCTTTAAAAGTTTAAGAAACTTACGGAACTGTTCCTTTGTATCGTCTCTCTTCATCGTTTCGGGATAAGGGATGCGAGGTTGGTACTTTTTGATTACCGATTTTGGCTTTTCTTGTGTTACCTCAACTTTACCTTATTCTACCTTGTGTTCTTGTATTGAATTGTTCTTCTAACCCTATACTATCATGAGCTATGATGGCTTGGATTTGCTCATTTGGGTTAATCTCAGTGTTGCTTGGTAGACGCCCTTGCGGTCGTTCGGACATTAACTTTGCAAGTTTTTCAACTAACTTAGTGACTTCCCCAATTGACTTAGTAAGTTCCCCAACTTGACTCTTGATCCCTTCAATCGATGTTTGTTGGTTTTTAAGTGTTGTCTTAGTGTCTTGGAAACTGTTTTCTGTAGCTGCCATTAATTTTGTCAGCATCTCTTCGAGGTTCGAACTCTTTTCCTATGGATAGGGCTGATTTTGGAAATTTTGAGGAGGTTGTTGTCTTTGATTTCCTTGATTTCCTTTACCTGCCCATGAAAAATTTGGGTGGTTCCTCCAAACTGGATTATAATTATTACTATAAGGGTTATTATTAGATCTGAAATTATTACCTATATAGTTCATCTGTTCGCTCTCTGTGCCCGGTTGTTAGGGTGGGTACTCAGGATTTGCCACAATTCCACTTGCGTCGCACTGAATGTAACATCCCGAAATAAGGCCTAAACAGAATAATGGTTCCGGGACCACAAATTCGATGTTGAATATTTTATTTTATTTATATTTTTATGGTCTACAATTTCACTGAATGATTTCGTGAAAATCTCATTCGAAAATTTTGACGTTTGGGCACTCAATTTAGTCAAAAGGACTAAATTGTAAAAAGTGCAAAAGTTGAGTTCTACATGTTAGAGGTGTCCAATTGTTATGGAATTTTAAATTGAAGTATAGTTCCTTAAATGGTAATTATACCATTAGGCTTTCATAGACAAAAATGGACAAATATAGGTAGAAAGAACCAAAGTTTTTAATGAAGGGTAATTTAGTCATTTGGTAATAAAAAGGAAATTAAATGGGAAAAAGATGGAAAAAGGTTGTCATCTTCTTCCTTAGGCCGAAATTGCAAGGGGGGACTCCATATCTAGGGTTTCTAAGCTTCCAAGCTCCATAGTAAGTCAATCCAATCCCAGTTTTTCATGTTCTTTACGTTTTTAAAATCCCGATAACTCGGTTTAGCTTATTATAGCAATATTTTAATCTAGGGTTCATATTTGGAAAACTACCCATAGGTGAAATGTGTTTATTTTGATGTTTTATGATAAAATATGAAGGCTGAAATTATGTTAAACAACTTCTGCTAAGCGATTTTACGTAAAAACTAGTAAAACGACATAATCGGTAAAAATACCTAATGTTCATAAGTACATGTTAGAGCGAGAATTGGATGTTGCCATAGAAGGGAAAAATGTTTAGCATGTCCTAAAATGTATGAAAATGGGATGAAGTTTAATTTTCGAGCCTAGGGGTAAAATTGTAATTTTGTGAAAGTTAAAGGGCAAAAATGTAATTTTGTCATAGTGTGATTTTTGGACTAAATTTAATAATGTGAGTATTAAATGAGTTAAATATGTTATTATAGATCAAGAAAGACGAGGAATTGACCTTGATCGGAGAAAAGAAAAGGTTAAGGACTAAATTGCAAATTTTGCCATATTTTGCACCGAGGTAAGTAATATGTAAATAATTCATTATTTTTATTGATGTTTTATATTTCAGCATTTTTAATGTGTTGTATATGATTTTTGAATCATAATTAACTATTAAAAGAATGAAATAAAGTGTTAAAAAGTGAGTTATTTCCCGTTTGAACCTTCGGAATCGAAAGATGTAATTGGCATGTAGCTAGGTCACATGAGTGGTACCAAGTGTTGGCCACTATGTGCACAAGAGAGCTACAAGAAATTTTGTATACGTAGCTAGGTCATATGTGTAGTACCGAGAGTACGCAATGTGTACAAGAAAGCTATATGTAGCTAGGTCACATGTGTGGTATATGGTGTGAGCCACTATGTGTACAAGAGAGCTACGAGAAGGCTAGGTCATATGAGTGGTGCTAAGTGAAGGCCACCATATGTATAAGAGAGCCAGAATTATGAGTACAATCGAGCTAGGTCACATGAGTGGTACCAAGTGTTGGCCACTATGTGCACAAGAGAGCTACAAGAGATTTTGTATACGTAGCTAGGTCACATGTGTAGTACCGAGAGTACGCCATGTGTACAAGAAAGCTATATGTAGCTAGGTCACATGTGTGGTATATGGTGTGAGCCACTATGTGTACAAGAGAGCTACGAGAGGCTAGGTCATATGAGTGGTGCTAAGTGAAGGCCACCATATGTATAAGAGAGCCAGAATTATGAGTACAATCGAGCTAGGTCACATGAGTGGTATTGAGTGAAGGCCATTATGTGTACAAGAGAGCTTCGATTTCAAAGGTGGGCTGTGTGCGAAACCACCGCATATTCGTTATTATTCCAAAGCGTTCAATGGGAAAACTGACTAAATGAAATTATGTGAGATGTTCTAGTGATAAGTATATGTATATGTATGTGTAATGCATGAGCAATATGCTCAATATGTGATTGGAAATTGGAATGATTGTTATAGGTAAGTAATGAATACAACTAAAGTGAGAGAAAGCAAAAATTTATAATAAAACTGTTTTGGACAGCAGCAGTGACATGAATTTGAAAAATCACCAAAACTGGTAGAAATGGAATTATAAGTTGTACGAGATATTTATTTAAATCTTATTGGGTCTATTTTTATATAAAAGAAATAGAGAAACTAAAGGAATTGTATAGTTTGAGATATTTAAACTTTTGTGAGACTGGTTCAGAATGGTTACTTGATCCCCTGTTCTGTTTTGGAAAAATCATTAACAATTCTAAAAAAATAATTATGGGATATAAGTTATATGATTGAAATCCTTAATGAGTCTATTTTCAAATGAAATAAATTTTATCATCATATGGATTCTGTATAATGATAAAATTGGTTCGTAGTGAAATGTGGGCAGAGCAGTCAAACCGCGAAATGGAGGAATCTTTAATGAATAAAATGTACTTATTGGAAAGACCAAAAATTCTGAAAATTTTATGGTGAGAAGATAAATGAGTCTAGTTTCAGGAAACACTTACGGATATTAATTTGGAGTTTCATAGCTTCAGCTAAAAATAATTTAGTGACTGCAACTCGAATAGACAGCTTGCTCCAAACTTGAACAAATAATGAAATTGATTTTAGATTTGATTGTGTTGTTCTGTAAACTTAATAAATCCATTATTAATTATTTACATGCTTACTTACTAAGCTTTGTAGCTTACTTCCCTTCATTTCTCATATCTTATAGGGTTGTATGCTAGCTCGAGTTGGAGATCGCCGGAGATGTAATCACACTATCAAGCTATCGTCGTGGGGTAAAAGTGAATACAAACCTCTTAAGTTTATGGCATGTATAGGGGACTTAGCCATTTGTATATGTCATAATTGGTTTGACCTAAAATTTTGGCCTTTAATATTATGTAGTTTATTTTGTATAAGGCCATTGATGTTGGCTAGTGTTATTCAAGTTGTATGTTTGTGATGATGCATAATTTGGATGAAATTTTATGACTTGGTTTAATGCATTTACAAGTGTATGTGTTTCGGTAATGCCTCGTACCCTATTCCGGCATCGAATATGGGTAAGGGGTGTTACACTGCATTGCTGGTTGTACCTGCGAAGAGCACAAACTATCGAGCTTTTTATTCATCATCTCTACCTGTGTTGATAGCATGGTTACTGCGTCGAGGTTGAAAACTCCAGTTGATTTTGTTGGTTTTATGCGTCGAGGTTGAAAACTCCGGCTGATTTTGTTGGTTTTGTCCTTGTAACCTGCCACTGATAGTTATTCAGTGACATCTCTTCAATAAACTCGTAGGCTGCTTCAGGAGTTCTGTTGTTCAGGGTTCCACCGACGGCTTAATCAATTAGTTGCCTCATTGAGGGGTTCACACCGTTATAGAAAGTTTGGACTTGGAGCCACAAGGGTAAACCTTGGTGCGGACACCTTCTCAAGAGATCCTTGTATCTCTCCCATGCATCGTATAATGTCTCTAAATCCATCTGCATAAAAGATGAGATATCATTCCATAATTTGGCCGTTTTGGCCGGTGGGAAATATTTTAATAAAAATTTTTTGGTCATTTGATCCCATGTAGTGATTGACCCTCGTGGTAACGAGTTTAACCACTGTTTGGCTTTATTCCTTAATGAAAAGGGAAATAACCGAAGACGTATGGCATCATCAGAAACACCATTTATTTTGATGGTATCATAGTACTCTAAAAAATTAGCTATATGAGTATTTGGGTCTTCGTCCTGCAAACCATCAAAATGAACAAATTATTGAATCATTTGTATAGTGTTAGGCTTTAATTCAAAATTATTAGCAGCTATAGTAGGCCTAACAATACTCGATTCTGCTCCTGTTAAATGAGGTTTAGCATAATCATACATAGTGTGCAGAGCATTGTTTTCTCCCACATCTTGTGGTGGTGGATTATTTTCGTCCATCCCTTCAGTAGGATTGGATCTGCCTTCTCGCTCTTCTTCTGTGTAATTTAAGGTTCGCCTAATTTCTCTGCGGTTTCTGCGAGCAGTAGCTTCAATATCACTGCCGTAAAGTAGTGGTCCTTTCAGGTTCCTTCTAGTCATAAACTAGAGGTACCTGCCAAGAAAAGAAAGAAAAAAATTTTAGCAAAGTAAAAAATTTAAACTAAAAATAAAACTAAATTGTGGAAAAAATAAAATAATGGCTAAAGTAATAAAAATAGATCTTTCTTAATACTTTAGTTCCCCGGCAACGGCGCCAAAAACTTGATCGTTGATTTCAAAGTTTTAAATTTATATAAAGACAATGATCGAACCTAGAAACTAACTATGACAACGATTGAGGCAAGTGCACCTATCGAACAGTAGTATAGCTTAGGCAAGACCGGATTATCGAACCCAAAGGAACTAAAAGTACTAATACTAACTTTCTTTTTTATTATCTAGCCTAAAATAAGTGAAGTTGTTGTTTAATCTAAATTTAACTAACTACTAAGCTAAAGACGCAAAGACAAAAAGAATGAATTGGGGGAAATACTATTGGAAAAACTCAGTTGATTAAGACGATACCCTTAGGAAGAATCCACCTAGACTTCACTTGTTATCTAACGCTGAACCAGACGATTGATTCACTTGACTTGATCCGTAAGATTCCCTAAGTTAAATTAAACCCTCTCTCGAGGCGAATAACGTCTAACCCTAGGTTGATTAATTGAAATCTCTTTCTAATTAAAACCCCTATAATCGTATTAACTCAATCTATGGACACTCATATTAGGTTTCACCCTAATCCAGCAAAATCTCGTCACCCTATCTCTAGGCGCGCGATCAACTCCGCTTAATTATGCTAGATCTACTCTTAAGTAGGGACTTTTTCTCCACCACCTAAGCACATCCAACTAGAATCAATATCCCGGAAATATTAACACAAGAATTAATCACTCATAATTAAGAACAAATCAAGTATTTATCATATAGTTCAGAAAACAATAACAAGATCCATCTTAGGTTTCATCCTCTTCAGGTATCTGAACGGTTTAGTTCATAACAAATAAAGAAAACATCTCAGAAGAAAAGATAAAACAAAACATAAGAAATCCCTAAAACCCCCTGAAGGAATTGAAAGAGAGATCCGCCATCTTGAGTAGAATTTCGGCTTCTTGAGATGGATGAATTGGCTATCTTCGAGTGATTCCCACAAATCTGACATTTTCGGCTTGGCTCCTTGGCCTAGCTAACCACCCCCTTGAAGGTTATACTTAGGGTGTTTATATAGGCTTTTGAAATAAGTTTCTTTGCCCCTAAGTATCCTTTTCCGAGTAGAATTGCTCTTTGCCACGATAGGGACACGCCCATGGCACACACCCGTGTGAATCGTAGCCAAGCCATGCTCGAACCTGTTGAATGGGGCATGACCGTGTAAATCATGATTAGGCCGTATCCTAGTAGATCAATGAGACACGGCCGTGTGGTCTTGGGCCCAGGCCGTGCGGATTTCGTGATATGGCCCATTTACTCCGTTTTGGGCCCGTTTTACGTTCTTTTCATCTTCGAGTGCTTTCCTGAGTATAGAACATGAATTAAGAGCACTTTTTTAGATAAATCGAGGGATCAATCATCCAAAAGTATGCTAAATGTGGGATTAAAATATGTTACTTTTACGGTTTATCCCATGTTAATGATATAGCTATGGAGACAATAATTTGAGTGATGAATATAGCCGAATGTAATGTATAATTACATGATAATAATG
Organism: Gossypium australe; assembly: GCA_005393395.2. Taxonomy (NCBI): domain Eukaryota; kingdom Viridiplantae; phylum Streptophyta; class Magnoliopsida; order Malvales; family Malvaceae; genus Gossypium; species Gossypium australe. Next base: position 66,236,544 of record CM016623.1, on the reverse strand, counting down.
TAGCCGAATCTGAGGTAGATATTTAAGCCTTTGGTTTATATGAATGGAAGGTGTATATTTATATATATATATAACATTGACATGATCAAATGTGGTAATGAAAAGTGAGATGGTTGTATTCCAATAAGGTGTATATATGTATAATTCTGAATGTGGTAATGTTCTACGGGATGAATGAGTTGAATTGGAAATGAGTATTGATCGTTGACTTATACGATGTTAAAGTCTTAAAATTTATATAAAGAATGATCGAACTTGGAAACTAACTATGACAATGATTTGAGGCAAATGCACCTATCGAACAGTAGTATAGTTAAGGCAAGTCCGGATTTCGAATCCAGAAGAACTAAAAGTACTAATACTAACTTTCTTTTTTTTATTATTTAGCCTAAGAATTAAAGGAATTTTTATCTAATCTAAAATTTACTAACAACTAAGCTAAAGATACAAAGACAAAGAGAAGGAATTGGGGAAAATAACTTTGGGAAAAACCAATTGATTAAGACAATACCTAAGGAAGAATCCACCTGGACTTCACTTGTTATCTAACTCCGAACCAGACAATTATTCACTTGACTTGATCCGTAAGATTCCCTAACGTATATTAATCCCTCTATCGAGGCGACTAACATCTAACCCTAGGTTGATTAATTGAAATCTCTTTCTAATTAAAACCCCTAGAATTGCATTAACTCGATCTATGGACTCCCATATTAGGTTTCACCCTAATCCGGCAAAATCTCGTCACCCTATCTCTAGGCACGCGATCAACTCCGCTTAATTATGCTAGATCTACTCTTAGGCAGGGACTTTTGCTCCTCCACCTAAGCACATCACACTTGAATTAATATCCCAGAAATATCAACACAAGAATTAAGAAGAAGTCAAATATTTATCATATAGTTCAGCAAACGATAACAAGATTGATCTTAGGTTTCATCTCCCTCAGGTATCTGAGGGTTTAGTTCATAACAATAAAAGAATACATCTCAGAAGAAAAGATAAAACAGAACATAATAAAACCCTAAAACCCCCTGATGTAAATGAAGAGAGATCTTCCATCTTGAGTATGACTCCGGCTTCTTGAGATGAATCAACTGGCTTTCTTCGAGTAAATTCTACAATTCTGACCTCTCTGGCTCGGCTCTTTGGCCTAGCTGGACTCCCTCTAAAGGATGGCCTCTAGGGTGTTTATATAGGCTTTTAGAATGGCTTTCCTTTCCTCTAAGTACCCTAATCCAAATAGAACTCTTCTTTCTCACGTCAGGGACACGCCCATGGCACACGTCCGTGTGAATCGTGGCCAGGCCGTGTTCGAGTCTGTTGAATGAGGCACGACCGTGTGGTTTTGGGCCCAGGCCGTGTTGATTTTGTGATATGGCCCATTTACTCTGTTTTGGGCCCGCTTCTCGTTCTTTTCATCCTCCGGTGCTCTCTTGAATATAAAACATGAAAACAAAGGATTAAGAGCACCAAATTACACAATTCGAGGCTTAAATCATCCAAAAGTATGCTAAATGTGGGCTTAAAATATGTTACTATTACGGTTTATCAAATACCCCCAAACTTAAGCATTTGCTTGTCCTCAAGCAAAATTCTTAACTCCCAATTAAAATGAACTTCCTTGATTCATAATATTTATCAATAATGTTTCATCATAATTCAAAGATAATTCATACATTGATAATTTAACTCAAAGGGTCCTAAAGATTCAAACAATCAAAGTCATACTTTTATAGCACGAAAACATAGGCATTTCCCTTTATCTAAATAATTACCTCTGATTCAAAATCGACAAGAATTGACATCCTCGCTAAAGATTCACTCAAATCACTCAAAGTGTTTAAGGTTCAAAACTAAGCACTCAAAAGTCAAACATGAAAAGTTAATCCCATAGGCTTGCCTGAAAATCAAATCTCCACCACTGTAAAATGAGATGATACACAAATCAAAAGGTCTTTAAAGGGTTGTAACGGGGCTTAGGTTAAAGGTGTGGATAAAGGCTGAATTAAAAGGTTAGAATTGAGATTGACTTGACAAATTACCTAACTAGGAACATGAACTGATCCTAAATAATTACATCAATTGAAAACTTGAAACTAATAATACGAGCTTTTTCTTCAAGATGTGGAATTTCAACATGTAAGCTCCTTTAATCGAATTAATAATGAATATACTTTTTTAAGAACATATCATAACATAATAAAAGATGAATTAAACTACTGAAATAAAATAATTAGGCAACTGATCAAATCAAATATCGACAGAAAGGGTAGTCAAGGAATGGTGATAACAAATACAAAGGGTTTTAGGTTAATATTAGTGGGTGAGTCAATAAATTGGTTGTTAGGATCAACGGGGTTCACTAGGGGTTAATTATGAAGGTAGGCTTTTAATGGAGTGAGTAGGTTAAATCCTAGGTGTCTTTATCATCTCTGTATATCAAATCAATGATGTGGTCTTGACATGTATAATCGAAGCAAGTTCTAGAATAACAAATCAATGTTGACACACTCATAATCAAAAAGTGAGCATGAAAAATGTATGCTCTAAAAGGCTCAAAATCTCATAAGAATTATGGGTTTTTGATATCAATCTTGTAAATTTCGAACTTCAAGGTAATAATTAGATTCAGGTAGATAACCTAACAAAATTTTAATATTTAAAAATAGACTCGTCATGCTTGATTCTCTAGTCTCCTAAAATTTTAAATCATCAATGCACAATTATTAATGACATAATCTAAAACATATCAATAAAAATCATAACTCAGGGAATTTCATTCTAATTAGTAATATGAGAAAATTACTTAAAGACAAGATATCATTCATGGCATAGTTCAGGGATTTGAGAATAATGAAAAAAGTTAGGCACTTTCTCGAAATAAATATTCACCCCCCACACTTAAGATGTACATTGCCCCCAATGTACAAAGATAGATAACAACAATTTAATAATCAAAAGATAGGGAGAGAAGTGAAACTTCTTGAATTATGGATGAAATACTAGGAGGGTGTTCCAGGACGAATGTGATGACTAGGTATAAGTAATGTTTTCGTTCCTTGAGTGGTATATTTAATCTATTTAATCTGCGAAGTCATCAAGTAGATTTTAGGGAATGGATGTTGTTATGGAAACTTGGGGTTAGATAGCCAGTGATAAAGTGAGATCAATAGTACTAATGAAACTTTCGAGTCTTTAAACAGTTAATTAAAATAGAAGCAAAATAAAAATGAAAATAAAGGTAGAAATAAAAGTAGAAGTGATAATAAAAATAAAAGTAAAAATAAAAAAAAAAGAAAAAGAAAAGGACTCAGAGATCCTCTGCATCAGCTTGGTCGGGCGGTGGCGGCGGCGATGAGATGTGAAGATACTGACATATCTGGTGGAGGGTGGTGTCAATATGGACGAAGCGCTAGAAGCATTGCTGCTCAAATTGTGTTAGGCGCTCAGATATGTCTGAAATAGATGCTACCGCATGGGATGGATGATTGCTCGGTGGTGGTGCTTCCTGTGTTGGGAGGACATCATCAGTGATGTCCTCAAGGTCCTCCTCGTCGGTGGTGGGTGCTAGCCGATATTGGGGGGATCGGTCCTTCATCGCCGTTGAATCATAATCATGTGTAGCATCGTCTGGATGCCCTGTGGGGACATCTGACCTATCAGTGTGAGGGAGGAGATCTGACCGTTGATCGCTGCAATTAGAGCTTTAAAATTTATAAAAGAATGATTGAACCTGTAGACTAACTCTGACAATGATTAAAGGCAAGGGTACCTATCGAACAGTAATATAGCTTAGGCAAGACTGGATTATCGAACCCAAAGGAACTAAAAGTATTAATACTAACTTTCTTTTTATTATTTAGCCTAAAATATAGTGAAGTTGATCTAATCTAAACGACAACTAAGCTAAAGACGCAAAGACAAAAAGAACGAATTGGGAAATAACTAGAAGAAAAACTCAGTTGATTACGACGATACCCTTAGGAAGAATCCACCTAGACTTCACTTGTTATCTAACTTTTAATTATATGATCTATTTACTTAGCTTGATCCGTAAGATTCCCTAACCTATATTAAACACTCTCTCGAGGTGAATAACGTCTAACCCTAGGTTAATTAGTGGAACTCTCGTTCGCTTATAATAACCCCCCAGGATAGCAGTTGTAACACCCCAAACCCGGCCTAAACATTACGACCGGATCTGGCATGTCACATAAAAGGGTTGTTTAGAAACTGCGCGTTTGTTAAAAATTTCGAGTTTAAATATTTATTCGGTTGATATCCTTTTGTTAACATTTTGGAAAACGGTTATTAAGGGTTTAGGACATTCCCGTATTGAACATTTGATAACAATAAGCAAAAATCATATTAAAAGCTAAACCAGATAAAATACCAAAAATACAGTTAAAGCGGCCTTATTACAACTTAACATCCCGAATTTAAAATAAGTTGAAATAAGAGAACAAGTTTACGAGAAAATAATGTATGGCCTTCACGAGTTCGCCTCAGCTCCCAAATCCGCGATCTAACGATTACCAGCAAAATTAACTAAAGGGTGAGTCATCGAGACTCAGTGTGTAAATCCCTATCCAAAGTATGTTAAGCTCATACACAGATCCATGTGCAAATATGCATGTCATGCAAACATCCATCCTATCCATCCAAAACTCCCAAATCTACCCCGTGTGGTCAAAACCACTAGTGGTCAAAACCACTGAGACTTAGTCACAAAAATAATATAGAAAGCGGGGCCAACCCACTGTGTGGTCAAAACCACTGGTGACAGTCTAGAATCATATCTTCCCCCTCCTCTCATCATACCCATGCAATATGACATAATAATTCGTATGCAATATGACATGTATGCAAATCATATATCACAGATAACGTATGAAACGAATTACCATCATAATCAGAATAACAAATACGACATAATCAAGCCAATCAACCTCTAAGGGTATAACAGTAATTTACCTTTCAGGGGTATTTTGGTAATTTACCCACTAAGGGTATTTAAGTAATTTCATACCTGGAATGGCCTTTCCGAAGGTCCAATGTCGCCCCGAGCGACTCGACTACCAATTCTGTCTTTACCAGACTATTGGGCCTAAAACTCGATTCCGGCCCATTCAGGCCCACACGCTCGTGTGGCCCACCTAACATAAATCTAGCCACGTATATAAGTTCCACCTAATCTAGTTCACTATATACTATACCATCATACATTTTGCTCAATTGGGCCCACGGGCCCATTGGGCCCACATCGACCCATCGCGGCCCAAGCAACCCCAACCCACAAGAATACTACTGATGGCCTCAACTATCGCGTCGAAGCCCCACACGTGCGCTCGCACGCTCGTGTGGCTACTATTGCCGTGATCGGCACTTCGGCATTTGCCGCTTTACAACTAGAGTAGAGAGAGTTACACACCTGATAGGAATCTGAAGCTGCTAAACTACGCTCCGAGCACTCCTTTGCCCAACGCCAACCAGGTATGATAACTCTCCTCCTGGAATGCTCTTTATATAGCTAGCTCTTCACCTTCCTTCTTTATATTTTTTCGATGTGGGATCCCTTCGTCATTAGAGTTTAAATTCAACTGAAAATTTTGCCGTCCAATCCGCAAAATAAATACTCCCTTGCTTCTCATGAAATTCGAACCCAGGCTCCCTTGCAACATAATCCACGCCACTAACCACTTGGCCACAAGCTCCTCTTGTGCCTTAAATCATGCGCAACTAAATATAAACTATGACCTAAATTCTAAGATCCAAGTAAAAGAAACTAAAATGCAAAAGCCAAGACTTGAACCTTGGACCTCCTTCCTTCCTTGTGGCGTCACCCCCTTGTCTCTTATGTGGCGTCACTTTGCCACTACACCACACACTCCACTTGTGTCATTTTCCTCCACTTTTTATTCTTAACGCCTACCTGCCAACTTTTAGGGTTTTTTTCTCCTAAAACTAAAATTTCCCCAAAGCTAATGTTTGATCCCGGGACTTTAGAGAAGCCCTCTAACCTTCCAAAATCACTTATTAAAAGGTCTAACTTGCATTTAAGCCGATCTCTTATTCTCCAATAATTTTAAAAGCTACTACTCCTAAGGCCCATTGGGCCCAATTCTCCTACTAGGCCCAATTACAGGATGTTACAAATCTACCCTCCTTAAAGAAATTTCGTCCTCGAAATTTCCAACTAACTAACAGTCACACCTCCTAACCCACCACACTACGCTCTTGCTGCGCACTCTGATCTTAATAAAACTAATATACTTTCTAACTAAATCTTGGAACCCCTTCACATAACACCGAAGAAAACAAATATTTTTCACACATACATACAATTCCTATATTCAAGCATCACATCAACACATCGCAGAATCAATACAACCATTCAGCATACACTAGAATATAGTAAAAAGGAAACTTACAGATTTGGTACCGGAGACTCGGGTGCCATACTTCTAGAAAAGAGATATATATTTTTCTAAACCATCCTTTGAAAACATTTTTGAACCCAAACCCACAGCCGAGTTTTTGAACCTAGGCTCTGATACCATAATTGTCACACCCCAAACCCGACCTAAACATTACGACCAGATCTGGCATGTCAACTTAAAGGGTTGTTTAGAAACTGCACGTTTGTTAAAAATTTCGAGTTTAAATATTTATTCGGTTGATTCCTTTTGTTAACATTTTGGAAAATGGTTATTAAGGGTTTAGGACATTCTCGTATTGAACATTTGATAACAATACGCAACAATCATATTAAAACCTAAACCAGATAAAATACCAAAAATACAGTTAAAGCGGCCTTATTACAACTTAACATCCCGAATTAAAAATAAGTTGAAATAAGAGAACAAGTTTACGAGAAAATAATGTATGGCCTTCACAAGTCCGCCTCAGCTCCTAAATCCGCGATCTAACGATTACCTGCAAAATTAACTAAGGGGTAAGTCATCGAGACTCAGTGTGTAAATCCCCATCCAAAGTATGTTAAGCTCATACACAGATCCATGTGCAAATATACATGTCATGCAACCCATCCATCCTATCCATCCGAAACTCCCAAATCTACCCCGTGTGGTCAAAACCACTGGTGGTCAAAACCACTGAGACTTAGTCACAAAAATAATATAGAAAGCAGGGCCAACCCACTGCGTGGTCAAAACCACTTCTGACAGTCTAGAATCATATCTTCCCCCTCCTCTCATCATACCCATGCAATATGACATAATAATTCGTATGCAGTATGACATGTATGCAAATCATATATCACAGATAACATATGAAACAAATTACCATCATAATCAGAATAACAAATACGACATAATCAAGCCAATCAACCTCTAAGGGTATAACAGTAATTTACCTTCTAGGGGTATTTTGGTAATTTACCCACTAAGGGTATTTCAGTAATTTTGTACCTGGAATGGCCTTTCCGAAGGCCCAATGTCACCCCGAGCGACTCGGCTTCCAATTCTATCTTTATCAGACTATTGGGCCTAAAACCCAATTCCGGCCCATTCGGGCCCACACGCTCGTGTGGCCCACCTAACATAAATCTAGCCGCGTATATAAGTTCTACCTAGTCTAGTTCACTATATACTTTACCATCATACATTTTGCTCAATTGGTCCCACATCGGCCCATCGCGGCCCAAGCAGCCCCTACCCACAAGAATACTACTGATGGCCTCAACTATCGCGTCGAAGCCCCACACGTGCGCTTGCACGCTCGTGTGGCTACTATTGCCGTGACCGGCACTTCGGCATTTGCCGCTTTACAACTAGAGTAGAGAGAGTTACACACCTGATAGGAATCTGAAGCTGATAAGCCGCACTCCGAGCACTCCTTTGCCCAACGCCAACCAGGTATGATAACTCTCCTCCTGGAATGCTCTTTATATAGCTAGCTCTTCACCTTCCTCCTTTGTATCTTTCCGATGTGGGATCCCTTCATCAGTAGAGTTTAAATTCAACTGAAACTCTTGCCGTCCAATCCGCAATATAAATACTCCCTTGCTTCTCCTGAGATTCGAACCCAGGCTCCCTTGTAACATAATCCATGCCGCTAACCACTTGGCCACAAGCTCCTCTTGTGCCTTAAACCATGCGCAACTAAATATAAACTAAGGCCCAAATTCTAAGATCCAAGTAAAAAAAACTAAAATGCAAAAGCTAAGACTTGAACCTTAGACCTCCTTCCTTCCTTGTGGCGTCACCCCCTTGTCTCTTATGTGGCATCACTTTGCCACTACACCACACACTCCACTTGTGTCATTTTCCTCCACTTTTTATTCTTAAGGCCTACCTGCCAACTTCCAGGGTTTTTTTCTCCTAAAACCAAAATTTCCCCAAAGCTAATGTTCGATCCCGGGACTTCAGAGAAGCCCTCTAACCTTCCAAAATCACTTATCTAAAAGGTCTAACTTGCATTTAAGCCGATCTCTTGTTCTCCAAAAATTTTAAACGCTACTACTCCTAAGGCCCATTGGGCCCAATTCTCCTACTAGGCCCAATTTCAGGATGTTACATCAGTAAATTGATCAATGAACTCCCATATTAGGTTTCACCCTAATCCAGCAAAATCTCGTAACCCTATCTCTAGGCGTTCGATCAACTCCGCTTAATTATGTTAGATCTTCTCTTAGGCAGGGTCTATTCGTCCTCCACATAAGCACATTAGATTTGGATTAAGCAACATAATTAAGAACAAACTAAGTAATTCATCATATAACTTAAAAATCAAATAACAAGATTCGTCTAGGTTTCATCCCCTTCAGGTATCTAAGGGGTTTAGTTCATAATGAATAAAGAAAACATCGCAAGAGAAAAGATAAAACAAAACATAGGAAATTCCTAATACCCTTGAAGGAATTGAAGGAGAATTCCATCGTATTGAGTATAATTTCGGCTTCTTGGGATGATCCTTGTGTTATTCCCTAACTCTGACCTTCTCGGCTTGGCTCCTTGGCCTAGCTTTCGATGCCTTTCAAAGGTTGTACTTGGGGGATATATATAGGCTCTTGGAATGCTATTCTTTCTCCCTAAGTATCCTTTTCCGACTGAAATTGCTTTTTCCAGCGACAGAGGCACGACCATGTCACACGCCCGTGTGGATCGGGACCATACCGTGTTCGGACTTCTAAAGTGAGGCACGACTGTATGAGGCGGAGTTGAGGCCGTGCTCTAAGTGTTCGTCGAGGCACGGTCTTGCGGGCTATGGGCCAGGCCGTGTCAATTTCATGCTAAGGCCTATTTACTTCGTTTTAGGCCCAATTTGTGTTCTTTTCATCCTCGAGTGCTTTCCTAGGTCTAAGACATGAAAAGAAAGGATTACAAGCACCTTTTTATACAAATCAAGGAATAAATCATCAAAAAGTAAGCTAAATGTGGGATTAAAATATGTTACTTTTACGGTTTATCAAATACCCCCACACTTAAGCTTTTGCTTGTCCTCAAGCAAAATTTTCAACTTACAATTAAAACAAACTTTCCATGATCTGCAATTCTTATCAACAATGCTATATCATAATTCATAGATAATTCATACATGGATAATTCAATTCAAAGAGTCCTAAAGATTTAAACGAGATAAGCCATGGTTTTGTACCTTGAAAACATATGTGTCTCCCTTTATTTAAATGACTACCTTTTCAATTCAAAACCGACAAGGATTGATGTCCTCACTAAGGATTTACTCAAATCACTCTAAAGTGTTTAAGGTTCAGGAAAAAATTGCTCATAAGTCGAACCTGAAAAGTTAATCCCATAGGCTTGCCTGAAAATCAAATCTCCACCACTGTAATATGAGATGATAAACAGATCAAAAGGTCTTTGTTAGGGTTGTAACGGGGCTACGGTAAAAGGTGTGGTCACAGGCTGAAATTAGAGGGTTAGAATCGAGATTGAACTGACAAGTACCTACCTAAAACTTCTCCGAAATTTCATTAACTGAATAGTAATAATCCTACTAATACGGGCTTTTCTTTTGAAAATAGTCTTTGATTGTGTAAGCTCTCTTTTCATACTGCTAATATTGAATAACTTGGATTTTTTTTAAGAACAAACTAAATAATACATGATAAATTTAACTATCAGAATAATAAACTTCGGTTAACTGATCAAATCAAGTCTCGATTAAGGGGTAATCAAAAGAAAGGGTGATAACAATTACAAAGGCTTTGGGTTAATATTAGTGGGTGAGTCAATAAAAAGGGTTTGTTAGGATCAATGGGGTTCACTAGGGGTTAATTGTGAAGGTAGGCTATTTAGTGGAGTTAGTGGGTTAAAACCTAGGTGCCTTTATCATCTCTGTATATTAAATCATAAATGTGGTCTCAACATGTATAAACGAGGCAAGTTCTAGAATAACAATTCATAGTTGACACACTCATAATTAAAAAATGAGCACGAAAAAGAATGTATGCTCTAAAAGGTTCAAATACTCACAAAAATTATGGGTGTTTTGACATCATCCTTATGAATTTTAAATTTCAAGGTAATATTCAAATTTAGGTCAACAACCTATCAAAATTTTTATTCCTGAAAAACAGACTTATCATGCTCGATTCTCTAGTATTCCTCAAATTAAATATCAATGTATAATTAACTATGACTTATTCTAAAACATGTCAATAATCATCATAAATCATCAGAATTTTCATCTTAATTAGTAATATGACAACTTTGCATAAAAACAAGACGAAATCAGGGATTTGAGAATAATGAAAAAAGTTTGGCATTTTTATTCCACTTTTACCTTCAGGGATTTGAGAATAACGAAAAGTTAGGTATATTTCCCCCCCACACTTAAGATGTACATTGCTCTCAATGTACAAAGATAGATATTTTTATAGAAGTCAAAAGTGAGGGTGAGAGGTACTCCCTATATTCTTGGGCGGGTTTGGTGGAGGATGGGGTACCTACGGCGAAGGCGTCGGTATGGTGGTGGTGTTGGTTCCCGAGCTCTGCGCTAGATGAAGAAATTGGGGAACTCATAAAGGATTAGCCAGGGGTTATTGAAACATAATATAAATAAACTAAAGATAAAATTAAAGAAAAGCAAGCTAAAGTGAAGGAGACTAAGAAGAAAACTGAAATGAAAAGAAAATACTAATGGATTATGGAGTCCTTATTGAAGGATGGTTCGCAAGGTGGGCATCAATGCTAAGGTTGGGGATGTGATGGCGGTGGCGGTAGTGAAGGGGTTCTCATGGTGGTCGGCGTGATTCCCAAGCAGCCTGGCGAACCTGACACTAAGAAACCTTGGCTTGGTGTTGAGACGAAGCTGCCGGCATGAACTCATGTTGATCGTTCTTTGAGGGACCTATGCTTAGCTTCTTCCGCTTCTTCGGCATGGTGTTTGCTTGCTCAAGGATCTAGAGCCTTAGTAAGTGGAGAATCTGAGATGGAGGAGAGTGAGAAGCAAAGAAAATAGTGAAAAAAATCAGATGGGAAGAAGGGGAAGAGGTGAGGGGTTTAAATAGAGGTTTCAAATTTGGTGCTGCTCCACGGCCGTGGTCCTAGGGTGTGTTGATTTACACGGCCATCTCGCACGGCCGTGTTGTGGAGTGTGTTTGTCATACCATGCCCGTGCTTCGGATTCGCACGCCCGTGTTTGTCAAGTCAGTAGCTTCACACGGTTTGGGGGCACGGGCGTGTTTTGTCTGTGGGGAAGAAGCTAGTAGCTTCACACGGTGACCGTGCCTATCTGTCGATGCCCGTGGAGGGGGTGGTTGGATCCGTGACGTTGGGGGGTGGGTGGACTGAATTGCACGGCCTCTGCCCTGTCAGTGTGACAGTTCAGGTGGTCCACACGGCCATGGACACGGCCATGTGTAAGGCCGTGTGGCCTGGAATTTTGCACTTTTGGTTAGTTTTAAGAGAAAACGAAAAGGAAAAGGAAAATAAAAGGAAAATAAAAATTGCGAAAAAGAATGAGGTTAGTGCTCGGGTTGCCTCCTGAGAAGCGCTCGTTTATAGTCGTAAGCTAGACTTTCCTTGCATTTGAAAATTTTAGGGAGGTTTAAAGGTTTGAATATCTTCCCTCATGCTCACAATTTTATTTTCATGAGAAAGTTGAAGTCGAGAAGCGTTTACCTTGAAATTGCTGCATATTGAATTGCTTACCTCGACTATTCCATGTGGAAAGATATCGTGTACCATGATGATTATTTCTCCCTTTGCCCTCAGTTCTATTGAAGCGTTGTGCTGATCAGCTTTGTCTAACAATACCTGATCTCCTATTTTGAAGTGATTTGATGTCCCCACGAGCTCTTCTGGTGGTTCATCGGGTTTTACTTCGTGTGATTCCGTCTTTTCTTTGACCTGTGTCTTCTGGTCTTCTAAATTGTTGACCCTAAGGCTTTGTTCCTTGTGTGACTCTTCTTTTTCGACTTGGGGCTCAGGCTTTAGGTCTTGTGGTGTTTCCTGCGATGAAGATTGAACAATTTGATTATCAATTGAAGTGACTTTCTTACCTTCATCAACTGTTGTCCTGGCTGAGTCGAGAGCTTGAAGATTGATCGATTCATCTCCTACACGAAGTATGAGTTCGCATGTGGCAACATCAATTTTTGTATTGGCAGTTGCTAGAAAAGGCCTTCCTAAAATTAAGGGAATTGAATATCCTCATACATGTCTAAGACAACAAAGTCTACTGGGAAAACAAATTTATCAATTTTTACAAGAACATCTTCGATAATGCCCCTAGGAATTCTAACAGTTTTATCAGTTAATTGAATACTCATCCTAGTTTGTTTGGGTTTCCCTAAACCTAGTCGTTTAAATAGTGAATAAGGCATGACATTTATGCTTGCCCCTAGATCAGCTAATGCATTATCAATATTTAGACTACCAATTAAACATGGAATTGTAAAACTCCCTGGATCTTTTAGTTTCTGAGGTAGTCTATTCTGTAGTATCGCCGAACATGTTGCGTTTAGTTCCACATGGTGCTCTTCATCTATTTTGCGTTTGTTGATCAAGAGCTATTTTAAAAATTTTCTCGAGTCTGGCATTTGAAAAAGAGCTTCAAGAAGAGGTAAGTTAATATGTAATTTCTTTAGAAGTTTAAGAAACTTACCGAACTGTTCCTCTGAGTCATCTCTTTTTATTGCTTCGGGATAAGGTATGTGAGGTTGGTATTCTTTAATTGTCGGTTTTGGCTTTTCCTATGTTACCTCTACTTTACCTTCGTCAACCTTATTTTCTGGCGTTAAATTGGGTTCTTCTAACCCCTTAATATCCTGAGTTGTGATGGCTTGAATTTTCTCCTTGGGATTAATCTCGGTATTACTTGGTAGACGTCCTTGTGGTCATTCTGACATCAGCTTTGCGAGTTGCTCTACTGCGTTAGTCACTTCCTTGACCGACTTAGCAATTTCATCAATTCCACTATCGTTGCTCTTAATTGCTCTATCAGTTTCTTGTATACGTTTCTCTGTGCCTGCCAAGAATTTTGCCATCATCTCCTCGAGAGTTGGTTTCTCCTCTTGTGGATAGGGCAAGTTTTGGAAGTTCTGAGGAGGTTGTTGCCTTTGATTTCCTTGATTGCCTTGGCCTCCCCACGAAACATTTGGGTGGTTCCTCCAACTTGGATTGTAAGTGTTACTATAAGAATTATTATTGGATCGGAAATTATTACCTATATAGTTCATCTGTTCGTCCTCTGCTCCTGGTTGGTAAGGTGGGTACTCAGGATTCGCCACGTTTCCACCTGTGTCACATTGCATGAATGGATGTGCCTGTGAAGAACATAAGCTGTCAAGCTTTTTGTTCATCATCTCTATTTGCGTTGATAACATGGTCATGGCATCATCGTTGAAAACTCCTACTAATTTCATCGGTTTAGTCCTTGAAGCCCGCCATTGATAATTGTTTAGTGACATCTCCTTAATGAACTCGTAGGCTGCTTCTGGAGTTTTGTTGTTCAAGGTTCCACCGGCGGCTGAATCGATCAGTTGCCTTGTTGAGGGGTTTACACCGTTATAGAAAGATTGGACTTATAGCCACAAGGGTAGGCCAAGGTATGGGCACCTCCTCAAGAGATCCTTAAATCTCTCCCATGCATCGTATAGTGTCTCTAAATCCATCTGCACAAAAGAAGAGATATCATTCCGTAATTTGACTGTTTTGGCCGGTGGAAAATATTTCATTAAAAACTTTTCGGTCATCTGATCCCATGTAGTGATTGACCCTCGTTGTAACGAGTTTAACCACTATTTAGCTTTATTTCTTAATGAAAAAGGAAATAACCGAAGATGTATGGCATCATCAGAAACGCCATTTATCTTGAAAGTATCACAGAACTCTAAAAAGTTAGCTATATGCGTGTTTGGATCTTCGTCCTGCAAACCATGAAATTGAACAAACTATTGAATCATTTGTATTGTGTTAGGATTTAATTCGAAATTGTTAGCAGATATAGTAGGCCTAACAATACTTGATTCTGCTCCTGTCAAATGTGGTTTCGCATAATCAAACATTGTGCGTGGAGCATTATTTTCCCCCACATCACGTGGTGGTGGGTTGTTTTCGTCCATCCCTTCAGTAGGATTGGATCTGCCTTCTTCCTCCATTTCTGTGTAATCTAGGGCTCGTCTGGTTTCTCGACGATTCCTACGAGCAGTAGCTTCGATTTCACTATCGAATATCAAAGGTCCTCTTGGGTTCCTTCTACTCATAAACTAGAGGTACCTACTAGGGAAAAGAAAGAAAGAAAATTTCAGCTAAAAGTAAAAATAGAAATAAAAACAAAAATAAATTGCGAAAAATAAAAATTAGGGCTCAAGTAATAAAAATAGAGTTTTCTTAATATTTTAGTTCTCCGGCAACGACGCCAAAAACTTGATCACTGCAATCAGAGCTTTAAAATTTATAAAAAAATGATCGAACCTGGAGACTAACTCTAACAACGATTAAAGGCAAGTGTACCTATCAACAATAGTATAGCTTAGGCAAGACTGGATTATCGAACCCAAAGGAACTAAAAGTATTAATACTAACTTTCTTTTTATTATTTAGCCTAAAATATAGTGAAGTTGATCTAATCTAAACTGTGACAGACCGAAATTGACCCTAATCGGAACGGTGGTTTCAGGACCACGAATCCGAGTCCGAGAAATATTTTTATATTATATTTTGTGTTTATTATATGTGAATTAATGTGTGTGAAAGTCTCATAGAAAAATTTTATCGTTTGTGTGTATAATTTAGAAAAAGGACTAAATCGCGTAAAAGGTAAAAGTTGTAAACTATAGTGAAATATACCAAATTGATTGTGGCTTTATAAATGGAAGTCCTAAAAGGGTAATTGGCCCATTATTTAAGATAGTGGACGGCATTGGACTAAATTACCCTTGCTTTATAAGTTGGTTTTATTATTATTAAAAGGTTATATTAGTAATTAGTTTATTAAGTTAATATATGTTAAAATACCATAAAATAAGCCATCATCTTTTAGCTTTCTTCTTGGCCGAACGTTAGGGAAAGAAAAAAAGGGTTTGTGGCTTTGAAATTTCGGCATTTAGAAGCTCAAATTGAAGGTTAGTTTGACATTGGTTTTTGTTAATTTTTACGTTTTTGAGATCGTTGCTTAGTATATTATCCGACGCATGCTAAGATTTTTGAGATTAATGTACATGTGATATTCGGCCATTGATGGATTCATGTAGGTTGTGATGTTTGATGGTTTTGAATTATAGATATGTTAAAGATTTATATGTTTTGTCTTTGAATTTTTGGTAAATTTGAGTATTTGGGCTAAATTACATAAATAAAAATTTTGAGGGACTTGGTTGCAAAATAAATGAAATGTATGCCTTGGTATGAAGGTATAGAAGATTCGGCCCTAGGGTTTTATGTGCAAATTATGTGTATTTTGTGTTTTATGCAAATAGGACTAAATTGTAAAAATGTGAAACATTAGGGGTAAAATAGTAATTTGCCCATTTATGTGTTTTGGGATTAAATTGAAATGAAATGTGCTTGAATGAGACTACTTTTGATATGTTTAGATCAAGAACAAAGAAAAACGGAATTAGATCGGGGAAAGACGAAGGTTCTCGAATAGCCGATTTACACGGTCTATCGACAGCCGAGGTAAGTCCTTAAGCTGAAATATATACAATAATTATTTATGAACATATTAAATGATAATGTTTGATAAATTTTAGCACATATTTATGTCATAGCCGAATGTATATAAGTATATTAGATTGGTTGCATAATTTGATAATGTGATATGAATAAGTGTCTCGATGTGAATTGTGGGATTGTACAATGACGTAATGATTTTATTTGTTTAATGTGAATAAGCTTAGTTGAATTGGATATGTAATATTGTTATGAAATGTGTGTGGAATGATTGACCACATTGATATGTTTCGGGCTTTATGCCTAGCAGGCTTCGTGCCGGTGATATGTTTCGGGCTTTATGCCTAGCAGGCTTCGTGCCGATGATATATTTCGGGCTTTATGCCTAGCAGGCTTCGTGCCGGTGATATGTTTCGGGCTTTATGCCTAGCAGGCCTCCTGCCGGTGTTATGATTTCGAACCTCGAGTTCAGCAGGCTTCGTGCCGGTGTGTGAGATTCAGGTAATGTTTAGTAGGCTCTAGCTAATGAATCAAGTTTGCTTAGGCATTTAGTAGTGAAATTATAATTCGATTGTATGGTATGTGTTATTCATATTTAAGTGAACTATGAATGTGCATATATGTATTTATAGATGTAAACAAGTGATGCTATTGAGAGAAAGAAAGGTCAAATGATAAGAAAGATTGATTAAATGAAAGCATAAGAGGTTAGATAACTATAATGGTATAAAGAAATGTACAGCTTGGTGTTACATATATATATATATCTATTCGGCTATAATGTATATATATATATGTATAAGATAAGAAACATTTATTTAAAGTCATGAGTTGGATGTTTAAGTGTTTTACCATCATATCAATATTAGTATTGCTTAGGACTTGCTAAGCTAGCCAGCTTACTGTGTGTTTTTGTCTACTTTTATTTTATACATTTTTGGTTCAAGCTACGGACTCGAAGGATCTGGGAAGAAGTCAACCGCACTATCGACTTTCTTTTGGTATTGAATAATTTGGTTTTAAAATAAAAAGGGCATGTATAGGTTAGACTAAACAGTATAACTATTGATTTGTAATCGTGTAAATATGCTTAGCCATGCGAAAATGGCTATCTATTCTGGTTAACTTGTTTCATGTTTTGATGATATAGTTTGCTCATGCCATGAATTATCATTTGTGTTTGGATGTGGTTTAGGCATTATATGAAATGGTTTAATAGTTATATGCCATGATATGTATATGTATTTCGATCTTTGATGGTCACTTTGATAGATTAAGGTAGAATTTTTAATCATGTGTATATGTGATAGATTAATAAAGGGAGATGTTAGGCATTCGAATTTCAAGAAGTTGATATGAATATGAATTTGAGTTATATGCTTGTGAAGTATGTATCTAGGTATGTATCAATGTTGGTTGTTTTAAATAAGATGAATTATATTGTATAAAACATGTATGTGTATTCGGCCAAACCTAGGTGACATTTGCAAATGTGGTTGAAAATGTTTAAAGTAGTTTAGGTATAGTTGAATATGAAAAAGAGTGCATAACTGAGATGTATGCGTATATATATATGTATATATATATATTTGTATTTGGCTTGTTAAATTGCTTGTTTTAATTGAGTGCATAAAACCGCTAAACTTGGTTTGTGCTAGGTAATGTCTGTGAAATGCTATAAACGAAACCATGCATATTTGGCCAAATAAGTGAATGTACAAGATATGTGTATTGAGTTGTATGCATTAGTTTATTTGTAACTAAGTCTTTATGCTATAAGAAGTTGATTTCAATAAATGTTATGATGTAATGACAAGCTAGTATACTTATTTGATTAGTTGGCTATAAGAAGTTTAGACATTTATGAATTTTCATGAGGTATGCTTGTTTATGTGAGATTGGCATAATATACATTGTATAATGACTTATGTTCACCGATGATTTATTTATGTATGACTTGGATAAAAGTATTTAGTATGTGTTACACATGAGTGAATTAGTTGTTTATAAGATAATATTTAATAAAGATGACCTTCCATGATTCAATTGTTTTAACTTGAGTGTTAGCTTGCATGGTAATACCCGTAAACCCTAATCCAGCGATGGACTCGGGTCAAGGGGTGTTACATTTGATTGGTATCAGAGCTTACGGTTTAGTCGATTCTAGGACTACCGTAACGCGTGTGACTCTAGCTATATATGCCTTTATCATATATCGATAGTGTGGTGACTTCTGACATTCTGAACTGTGTTTTATATAGTAAATGGACACTGATCCTGAAAGAGCCGTAGCGGATGATGTAGAGAGTGTAGCACCTGACCGTGCACACGGATCAGTGCCGGTAGACTCTCGACCAGTTTCGGGTAGCCATGAGGGGGAGGCTAAACAAGCCTTCTATCAGATGATGAACGAGTGGTTTACCCAGTTTATCCAGACTAACCCGGCTGTACACCAACCTTCACCCCCTGAATAATCCAACTCCGATACCTTCAGCACCCCCGATGATAGATCCGATGAGATCTAGTAGGCCTCAAGTTGATAAAATCAGGAAATTTAGGGCCGAAGAATTCAGGGCCAATGATGATGATGACGCAGAGCGAGCCGAAATGTGGCTTGATAACACTATTCGGGTACTTGATGAGCTATCTTGTACTCCAGACGAATGCCTGGAGTGTGCTATATCGTTACTTCGGGACACTGCATATCACTGGTGGAAGACACTAGTATCAGTGGTTCCGAAAGAAAAAGTGACGTGGGATTTCTTCCAGAATGAATTCTGCAAGAAATATATCAGCCAGAGGTTCATCGACCAGAAACGTAAAGAATTTCTTGAACTAAAACAGGGGCAAATGACTGTGACTGAATATGAGAGAAAATTTGTCAGATTGAGCAGATATGCCCGAGAGTGTGTATCAACTGAAGCCATTATGTTCAAGAGGTTCGAAGATGGTTTGAATGAAGATATAAAGTTGCTTGTTGGCATTCTTGAAATCAAAGAGTTTGTGACACTAGTCGAACGAGCTTGCAAAGTGGAAGAGCTAGGGAAGGAGAAAAGAAAGGCTGAGACAGAAGCTAGAGACACTCGTAAGAGATCGTCGGGTAAGAATTTCCATTCCACATCTAAGAACTTTAGAGATGACTTCAGTCGACATAAAGCTACTTCAGATTTACCTAGACGTGATCGACCTCCAGTGGGCTCCCGAGCTACCTCGATGGCCAGTGTTGGTAACGTTCCACAGAATCGAGTTGAATGCAAGCATTGTGGGAAATGGCATTCCGGGAGTTGTAGATTCCATGATCGGTCTTGCTTTAAATGTGGATCGTCAGATCATTTTATTAGAGAATGTCCGATGTTAGTTAAGCAGAATACAGTTCAGAACATTAAGTCGAGCAACCCGTCAGCGCGAGGCAGGCCACCCAGACATTCAGGCAATGTAGGTGGTAGTCAGAGAGGAACGAAGAACACTGCAGTTCGATCCGAGGCTAGAGCACCAGCTAGAGCTTATGCTGTATGAGCTAGAGAGGATGCTTCGTCCCCAGATGTTATTACTGGTACTTTCACACTTTATGATACTACTGTGATTGCATTGATTGATCCTGGTTCGACTCACTCATATGTGTGTGAAACTTTAGTATCTAGTAAGACTCTACCTGTTGAGTCTACTGAGTTTGTGATTCGTGTGTCCAACCCTTTGGGTCGCTGTGTACTTGTTGATAAAGTGTGTAAAAGTTGCCCGTTGATGATTCGAGATTCTTGTTTCCCAGCTGAGTTAATGTTGTTGCCCTTTGACGAGTTTGATATAATTCTGGGAATGGATTGGCTGACTTTGTATGATGCAGTGGTGAATTGTAAAAGAAAGATCATAGATTTGAGATGCCAAAATGGTGAAATCATCCGGGTTTAATCCAATAATTTGGATAGGTTGCCTACAGTAATATCCTTGATGTTAGCTCGAAAATATGTGAGAAAAGGGTGTGAAGCTTATTTGGCCTATGTATTGGATAATAAAGTGTCTGAGAAACAAATTGAATCTGTATCGGTTGCGTGTGAATACTCAGATGTGTTTCTTGAAGAATTACCGGGTTTACCACCAGTGCGAGAGATTGAGTTTGGTATTGAACTAGTACCGGGGACGACTCCGATTTCGATAGCTCCGTATCGGATGGCACCTACCGAGTTGAAAGAGTTGAAAGCACAGTTGCAAGAGTTGACAGATAGGGGCTTTGCACGACCAAGTTTCTCTCCTTGGGGTGCACCGGTTTTATTTGTGAAAGAGAAAGATGGGACTATGCGAATGTGTATCGACTATCGGCAACTAAATAAGGTAACTATAAAGAATAAGTACCCGTTACCACGGATTGATGACTTGTTTGATCAGTTGAAAGGGGCTTCAGTATTTTCGAAGATAGATTTGAGATCAGGCTATTATCAGTTGCGAGTCAGAGATACAGATGTGCCAAAGACTGCATTCCGGACGAGGTACGGACATTTTGAGTTTCTGGTTATGCCTTTGGACTCACTAATGCACCTGCTGTTTTTATGGATCTAATGAATCGAGTCTTCAGACAGTTTTTAGATCGGTTTGTAGTAGTGTTTACTGATGATATACTGATCTACTCCAAAAATGAAACCAAGCATGCTGAGCATTTGAGATTAGTGCTACAAACTTTGAGAGATCAACAGTTGTATGCGAA
The DNA here is from genome assembly GCA_005393395.2 of Gossypium australe. Classification (NCBI taxonomy): domain Eukaryota; kingdom Viridiplantae; phylum Streptophyta; class Magnoliopsida; order Malvales; family Malvaceae; genus Gossypium; species Gossypium australe. Next base: position 66,215,742 of record CM016623.1, on the reverse strand, counting down.
GTTTAGTAAGTGTGAGTTCTGGATGAAAGAGGTCAGCTTTTTGGGACATGTTGTTTCAGCATCAGGTATTCGAGTCGATCCGAACAAAATTTCGGCTATACTTGATTGGAAGCCACCGAAGAATGTTTTTGAGATTCGAAGTTTTCTAGGACTTGCGAGCTACTACAGACGGTTTGTGAAAGGTTTTTCTGTGATAGCTACACCTTTGACAAAACTACTTCAGAAAGATGTAAAGTTCGAGTGGTCGGAAAATTGTCAGAGGAGTTTCGATCAGTTGAAAGCCCTTTTGACAGAAGCTCCAGTATTAGCTCAGCCTGAATCGGGTTAGGAATTTGTTGTGTATTCTGATGCTTCCTTAAGTGGTTTGGGCTGTGCTTTGATGCAGGAAGGTAGAGTAGTAGCCTACGCATCGAGACAATTGAAGCCGCATGAAAGAAATTACCCGACGCATGATTTGGAGCTTGCAGCCATTGTGTTCGCACTGAAGATTTGGCGTCATTACTTATTCGGCGAGAAATGCCATGTTTACTCGGATCACAAAAGTCTGAAGTATTTGATGACTCAAAAAGACCTGAATTTAAGACAACGCAGGTGGTTGGAATTGTTAAAAGATTACGAATTAGTAATTGACTATCATCCGGGAAAAGCTAACGTTGCTGCGGATGCCCTAAGTCGAAAATCATTGTTTACTCTTCGTGCGTTGAACGCACATATGGTTATGTCCAGAGATGGTTCGATCATAGCTGAGATGAAGGCTAGACCGTTGTTTATTCAACAAATTAGTGATGCACAGAAAGTTGACAAAGATATAACTTCTAGATGAGCACAATGTGAAAATGATACAGAGTCAGAATTTCGAGTTGATAAAAATGACTGTTTGATCTATAAAGGCCGATTGTGTGTACCGAGAAATACTGACTTGATTCAGATGGTATTGGATGAAGCTCATAATAGTCAAATGTCGATACATCCGGGTAGCACAAAGATGTACAATGATTTGAAACAGTTCTATTGGTGGCCGGGCATGAAGCGGGATATATCCGAATTTGTTTCGAAATGCTTAGTTTGTCAGCAAGTAAAAGCTGAGCATCAAGTGCCATCCGGACTACTGCAGCCAATCATGATACCTGAATGGAAATGGGATAGAATTACAATGGATTTTGTATC